>OX384041.1:30722374-31922374 GCA_947534325.1 Agonum fuliginosum
GAAATGTGTGAAATGTGTGAAATGTGTGAAATGTGTGAATGTGTGAAATGTGTGAAATGTGTGAAATGTGTGAAATGTGTGAAATGTGTGAAATGTGTGAAATGTGTGAAATGTGTGAAATGTGTGAAATGTGTGAAATGTGTGAAATGTGTGAAATGTGTGAAATGTGTGAAATGTGTGAAATGTGTGAAATGTGTGAAATGTGTGAAATGTGTGAAATGTGTGAAATGTGTGAAATGTGTGAAATGTGTGAAATGTGTGAAATGTGTGAAATGTGTGAAATGTGTGAAATGTGTGAAATGTGTGAAATGTGTGAAATGTGTGAAATGTGTGAAATGTGTGAAATGTGTGAAATGTGTGAAATGTGTGAAATGTGTGAAATGTGTGAAATGTGGAAATGTGTGAAATGTGTGAAATGTGTGAAATGTGTGAAATGTGTGAAATGTGTGAAATGTGTGAAATGTGTGAAATGTGAAATGTGTGAAATGTGTGAAATGTGTGAAATGTGTGAAATGTGTGAAATGTGTGAAATGTGTGAAATGTGTGAAATGTGTAAATGTGTGAAATGTGTGAAATGTGTGAAATGTGTGAAATGTGTGAAATGTGTGAAATGTGTGAAATGTGTGAAATGTGTGAAATGTGTGAAATGTGTGAAATGTGTGAAATGTGTGAAATGTGTGAAATGTGTGAAATGTGTGAAATGTGTGAAATGTGTGAAATGTGTGAAATGTGTGAAATGTGTGAAATGTGTGAAATGTGTGAAATGTGTGAAATGTGTGAAATGTGTGAAATGTGTGAAATGTGTGAAATGTGTGAAATGTGTGAAATGTGTGAAATGTGTGAAATGTGTGAAATGTGTGAAATGTGTGAAATGTGTGAAATGTGTGAAATGTGTGAAATGTGTGAAATGTGTGAAATGTGTGAAATGTGTGAAATGTGTGAAATGTGTGAATGTGTGAAATGTGTGAAATGTGTGAAATGTGTGAAATGTGTGAAATGTGTGAAATGTGTGAAATGTGTGAAATGTGTAAATGTGTGAAATGTGTGAAATGTGTGAAATGTGTGAAATGTGTAAATGTGTGAAATGTGTGAAATGTGTGAAATGTGTGAAATGTGTGAAATGTGTGAAATGTGTGAAATGTGTGAAATGTGTGAAATGTGTGAAATGTGTAAAATGTGTGAAATGTGTGAAATGTGTGAAATGTGTGAAATGTGTGAAATGTGTGAAATGTGTGAAATGTGTGAAATGTGTGAAATGTGTGAAATGTGTGAAATGTGTGAAATGTGTGAAATGTGTGAAATGTGTGAAATGTGTGAAATGTGTGAAATGTGTGAAATGTGTGAAATGTGTGAAATGTGTGAAATGTGTAATGTGTGAAATGTGTGAAATGTGTGAAATGTGTGAAATGTGTGAAATGTGTGAAATGTGTGAAATGTGTGAAATGTGTGAAATGTGTGAAATGTGTGAAATGTGTGAAATGTGTGAAATGTGTAAATGTGTGAAATGTGTGAAATGTGTGAAATGTGTGAAATGTGTGAAATGTGTGAAATGTGTGAAATGTGTGAAATGTGTGAAATGTGTGAAATGTGTGAAATGTGTGAAATGTGTGAAATGTGTGAAATGTGTGAAATGTGTGAAATGTGTGAAATGTGTGAAATGTGTGAAATGTGTGAAATGTGTGAAATGTGTGAAATGTGTAAAATGTGTGAAATGTGTGAAATGTGTGAAATGTGTGAAATGTGTAAAATGTGTGAAATGTGTGAAATGTGTGAAATGTGTGAAATGTGTAAATGTGTGAATGTGTGAAATGTGTGAAATGTGTAAATGTGTGAATGTGTAAATGTGTGAAATGTGTGAAATGTGTGAAATGTGTGAAATTGTGAATGTGTGAATGTGTGAAATGTGTGAAATGTGTAAATGTGTGAAATGTGTGAAATGTGTAAAATGTGTGAAATGTGTGAAATGTGTGAAATGTGTGAAATGTGTGAAATGTGTGAAATGTGTAAATGTGTGAAATGTGTAAATGTGTGAAATGTGTGAATGTGTGAAATGTGTGAAATGTGTGAAATGTGTGAAATGTGTGAAATGTGTGAAATGTGTGAAATGTGTGAAATGTGTAAAATGTGTGAAATGTGTAAAATGTGTGAAATGTGTGAAATGTGTGAATGTGTGAAATGTGTGAAATGTGAATGTGTGAAATGTGTGAAATGTGTGAAATGTGTGAAATGTGTGAAATGTGTGAAATGTGTTAAATGTGTGAAATGTGTGAAATGTGTGAAATGTGTGAATGTGTGAATGTGTGAAATGTGTGAAATGTGTGAAATGTGTGAAAAGTGTGAAATGTGTGAAATGTGTGAATGTGTAAAATGTGTGAATGTGTGAAATGTGTCAAATGTGTGAATGTGTAAAATGTGTGAAATGTGTGAAATGTGTCAAATGTGTGAAATGTGTGAAATGTGTGAAATGTGTGAAATGTGTGAAATGTGTGAATGTGTCAATGTGTGAAATGTGTGAATGTGTGAAATGTGTGAATGTGAAATGTGTAAAATGTGTGAAATGTGTGAAATGTGTGAAATGTGTGAAATGTGTGAAATGTGTAAATGTGTGAAATGTGTGAAATGTGTGAAATGTGTGAAATGTGTAAATGTGTGAAATGTGTGAAATGTGTGAAATGTGTGAAATGTGAAATGTGTGAAATGTGTGAAATGTGTGAAATGTGTGAAATGTGTGGAAATGTGTGAAATGTGTGAAATGTGTGAAATGTGTGAAATGTGTGAAATGTGTGAATGTGTGAAATGTGTGAATGTGTGAAATGTGTGAAATGTGTGAAATGTGTGAAATGTGTGAAATGTGTGAAATGTGTGAAATGTGTGAATGTGTGAAATGTGTGAAATGTGTGAATGTGTGAAATGTGTGAAATGTGTGAAATGTGTGAAATGTGTGAAATGTGTGAAATGTGTGAATGTGTGAAATGTGTGAAATGTTGAAATGTGTGAAATGTGTGAAATGTGTGAAATGTGTGAAATGGTGAAATGTGAAATGTGTGAAATGTGTGAAATGTGTGAAATGTGTGAATGTGTAAATGTGTGAAATGTGTGAAATGTGTGAATGTGTGAAATGTGTGAAATGTGTGAAATGTGTGAAATGTGTGAAATGTGTGAAATGTGTGAAATGTGTGAAATGTGTGAAATGTGTGAATTGTGAAATGTGTGAAATGTGTGAATGTGTAAATGTGTGAAATGTGTGAAATGTGTGAATTGTGTGAAATGTGTGAATGTGTGAAATGTGTGAAATGTGTGAATGTGTGAAATGTGTGAATGTGTAAATGTGTGAAATGTGTGAATGTGTAAATGTGTGAAATGTGTGAAATGTGTGAAATGTGTGAAATGTGTGAATGTGTGAAATGTGTGAAATGTGTGAAATGTGTGAAATGTGTGAAATGTGTGAAATGTGTGAAATGTGTGAAATGTGTGAAATGTGTGAAATGTGTGAAATGTGTGAAATGTGTGAAATGTGTAAATGGTGAAATGTGTGAAATGTGTGAAATGTGTGAAATGTGTGAAATGTGTGAAATGTGTGAAATGTGTGAAATGTGTAAATGTGTGAAATGTGTGAAATGTGTGAAATGTGTGAAATGTGTGAAATGTGTAAAATGTGTGAAATGTGTGAAATGTGTGAAATGTGTGAATGTGTGAAATGTGTGAAATGTGTAAAATGTGTGAAATGTGTGAAATGTGTGAAATGTGTGAAATGTGTGAAATGTGTGAAATGTGTAAAATGTGTGAAATGTGTGAAATGTGTGAAATGTGTGAAATGTGTGAAATGTGTGAAATGTGTGAAATGTGTGAAATGTGTAAAATGTGTGAAATGTGTGAAATGTGTGAAATGTGTGAAATGTGTGAAATGTGTGAAATGTGTGAAATGTGTGAAATGTGTAAAATGTGTGAAATGTGTGAAATGTGTGAAATGTGTGAAATGTGTGAAATGTGTGAAATGTGTGAAATGTGTGAAATGTGTGAAATGTGTAAAATGTGTGAAATGTGTGAAATGTGTAAAATGTGTGAAATGTGTGAAATGTGTGAAATGTGTGAAATGTGTGAAATGTGTGAAATGTGTGAAATGTGTGAAATGTGTAAAATGTGTGAAATGTGTGAAATTTTAACGTAAAAAAATTGCATCTTTCAAATACTTAGAGCTAATGGCTGAGGATGAGTGGCGTTTTCCATTCGAAACGTTCCAAATAATTAATAAAATTTATTTTATGAGTAATAATTTCGGATCAATTAAACCTTTAAATTATAAACGACTAAATATATATTGTAACATCATTCTTACCTACCGCCACATATATATGAGGGAAGAATTGGAATGATACTAAAAATGGGGTAATGAGCTTTTAGTGGATAAGCACATATACATGTATCTATTAGGTACAGTAGTCAGCAATTTTTAAAAAGAATATCATCTCATCATGGAAGACTTTTCGGTTACATTTTTACTGAACAGTTCACCAGGGTAAAATTTGTCAATAATTTTATTATCTCTATTATGTGTAGAAATTTTTGTTAATTTAATTAATAAAACGTGCTGCAGTATAAAATATAGTTTAAACAGTAGTGCGAACAGCACTTACAAGTTACAAATGTGTAACACCTCTGCTAAACAGCGCGCGAAGTGCTAAGTGCCGACGAATGATCTTTTACACTGCTCAGCACGAGCAATTAAATTTGTTTAATTGCTCTAATTACTCTCTGGAAAATCGAACGTAAATCAGAGAAAGTGTTAAATTATCTACCCTCTACCACCAGCTCGACTATGCGGAACCCATGCTATAAGAATAGAAGTAAAGAGAATATGTAGTGCCGCTGCATAAAATTGAAAGTGAAAACAGTTGGGTTGTGAAGGTGCCAATTAAATATATAAAGTGCTATTTTGACATGTGCTGAGTTTTGGCACAGGAGATTTTGAATAGAAGTGAGTTTCCGGGTTGGTTTTTGTTATTTAATAATTGAATTTTATTTATAGACAGGAATTTGGATTATGAGTGCTACATCAAAATTATGATCTCGGAACGCAATAATTGTGAGATTCCTCTAGGATATACCTTAGATACTTTTGAATTTGTAAGCTAGTTCACTTACAAATCTAATGAACTTACTGATCTGCCACATTTTAATAATCATATAATCCAAATACACTTTGGTCTACGTATCTCTCCTGGTCTATTTTAGCTACAATCAAGTCAAATCTCTATAAAGAAAATTGATTTCGTCTGTTCTAGCACCTAAGTTATTTGAGAATTCACGTAGTAACTACTTAAATTAATCGTTGAAACAATAGTAACAATCTAAATGCCTTTTGGTCCACGTTTTGTTTCTGATCTATAAGCTGCACCAAATTAAAATAATATCAATTTAAGTGCCCTTTGGTCCACGTTTGGCTCCTGGTCTATAAGCTGCACCAAATTAAAATAATAACAATCTAAATGCCCTTTAGCAGGGCGACACCATCGAATTAGCGGGTGCAGCAGTTATACACATTCAGTTTTAAATTTCAGCTGTTTAACCGGCTTGTAAAATATGTATATGGCGCCGTATTTCATCCCGAATCACACAAAACGAATGCACCGCGCTGCAAACCGCAGGAAGACAAAAAGAATTGTATTGGTCATTATCATTTCATACTGCTGTTGGAATTCATAACGTATTTCAAAACTACGGATTTTAAAAGCTTGCTACTGTACAGGCACGTTCCATAAGATATGTTTGGAGTTCTGAAAATAACACTGTTTTAGTTTTAAAACATAACCAAATATCTCGATTTTCATTGGAAATTTTTATGATCCCAATTTTTACCTTCCGCTTACCTGTAAAGGAAGGTATTGGAATCATGTAAAAAATCGGGTAGTGAGTTTTTAGAGGATAAGCACGAATTAGGGTCCTTACAACTCATTTTTGATAGTTTCACGAAGATGTCTGTGTGTGTGTGTGTGTGTGTGTGTGTGGTCAAGGCCGGTGTGTATGTCGGATAACTCAAATACGAATTACCCAAAAATTTTGATATTTGGTGTTTTACATTTGTGTACAAATTGGAAGAGCTCATTAGATTTTGGTACAAGTATCTTCACCGGAAGTGATATTTCTTGAAGAGTAAAAAGTTTAATTGTCAAAAATTTCATTAAATTTGGATAAACATAGTGTTTAATTGTAATGAGAATAAGAGGAAAAGTTATTTGCAACTTACGTTATAAAAAATTTGTCTTCATCTGGTAGCATTAAAGAACTGTAGTAAAATTTAAAAATTAAATTTTTCAGGTAAAACATTAAAATCTTGTAATCCATGTATCCATGATCGGTTGATTTTTGTTTCTGCGTAAAAAATATTGACAGGTGACATGGGTGACAAGTTGGCATACTAACGCCATATAAGTCATAAGTAATATATTAAATGTAGTAATTGAACGGAGGATGGCTTCAACACAGCAGAGTTTTCCTGTGAATGAATCTTTTTATTCAGGTGATGCAAATTTCTGTTTGAATATTTTAGATTTTTATTTGTATATTTTAAATGGGTACCGGATTGTACGTATACATTTCTGTTTAAAGTCTAGATATGGCGGAAGGTTGTGTGATGGCCACGTCAGATTTTTTTATAATGGTTTTTTATTAATTGCTAACATCAAAATATCGACATTTGTCAGTTGTTCGTTTTTAAATAACGTCAATAAAAATGTTGTTATCTTGATTATTATTGAAGTTATTAAAAAAAAACTAATATATTTTTTTATTTACGACTAATGTATAACATGAATATTAAATGTGTGATGTTTGCTACATATTGCCAAATATTAATACCGCAGGAAATAATATCAGGGAATAAAAGTCAATATTCCCTCCTCTGCACCAATCAGAAAATTACTTTGTCTGAATCAATTTATCTGTGCAAATTATTTTTAGAAAACACTGCAATGTATTATTGCATATTGGTATTTATTTTATTAAAATCTTGTACCAAATAAATTAGTCGTAGATAAAGTACAGTATACAATTCGCTATAATGGATATTATTCCCTCCGATGATTAAAACCCTCGCTCGCTTTGCTCGCTCGTGTTTTTAACTTCATCTACTGGAATAATTGCATCCATTATAGCGTCGTTGAATAATATACTATTATTTTTATGTTATAAATTAATAAAAATACAATTCAATAAAATTAAGGTGTTAGCACTGTCAGAAATTTCCAGTGAAAACCGACGTTTTTGAAAGCTTTTCGGGAGCACTTTCTGACGGTGATGTTTTCCTTTTTTTAGTGACTTTTGTTGCTTGTCTTTATAACTTGTTAGTTGAAACCTTCAACCTCGTGGTTTCAATTTTTTTCTATCAATGTTTAAATCCATTTAAAACTGGATTCTTCTGGATTCCTTATTTTTTACCTGTAAGTTTGTTAATATTTTATCATTATTCTCTAATTACTGTTTGTAAAATTATTGTACTTTAATTAATTGTTCTCACGTGTACAACGACAATAAAGTATGTTAAACACTTAATCACCTGCTCTTCTCAAGTCTTCTTCCAATAATTTTGGCCATCTACTTTTGGGCTTAATAATACTCCCAATTTTATAAAATTAAAATAATTTCAAACGCCTTAATTTTTTTTATTGATCCCCCTCTTACAAAAAAATCCTGCCGACGCCATTGCATCTTAAGGTTGCCTTAAAATTAAAACAATGTTAATAGAGGTCAAACCATAGCTTTACAACAAAATATAAAAAACAACTAGCAATTATTATATTTTGCAACCCCTACCACCCCACGAATATTAAATCCCCTGTCTGTAATCCACCCTTGAGAGAATTTCTTGGCGGTTCAACACAAAGCATCCTCGACTACTTGACGTCGCTCGTCAGTGCTTCACAAACAAATATGCGGTGCTCGGCGAGATTAGCATCTTGTGAAGAATCAGAACCACACGGCGCGAGCCACTTGCCGGGATTCGAACCCTGCTAAGCAATAACGAACTATTATGCGGAGAGGTAATCTGCAGCGGGGAATCTTTAATATGAATCTTACGGGTAACGAACTGCATTGTGAATGGAAAATTGCAGGGAGAGATGATTATGTCTGTTGGTAATTTTATTATTTGTATGATTATTGAATAATACAATCAATATTGACCATCAAAACTTTTTGTCAAATACTTACCTAGTTGGCTAGTTTATAATAATGTTGAATATTTTTTGACAGATGGTTTAACCAATTATATTGAGTAATGATGACGTCAAATGACGTAATGCAACCAATAGAATTGAAATTGTAAAATGATGTATCTGACAACATAATTTTGTAGATTAGGTTTTATTTTGTTACGTTAGTTACAAACAATTAATTAATTTGTCACATGAAACGTCAAAAATGTTTAGCAAAATGAGTCGTTTTGGTAGTATTTTTAACAAGAAAAATATTCTTCCTAAATACCATTCGAGATAATAATTTTTTGAGAGAATTTTTGTCAATTCCACGGCAACTTATTGCAATTTCACTCCACAAAACATCATCTGACAATTCCCCTCAACTTCGTTTCGGGAAATTGATAGATGATGTTTTGTGTCGTGAAATTGTTAGAAATAAGTGGAAACGACAAAACAATTCTCAAAAAATTATCATCTCTTATGGTATTACCCCTGATAATTCCACTCCTGTGTAAAGTAAGCCATAAACAATACACAATTTTATCGCTTTGACACCGGATGAAAAGGATGGTAACTTTTGCAAGTGATAAAGCCTTATTTACCTTTTTCTTAGCAACCAAACAATAAACAAACACTAAAATGTCACTTGCTTCATATTTCTAATTGTCAGTGAAATGATTAGATTTTGGGAATATTTGTGAAGAAGAACCAAACGAGTCGTTAAAGTATCTCGTTGAATTATTACACTCGAGCATTTTATTTCCTCCGAATAAATTTCTGTTTGACATCTGAACCTTGTCATCTGACAGCAATTTGAGTCGAAAAATTGTTTTAAAATAAAATCACTCCACCAATGGTGTCGTCATTTTATTAAACAATTTTTCTAAAATTTCTAGGCAACAAGGTTACAATACAATATAGTTACAATACTTTTGAGACTCATGCTTTGTTCGCTTTTCAGGAGCGCTAGTAGAGGTGTACAAATTTTCAGCAAATTTTTTCGAGTGATTCCATTTTTATGAAGGATTTTTAAAAATTAAGGGGCAAGCTCAGAGGAACCCCTTGTCATTTTCCCAGATTTTGAAAATGCTTTATTAAGATTGTACCCATCGGAATTTTTTGCTGAAAATTTGTATACCCATGTAATTCGACACGATGAATCTATTGGTGACAAAATCAATTCCGCATCTTTTTCCATTTTTGAGATAATGAAGGTAGTTAATTCTTGGGAAGCCAAAACATTTCGAAATTTTTAAAATTCTAGTAATTTGGTCATAAGTCAATTTAAGTGGTTTGTCTAGCTTTTAGTGACTTAAAAATAAATTATTAGACTTTTTTAATTTTGACTTTTGCAGAAACAAATTAAAACCATGAATATATCCTTATCAAATAATTATAATTGACCTTTAGAAATCTAGCTTATTTTTAATCATAATCATTATAAAAAGTTCAATACATAAACCTATTATGCGTCTAGTAAATTTATTAAAGTGCTTCATAAAATATTAAAATTATTGCTGTCAGAAAAACAACATTTCATTTTAACGACAACTACAAACATTAATAATAAAAACAATGTAATTTACTCCATGTGGCAAAATTGTCGAAGCCTACTACTTGATTAGTTTTTCCATGCAGCCAATTTATCATTTGTAAATAAAGGATTGTTTAGCCTGTGGCGATATTTAATATATAATCGCATGTATCTTTCTACAGGGTGTGGCCTGCGATCTGACGAGGGATAATCTACGTGTCCGTTGTTTCATTTGTCACGTGTAATTGATAAACTACTGGTTGAAATCTGATTCCGCAGTGTAATGTATCATAATTATTTTCGATCATTGTGCTGAAAATTTCCGGTATGATTTTTGTACAATACGCTGATTAAGAGGCCCGTCTACCTCATAAAATCCAGCATAAAATATACTAATGTAGCGAGTGTTTTGTGGCCAGTACAAGAATGCTCAAATTTTATTTCAACAAGGATTTATTAGAAAAAGAGTGGATGTACAGATGTGCCTTTTTAAAATTTTGATTAAATTTTTTTACATGATTATAAAAATTCCGAAATATTAAAAAAAAACTATTTATGCAAACTTTACACGGTTATCATCATGATAGAAACTAATTTTTAAATTAATTTAATTAATTTAATTTTTAAAAAGGCACATCTGTAGACCCATTCTTTAAAAAATGTAAACATACCAAGCATTTTATGATTAGTGAATTAGTAATTATTGTAAAAATTAATCACCGCGACTGATCGAATTGTAATGATATCCGCCAACGCGCATTGGGCGAATTTTGTTTTACATTATCAAAAATATTTTATTTTTATATCCGTCTTCAAGGCTAATGTCTGAGTACGCCACTGCAGGAATCTTTAGCCTCCTCCTGCTTGATTAGTAATTTAAGCAAAAATGTTAACTATGACTGTGCCCTTCTTAAAAATATAAATCCCTTTGTTAAATTTGTATCATAATAACTAATGAATAACATATCTCTATACAAATACACCTACCTATTAAATAAAGCAAATAAATGACTAATTAGAAATGCAGTACAATTCCATCTAGTCGAAATTAGTTGGAAATGCAAAATAAATTAATATTTTCGAGTTAATTAAATGTTGGTCCTAGCTTTGGAAAATTGTTTAATTACAAAATCTCACAGGATTATACATAATTAATGTTTTTAATAATATCCAAATACTATACATTCAATTACTGAGGCACAATGTTTAAAAGGTCGAATATATTTTATGTTGACAGGGCAGTTCTTTGTGTTAAAATTAGAAACATTATTTATATTTATTTATTTAATAATAACCACTGCAGGAGCAAGAATATTATATTGACACCTATACTCTATTTAAAAACTAATCGGACAAATCTGAAGTTGGAATGTTATAACTGATCGTTTTTTATTGGCTGATGTAATACCAGTTTTACACCACACAAACTTTGCAATGTAAACAAACGAAAGTTCTCCATCTTGTCTCGTCAGCTGTTGTCAGTGACTGTATCGAGTTTTCCCCCACTGAAATATAGTAATACTGGAACGTGCACTCCCTATGCTCGCTGCGTACGAAAAGCGAGCCGAGAGAGACAGCTACTCACAGGTGATTCTATCGTTGTCATACACTCCACAAACCAATCAGGACTGTGCAACAAAGACGCAATCAGCCGCGAGTCGCTGTCTCTGTCAGCTCGGGCACCAATCAGGACTGTACGACAAAGACGCAATCACCTGCGAGTCGCTGTCTCTGTCGGCTCGGGCTGGCGTCGCCAGTGTACGGTCCAGTATTATTATATTTCAGTGGTTTTCCCGCTGATATGCTTTTCTTTATTCTGTTCAAAATAATGACGTCACATATTTTTTTTCTTAAAGTACTAAATATATTTAATCAAATTTATATTTTTACCTAGTTTGCGACAGGTACATAATGAGCAAGGCAAGTGAATGATATTGTGTGAGTGATAATCTGACACACGAGGCTTGCCGAGTTCAGAAATCTTACGAACATTCGAAAGACTCTTTCCAGAGAGTATAATGTAATGTACACTATTTTTCCCACGATCATAATATTTTGATGTCAATTGTCACTGTCATAATTTTACGAATAAACAAATATACCACGTTCATGGAATAGATGACACAAGATTTTCAATAACAAGAATATACATTTTTATAATGTACAAAATACAGCAAAAGTACTACATTAATTTATGTGAATAAATCACTTTCATTGTTGTGTTTGCCCATTTTAATGGAATATTGCAATTTGTCACGAACTACTTAATGACAGGAAAACATTATCAAATGTCAGAAAGACAGGACACGCCTATTGAAAGATGAAACAAAAATTAAAACTGTGGCGATATGACCTGTTCGATAACATGTAGAACGGTTTGTATATTTGTTATTGTATATTTTCGAATAAAGTCGTGGCAAGAAGTATTGTTATTATTATTATTACTTTAAATATCAGTAACGAGTACAAAGTATAACGGTATTTAAGGCCACGGCGTCAAAGAAGATGATGGCAGTATAATCTTAAAAACCGTATACGGATTTTCTCTCAACTCACAAAAGAAATCAAAGTGAGAATGGCTTCAATGATAATAATCCTCTTATTATCCGCTGATCGATCGCACATCCATTACCGACAGCGCCAGTAGCCGTTCTATTTCATTCCACCACATGTTAACTTCTCGTCAGCGCCGATTCCATTAGATAACAGAAATGAAACAGACGCATATTAAAATCGACCAAGGAAATCGAACCCCCGTACTTTTAAATTGACGGTGCTGCCATCATTCATTGCGACGGAATTGGTACTAGTAACAAGTGAAGGGTGTCGCGTTGTCGAGCAAATAACAAAAGAACCTGGTTCAATTTCCGGCGGGAGAGATACTAGGATGGGAAGGCTATCGGGAACTTTGGCCTTCGGAAGTTTTGAACGAAATAGTATAGTCACTAGTTTTCTTTGCTCAGAGTAAAATGCTTTATTTTTACATTTTATCAAGCAAAATACTCGGTTAATCAATGTATTGCAATATAAATCCATGTCATACAAGGATTCTTTGAAGATTCTTTCATGCTGGTGAGGTTTGTCTGTCATATATCGGCGCCGCTAAATTGAATCTTCAATGAGTCTTGGAAAAGAAGAATTTCTAATTCATTGGTAGCTTCAAAATAATGAATTTCTTTTTTTTCAGGATTCAGAAGCGTGAAAGAATTCTCAAATAATTATGTGTGAAGTTATTATAGTTACTTCGATGTAAAATGTTTTAGTTAAACAAAGATTAAGCAAAGATAAAGATACTTTACAACTCATAATTATTTATTTAACATGCATCGTAAGCAGATATTCGACTGTATCATATTACCTTGTTTCATGACACTAAATTATGCACTAGTTACATAAATAGCTATTACCTATTTGATTTTAAAAGAGAATCTTCTTCCTTCTATAAGTCGTGAACTTCGTGCACATATTTTAATGGCATATTATAGAACTAGATTTATTGATCCTAGGTCAAAACAAATTTTTTTAATTCGTAAATTTAAGCGGCTCATCTACGTTTTTACCGAATTCCTAGAATACTCTCGATTTTACTTTTTTTCCATTCCACTCTTTTCCCCACTACTAGAGCTGCCTGAAATTAGCCCGAAACTCGTACTTTGCTGCATCCTAGCTATGCAATGTCACTTTGAAGTTGGAAAATATTGTAAAAGTACTTTCGTTGTTTCGTTGCGAGTAAACTGCCAGATTATTATTATTATTTTAAAAATTAATTTCTATCATGAGATATAACCGTGTAAAGTTTGCATAAAATATTCATTTTTTCTCTATTAAATCCTTGTTGAAATACAATTTTACCATTCTTGTACTGGCCACAAACCACTCGCTACGATAATATATTGTATGCTGTATTTTAGGTAGTAGATGGACCTCTTAAGGGTAATTTTTGCAAGATGTACATTTTTGACATCTGACTTACTATGAATGGAGTAAAATAAAATTGTATCCACTTTATTATGAGAGTCCGATTTTGGAGCTCCACCATTGCTAGCTAGATGTTAGCCTTCATATGAAAATTTGAAAATGGTTTCAATTTTTCCAAATCTGTACGATTTGATGACTGCTGTGAATTTCTAGTAAAAAATGCCAGTAGAACGAATAAAGTTATAAGCCAAAAACTAAATCGGCAAAAAACTTAATTTTCGCTTTATCTAGTTACCCAATTTAATCGACCTGGTATCTTTTACGTTTCTCGAGATCCCAATGGTGGAGCTCAAATAAATTAATTCTAATATTACGTATTATAAATTTTCAAGGAAAGCAAAGCCTGCAGAAAATATCAATTGAGTTAGGAATGTTTGTAAAATTGAGCGAAGTTCGCGTAAACTGGGCGATTAGAGTATTACAAATGTGAAATCTGCTCCCCCCCCCTGTGCATCTCGGCAACCTGTCATTAATTTACGTCGCAACCTCATGGCCCAAAGCAGGCCATGGAAATTACGACACGAACATTAATCAATCGGGAATTAATTAATATAGCGTTTTGGTCGGTCGGACGTAATATGCGGCGTGGCGGTCATCTCCTGCTCACGGAATAATCCAGCAACGAGCAACTTAAGTTCCTACGTGCTAATAACTTACTTCAACCGTTTATGTAAATCTCAACGCCAGAACTTTGCCCAAGCATCATCATCAAGTTATTAATTTACCTTCAAGTGCCTGGGATTACGCTTCATGATCATCGTGATAAAGTACAAATCTGTATCGTTTCATAAATGAATAAACTATCTATTTTAGTTTAGTTCTGTATTTTATATACGACTGTTATAGAATGTTATCATTTTTACATCATTTTCAATTATGGAATGGTTACATTCTGTCACTTGTTACGGAATGGATTCATTCCGGCACTAGTGATGGAATGAAATAAGGCGAATTATAATAATTTAACTTAAATGTTCTTGGTTGGTGGGTAGCTATTACTTAATGTCGTAGCTACAAATTTATTAAAGAATAATGTATTTTTTGCAATGTTCACATTTTAAAATTGTCAAGAGCACGTAAAGCTATTGTTCCATTTTCGAACAGTTTACAAGAACTGTGTAAAAAAAATTGTTGATTATGACAGTGACCAAGTGACACATCGTCATATATATCTTCTTCTACATTTCTACAGTTGACTAAGTGACTAATAGTTATTTGTATCACAAGGCCAGAAACTGACCTTTTGCAAGAGCGAGTATTTTTGACACGCCGAGCCACAGGCGAGGCTTGCAAATTACGAGCACTAGCATAACAGTTTCTGGACGTGTAATACACAATATTTTATGTGCCAATTTCATTACAAAAATATAAAATAATTATACATAACCTAAAAAATTGTGCACTGAATACTTGCATTTGAGCTTAAAATATATTTATTTCAGTTTCTATTAACGATTTACGTCTAAAATTTGTCAAAATCTTGTTAATTCTTGTATAAAAAATATTCTACGCATAAAATTGACATCTGCTTGACAACTGTAGTAATGTCAAGATGCCAACCTATAACTTCCGGTTGTTTGCCGGCCTAGGCTGGCAACAAAGAGTTTCTAGCAGATTTTGAGATATGGAAAACTAGCGATGCCGACCGGAGGCATATAAAATATATTTTTTGTAAGTATCTCTTGATTTGTATAGTAATAAAAAGAGTAGAGTCTTGTGCTGTTTTTAAATTTAAAACCTCAAATTGACAGACAGTTTGACGTACAGAGATAGGAAATTTTTCGATATTTTTGTTTTTGTCATAGAAAAAGTGTCTACATGAATTGCTATTATTTTAATTAAAACACAAATCATGTCAAATTAATTTTTTATAAAGAAATAACTTGACGTATTGCAAAAAATAGTGTATGAAACTTGTTCGTAAAGTGTTTTTTACACATGTTGCTCAAGATCACCTCAAACTCCAATATTCCATTTTACTTTTTTTATTTTATTCTTAATTTGATCGGACACGTATATAGTTCGATATAAATTTAGAATTTTCAAACAAATGAAACATTTAATCAAATACTTAAACTCAGATAAATTTAAATTTCATTCGTATTATGCTTTCTGCCCTTGGTGCTTAAAACCTATAACTTAGCTTCCTAGCAATTTAAATCAGTTAGTATAAACTATAAAATTTGATCGGTTTTGCCATTCGTTTCAATTTGCGAGATAATAACCATTATTTAAAGTCAAAACGGCGATATGTTTTAACTAATATTTATTGGTGTAAACAACCCTCCAATACAAAAATGAAAAATAATGTCCAATATACAGAATATTTATACCTTGTTTGGTATTGTTCATGTAAAAATACGCTTTCATTAAATTTTACAACACAATCAATAAAATTTCACATTGTAAAATTAACAATTTATCCTGCGAAGCTGACATATTTAAAGGGCTCTAAGTGAGGTAATAAATTTAGAGTTAATTTTCGACTAGAACAAGTAGGTACGTGATTCTTCTAGTTAATGATTGTACGTTAGAAGAATAATAAGAACACCAGGACGAGCCAGGAATAAGGAATTCATTTGCTCCTGATTTTATTTATTGCTTGATTCCTGCTGTCCGGAGTCCTGCTGCATCGAGAGGGACGGAAGATCTTTGCAGGATATGCTCACAGAATATAATTATTGTAAAGAAAATCGCATGACACAAATAACAGCCCATGGAAGAAATAATTGCAATAACAGTAGGTAACCATGGATATACATATACAAATTTTGAAGTAGTAGCTTGAGGAACTGAAATTTACTGTCATTTATCAGTTTGACATTAAATTAAAAATAGGCTAAATTGTTATTTTGAGTTTAAATAAGCAATTAATAAGGTATTAATGTAAAATATAAATTTAGTAAATATTTCAAAGTTCTATTGTAAAAAGAATTCAAAAATAGAGCGGCGGTGCCATTGCGATTTTCTTGTCGAATATGCACTCGTGCATGAATTCATGTCCAGGAAATTATTTATCGTGCTTTTCAGCAAGGTAATTAGATTAAGACATTGTTGGAAAGCACTCTCAAAAAAATTCCTTAAAGAATTAATGCACATGTGAGATTATTATCGAAAATTTTAATATTTTCAAAAATGTGATTGCCTTCTGACAATGGACAAGATTCAGCCAAAGCTATGTTCATCCATCTTACCTTTTGGTACAAGCCCTTGTTACAACCACTAGCCGGTACCCGATACCTTGTGGTTGCCAAGTTAATTGTATCCCAACTTGAAATGGTGACGAGAGTAGATCCGGTCCCAGTCAAGCCTTGAAAATTTCACACCTGACCCGGGTTGAAACCCATAATCATTATTTACAAATAGTACACATAAGATTAAAATCTCATTCTCATTCACATAGAGCATTTAGTTTTAAGGTTTAAAATTATTATGTTTACGTTTACGAAAGTTTAAACTCATGTAAATTATTACGAGCATTCACACTTTCCACTTTCTAACACTAATGTTTTAGGGATCCAAACTTTACGTTTATGATTACCACTTACTAAAGCTATTTTTAAGATTATTATGTGAATGCTATGTTTTCAAACTTAAATATAAATGTAAACTTTCATCCTAAATTTTATTTTCTTCAACTAAATATTGTGAACTATCAGTAAAGATATTCAATATTATACAGTGTGTGCGGTTACCAGCCGTCAACTCATTGGTACTCATGGTTGCTAGTGGAGATTACAACATAGTTGAGATTTTTGTGCATTTAAATTGGAATGTGTATAACTACTGGTTTTGAATTGAAGTTGTCAGAATAAAAATCTGCTGTGGCCACCACACGACCTCTCGCCTAATTCTGCTTATTCTACTAATCTAATAAATAGTTTTACTTACATTTTAATAGTTTCATCTTCATGTAATATGTAAACGATAATGTAAACCAATATGCAAGCAAAAGATGTCAACTGTACTGTCACTGTCATAATAATTCAAATTTTATGTAGAAACAAATTTCATATCATGGACAACAAGATAGAATATTAATTGTACTTTATTTTATTGTTAAATACTTCCAGATTCAGCAATTTGTATTTATAATTAACTGTACACATAGATAATCACAATTTCTTTTATTTTTAATTGCAAAAATTGTCATAAATAAATAATGTACCAATATATTTAAGGAAAACTTTTCCAAACTTTTAAAAGTACTACTTCCGGTTTGCAGATTTCTACCAAAATGTTATCCGGTGTTAAGATAGTTATCAAAACCTTAAATAAGAAATTTGGTTATAAACGGTTTGATACTTTTTAAGTTATCGTGGACGAAAAATCCTCGGTTCATACAAACACACAAACACACAAACACACACACACACACACACACAGACATCATCGTGAAAATAGTAAATTCGTATTCTAGAGACCCTGAAACGTGCTTATCCACCAAAAACTCATACTCGAAAATTTTTACCCATTACAATACCTCTCTTATAGAATATGAGGCGAGAGGTAAAAATTGGTGAGCTCATGGATGCTCATAGCTAGTAGTAAAGAGTGCACCACAGAGCTGTAAAATATTTTTGTAAAGTTTAGTGTGGTGTATACCCCAATTTGATTTACGGCAGAAATGTGGTGAAGTCTAGCAAATAAATAATATAAGTTGTATGACTCGAAAATTTGTAAAAATGCTGTGGCAACTTCAATCCTCATATAATCCAATAAAAGTTTCAATCAGCAGTAAAATATCACCGCAGGAATATCCGGACATGCTGGATATTCCTTCCGGTTTCTTTCCGTCTCCCATCCTTCGTTTTAACTCGGGATTGATAGCAAAAAGTTACCGGTGCAACGATTCAAAAACTTCCCGATTGATACAGTGGAATTTCTTTCCGGTTATTGAAAAGCCAAGACGTATTTCCTGCCGGTAAATTAAGTTTCTGTCAGACCGGCAGGGCGAGCGAGGCCCTCGGACATCCGAGGAGGGGGCGGGGGTTCCCCGCTGAAGAAACTTTACTAATTTACTTTGAAATGATGTGATTACGTTGTTTGTTCTTAATTGCGATTCTCGCGCTGTGTTGACTGTGCTTCCACGCACGTGACAGCTTGTTACACGTGTGTAGAGGTATTCTTCTTCTCCTAACTCGAGCCCCACCCTTAAGGTGCAAATTGTTCCTTTCAAATCGTTAAGGTACCCTGAATTATTGTAGAAAAGAGATATATTTGGATATCGGTTCCTGAACATTTTTCACAATGCTTGTATCAATGGACTAAGGCAAGAAGGAAACATTTTTGACTCGTTTTGTATGTACTTATAAATCTAAGGAACCAAACGTTTTTTCTGAATTCCTAGAATTCTCTCTCTTCGTCTGCCTAAAACCAGCCCAAAACTCGCACTTTACCGCATCATAGCAATGCAATATCATTTTGAATTTAAAAAATACTGCCAAAGTGTTTTAGGTGCGAGTAAACTGTTTGTTTATTATTGACTTCAAGGTAATGTTTTTATAAGCATTTAATAGAGAAAAAATGGATCTGCCTTTTTAAAATTTTAAAAATAAATTTCTATCAGGAAATATAACCATGTAAAGTTTGCATAAATTGAAAATTTTATGAATTTTTTTTATTAAAATTTTAAAAAGACAACTGTTAATTTATTCTTTAAGTAATCTTTTAAGAAATATAATTTTACCAATCTTATACTGGCCACAAAACACTCGTTTTATGCTGGATTTTTGGAGATAGACGGGCCTGTTAATCTGGTTATCTTTTGTTTATTTATAAAATTTACTTTTAAGGAAATAGACGTAGGTATATGTATATTTTAGAATAATTGTGTTATTTATTATTACGAACATGTTAACTTATATTTATTTATTTTATTTTTGTTACAGGTAAGAGCAATGTCAAAAGTGGCTTCAATCTTAAAAACTACTTTACGAAAAATGGTGAGTCATAATTAATAAATAAAATTTTTGGGAACATGAAGCTTTTTTCCATGTATAAAAGCATATTTTTGTGAAATAATTATTGTCCTACTGCAGTTAAATTATATTCATTATACGATATAAACGATATGACTTTATAAAATAGAACTACCTATAGCCATAGCATTATCCAAATATAATAGTTTTTGATTGGTTATGAGGTAACGTAGAAACATAATTTTTTTAAATAAAATATATCTGACACTTGGTCGTTTTAAATTTACCTTAAAAATGTAATTAATTATTTAATATAGTCGTATATATTCTACATAAGTACAATTTTAATTACTTAAATAATTATCTTTACAAAATACGCAACTATGTATATAAATTGACAAAGGTAGTGAAAACCAGCATTTGCTGGTAGAATGGTAGATGTTATAAAAGTGGTATCCAACCACATCAACGCTGTCTCATTTTGGTGCAGTCAAAAGCTCAATCCATGCGACGAGTTTTGATATTTAAAGCGGCAACGGAGAGATTCTTAGGAAATCATGCTTACATTTAAAACGATCAAGTAGTCAGCTTGAATGCAATTTAATTACACGATGTTTTTACAATTTAACTACAATCACACTGCCGGCGATAGACTTGAACCACGAAACTCCAGGTTCATACGTCTTCACTGCCTCGACTAACACGAACACTATAAGTGTCGCCACATGCTTTGATTCCTTTTTAAAACAGCGAAATCATAAAGCACACGCTTTCAGATTTCACGATTTCCAACCCTATCCACAGATACTAAAATAATGGCCATTCTTCCTGCATAAACGTCCTGCACTTTACATCTGTGTCATCTTCTTCTTCTTGTTCTTGTTCTTCTCGGAATGCAACACGTAGCCAAGTGCACTCAGGAGCCCTGTCCCCGGCTCGAGATATGTAAATTATGTTTACAAAACAAAACGTAGGCGATATGCAGGGCCCCCTTTGTGCGACAAATATATCACGGATGTTTGTAATGTGGAAATATTTGTACTATGTACGAGTGAGACTTGAAACTGGATATATTAAAATTTGGGACTGCGTCGTCATTCGTTTGGGGTTGAATTGTTCACTTGAAGAGAATTTAATGAGAAATTGGTATTTAAGACGCCCATAATTTTAAAACGAACTGAAAACGTAAGAAACGTGAAATAATAATTCACTTAAGAGGCTCGTATACCTCCTAAAATTCTGTACAAAATGTACTAACGTAGCGAATGTTTTGTGGCCAGTACAAGAATGTTAAAATTGAATTTCACAAAGGATTATATAACTAAAGGATCTTTTTAAAATTTTGATAAAAAATTTGTACGTGATTCATAAAATTCATAAAAATTTCCAATTTATGCAAACTTTACACGGTTTTATATGTCCTGATAGAAATTTATTTTTAAAACATCTGTAGATCCATTCTGTCTCTATTAAATATTTATAAAAATATTACCTTGAAGTCAATAATAAATAAAAGTTTACTCTCAACTAGGTACTACTTTTACAGTAGTATTAAACTTCAAAATGACATTGTATAGCTAGGATGCGGTAAAGTACGAGTTTAGGGCTGGTTTTAGGCAATCGTAGTAGTAGGAAAAAGAATGGAATAGAAAAAAAGTAAAATAGAGAGTATTATTGGAATTCGGAAAAAATCTAAACGAGTCGCTTTACGTACGAAATAACTAATACATTTTTTATCCTCATGAAATGTAAACATAACAATAACACACGTTGGCGTCTATGATAGATTTTAAATATGGCCATGATTTTATACACACGTATGCGGAAAAGAAACTCAAAAATTTTCAACTTCAAGAAATAATAAAAAAGTTGATATGTAATAAAAACGAGAGGCTACAAATACGAAGCTACTCTACTCAATTTATTGTTCAATAGAGTCTGAAATTAATAAAACAGATTAATTTTAAATGTGACATTTACTAGTGCCTTAGCAGTTGTTTCCATGCTGCTTGACCCACTTATAATATAAATAACTATTTTAATGCATAACTCATCCAAAAGTAAAAGTTCGATCATATCTTTCTTATTGCTAAATAATCAGTACCTACTATTAGTAATTTCTGGCTAAAATAAAAGAATTTAAATTCAAGCTTATCACGCGCTAAATTTTCTTCTTTCTCTTGCGTGACGATTTGGAGTTCCGCAGTGATTTGAATTTTTTCGAAGTCGACAGCTTCATTACAGGGTGATTCATTATGCATGATTTGTTTGTCCGTTTGTGTGTACGTACGTACGGTGCGTATGTCTGTCTGTGTGTGTGTGATGTGTGAGTTGCCCGAGGTGCGAGAACGCTAGAGAAGTGACATGCAAATGTTTCCACACACCTACGTGACGCAAAATGTGCGAGGAAACAAAACACGAGGTGGGAATAATTGCGAAAAAATAAAGGAGGATTAATTAAAAGAAGCTGACAAAATAATTGAACACTTTTCTTATCAATGGTTCTATATTATTTTTTATAATATGTTTACCTTTGCAAAAAAATTCTTGCTGTTATTTTTCAAAACTAATTTTTTATATATTTTAAGAATCATTTATTTGTAGATATTTATATACAGGACTCATACAAAATAAAACAATATAAAATGTTTTTTTATGAAATCGTACAATAATGAGTTACTTTAGCTCCGGTGAATTGAAGTGAAAAGTACAATTTAGCTCCGCATTTTTCGACCACTCGATCGCTGAAGAAAATTGGCCAGAGAACATCAGCTATTGTTGTTGCAACCCATGATCACCATTTTTGTTTGTGTTAACATTTTGGTTTAAGGGGCTCGTCTACCCATTTTTCGAATTCCTAGAATACTCTCGATATTTTTTTTTCTATTTCACTCTCTTTCCCACTACTACGGCTGCCCGAAACAAGCCCGGAATTCGTACTTTGTCTCATCCTAGCTATGCAATGTCATTTTGAAGTTGAAAAATACTGTAAACATGGCTCAGTATTCCCATAATAACTTCTGTATTTTTTAAAGAAATTAAGTAAAACAAAAATTATTCGAAAAAGGAAGGTTAGCTGCAGCCTTCTTGCTTTTTAAATTTAAATTAGCCACTTACACTCTTATAATTGCGTAGCTCTAAATATGACTTTGCTTTTGAACTGAGTAAAGAAATTATTAGAGAGACGAATCTAAAATTTTAGCGTCCTACGTAGGATCGAGAGATATAGCTATAATCTAATAATTATTGACGGGCAGAAACTGATAGTTCATGGCAAAATATAAATAAAATAAATTTAATTAGTTCTAAAAGAATTATTTTGCCAATCAAAATGGAAGGTAGACGCTCGGCTATTAAGAGGCTTTTATCACAGTAAAAAAGTATTTAACAAATTACTCCCAACCTATTAATCCTATAAATCTAAAAAAAATACCGTATAAAGATAAAGGCAGTAAAAATCTAGCTACAATAATTATGAGAAAAACTCTTCGTAAGTTTGATTGCATTGTAAATTTACATGTTTATATCACATTATTATATAAAAATTTCAAATAGTAGTCGAGTAATTTGTTAAATAAATTTAAAAATTGCATGCGCGCTAGCCAATCAAATTGAGTATTTTCTAAACAAGAATGGAGCGAAACATAGCAATTAGATAAATAGAGACAACATGTGCTCATAAAACATAGGCTGTCAGCGCGGATACCTGAAATAACGAGGATTTGTGATCTAGCAGCGCTGAGCGATAAAACCCCCTTAAAATAAAAAAATATTGATGGTTAGAATGCTAATAGAAGATTTAAGGTTTAAAAAAGAAAATAATAACAACAAATCGGTACAAGAATATGATTCTATATTATTATCAAAACAATTTTTACGCAATTTTGTCCACAAAGCGATAAAATCTCCTTAATCATCGGGCTATTAAATACAGCTTAACAAAATCCGCTCGGCTAATCTTAAAAATGATTTAGCAAACAACCAAACATACATGATTTACCGGTCGCATTGACAGGAACTTCGACGAAGTTGTACTCAGAGCACAGCCAATGATTCGATCGATTTGACCGAATTCCGGTAATCGACAAATTGACTCACGTCGGACAAATCGCCGCGAATGGGGAGGTAATTGGATGTGGCAACGAGGAACCGCAATCACTACCAAGAAAGGGGGAGGGAGAGATTGATATATCAACAACTGAACTCATTAAACATAAATACACTTCTTTAATATAATTTGTTTATATAATTTATATTTCAGGTTTTGTTAAAATTTTTGTTTGAATATTTCATTTTAACAAGATACTAAAATACAGTGTCTGAAATGTGTGTCACATAACCTCCCGCCTTGACACTGTAATATGTGAATTTGGTTTTTGTTAGGCTACTTTTTGTAATTTATTTTATAGTTCTTCAAGCAACGTACCGATTTCGATTGACATTGAAATCAAATTAGCTCTTTGTGGATACAATTTTTATTTTATTATTACCATATTACATTATATCCAGTTAATAATGAATCGATGATGCTTCTTGACTGGATACGTTTAATGGGAGGATAAAAACTTACTGGAATTGAGTCAGTTTTCTATTTATTAAATTTCGGCTACTATAGTTACTAAATTTCAAACCCAGTTATTAATATTTATACATTTCTTTACAAATGGTGCCACTAAAATATATTATTATAATATATTGACGGTTTCACGGGTCAAGGTTTCACGGGTCAAGGTTTCACGGGTAACAGTTTCACGGGTGACGGTTTCACGGGTCAAGATTTCACGGGTAACAGTTTCACGGGTGAATTTGTCAAGCTGTCACCGAGCTTTTAATTTTTCTTCGTTTTCCAGGATAACCCGTCATAACGACCGATATAATTGTAATGTGTATTTGATTAAAACAGACCTAATACGTTTTTCATTAGCTGTTGTTAATGCAAGTCTTACAATTAGATTTTATCCGCGTATTCCAAGAGTCTAATTTGCAATAAAACACAAGAATAATTACCGGTCATGAACTGAATAAATACATGAATTAAATTCGATACAGCTTGACTTCCATGACACAGTTCATACTGCAGGAGTAATTCATTTGAATAAAAAATGTATTTCCCCATTTTTATAATTAAAACGAACGGGAAATAGGAAGGAAACATTACTTTCTTACCTCAAGCGAACGGGGAATTAAAAATAAATACACTGCAGCTCTTCAAAAGTTTTCCGACATTGTTCTTAAAATATAAGAAATATTTTGCATACAAATTGATGCTTGCATGCTATTATATTTTTATCTTAGATAATTTTAAAACACATTCGTTACCAAACTAATATTTTCAGTTCCAGTTAAATATTATTAGCTGATTTTTTTTAACTAATATTTTAATATTTTACTAATATTTTGTAATATAGTTTTTGATCCACAGAACCTCTTGTACTATAATGCCTAATTCACACGAGGAAAGTTTTTCTTTAAAACTTTTCTCCAAAAAAAGAAGCAAGTGTATACGGAGAAACTAATTATTTCTATAAAATATATTAAAACTATAGATTCTTAAATGTATTTTATATAAAGATTTAGTTTTCCCGTATGAACGGTATTGATAGACTTAAAATGGTACTGAATACCGCTTTAAAGTACATTTTAAAAGTGCAACAAATTAGGTAGTAGATATTTTTCATTAAAATTTATTTGTTAATAGCTTTATTTCATGTTTTACTGAAAATATTTTATTAGTTTTCTTTGTATTTAATTAATAGAATAGGCTATAAGACCAAACAATTATTAATATGTAGATTTTCCATTTCTGTTCTATATTTATATTTTTCAGTTACCTGAAAAACTGGTTACTACAGTATGTGTCAAATAAGAATAGTAGGTAAAGTAGATTTGTTTCTTTCACTACTCCCAGTTATTTGGTAAAATATCTTACTCTATGAAAAATTCTAGATTATTTTACTATCTAGACTTTTATTGTTTTTGAAAACGGTAAGTTTTGTTTAGAATTAAATTTTATATTATATTTGGTTGTTGTTAATCACAATTTCTAAGAGATTTTATTATTGTTCTCCTACAAACACTGTGAACGACCATGCAAGTACTTGAAAAATACTAAAGTACTTTTAATGAGTACTTGTACTTAAGAAAGAGTACTTTTAAAAATTTGGTAAGTAGTACTTGACGGCAAGTACTTCGTTGCCAATTGATGATAGGTGGAAACCAAGTGTGAATTGATATTAAGGAAAAATAAAGTTGGTTGTCTTGTTTTCACACTGTTCTATTAATTTTCTTTTATTGAAAAATTATACGACCGGTTTCGGTCACTGAGTGACCATCTTCAGGTAAACCGGCGAGACTACAAAAAAATATATAAATATTACTTCGTTGCCAGTATGCTTAAGTACTTTTAAGCCGGTACTTGCCCAACTCTGTTGATTAGTAACGTAAATAGATCTCAAATTTAAATCAACAATTGTCACTTGAAAATATTCATTCCGAATTTACTTTATAAAGTGATTTAATTTTTCAATACAAGTAGTTGTGAATAAAGTATAGTAGGTATTCCATTGAAGTTTAAAATGCTTCTGTAGTATATCCTTATGATTTATCGTTAAATTCCTGTTTTATTTTATGCAAAATTTCGAAGGTGGTGTAACTATTAACCCATAAATGCATCGACTTTATTCATTTCAAAGCCGTAGTAAAGAAAGTCATTTCGCATCAAAATGATATGGCCACAGCTGTGTATTTCGAGTCACCCTATAGACAAATAAGCTCAATCCCAACAAAGCGGCATTGAGTGAACCGGGGGAAGATAGCTCCATAAAGCTATGAAAACAGAAAGCTCTTAACTGCCTCACTCTCTTCAATAACTGCAGTTATCACGTTTAAAATGGAAATGAATAGGCACATTTCGGTCCATTTCACCAGAGGGCTATTACCCTGTAAGGGTTTGCCCCTTCCCCCTTCGCGCAGCGAGATCGATAGCGATTTGCGTGTGTAAAAGGTAAAAGTTATCTGAAAGCTTTCGCATCACTTCAAACACTCTCTACGCATACTAAGGAATCTAAGAAATCGCAGATTTGACGGAATCGACGTTGGCGCTGGCTTATTTATTCGCCGGAAGGGAGGGGGCCACTTTTGCTGCAAACCTACACCGATACTCGCTTAAATAGAAATAACCCCATACGTGCACAAATACAATTTTTTACCGCTGCTACCACAAAACTTCAAGGACCTATTTTCTCTTTGAAAAGTGGTTTATTATAATAAAATGAAATCTATTACTAGTGTGTTTTTAAAAATTACCCACTTGCTTCTTTTAACTAATTTAATAAATAATATTCTTGTTATTTATTTATTTATTTGGATACAGGTGAACCAACAGTCAAGGACCAATAATAGGTTCACACAAATAAACATTACAAAAATTGTACAAAGGTTGTGTCAGGTACAGAGTGTAAATTTAGATTTTAATTAGAAATACAAAAGTTATTATGTAATGAGACAATAGTAATAATAATAATATGCAGTTATTTGTTTGTTTGATTGTTAAAGTTAACAGTATCATAAAGAATCACTAATTAAGGCTTTAAATTTATTTAATGGTAGTATGAAAAAATCAACATGCGGAAATCGTGAATTGTAGATTGACATTATTCTGTTGATTGGACAGTTTCTATAATTTATTAGTACGGGTTTGGGGTAGAATAAACAAATTTCGTGATCTAAAGCTAAAATAGTTGATATAAATATTGAAGAATTCGATAAATAAGTATGTACATAAAAGGTTATTGAAAGTTTTGTAGAGAAATATCATATCTATGAGGATTCTTCTGTTTTCAAGGGACAACAAGTTAAAAATTTGCAGTTTAGACATGTAATCTGTTGATTCTATCTCATATCGAACACATAAAATTGTTACAAATTTTCTTTGTATAGTCTCAATTAATTTGATATAGCAATCGTAAGCAGGGTTCCAAACAGTGCTAACATATTCAAGCTTAGATCTTATTAAACTAACGAAAAGACAGATTAGAGTTTTAGGATTCCTGAAGGTTTATATTGTTTAATTGTTATATTTATATTATAAATGGATTTATGTAATTATTGTGCAGTTGTTCCAACATTATTATTTTCATATTAGTACAATAAAATGTAGACTCATACGGAATATTTTAATCATTAATTTGTTAAAAAATTCTGGCGCAGGTATTGAAATTTAATTTTTATTTCCTAAAATTCTCATATTTTGTTAATTAATTATTAAGTATAATCAAATGTACCTACATTTATGCGGAATATTTTTATAATTTTTTTTTAATTCAGCGGAATTTAAATTTATACCTTAAGTGACATAGATTTTCCTAAGATTCTAATATTTTGTTATTATTGGTATTCGATATTGGACAGAATAAAACAACTTGCAACATTTTATATGAGCGAAATATAATCTTTTTAAATGACAAATTATGACAGTTAAACATCCACTAATTTCACATTTTTGACAGTATGGTATATAAACATAAATGTATTTCTTAAGTGACATAGATTTTCCTAAGATTCTCATATTTTGTTAATTAATTGCTGCGATGTTTTCATATTAAAGTATAATCAAATGTACCTACATTTATGCGGTATATTTGTATAATTTTTTTTTTAATTCAGCGGAATTTAAATTTATATCTTAAGTGACATAAATTTTCCTAAGATTCTAATATTTTGTTATTATTGGTATTAGTTAAACATCCACTAATTTCACATTTTTGACAGTATGGTATATAAACATAAATGTATTTCTTAAGTGACATAGATTTTCCTAAGATTCTCATATATTATTCAGCTGCAATATTTTCATATTAAGAACAATAAAATATACACTCATACGGCATATTTCAATCAATAATTTGTTTTAAAAATTCAGGGTCTCAGATATAGAAATTAAAATTTATTTATTTATATTTTATATATAAATTAAAATTTATTTCTTAAGTGACGCCCTTAATGCATAAATAACTATTATTGTTGGTGAAGCCAAAACACTCTAAATATTTTTTAATGCATAAATTGTTTATAGGGATTCCAACAACCTTTGATTCTTATTTAAATCATCATCCTGATGGCGAACCCTTTTTTTCTCTGAAATGTTCTCATACATTATGAATCGCAGTAGAGCCGGTCATTATTCATTTTGCAGCCATCCTACTTTGAGTGTCATAGACAGATTGGATGTAATACGTTCTCTATTGACCACTGATAGTTCTTTTTATCGATTGCGAATGCTCCAATCATGTTAGACAAATAGTGAATGTTATTCAACTGGCCCCAAAGTGCACCACGGGGAATAAGATTCAAAATTTTATTTTGTAAAGAAGACATCATCGAATTTTTAAATAAATATACAAACCAGATGAATGAAGCGAAATATTCAGTCAAAGTCGCACCTGCTTGTCAAAATATATTATTATTCAATCGTCCACAACATTTTTTTTCAACTGGCCTCAATGTGCACCATGAGATTCAAAATTTTATTTTGTAAAAGAAGACAATCGAATTTTTAAATAAATAAACAAACAACATGAATGAAGTGAAATATTCTGTCAAAGTGTTCCACGTTCCATAGCCCATATCTCAAAAACTAAGCGAGAAATAAAACTCTAGTCTGCAGCATTGTATTTCTAACACTCTAATTAACCTATAAACAAATTTTAAGAATTTTGAAATTTTTTGACCTCCCAAAAACCGACCATCCTCGATTTCTCAAAAATGGTTCAATATATCGACTGAATTTATTCACCAATGAATTCCTCGCGCCGATTTACATATGTGTACCAATTTTCAGCTCAAAATTCCGACGGGTACAAGATTTATCCAACATTGTCGATTTTAGAAAAAATCGTAAGAAATCTTCAAAAATGGGAAAACCGTGATAAATCTTGTACCCGTCGGAATTTTTAGCTGAAAATTGGTACACATATGTAATTCGACGCGAGGAATTCATTAGTGAATAAATTAAGTCGATATATTGAACCATTTTTGAGAAATCAAGGGTGGTTGGTTTTTGAGTGGTCAGAAAAATTCAAAATTCTGAAAATTTGGTTATAGGTTAATTTAAGTGTTAGAGATACAATGCTGCAGACTTTCTCGCTTAGTTTTTGAGATATCGGCCTTTAAAGTTGGAAAAAGGAGAAAATGGAACATCAATTTTTTCCAACTTGTACTAAGAGATTCATCTAAACTTTTTTAAATATATTTAAGTAATAGATATAATACTATTATTAAACTGCAATTAAAAGTGTAGGGTATTATGAGTAGGGAGGTCTTGTGCTGGCCACATCAGATTTTGTTTTGGTTGTCAATGATGGATTTTCCAACTGGTCACGAGGAATAAGATTCAAAATTTTATTTTATAAAAGGAGACATAATCGAATTTTTTAATAAATAAACAAAGAACATGAATGAAGCGAAATATTCTGTCAAAGTCGCACCTGTTTGTTAAAATATATTGTTATCCAATCATCTACAAGATGGATTTTTCTTCAAGAAAGTTTAAATACATGTAACTAAATACGAGCATTCATAATGCTTGAAAGTGGGTTATTATGATATTATTAATTTTTGTAGCACTCTAACACTTTTACACAATAAATAATAATGATTAATCTACAGGTTTAATCTAGATATTGAGAAATAAATATCTTTTAAACGAAACATCATTATGACAAAGTATTTTTTATACAATATATTTATTATTTATGACGTAATTAGAATATATTTCATAAATTAGATATGTTTCAAGTGTTGTAAGTACGTGTAATTTCTCCCCAATTGAAATAATTCCCCTATTAAATAAAGTGTTTTTAGAATACTGGATATATCTCACTTTAAGAGTGCTTGACGTATTAGTGGTCAATACTAAATCAAAGTAATGTCGGTAAAGTGGAATACCGTTTTGCGAGTGCCAGAATGTTTATACAATTATCTCGAGCCATTTAAATAATTGAAATAGTTTAGTCCGTTGGGATAGCGGACTACTTAATTATATGTAATCTCTAACTAAAATCTGTCTGCAGGACTGCAGCAATACAGCGCCGGACTAGTAGTATACGAGATAGAACATAGAAATTTTAAAAATAACAAACCGGTAATTTTTTCTATCGCATTCTCCAATTAATTGTACATACGGTACACATAAAAGTTATGTCATTTTCCTAAAATGGGTTGGCACGAACCCGGAAAAATACCATTCAAACTCAACCAGCAATTAATCTTCCTGAAAAATTTCCATTTTGGCACACTTCTTTTACCTCGTTCTCTATGATCAATTATAAAATAGCCTTCTTAAACACAGTTTAAGTTATTAATATTCATACTACCCGTGTATTTATTTTAATAATACTGTCAATATATAGGATGGCCATTCAACAATAGAAAATAAAATTTTCAAATATTCATGCACAAGCAGATTCAAATCTAGAAAATTTATACTTAATAAAATACCTGAATGAAAAGATTCATTCACAATAATCTATAATTTTACATTCGGTATAAATGCAAACATAGGAAATGCAAACACAAGGAGATGCATATTTAGAAAATAAGTTTTTTCACGACATGCGGAGAAAACACAATTTTCTTCTTGCGAAATAGTGAGAAAAGTAAGTTTTCCCTCTCTAGAGAGGAAAGTAAGCAGTGTTACCACCAGTGTTATTATTTCAAAAATTGTAAGTAAATGTATTATTTTATTGAAAATTCTGATTTTATAGTGATATACCTACTGTAAACTATTATTTGACAATTATTACATTTTATACTTTCTTTTTTACAATTTCACGATTTTACAACTTAAATTTAATTTGGCATATTGGCTGCAGTGAATCATTTCGTTATTTTTAAACATCATTCTGACAGATGGCAGTTATAACCTAACTTCTAGTGTTCCAGTTATGTGTATCTTCTACATTTACAATGTTTTTAAATATGTCGTGAAAAATATGTTCTGTCTAACACGAGAGGAAAGCTCTTTTCCACTCTCGCTCGATTGCCTCACTGCTCACTCGCTTCGCTCGTGACACAAACTTCGATCTCGACTGGAAAAAAGAAGAGCTTTCCTTTCTAGTTGTCTCTTCAACACAAATTAGGCTGAACTAAACAAAATATACAACCCAGTTACTCGGTTTTGACTATAACATTTCTAGATATGCATTTCCTGTGTTTGCATTTATGCGAAATCTAAAATTTGATTTGAATTTACCTGTGAATGAATCTTTTGATGCAGGTATTATTTTCTAGATTTGCATTTTCCTGAGTTTGAACACACTAGAATTTTATTGTCTGTTGTTGAACCCATTGTCAATACATATTCGGAGTTTCCCTCAATGATGTCCTCAAATGTTGTGTTGATATATCTAACCCTCTTATTCAAATTTGACAATCGTAATCGCAGGATATAAATTCCGTTTGTGATTACAAGCAGAGAGCCCTGCCCAGGCCCTCAATAAATCTATTCAGCTATCATTTCCCACATAAAAAATCCAGTAAATATTCCAGTATATTCAGTGGCGCAACTTTTATCTTCTCCGACTGCACGCAAAATACGCTCGCTGCCATAAGCATAAATAGCAATCGTAAAAAATAAATTATGAATAAGCGTCCGACCAGAACCACTCGCAAGGAAGCGAAGAGGAGGCTGTGATTCACGCAGGGGGGGGAATGATATTTTTTACCACAACGAAAAGAAAAAACTTTTATATTCAAAATTGTTCTTTATGAGTTGTTTTTATTTATGAATAGAGTCCTAGATTATTTTTCTAGTAAGCTATTTGGGCTTCACTTTGTTACTTACTTGAAAATGAATAATTGCTGACCAATAATTCTTTGAAGACCGTTGCTAATAGTAACGGTCTGAAAATATATTTTTATACTCATCACCTAGGAAATGATATATTAAACACGCAATTGACAATCGGAAATGTCAATTTCCCAGTGTAGTCAATCAAGAAAAATGCAAAGAACACTGGCTTTTCTAGACATTTCAGAGTAAAATCATCTTAAAAATAATAAAATATAGTTTATAAAGTGTTACTTCCCGGAATTATAATTAATGAAGACCTCCGAAAACCTCTAATATTTAAAAATAAAACTTGTGTGCATCGCGCTATCTGTCGGTAGTAGTGAGTAGATAAAACATCGCAACCTCAAATTTAATGATCAGACTATAACTTGAATGTATTTGATTATAGTTTTATTCGTTAAAAAAAATTGTACATACCTCTTGCGGGAAGACACCATCCCAGCATTCGCGTAAATGAAACCCTCACTTCGCTCGTGTTACAAAAAATCGCTCATGCGGGATAAAAATATTCCCGCATTTGGTTCGTAAATAACTATTTCAGACCGCTGCTTATAAAAATCTGTTCCAGTAATCATAAATAATTTATTAAGATTGATTAAATGTAGTGTTGCCGCGAAACTCAAGACTAGTCTCGAATACAGATTCGAGACCGAGACGAGATGCAAGTTGATTCGAGATTCTCGACTCCCTATTGAGGTTAGTCGAGAAATTTAGAGACTAGACGAGACGAGTGTGGCTTTTTATTCGTATTGGAAATACGAGTGTCGCGCATAATCTCGACTAATCTCGACAAACGGCAACACTATTTAAAATACTAATATTTAAATTTTCAATCAAAATTCTTACTAAATGCTAAATTAATTTATATTTATTTTTGTTTTCTATATTAAAATTTTTAGCTTTCGTAGATATGATAATGAGATGAAAACTTAACAAAATTTATGTTGATTGCTATTTAAAATCGGGCTGAAAGTATTTTTTTTATCTCTAGCCTATTTTTCATTTTCACCGACTTTCACATACGTACACACTTTTTACTTAGCCTGCCAATTTGGGTATCACAGCCTCACATACAGTGGGTCATAAGTATGGATGTTAGTGGAAATTTTTGTTCAGTTAAACTGAAATGTGTATCTGACTGAATTATAACCTACAATTAAATACGTATGTATACATTTATTAATAATATGTAAGAGCAACATGTCATGGTATAAGTTTGTTTTAAACAGACTTTCAACTATAGATAATAAATAACATCTATTCTTCCATTAAAATATACGGAGCTGTTGTAATACCTTCAAAACTTTTAAAATCATGATGAATAATACAAAGTATCAATTCATCTGAAAGTTTATGTTTAGTGAAACTTTGTCCATATTGTCCCGGTTAAGCTGGACTTTGTAATTTCGCATTCGGGGGAAAGTGTTCAGCAACTTGCTACTTCCTATGCATGTTTTATGTATGGCCATCTGAATACAAAATGGCGTCCGTTTGGCGTTTGCCGTTTGGCCATAGCAGAAGGCGAGCATTGTGTCCATACGGTCATCTATCATTTATCTTCCACAGTCGAGGCATTTGCATGCAGGAACGGACTCCACGGATTTCAGAGACGCACGACAGAAATATTGTTTGCAAAGTGAACTTAATTGTTTCATTATATTAAAGTACAACACTTGTGATCCTAGAAGCTTCATAAAATGACTTATTGTAACATGCTTTTTTCATACGCCTTAATGGTATTAGAAGTAATTAAAATTTTTGTTTGTAGCCTCCTGATGAAGGTGCAGGAGTCTATCGAAACGTCGGATTAGGAAATATTTTTTACAATAAAGGCTGCATTTCGAGTAATTTGTTTTATCTTAAGGTGTTCGTCTAACCCAAAATTTTACAGCGTTACAGAGGTGTACACCTCCCACGTTTACTTTAGTTATAATTAAAATATATGATGCTTTTACATTATGAGTGTATTAACAAAAGATGTCTTAATGCCTCTAGTTTTTTATTTTTTGTCTTTTGCCTAGGAATTTGAAGTAAAAAATATTTAAAAATGACGTTTTTTGTCATTATTTTTCGGTGTTATAAATGGAAAGGAAAATTTAAAAACCAAGAAGCCTGCAGCTAAGCTTCTTTTTTCAAATAATTTTTATTTTACTAAATTTCTTTAAAAAATACAGAAGTTATTATGGGAATACTGAGCCATGTTTACAGTATTTTTCAACTTCAACATGACAGTGACAGTGATAGTAAAATATCGTTTATATCTCCGTCTGAAGTATAAATAAAATGACTAAATTTTATATAGTAGTAGGTAGTACCTATATAATAACTAAAAAGAATAACGCATGGCGGAAGGTCTTGTGCTGGCCACATAAGATTTTTTATTATTTGTTTAATAAACATCATCCAAATTTCACGAAAACCTGTCAAATCGTTCTCGCTGGTAAAAGCCACAACAAAACCAAAACTACGTACAATAATATTCTATGCATGTAAACTGCATAATTACGCTACAAAACCCTCTATCACATTAGAGAAAAAATGCAATTACTCGCGTCCCGCAAAAAGCATCTCCAGTGTTGTCGCACGTACAAGAATGTCTTCTCAGAGCACAAAGTCCCGCGCGCTCAAATATGCACAAAGGGCTCGTAAGCTATTTAAGACGCGGTGCCTCGGCAAAACAGCGGCAAAAAATACACGTCCATGTCGTAGAGACAGACACATTAGCCGCAGATATAGCGTTGCTTAGGATATCGCGATGGGGACCCCATCGCACAAACGGGGAATAATCGCAGAGTGGATCGTTCAAAAGTGAAGACATTATTTGCTTATTTAAATATAGTCCAAGAGCTAGCGGTCAAATTAGTGTGGACTTTTTATTAGTCGTGGAATTGAAGGGTTTGGGACTTGCATATCTGCTGAAGATGGAATGTCCAGTCTGCCAGTCCTAATACTCATGTCACACCGGCATGGCATGAAGCACGGTGCTCGAAGTGACATTTTGCTGCGTTCAAAGCTTCAAACCGGTATAGCAAAATGCCATACGAAAATTTGTATATTGCTATGTTCACTTCGTACTTTGAAGGTTTTTTAAAATTATTTTTGACAGCTGAGAATTAAAATTAATCAATTCTTTGTATTAATTAAATCAATAATTAGTTCATATATTGACAAAAGCTTAAAGTGTTATATTTTTATTATCTAATTACTTCCTGTTATTATTTTGACATCAATTATTCACCAAATGTCAAAAATTATATTGAGAACTCACTGTGAAATTAGCAACAAATTTCCATATGTCAAAATGCTCGATGGAATAGCGACGATAAAATCGAGCACCGTGCTTCGTGCCATTACAAGACTGTTGTACGAACGCAGCTATTGTAAATAATGACGTCATACTGTCTAGTAATTTTTAACCATCGTGTTGGCAAGACCCCGTTACTTACTAGATTTATGTTGGCTATACTACTAGCATGCACATCTGACAGCCAATTTAAATTTTAAATGATGTATATACAAAAAAAGATTATTGTATGAAGATAAAAATTCATTACACTTAATAACACAAGAAAACGTTTTGATATTTAAATAATAATACAAATACACGAAGAGGTTAACTCTCAACAAACAATGACAGCCAAACTTTCAAAGAGAGAGACAGATATCTTGCAGCGTACGTACAACACCTACCGAGCTGTTGTAACTTATTTACAAGATATCGCAAGTCATGACGTCATATAGGTTCTACAAAAATCCGCTAGGCGCTCCAGCATCGCCGGTCTTGTAAATATGACAGTTATGGTCTTGTAAAGTCCTAGGCTAAAAAAATAGTTACAATTTTGATTTACCCGCCTACCAATGAAAACATAAAATAAAATATTTGAGCGTTAATGTCAAATTAATTTTTGACATTTTGACAAATTGAAAATATGAAATGTCATTATAATTATTTATATGATTATGTGGTTTTGATAAACATTAATAATATTATAAAAACTACAATTCCCGAATTCCTTTCTACAATGGTATACCTATTTGTGAGTAAGTACTACATAATATATACTTATAATTAGAAAAATAACAATAGTAGAGTATGGCGAGAGGTCATGTGTTTTGGCCACATCAGATTTTTAAATTAAATCTCACTCAGCTTTAATTTTTTCCAGTTACTCTTAGTTGAGTTCTGGTGTACCTATCATTTTTATTCAAGTTTATACCACTCAAAATACAGATTTTCAGATGAAGTACTATTTCTCAAGATTGCAATTAGCTGTCCTGACCTCTCCTAAACTCCATTCAACTTCAGTGTTTTGTTCGCTTCTCATCTTCTCTCTATCTTCATTTGCTACTAACACTTGCTAGATCCTAAGTAGTAAACATCATTAATTCCTGCTTATTGACAAGAAAACTCTATGTAAGCTGTAAACGCTTTGCTCTAGTTTAATTATCCTGATAATTAATCATAGCGCATGGGGTATAAAGAGCAATGATCGCGCTCTATCAGTCACACATTTGTGCAGCCCTGTTTACACGAGACACGAGCTCAGCCAGGGGTGTGTAATAGTGGTGGAGAAGACGATTGTGGGCTGCTGCTAGAGATAAGAGAGTTGCACTTCGGGCGGACTATGATTAGCGGAAAATTAGGCGGAGTTCAAAGAAGATATACATGCACAGAGCATTTTATAGTTATATAGGGTGATTCGAAATTTCGTGTATATGTTTTCATGGCAGATAGTACCTATTCAACCCTTTGATTGTGGAACAAAAATAATTGTATTAAATTAAATTTTAATTATATAATGCATTGGTTAAAAATTGAGTAAATTTCATGTGGACACAATAGCCCAAAACTATTTCATTAAAAAACGTGAAAGTTATAAATTTTTCTGGCGTATTACTTAAGCGGCTCGTCTACGTTTTTACCGAATTCCTAGAATACTCTTGATTTACTATTCTTTCCAATCCACTCTTTTCCCCACTACTAGGGCTGCCTGAAACCAGCCCGGAACTCGTACTTTGCCGCATCCCAGCTATACAATGTAATTTTGAAGTTGAAAAATACTGTAAAAGTGTTTTCGTTGCGAGTAAACTGCCAGATTATTATTGATTTCAGGCGAATATTTTTATAAACATATTTAATAGAGAAAGAATGGATTTACAGATGTACCTTTTTAAAATTTTAAAAATTAATTTCTATCATGAGATATACCCGTGTAAAGTTTGCATAAAATAGGATTTTTTTTTAAATTTTTTAGAATTTTTTTAGGTACATCTGTATATTCATTCTTTCTTTATTAAATCATTGTTGAAATACAATTTTACCATTCTTGTACTGGCCACAAAACACTCGCTACGTTAGTACATTTTTTATGCTGGATTTTATGTAGTAGACGGGCCTTTTAAGGGCGCGCTTAAAAGAGGAAAAACCGTAACACTAAGTCTGTAGTGGTAATTTTTTTAACTCGATAATAGCCAAAATCTTGTACGTCATAATTTGATTTTCTGTAACTACTAGTGCCACGTCAGTGACACTTTAAAACATTTACGTGGCTCATTTTGCACACGCTTTCTTTATAAATTTCGGATAAACCTACAATAAAAATTATGTTACACAAGGAAAATATATACATTCCTAATTTCCTTATTCTAAAAATTATATCTGTAATAATAGTTCATTTTGCATAAAATTCATAGTAATTTGATGAATTATGCCCCCTCTTCTTTCATTTCTTTTACAAATTATATTTATTTTCAGTTATTCTTATTTATCATAAGTCAATCTCTAGACTCTAATTATTCTATTGATATATTATTTATGCCTATTGCTTGTTCCTATTTACAGAAATTTATGCAGATAATGTGCATAAAAATGACTATCTGAAAACGGTTTCGAGCGCGACCTTAATAATTTCTTTCAATGCCCCTTATTATGTACATCAAGTACCAGAAGTAGTAAAATAAGTACCTAGCTGAGTACATGTTTAAATACTTGTTTAAAATAGCGCCCTGTTTGAAATATCCCGAATGTAACATTTTCTTGAAGGCAAGGCTTGAATTAACACAAAAAGTCATTTCTGGCAAGTGGTTATGGAATTTCTATTTAGCCTGCTGTTCATGTGGTAAATTTAAAATTACCATTCCCTGCATTATAACTGATTTCCAAGCCCACTATCTCCCCACATATTGGCTCTTATTCTCCATCTTGTCACTGTTCTGTGGAACGTCAGTCTTGTCACGTTGAACGAATAACGAGCAGAGTGGAGATACTGCACGTCTGCAGACATTGCAGATAACTGACCTGCACTGCGCAGTTGCACGTGGTGCACTCCGAGCAGACAAGACGCGATAAGAACCCAGTGAGCAAGAACAGATGCTGGACATGGCGCATCCGACATGACAGCAGACGGGAGAGAAATGCTGGAGAAGTTAGAAAAAGTGATTTCTGCAAGTGGGATGTGTAAAGCAATGTTATGATGGCGTCAGTGTGGACGATAACTGGGTGATTCACAACTTTTAATCGCGTACAGGGTGTACAAAAGTATGATGTTTTGATTCTCATACAAAAATCGCAAAATTAACGATATAAAGATTTTTCTATACGACTGTTATAGAATGGTATCATACTTACATCATTTTAAATTATGGACTGGTTACACTTTATCTCTTGTTACGAAATGGATTCATTCCTTCACTAGAATGAAATGAAATGTGGCAAGTTATAATAATTTAACTTAATTCAACGTTTTGATTGGTGGGTGGCTTAAAATACGTTTAGATTTGTTAATTTATAAATTTTATGTAAAATATTGTTTTATAAGTACATAGGTATAGGTAAATATTTTTATCCACACTAGTGATATCATAATCATATTATTTTTATCATTTGAATGAGGTAATTTGTTATATTACCTCACTAGTGAAGAAATATTTATTTATTTATTTTGATATACTAGTGATATAATAATCATATTATTTTTATCATTTGAATGAGGTAATTTGTTATATTACCTCACTAATGAAGAAATATTTATTTATTTATTTTGATATACTGTCCCCGACTGTCCCATAATAAATAATTTATAAACGAATAATAAATAAATATTACGTAAAAACTTATATTACAAATTAAGAATTTGTATGTACCTAAAACTGACAGGTTGTCCTGCTTTCGAACAAATTGCATGTACCATGTTGTTTTTATATTTAAAACAAAATTATAGAAACTGACATTAATTAAAATTTAAACAAAAATATCAATTTTTATTAATTTTGAGCAGTCGTGGATAAAATTTTGTCTGGGTCTACGACCTCGTCGTGCAATTCTTCACATTCGACTGCTGTAATAATGCTCTTATCGCACTTGTAATATAAAAAACTATTATTTTAATAGTTTTAGGTTATGTTTTTTATTGCAATTAAATTTATAGTAGAGAAAGTATAGTCTGCAACACGTTTAGAATGACTAATCCGCTCTCGTGGAACCGTGAAACTCGCCCATGGCTCGTCTCACAAACTTTCCACTCGAGCTGAATATGCTTCATTCCACACTTGTTGCAGAATATACAATTATCTGGTGCCGTGTCATAATGACAACATTATAAGCCTCAATTTTAGAACCATAATAGCGTTCATTGTAGGCCAAGGACCAATATGAATCCAGTACCATAATAAAATAACAAACAACTCGTTACTAACAAAGCGAGTAAGAAAAAAATAACATAATAATAATTTTTTTGTTCAATCCCTCTGAAGATTTTGCAGGAGCACTATACCAACTAGGTACCTAGGTATTGCTTATTTAATTCAGGAAATACGTTTAGGTACATATTACTTGTAATTTAATGTATGAAAGAATAGTGCTTGAAAACTTTTAATCTGTAATTAGTAATTAATATGAAACTAGTGCATTACAAATTTCTATTAAGCACCCACTCTTTCTGGTTCCCGTAAAATTAATGTCTCATGTTTTCTTATTTGTATAATCTGTGTTATAAAATTATTCAGTAAGTTAGAAACTATGTAGGTGTTTAATATCTTCTTAGGATAATAAGTTTATACGGCCTTATTATCCTTGGAAGGGTTGCACTACAGAATTTATTTACGAGCTGAAAACTACACGCTTTAGAATATCCCTACCACGATGTTATTATCTTGCATTGCAACACCAAGTAATAAAAATGTAATACCACTACTCTATATTAAAAGGTTTATTTGTCACTTTTATTGACCCAGAGTTATGAATAATAAATGCCTTGATAGTCGTTTGAATTCTGCCTTGATTACATATCCATAAATTGACAATAATAATTGAAAAATAATGACGCTTAATCTAAAATTCTTATTTGTTATTGTAATTATTATACACTTCATATCCACACGTTTTCCAAAATGAATTTTTTAGAACTATATAATTACTACTTACGATAAATCTAATTTATTAGTTGAGGGGCTAATTACTAAATAATTAAATTGCTATTAAATTTAGTTCTTTGTTCTCTAAATGTTCTATTGCGTGAGATATTGGTAAATTCCTATGAAATGCATTCAAACTACATTATTCAATGAGAATAAAAATTAATAAATAAATAATTAAATAAATAAATAAATGAAATACTATGATTACCACCGAGAATTGAACAGGACCAGCATAGCTAGCTGGTTAGAGTGTTATCCCGGCAAGATAAAGGTCTCGGGTTCAATTCCCGGTGGTAGTCATGATTTTACGAACTTTGTCATATTCATCTATGTACTTGACAATTATCTTTTCGGACATCTGAAGCTCGATCTTTTTATCTTGTAGTTTCAAAGTACTAAATTAAAATTTGTATACCTGTGCCCCTGAATTTTTTTTTACAAACAATAGGAACCTCCACCATAACAGCATATTAGAAATCCAGTCAATTATATTGAAATGAGGTCTCAAAAAATTATTATTGCGATGACATTTTTTTTAAAAGAGTTACCAGTTTTTTAAATATTTGAGATTGTACAGAGCTATACTTCTATAAACTGTCTCATTATGTCAAGCTAACTCAAAGAAGTGGGCTTATAACTGGAATCCCCTTTTCTAAATCCGAGTTCTATTTTCAAGAATTCAAAAACATCAACACGTTACTTACTTGTATGAGGGTATGTTGGTCTAAAATAGTGAATTGAAAGATATGTTGAATGACATACATAGGTCAGTCAATCATACGAGTGGTACTGAAACGCAGGATCAAATTTTAGAATGCAAATTTATAAATTATATTTCTAAGGAATATATGTGACAAAACAATTTTTGTTGCTGTTGTATAGCAGCCTTTTAAAACACAGCATATTTTGTTTTGTGATTTTGCATGCATTTGCATGTTTTAAATATCGATTATGATACATGTGTAATAAAACAACTTTTATTCCGAATCAAATCAGAAATATTTAAAGTTGTTTACATCCTGAATCAGTACAGAATACATTAATTTACATGTAGATCAATTAATTAAATGAGTTAAACTGATTCAAAAGTGTGCGTTAGGTGTGATTGCAAATAAAAGATTCATGTATTAAGTGTGAAATCGTGCTTTGGAAAAGCGCGGTATAAATTCCATTGTTCCGGCTCAAAACAGAAACAAAACACTATCAATTTTCGTGAATTCCGGAGCAAAGCAAAGCACAGCATCCATAAATCATAGAAGAATCGTGTTTAGAATGCCATGGCAACCAACACATTCAACTGTAGACAAGAGAACATCTCCGCGTGCATCTATCAGCAACTGCAGCTCCCATTCAAATATGAATAATTATTCATTTAAAATCACGTTGTAAGATTTGTCTTCATTTTCCGCTGCTCTTAATTGAAACTACACTTTGCGGAATTAATTGCAGAAAGATCAGTGGGAGCATTTAAATTTCCCGGCCAGATGATGATGCTGATAAATGAGAGTACATAGAGAGTACAGCGTTGCCAAGTTAAATCAGGAGATGTTTGAGCTACGACCCTAAAACGATTTTAACCATCCATTTGTGGTATGGTATTTTTAAAAAACATTTTTGATGGTAACCATTTTCATACATCACAGAAATAAAATGTTTATTTATTTATTTATTTTTATTTGAGAAAGATATTTTAATGGAAATAAAAAATCTGATGTGGCCATCACGCGACCTCTTGCCTAATTCTGCTTATTCTACTAATCTAATAGTTTTACTTACATTTTAATAGTTTCATGTTCATGTGATATGTAATCGATAATGTAAACCAAGATGCAAGCAAAAGGTGTCACTTAATCATTCAAATTTTGTGAAATTTCAAAAAAAGTAGAATATTAATTGCACTTTATTTTATTGTTAAATACTACCAGATTCATCAAATTGTATTTAAAATTAAATGTACCCATAGATAATTATATTTTCTTTTATTTTTAATAGCAAATATTGTCATAAATAAATATTTTACCAATTTATATTTGAGGAAAACTATATCAAGTTTCAAAAAGTACTACTTCCGGTTTGCGGATTTCTACCAAAATCTTATCCGGCGTTAAGATCCTTATTAAAAAATATGAGATTTGGTTATTAAAGGTTTGATACTTTTTAAGTTATCGTGGACGAAAAATCGTCACGTAATTCATACGTCCACATTCATACGTCCATAAATAAGTACTCAAGTAGTTTACTTACCGTTCTAGAACGGTAAAGAAATTTAATATTAATTACGAAGAAATTAATATTTGCGTGTGGATAAAAAAGACCAATAGTGCAAAAAATGATATAAGGATCACGAACGTTAAGGAATTACCGATGTCAGTCAAAATTGGAGCCTTCGTTTCGCTCAGTCTCCAAACATTCTCTTCCATCGGTTAACTATCCTTACCGTCTTTGATACTTAATATACTATAATGTGCGTTGTCATAGGAGACGCGCAATAAAGTGGTTTTTGCTTGGTCCTCATTAACAATCAACTTTACGTTGACAATTGAAAGTATCAATATAAACTTTTAATAGTAGTCGCAGATAAAAAATATTGTCAGTTTGTTGAAAAAACTCTCGTCTGCCACAGGCGTTAGCCATTCCAAGCCTCACAATCTATACCAAATAATAAAAATTACAGCTGCATCTCTAATTAAAACCCTCACGCGGTTGGCACTAACCCACCCCTCGCAATTAAACTCGTGGCGGTGGACACCCCTGATAATTATTTCCACACAAAGGATAATAATTTCATCGCGAAGGCCGTGAGCGGAGAATTACACATTCCTGCACAGGCGACACTTTGTCACTGCGGAGGAAATAAGAACATGTCGCAGGACATACGAGTGTCTGACGGACAGAGTCCATGTCTAACCCTCTGTACCTAGGCTGACAGTCAGGTTCATCACGTGACAACGGATACGGGCATTCTTACCCGGCCCGGAAGTACGAATAATGAGAGAGTCGAACATGTGGTGGGATGGCTTACTGTTCAATTCTATGTACGTACAGCTCGTGCAACCAATGATGGCCGGTGGCGTAAGGGAGAGAAAGAATGTGGTTATGTTCTACAAAGAGTTGACTATTCGCCTAAATGCAACGGAGGCAAGAGAAAAAATTAAATTTACATTCATACCAAATATTTTAATCAATAGGCACCTCCACCGTTTTATTAAATTATTTTATTTTGATATTGTTTGAAAGCAAATAGAAGTATTTTTAATCTTAATTATTTTGGCTGTAATTGAGTTTTAAATTTCTTGTGACGTAGATGTATGACGAAATTGTTTTCAAACAATGGGGTTAGCGTCCAAATTAAATCAAGTAAATTCAGCTATTTTCTGAATTTTAGGATATATAAAATATAGTTTTGTATTATCTTTACTATATTATGTAAGAATACATTCGCAAAATATATTCCTTAGAAATATAATTTATAAATTCGCTATTTTAGATTACTTTATAAAATGAATCAAAACTAAAATGCTGTTTTCCAGCTATTCTTTTTAATTTCGTATGACACATGTTTATATTATGTGCTTTTAAAGCACTTACTAGCGACGTTAAAATCACTCCGCTTCGAGTCGTTCTCTAGAACCCATCGTACGTGCTTTAAAAGTTTAATTATACACTTATATAACGGCCAGTGGTTAGCTCAGCGGTAGAAGGTCCGTTTAGCATGCTAGCGGACCCCAATTCGATTCCCAGCGCAACCGACAATTATATCACTGGGTCCGAGTGGTTGGATTCCTCTTTAATAACATCTACCTTTTTGTAATTGGGAGTTAATCCAGTAGGATGGTTACCATCAAAAATAAAAATAAACTATTAAAGTCGTACTGAAAATGACCTGACTGTTATAATTTTGTTGGACAAATTTATTAAAGTGATTATTTTACACACGTCATTTCTGGCCAATAAGAATGCATAACTTTTTCGAAGAGGGCAGTTTTTCAGCGATAAAATTTGATAAAACCACAGTAGGGTAACATTTTGTTTATTAAATGTTTTTAATGTTGCAAACGTCAAAAATAAAGTAATATACAGAGAAGATATTCGTTCGTGAAATAATCAAGCAAATATAATTCGAGTCATAAATTTAATTGGTAAAATTTACTCATAATTCCTGCGTAGAAAAGACAACTCGGGTCAAAATTGACTCTTAATATGTCAATTTTGACACTCGTTTGTCCGTTTCTACGCAACAACTATGCGTAAATTTTACCGATACATTTATGGCTCTTATTATATTACTTATGATTAAATACGTACACACATATTATCTATTATGCCTTTGTATGTTCAAAAAAATCTTATTTTTTGTACTTTAAATGATATTACATTAGTTTATCTTAGCCACATCTTGAGTACGATCAAAAGTTACTCAATACAAACATCTTAGAGCATTACATGGGATATTATTTCTTACATAGATAATGTTACTAAGGGCGGACATTAGCAATCGCTAGGATATAAATAGGATGTTAATGGGCAAATATAGCAAGTAACACATTTTTGAAATCTTCTGGGGATTTTATTTTGTCAGTGGGTAGATATTAGAATCAGGCAGTTATTGATTTAATAACAGTTTCTCAATGCTATGAGATTTGTTGTAGTATTATAAACTAGGTATTATGTATGTATTATTATCTGGTCGCCATATTTTTATTATAAAATGCAGCATTTCGCGTCTCACATCTTCGCTTGGGGACGTAAATCTTCTGATACGTCCTGTAATCGGATTACCAGGGATAGAATATGGAAATACAGGCATAGGCTTAGCTCGCAACGGAACATTCGGTCATCCGATGGCTTTTTACAATCTCCGAATTTTAAAAAAAGTTGCACTCCTGAAAAGTGAAAAGGTTCACTGGCTTTAGAGTTACACACGAATTTCGCTAATTTGATTTTTCTACGCCGGTAAATATCCAGAGAGATTCAAATCATATCTTTTTGAGGCATTTTTAATTATTTATATTTTAGGTATATCGTAATTTGAACGCGAATTCTTTTATTAAATCGTACAATATTTACTTTTACTCCGTTTTTTTAACCAATTGTTGCTAAAGAAGTTATGTAAACGTGAACATTTTTTTACTTATAAAAACTCACCTAGTTACGAAATTACAATTACTTTTATTGCCTATAATAATACATAAATGTGTGAAAACGAATTTAAAGAAAAAATGTAAAAACATTAAAGTATTTTTCTACCCTTGCTGTTAAAATGTTACTTTATCTGTACTTACTCTAGATTTACTAGTGTTTCTTTATCGACTCGAAATAGTCGATAAAGTAGCTCTTTAACATCAGCTATAGAAAAAATAACTTTGATGGCTAAACTGTCAGTTGTCAAAGAAAAGCACTTTTAATGTCAATCGGCTAAAAATAGTATATTAAAATATTAACGGACTAATGTGCATGACTAATCCTGAGGGTGAAGTTTATTTCACGAGCCGAAGGGGGGGGGGGGATTGCCACAAGAATTAAGGGTACTTTAGTCCTGTTGTATATAAACTATTTTTTGCACTTCAATCTCAAATGAATACAAACTAGTGTAAAAGAATACGCATTTTGCAATTTTGACAGTAGGTAAACGTAATGACAAATATTTATATTGTTACCATAGATACTCTGTAAAAAATGCACGTATTTACTTGTCAACGGGATTAATTAATTCAATACCTTGACAACGGAATTAAATATGAAAAAATAATCCCTTGGGATCAAATTAAGAACCTTAGTCCCTAAACATAAAGACTAAAGAAGAGATTTAGTCCCGGAAGTGCAAAATAACTATTTTTATATTTTCACATATTAAAGTTAAAAATTGTATATGTCCGTTGTCCGTACTCTTTTGTAATTTTCTAAATTTTCTAGTCAGCCAAAAAAATACGTGGGGTAGAAACTGGTTGAAATTGAAATAAATATATCAAAAACTGCTTTCAAATTAATTACCTCTCCTCATAAAATCATCCAATCAAGAAGTATTTCATTACAAAATTTTATGTTGTTAATTGTTAATACACATTTCAATTTGGTGTAAAACGATGCCTGTCCTAACACGTCGTTTTTCGTGTCATCGACCTAGTCCCATAATCCCATGCGGAATATTTTCACATGAAACGAATCCTGCAGCCCATAATGCAATCAGGTTGATTCGACCCGGTATACTGCGACACCAATTCATAATTCAGTAGTTATGTCTCTACATAAATTAATTCTAATAATGCATATTGTGTTAATATATTATTGAATTCTGTGACACAGGCATTACGCCTGTAATCAAATATGTTTTCAGTGGAAAACAATATCCAAACAACTGTTTATGTTATTGGTTCGCCGTTGTTTATTATTCACTTTAATTATACACTTCAACGGCTGATGGAAATTATGCATCATGGTGCATTAGGGAAAGAAAATCACACTTCAGAGGAATGCATCGTGTGATGTTGATGAATGATGATTAAATGATGAGTAACTGATGGATTACGCCTATAGAGAGCAGTGTAGAATGCAAGAAATGTAAACAAATTCAGGAAAAAATTTATGATATTAAAAAAATGTACAAGTTGGTATTTTAAAAATCTTAAAAAAATTATCATACAGGAAATTCGATTGAACAAAAACTACAATAAGAACTACACTAAGAACTAGGTTCGACTAGATAAAAAATTTAGTAATTCTAATTACATAGAAATTTTTTAGGTTAATTAAATATCCAATGAAATTCTTTCATTTCTGATCACGTGTACGATATTGACCAATGAATACAACATTTAACTGAAAGCAACCCATGGGACATTATCACTTATGTCAAATATGTTGCTAGGTTACAATTATTTATGTTCATTTTTATGTTTATAATAATAATTGAATAAAAATGTTATTTGCACGTTTTGGTAATGAAAATGATACTTCAATTAATAAAATTTTCTGTCCGAATAACCCTCGATCATTGATAAATACTTATAATTTTGTGACAGCTACCTCAAGCACGTTGCTTTTAGGTTAACAGCCCTCCGCCTGCGGCGTCGGGCGGTTACCAAGCAACGTGCTTTCGGAATGTCACAAAATTATTTCATAATTATCAATGTCCTTGGGTTATTATAGCTGATAATTCCATACTCCTGTATAAAGTAAGCAAAAAAACAAATACAATTTTATCGCTTTGACACCGTATAAAAAGGAAGGTAAATTTTTCAACTGTAAACTCTATTTATTTTTTGCTTAGCAACAAAACAAAACACTAAAATATCAATTGCTTCATATTTGTAATATTTGTCAGTGAAATGGTTAGATTTTGGGAATATTTACTCGAGCATTTTATTTCCTCCGAATAAAATTCTGTTTGACAACTCAACTTTGCAACCTGACAGCAATTTGATTCGAAAAATTGTTTTAAAATAATTTCACAGCACCTACGGTGTCGTGATTTTATTAAACAATTTTTCCTTTCAAATTGCTTGGCAACAAGGTGTCAATACAAAAGACATTTATCCGGCAAAATAAAAAGCTGTCGTGTAATTACAGTTGATAATATTATAAAAATTGAAACAAAAGGGTATTCTCAAAATCGATCATGTTTTGCTTCTTGTTCCATAAATATGTGATTCTCTCTCAAGTGAAATTAAAAGAAAAATGTCTGTGATGCTGTCATATAATTTATTTCTTGACGTCACATGCGTTTTCTTCAGAAAATAACATAAAATAAAGGCAAATTTAATTTTAATAATGTAAATTTAAATCAGTTTGTAAAACACTGTGTTTTCTTAATTATGCTGCAATTAACTGCAACAGAAGAATTTGTCAATAATGTAATGTATTTACTTATTTCCTTTGATGGTAGTCTTTCAACAGGAAACAGGATTAACGTAGATGATATAGTGAAATCCCAATCATTTCTAGATCGATTCAGTTTAGTGCAGTCAGAATCTCAATTCAATTTATGAAATTTCATGAATATCAATATGAAAACAGCCCACTTGACAAAATAAAATCCCCAGAACATTTGAAGAATGTGAACAAGCCCGGCTTGTTATTTACTATATTTTCCTATTAACATCCTATTATTATTCAAGCGATTGCTAATGTCTGCTCTTAGTAACATTATTTATGTAACATCCCAATGTTAGTAATTTGGTAATAATATCCCAATTAGTGTTCCATGTAATTCTCTGATATGTTTGTATTGAGTATGTAATCAGTAAAATTAGGATGTGGCTAGGATAGACTTAATGGACGATTCATGTCAAGTGGGAGAGACTAAAAACTGTTTAATTAAAAATTGAGACCTGTGAAAAATTCGTCCAGTTTCGTGGTCAGTCATATACCTTTAAGGCTCTACACTTGTTGAACCCAGTATTGCTGCAATAGAATCAGAATTTACGATTCTGGCTATATTGCTAAAAATAAAAATCTCAAATTTACTATAAGTAATTACGAAGCAATATTTGATCGAAAAATTCATACATTACATTGTTGCGACAATTAGAAAAAATAAGAATTAATTTATGCATTTTAATATTACAAATTATGGCCTTATTATTGCATATTTATTTATTTTGTTTTAAATAGTCAATTCCTTGCATTGTTCGTGAGAAAATATTTTTTGTCAAGAAAATTACACAGCTGACGAAAAAATAGTACAAAATCGGCCAAATTTTACAAATTGATTACTAAAATACCATTAAGTATTTCAAAAATATAATTTCTTAGCACTCTAGGGTCATTTTTGAACTATCTATTATAAAATATGAACAGTGTAGGTGTACTAACAAGAGCTCAGTTTGTAATATAGCAAGGTCCTTTTTCACTATATTTTTGGCACAAGTGTAGCTCTTTAAAATATATGTACGAAGATCATTCTGTATTCTGTATATAAATAAGAACTCAATAATGGAAGCTTCTTGACTGAAGGATTATTATAAATAAAACACAATGCTGGGATGCAGTCAAGTTATTAAAATATTTTTAATAAATTGACTGCATCTGGGATGATATTTTATTTATTAATAAAAACGTGCATTTGCTGATGACGTAGTACTTTTAGCAAGTAGCGAAACGAATCTCCAACACAACATAAATGTTTGGAACAAAACACTAAAAGAATTTGATATGAAAGTAAACGTGAATAAAACAAAAGTAATGGCTATATCAAATGAGTACGAAACTATGAACATAAAAATAGAACATGACAGAATTGAACAAGTGTCGAAATTTGAATATCTAGGAGTGTTAATTAACAGTACCGGAGTCCAAGATGAAGATATAAACAGAAGAATAGACAAGACAGCAAAAATATTCTACATGCTGAAAAACAGTCTCATAGGCAAGAAAGAAATATCGCAGAAAACAAAAATTACAGTGTTTAACACAATATATCGTGCGATATTAACCTATGGCTGCGAAACTTGGGTTATGTCCAGAAGAATGAAGAGTAAACTTCAAGCTTTGGAAATGAAATACCTGATGGCTGTATCCCACGGTGTGATATATCCGCAATTTGTTGCCCGTAACCGCAACGGTTGCCTACAATGGAGACAGAACCTAATGTGCTAGGTAACGTTTTAACGGCAATTAATTTAGCTTTGTGCAGCTAAACTTTTTCTGTAGCGGCAATATTTTATGAGCAACTCGCGTATGCGCATGAGCAGTTCGAAGATTAGATACTGCGCAAGCGTTGCTTATGTCAAAACAGTGCAGTGAATATTTTAACTTTTAGTTTAGGTAGGTTATGTTATGTTATGTTTACATTGTGACATATTTGTAATTTATTTCCTGATATTTTTCAAATACAAATTTTAATAAACGTCAAAAAATGTCGAATGTCATTTAAAACAGAAAATTTCCTATTACACAGCAGAAACTTTAAGTAACGAAATTCCCTAAGTTTTAAAGAAACTTTTTTTCGTGGGATAGACAATAAAAACAGTTGCCATTATTAGCAATTTTAAAATTGCCTGTATTTCTATCGTGGGATACAGCCATGAGAAGTGTTAAAGGTGTGACAATGATAGACAAAATAAGAAACGAAGATATTAGGAAAGAATTAGAAACAAAACCGATACTACAGTTTATAGAGGAAAGACAACTCAGCTGGTGGGGACACCTGATAAGGATGAACGACAACAGACCCGTAAAGAAGATATGGACAGCCAAAATAAGAGAGAGAAGAGGACGAGGTAGACCAAGAGAAGACTGGGATGGAATTGTAAGAAAACTACTATTGAAAAAAGAAATGACAATACAAGAAGCAAAAATGTGCGCAAGAGACAGATTACAGTGGAAAAAGTTTGTGTGCGAATAAAGACAAGAAAACCCTACACTTAACGGTAAAAGGGTTACCATCGACTATATATATATATATATATATATAATAAAAACATTTATCATACTGCTGCCACCAAAAGTTGAGTAAAAAGGTACCAGAAACTCTGAGCAAGTCGTGTTCTTATCATAAGATCTTAAGAGGGTCGATTGAAACTAGTCGTAAGGCGCAACAAAGAATTACCATTCCTAGAGAATCTCATCTCAGTTGAAGGGGTTGACCCTCCCTTCACCCCTGGCCCGTATATAGCATTGTACCATGAACTTGACAAGCAGAATGTCCTCACAGCGTACAACAAAGGACTACGAACAAGAACAAATCCTTTGTACCAGCAAGGATTATTTAAACTTCAGGCAGATTCTATTAAACGCAAGACGTAAATTACACAAAAATACGTCCTCGAAGTTTTAATCTTTTCACTCTTCTTGTTGCGTTTTAATTAAATGAATTACTTGTAATGGCGGAGATCAGGTGGGTTTATATCTGAAAGCGTTGGAGCGCTGTTTGTTCTTCATCGATGATGGAGGAGCTGAATGCTCAATTATATTTTAATAACTTTTTTATAATCCGTTGGCACATAATTTTTCATTATATTCTGTAAATATGAATTTTATACCAGATATTAAAATTCTTAAATTAACGTTTCCTACAAGAAAATGATCAATACTTACATTAGCTCCACGTATTTTGCAAGAATTTAAAAAATTAATAAGTTATTAAATTTTTTTCAATATCTGCATCTTCCTAGGGAGGAAAAGTACTTTCTTGCCCTTTTATGAGGGTTTCCAATTGATTATTTAATTTATTTTTATTTATTTTATGGAATTATTAAACATTTTCAGGGGTAATACCATAAGAGATGATAATTTTTTGAGAATTGTTTTGTCGTTTCCACGGCAACTTATTTCTAACAATTTCACGACACAAAACATCATCTGACAATTTCCCGAAACGAAGTTCAGGGGAATTTTCCGTGATGTTTTGTGGAGTGAAATTGCAATAAGTTGCCGTGGAATAGACAACAATTCTCTCAAAAAATTATTATCTCGAATGGTATTTAGGAAGAATATTTTTCTTGTTAAAAATACTACCAAAACGACTCATTTTGCTAAACATTTTTGACGTTTCATGTGACAAATTAATTAATGTTTTGTTACTGACGTTGACGTAACAAAATAAAACCTAATCTACAAAATTATGTTGTCAGATACATCATTTTACATTTTCAATTCTATTGGTTGCATTACGTCATTTGACGTCATCATTACGCAATATGATTGGTTAAACCATCTGTCAAAAAATATTCCTTGGTATATAATTATCAAAATTTTCCACAATTAATCATCTGTTAAACAACATTTAGATATTTTTAAAAGTACATGTCACTATAAAAAAAACTTTTTATGTTGTAAGTGATGTTATATGCAAGATAGATGATAGAGGACTTAGCGGCTCGTCTAGGTTTTTTCCGAATTCCTAGAATACTCTCGATTTGACTTTTTCTTCTATTCCACTCCCTTCCCCACTAAAGCAGGTGTCCGAAACTCGTACTTTGCCGCCTGCTAGCAATGCAATTTCATTTTAAATTGAAAAATGCTGCAAAAGTGTTTTCGTTGCGAGTAAACTGTCAGTTTATTATTGACTTCAAGATAATGCTTTTTTAAACATTTAATAGAGAAAGAGGATCTACAGATGTGCCTTTTTAAAAATAAATTTCTATTCTGAGATATACCCGTATAAAGTTTGCATAAATTGGAATTACATAATCATGTACAATTTTTTTATTAAAATTTTAAAAAGGCACAAATGTTAATTCATCCTTTAAGTATATAATACTTGTTGGAATGAAATTTTACCATTCTTGTACTGACCACAATACACGCGCTACGTTAGTACTTTTGTGATTGATTTTAAGTGGTAGACGGGCCTCTTAAGGTGGCTTTTCGGTGCAGGTATTGAAAAAACATAATGTACAAAACGCTATAACTGTCATCAAATTCAAGCTTATTATGTTGCCATTATGGCACGGGAGCACATTAAAAAGTATAGTAATTATACTTGAATTTTATATGGCATGCGACTCATTTTCATTCGCACTTTAGTTCTATAATAAATAGATAATTGATCTAGATTCAGACCTACCCAATTATAAGTATAAGTGCTAAATTAACCAACCAGCGCTTCCACAAAATTATAAGTGCTAACGTTGATCGCTGATTGGTTAAATTAGCCACTCACACTTATAATGGTAGATCTGAATACTCTAGTTCAGTAAATTTTCAGTTTCATGACTAATAACAATTTTTAGCCAAGGTTTTGCTGACTCCAGCATTCGACAAATTCCCACCTACTCTCGTTCTTCTGTCTCATTCATTCCACTTACATTCACAATCACATACTCCACTTGTCCACTTGTCGGTACAAGTAGTTCTCAAGAGCCCTCAGCAAACACAACAGCCGGAAATCGACATTATCGCAGAAAATTATTTCCTCTTAGTGCGTCTCCGTGAGTCTTCGGCTGTAACCGATCTCTCCCGAGCTTCTGCTGAATAAACTTCAATTTTTTTAGAAGAATAACGCGCCACTGGGGTGCTCTTCCCCCCTCTGGCACTCACTTCCCCCCAGCGTTCGATTTCAACGCACAATATCTGCCGGCAAGTCTGCTGTGAAATTGTCTATCTTTTCTGTTTTCCGCTTATTTTTTATGTGTTGTTAGGTGTCAATCCTACTTGAGAAGAGGAAGATCCGTAGCCTCTCCACCCTCTAAGGAAAGAGCGCGGGTGTTATTTTCTTGTTAACGGGAATGTGTGAAAAATAACCGGATCAACACCGGATTTTAAAGAGGGATGGCGGGATTTATTGGTAGAGGGGCTGTATTTTAAAAGTTGGATGCTTTAAATTATTAGGATTAATATCAAATGAATTCAGCACTTGCCTAGTCTATAGTATAAATTTTCATTCCATTTACTAATTTACCATATTAATCATAAGAAGAATATTTTAATTTAACAAGAAAATACTAACCATTTGACATGAATCGTCCATGGGATCTTATTCATGTACTTACTTTAAGTGATATTATGTAAGTCTATCCTAGCCACATCTTGAGTACGATCAAAAATTACATAGTCAATACAAACATCTCAGAGAAATACATATGATAGACAATTGGGATCTGATTACCGAATTTGTAACATTGGGATGTTACATAGATAATGTTACTAAGGGCGGACATTAGCAATAGCTAGTATATTAATAGGATGTTAATGGGCAAAAATAGCAAGTAACAAGCCAGGATGTTCGCATTCTTGAAATGTTCTGTGGATTTTATTTTGTCAAGTGGGATTCTTAAAAACACTCGATTTATGCAAACTTACTACCAATTACCCGTAAGGAAGGCAATGGAATCATGAAAAAATAGTTGTGTGTTTTAAGTGAATGAGCACGAATTAGAGTTCCTTAATTATTTTTGATAGTTTCACGATGATGTCTGTGTATGTATGTGTATGTGTGTGTACTGTGTATGTGTGTGTATGGATGTGGTTAAGGCCAGATGTCTGAAGGTCGGATAACTCAAACACGAATTACCCAAAAAATTTGATTTTTGGTATTTTACATTTGTATACTAATTGGAAGTGATGCTCAGATTTTAGTATACAAATACCTTAACCGAAATTGGTATTTTCTTGAAGCATTCCAAATTTTTTGCAAAAAAATATTGGAAATTATTATTTGATAGTTACAATTTGCCATAATACAATTAAAAGAACAAATTACTTCTTACAATATTTATTTAACATCTTTTTTATATCTCATACCAGTAAAGGAAAACTATTTTTCAAAATATGTAATTTTACCACGATTTGCAAAACACAATATAGGAAAAAAATTTAAAACAAAAATGAATAATGTGAATGTGACAGATAAACAGACGTAGGTATACACAATTTCTGAAATGTTTTCGGTTTCATTTTCAAATAAATATATAAATATTATTAACTGGACATAATGTAATAAGGTAATAAAGTAAAAATTTTATCTACAAAGAGCTAATTAAAGAACTAAGAACTATAAATTTTTTTGCAAAAAGTTTGTGAATTATTATTGCAAAAAGTTTGTGAATTATTATTGCAAAATTATAATAATTTAAGAAAGTTTCACTAAAACCAAATCACATATTACAGTGTGCAGGCGGGAAGTTATGTGCTGCCCACATCAGATAAAAAAAAATTGAATACAAAACCTGTTGAATATCCTCTCTCGCAAAGCAAATCATTTCCCATTACACTAATCCCTTCTAAAAAACAACCCACCCACATTTTCACATATCTTCATCTCTGCGTTCAGTTCATCATCTTCTCCCCCGCTGATGTAACCTGACGTAGCAGGAGGTGGCGGCTCTGCATAGCCGCAATTCTAGGTGTTAATTGCAGGACTGGGCACGTCGAGTCCGAGGAATGCGCTCAGCAATGTGCAATTACACTCCGTGAGCACTGCACATGAACATCCCTCCGCAGGTAATTGTGCAAGTGCATTGCGAACGTGCACGGATTTTTCACATGTCTGTGGAATTATCTTAGATAATTACAAGCGAGATTGAGATTATGTTACGCTTTGTAGTTTAACGAAGATACCCACTTGACTTGAAGCGTCCATGGGGTGATTAAAAATATCACTTAAAGTACTAGAATTTTTTTTTGTAACATCCCATGGATGATTCATGTCAAGTAGGATTTTTATGATTTACTACAATTTTTACTTTCCGCCATACCTGTAAAGGAAGGTATTGGAATCATGCAAAAAATCGGGTTGTGAGTTTTTTTTTAACCAATCTACAGGATTAACTCCCAATTACAGAATGGTAGATGTTATTATAGTGGCATCCAACCACTCGGACCCAGTGGTATTATTGTAGATTGTGGTGGGAATCGAACTGGGGATCGCTAGCATGCTAGGCGGACCCTCTACCGCTGAGCTAACTACTACCGTGGATGAGCACGAATTAGGGTCCTTACGACTCATTTTTGATAGTTTCACGATGATGTCTGTATGTATGTGTATGGATGTGGTCAAGGCTAGATTTCTGGAGATCGGATAACTCAAATACGAATTACCCAAAAAATTTTGATATTCGGTATTTTACATTTGTATACCTACCAACTGAAAGAGATGCTAAGATTTTGGTAGAAGTAATATTTTCTTGAAGCATTCTAACATTTTTTGCAAAAAAATATAGGAAATTCTGCGATAGTTACAATTTGCCATAAAACATTTAAAAGAACAAATGACATCTTACAATATTTATTTAACATCTTTTCTATATCTGTTACGAGTAAAGGAAAATTATTTTTCAAAAATATGTAATTGTAAACTACAATAATGAAAAAAAAATTTAAAACAAAAATGAACAATGTTAATATGACAGATGAACAGACGTAGGTATATACAATTTCTGAAATGTTTATGGCACAATTTTTAAAGAAATGTATAAATATTATTAAGTGAACATAAAGTAAAATTTTTATCTAAAAAGAGCTAATTAAAGATCTAAGAATTATAAAAAAAATTGCAAAAAATCTGTGAATTATGAAATTTATTGCAAAATTAAATGCTTCCCAAAAATCGAATTCACATATTACAGTGTTAAGGCTATGAGCTGGCCACATCAGATTTTTTATTATATTTTTAAAAAAACATAACTTTTTATTGATCTCCAGGGTTGTTCACGTATATTACGTGTAATTGTACGCGTATACAAACACGTAATCTACGCATGAAGTTTCTGTGTAAACAATAATAACAATTTAGACAAAGTACAAATCACACCGAAATAAAATAAAATTATAGGCTAGATTTTCTGACAATTGATTTATTTACATACTTTACGCAATGTTCACATTATTTACATTTTCATAGTTTACGCAAACTTTACGTGAAGACGTAGAAAATATTACTATACTCGTAAATGAACAACTTTGTGTTGAATTAAAATTTATTGTTCTTATACTGGCCACACACACTTTCTACGTTAATAAATTTTATGCTAGATTTTAAAGGTAGACGGGCCACTTAAAATTGAAAATTATATATGACCAGAATTATTTAAATCAGATATTAAAACGCGTTTTACGGTATTAGATTTGTCAGGACATATTCAACCTAGAGCCAAGAAATAAGTATATTTTAAATTATGTATAGAATTTATAAATAATAACAAATGTATTACATAAATTATGTAATGTAAAAAACTTTAAACTTTATATACATTTTTATACTAACTACTTAGTACTTAAAGACATGATAATAATATAAGAAATTGTAAATTTCAGCTTGGCCTGATGATGTTTATATAAAAGAAATCGATCGCCAATAAATAAATAAAAACTTAAATCAGTTTGTAACACACTGTATATAATTATGCAAACTACAAAAGAGGAATTCATCAAGAAGATATATTTTAAAATTTGAAACCCTTCCCACCAAAACTAGAACTAGGTACGTATATAGTCGTTCTTATGTACAAACCATATTGCTATTGCTAGTTAATAATTCCTGCTCCACGCTCCTGAAATTTCAGTCTGAATCCGACGCCTGCCGCAGGCTACACATGTTCAGCACATGTCAGAGACAACACCTATGCTGGTAGTCCTTGTTCACATATTTCACCGCGTCAGCAGGACTCTAGTTTCAGGATTGTTATACAGCGACCAGGCTGAAATGTATAGCTGCTGCAGGACATCTTCTGACCTCAAGTAATAAATAAAAACTTACACACATCGAGAGGGCTTTGATATTGGAGAGAGATAGTGTGGTTTCATTAATAAAATATATAGTGACAGAAACTGATTGTGAGTTTATTTTATATTTCTTTTAATGTATTTTTTCTACGATCGATTTTAAATTTCCCTTGGTTACTTGAAAATGGCAATTATTGCAGACCAATGCTTCTTTGCAGACCGTTGCTAATAGTGACGGTCTAAAAATATTTTCAGAACGCTGCTTATATGAATCTGTACCAGTATCATAAACCCTTTGTTAAAATTTGTTGTATTGTTTCTTTACATTTCAAATTTTAATTATAGATGAAGAAATCCAAAATTTCTGTTGGTAGCTAATACAATTGTCCAACTAGAGAGGAAATTGTTTGTTCTTCCCACTCGAGCTCGAGTTTGTGTCACGAGCGAAGCGAGTGAGGCAATCGAGCAAGATTGGAAAAAGAGCTTTCCTCTTTTTTTTTCACGACATAATTATTTTAAAATATTGTAAATGTAGAAGAGACACAATTAGAAGTATTGTTATAACTGCCATCTGTCATAATTACGTTTAAAAACAAATAAATGTGTCACTGCAGCCAATATGCTAAATTTAAAATAAGTTCTAAAATTGTAGAAACAGAAAGTATAAAACATAATAATTATTTAAAAAATAGTTTACAATATATCACTATAAAATCAGAATTTAAAATAAAATTATCAATTTTCTTACAATTTTTAAAATAGATATTTCATTGTAAAATACCACAGGTGGTAACACTGCTTACTTTCCTCTCTAGAGAGAGAAAACTAATTTTCCTCACAGAAAATTGTGTTTTCACCGCATGTCGTAAAAAATTAATAATTCGTATAGGTAGGTACTTCTGGCTGAAAATATGTTTGCAAACTTCGATTAGTTGCAGCCCATTGCATACAAAATAATTATTTTTTTAGCATACATATGTATCACACCCCTTATCCAACTTGAACTTGGTACTCGTACAGTATGCGAAATAAGAGAAGGCCGGTATTAGAAATTTCAAGTTGATATACAATATTAATCGACCGCACATAAATTATCAACAAATTTTTAGGCAGAAACCGCTTCGCTATCTTGAAATAGTGTATATAGAAGTCGTCCAGCTCGGTTTTTCTCTTGGCTCAGTTGCGTTCAGGCGAGTAATAAATTGGCGAACTTTGACTCAGCTCTGTGTAGAACATAAGCACAAGCTTCCTCTTGCTTACCGCTCTGGCCAACTTTCCTTTCACGTAATAATTGTTAATTGATTTCTAAAAATTGCTTAAAAAGCTTTTTTAAGTAGTGTATAATTTTGTATGAGTGGCTTATTGTTTGAAAAAGTCTTTCTGTTTTCGTTCCGACAAATATACATTATCGATTAATTTTTTGTTAAAATTTGATTATTAAATAGTATTGGATGCGATTTGATGATAATAATTCATTGTATTTAGTTTTAAAATTGTGGAATTACTGGAGACACAAGTGTAGCGCCTTAATCCAATAATTTGCTGCTTCCTTTTGGTAAGCTCGTTTCCCGCGAGAGCTCTCGTCTTCCTGATGAGAAATGAAGGGAATATATTTGCATTTCTTCCGAGATATTTGAACATGAATGTCTACTGCGGCCGTTTGTTCCCATTTTGCCATTAAATTGTATAAAAATGGCAGTTTTAATGTTATTTGTGACTCCGGTACATTGAGGGCGGCCGACTGTATTTACCAACGCTGTTATTTATGCAGGAAGAATGAATATATACCTCGCCACAGTTTCTCGCTTTGCAAAGAGAGGGAACATAATTGTCCTCCAGCAGTATTTTCATTTATTTAAAACGATCTTTACGACAGACATTCTTTGCATTTTTAATACATGGTGCAACGTTGAGCTCTTCATCAGACTTTTCAAATTTTACGAAATACCTTACATCTAATAATAAAATATTAAAAAATTTACTTGGTATCTTATTATTTTCTTACTGAAAAAGCCTAAGTTACTTATATTTCTTGTATCAAATTTAAATTATATATCACAACTCGGTGCATATATTTAATGCCATTAGTGCTCACTTATTAGAAACTGCAATATTTTTTGAAATATATCGTTTAGACCCCCTTGACAAAATAATTTCAAGAATGTGAACATCCCGCGTAGTTACGTGCTATATTTGCCTCTTAACATCCTATTAATATCCTAGGGATTACTAATGATATCCCAATTCTGTATCCCACGTAATTCTCTGAGATGTTTGTATTGAGTATGTAATTTTTGATTGTACTCAGGATGTGGCTAAGATAGATTTACGTAATATCACTTAAAGTACAAGAATAAGATATTTTTAAACATCCCATGAACGATTCATGTCAATTGGGCAGGTTTTTATTCAAACAGTTTTGGGTCACTGTTTTAAAATGGAATTTAATAAATTTACTATTTTTGCTATTGCACAAATAATTAAAATTTTATTTTATTCCATTCCTAGTTAATCAGATATCCATTATTCAATCAACACTCCACACAAATAAATTAAATATTTGAAACTTTATGCAATAACGTAGAAATGTGCACAATTTAGTTAAAAGTTTAGTTTAAAATTTTAAATTATTTTTAACAAGTCATCTTTAAGACGATTCTCTATCGCGCCAGAAAACAGCCGAAAACATGCTTTTCGCGCGCCACTCCACAGCGTTTATTGTTTTGTTACATATAATAATTTAAAGATATTGTTAAAGATAAAAGTACAATCTACAAAATGGTCGATGCAGAATATTAAAATTTTTGCTTTAAATTCGAAATATGTTATTTTGAATTTTGACATTTTTTTTATTTTTTGAACACAAATATCTTCTATTTTAAAACTAATTTTAAAAATTCGATTGGTTATTTCGCAGATCCAAGCTTTGTTGACAACATATTACAATTTGAAGACAATTTACTTGTAAATAAAAGCTGTACAGTGGTGCGCGAAAACCATCTTTTTTACAAATATTGCTTTTTTTACAAATATGGGTGGCAAAATTATGATTTCTTCTCAAACATAAATTAATGTTTTTAACTGTTTTCTGCCGAGCACTTGAAATCCAAGCTGACTATAATAAATTATGAATCCTATAGTAGAGTTTATTATTGCAATAACTTATCCGAATGGTGACAACAGTCGAAAAATGTAGTATATGCTATTATTTGTTTGAATTTAGAAGCTCTCGAATTTGAGTCGAAATGTACATTTAATTTAAACTTAAACAACAAAGTTTCTCCCTATAAAGGTAATATATTTTTATTGCAAAATGAAAGAGACTTCTGCGCTAGGAATAAACATCTCTCTGCGAAATTTTTAATTAAACTTTCGTAGTAAACTATTCTCTCTTATATTAAAAGAGAATGAGAGAACACAGTATTGTTCCTGGTGTTCTTTTGACGTATAGTTTGAAAAAGATGGCGAGAAAGAAAATTAAAACGACTAGTATTTCATTCATTATTTGAAGAAAAATCTCAAGGGCTTCAAGTTAAAAAGTTCAGAATTTGACCCAGTTATTCTTGCGAACTTCGCCTCACGAAATAACGGAGTTCCACGGCTTACAGGAGATGTTTTGACGGATGTGATTGGTGAATTTTATTTAATTAAAGCCACCTTTGATCTTTGCCATTATCACAACCTATAATTTATTAGCAAATATGAAACATACGTTAGAAAAAAACTAATCAACAAGATTAGCTCCCAATTACAGAACGGTAAATGTTATCATATAGAAAACCAACCACTTCTAGACTGATTCGTATTGGTGCAGTCAGAATCTCAATCCATGCGACATTCTTTGAATGCGGCATCGGATAGGTTCTTATGCAACCAAGACTACATTTAAGATGATCGAGTGGTTAACTTGAAGCGTCCGAGTGCGATTTAATAGGGTAGTTTACCATTTTTTTAAAAGTTTTTTATTGAAATTTCATGGTATGTGAAAGCGATTGAGAGTACCGATAAGCCTTAATTGTTCTTAATAAAGCTGTAATTAATTTTTAAAGTTTGTGTGACGTAGATATATATATCTGAAAATCTTCTCAAACAATAAGGCTGGAATTAAAATGTACCCCATGTAAAATCAACTGTTTCTAAATGTTACAAAATATAAAATACAATTTGGTAGTTTCTTTATTATTGTAAGTATAAGAATACACGTGAAAACGCATTACTGTGACGTAGATGTATCGATACGTAAGATCTCAAATATTTAAAGAACTATTAACTTTTTGAAAACTTTTTTCATGGCAATAACTCATTTTTGAGGTCTCCTTTCAATATAATTGACTGGATTGCTAATTTGCTACTATGCGGTCAAGTAGCAAGATGTTTTATAATTAACCGACAGTGTGGACCGAGAGATATGAACCACAGAACGCCGAGTTTCTTCATCATATTTATGTGGAGAGCTGTGCTAAAACCCGCGCAGCTACTGTCTTGAAAATGTTACAATTTCGCAGTTTTAAAGAAGAGTTTTACTTCGTTAGCTTTGACATATTTACTAATTTTATAACTGCATTTTTCTTTTGTACACAATTTTGTTTTGCATTTGAGTCACACATATATACAATGAGAACGAAAAGAAATAAATGTTTTCTATAAACTTGAACACTGCAGCAAAAAAATATGGACCTCGGCCAAAAGATAAACAAACTTGCTATTCTAAAAACTGTACCAAATTGAAAAATGAGAAAATTAGTTTCTTTTTCTGCTACACTAGCAAGTAAAATATTTCAAGTCATGGCCACTGATTTGTTTTCAATTATAAAACTGACTAATAAATATTTTTATCTACAACAATAGAATAATGTATTCATTATATACGTGAAAGTAGTATAATAAACCCCTCCATAAGGACACATTATGAAATAATGAATTCATTATTTCACACTGTTAAATAATGAGTACTTTATTCTCTCGAACTGTCAAACTGCCATCACATCTGTTTTAATATTAGTGTTACATCAAGTTATCATTTTATGACGTTGTAAGCAGAAACAGTAAAAATAATAATAATTTGTAAAACGCTGTATATGACTAACCCATAATAGTTCGAAATTACTCGGATAAATTGTCATCACACCAAAGTTTGAGGTTAGGTTAATATCAATACAACTTTGTAGTAAGAAAATGTTGAATTATTTAAAAAGTTGTAGATAAAACGTCGCATTTGACTCGAAAATAATGGCTATAATTAACTCGGATGATTTATACACTCGCCTTCGGCTCGTGAACAAACTTTCATCCTCATTAATTATAGCCTACATTATTTACTCGTTAAATAATATACTATAATCGTATCATCAACTATTATTACTTTCTAATATGCAACATTTATTGATAATTATAAACAACATAATACGTTAGTTACTTATAATACGTTAGATAATAACTATAATAACATCAAAACCTTGCATAATATTATGCGAACTGTAAATAATTGATAGATAAAATTGTTGATTTGTTTTAACATCGCTGCCGTTGATTATACGATTAAGCTTTGAATATAACGCGAATATATGCGATTTAAGTACCCTTGGATGTTCAAAGAGACTCGGTTTCACCTCGTCGCTTAGTAACAACCTCGGTATTAAATTTTGCATAATATTCTTGTTATATTAATAGCTATAAAATTAGTCAACTTAAATTTTGACCAACAAAATTTCTTGTAAGTATATAAATTACTAAATTGAATAAATTATTTATGAGAAATTGTAATCTGATATGATTTAAATTAATCTACACAGTAAATCAATTATTTATATGCCAATTTCTCATAATAGTTGTTTATGCTATAGGTGTATGAGTTCTAATTTAATATCTGTGCAAAATATGTATTTCGATGTAAATCTCTTATGATGAAATGTCACTATCCAGCATCCGTGAAAATATGAATTAATTATACAATGCTCGAGGAGTAATAATAATTATTAATGCATTGCACTGTTCACATCACAGACATGCATATTCATTTACTGAAATTAGTTGCAAACCCACATAAATGAGTAGGTAGAGGGATGAACATAATATATTTTAACTTTATTACAATTTTACAACATTTTACTTAACTAACATCTATTATGATTATTACAGGGTTTTTCAAAAAACGATAATTCCCATACTATTATTTATTTTCATAGCGTGAAATTTATTCTACACAATTGTAAATAATGAGTTTCTTCATCAATCAATGTTGAATTTGTGTTGCAAATTAGGAACATTTAGGAAAAATACACTTACAAAAAAAACTAGTGTTATATAATGTTAGTTTCGGTAACGTCATTAATTGATTTGTTATATTATGATAAGCTTTGCTAATTAATTACAGTTTATTGTTACATAAGTAGGTACTATATTAATACCTAGTGTATTTTTGGGAATGTAGTTTGCAAGCGGGAGGAAAACACTGTTTTCTTCCCGGTACTGGCGGGAGGAAAACACTGTTTTCCTCCCGCTTGCAAGAAAGGTGATTTCGAGGCCCTCGTGACGTAAAATATTGTGTGTCCCACGGGAGGGAAGGCTATTCCTCCCTTGGGCGAAGCCGGCGCCCTTGCTCGGGCCGCCGCTTGGCCCGCGGGAGTAATAGCAATTACTCCCTTGGGCGAAGCCGGCGCCCTCGCTCGGACTCGCCTTCGGCTCGGGTCGCCGCTTCGCCCGCGGGAGTAATAGCTATTACACCCTTGAGCGAAGTCGGCGCCCTCGCTCGGACCGCCGCTTCGCCCGCGGGAGTAATAGCACGCTTCCCTCCCTAGGTGCACAAAATACGATTGTATAATTATTTAAAACTAGGATATTATGTTTATATTACTTGTCTCATTCTCCCACTACTACAGCTTCTTTGGTCTAGAGCGGTCTAGAGGTAGCATGCGCGCTTGTGGACTCACAACCTGGGATTCGAGACCGACTAGTGCAAATTGAAAATAGTTTATTTACATTTTTAAATTGAATATTTATTTCAATATAAACTTGTACTTTAGTACTGTGTAGAATTTCACACTCTGAAAATAAATAATAGCATGGGAAAATATGAATTTAAAAAATAATAATCTTTCTTATATATTTTTCAATACATACGTGTATTTCTGGTTACTTTTAAGGAGAAAGCAATTTCTTGTCGACGTGTATAGTCCACGCAAACATCAAGTAACTAATAATCGTTAAATTCTTATTTGAAGTCACACAATTAAATTGTCTTGGATTTTCATTATGTAAAAGGGTTTTTTTAAATTCATATTTATAAAAAGAAATAAATAAAATACCTTCTACTACTTACTTTCGCCATGCCAGCTGACAGACAGACATCTCAAAAACGAACATAATTTTTCCTTCAGAAATATTCAGTAGATGTCTCATTTTCACTAAAAATGTTCCATTGATAAATGTTAAAATTTAATATTAATAATGTTTCTTTTGTCGCAGGTACGTTCAGACATTTCCTGCCTTGAGATATTTCCAGTAAGTCTTTGCACCAATTATTAATAATACAAAATACAGCCTTATTCATATTAAATATGAAATGTAAGTTAATTAAACAGAATTTAGATGAAAACCGCTAGAATCATGAAAGGTGTATTAATAAATACACCCAGCTTATCAAAGAGCATTCCCACTCACAAATTCTCAAATGTGAATAATAAAGTGTATATTGACAAAGGCTGGTTTTGTGTAAAGCAGTTTGAAGACAAATAGAGCGTTTATGATTCAGATTTGGGAACACGTGTAGGCATTTGGACAAGTAATCCGTTTCGTACCACAAAATTCTCATTTCTCCGCGAGTTTAAAGAGCTTCACGAAGCAAATGGCGCCATAAAACGCTCAGATTGCTTTTTTATCCCTCTCTTGCATACACATCTTTCATGCTCTCTGTCCTAATTGTTTCTTTGGAATTTTGATTTTAATCCTGAAATATTTAATAATATATTCGTTAAGAATCCTTTGTTCAATCAGTACTGAAGTAATTCAGTGCTGAAATGTTTCTGAAACAAAAAGCAATTTGTCTTCTTTTATGTTAAGTTTGCCATAATTTTAATTTTCATATTCATCGCGGGTATTTACTTTGTTCATGTTTACTTCGTACATCAAACGAACAAGCGATCAAAGTGTGTTTGGTAATAAATCACGAAACACATAAATATTGTTATTAAGAAAATTATTTCCAATATACTCAACTCTTCACACAAATATCAAATTTGAATTCGAAGTTATTCCTGCGATTTTACGAGTATTCCCACTTGACATGAATCGTCCATAGGATGTCTAAAAACATCTTATTCTTGTACTTTATGTCATATTATGTAGGTATATCTTAGCCACACCCTGAGTACGATAAAAAATTACATACCTACTCAATACAAACATCTCAGAGAATTATAATTGGGATATTATTACCAAATTACTAACAACATTGGCATGTTACATAGATAATGTTACTAAGGTCGGATATTAATAGGATGTTAAGAGTGGTCATTACCGGCGTAATTACACTGAAAAGTAAGTTTAGTTTTTTCCTTATAATTGAAGTAAAAATTCAGATTTTTAGAATAACAAATACATTTTTTGAATAGATAAAAGTTGTCTGCATATGCGTCTAATGCCACTTTTTCATTTATGTACTCTATGTTTTTATATTCATAACTCATATGGCCAATTCTAGTTATTTTGTGGGTTTTTTATTCGTATTTTATCACATATTTAAAACAAAAAAATTAAAAAGTTGTACTAGACGCACTTGAGGACAACCTTTAGCTATTTAAAAATATCTCATTTGTAGAGACCGGATAAAGAAGCATGAAAAATACGAAAAAGTGCAAAAATGTATCCAAAAATGCATTAAAAACACGAAAAAAGTGCTTTAAAGCACGAATATGTATTCAAAAAAGCATTAAAAGAAAAAACAAAAAAAAAGTTAAAAAATACTAAAAAAGCATGCAAGTTTCTGCGAAAACTAAAAAAATAATCGCTAACAATAGCTCAAAATAAACACAAAACCTAAAAATAAGCTTAAAATAAGTACAATAGCTGAAAATAAGCTTGAAATTTTAAAATAAACACAAAAATCGGAAAAAAGCAAAATAAGCATAAAAAACTTTGTGCCAAATTTTCACATTTTACACAATTCGTGGACATTTCACAAATTTCTCTTGATGCTTTTTATATTAATCGTAAGCAAAATGCTTACGAATCCGGTCTCTACTCATTTGTTTGAAAAATCTTAATATTGAAACAAGTTTGAAACGGCTTGTATTGTACCATTTGTAATTTAATTTTCTAAATTATATAGTTCATAAAGTAGTAGTATTTATTTATTTAAATAAATAATTTTATCATTTATATATGTGTAACAAGCCGCACAGTGAAATCCAGCATTTAGGTATCGACCCCCCCCCCCCCTTAATGGGCAAATATAGCAAGTAAAAAGCCGAGATGTACACATTCTTGAAATGTAAAAGAAGGTAATTTTGTCAAAAATATTATGTATTTTTAAAACGCATGCCGCTATTGAGTGCGAAAGTACGCCTTTTAAACCTCTTGCCAACTTGATATTCGTAATTATCTTTTTAATTTCGCAAATTTGCAGATTTGTACATAATAATTTGTATTTAATCATGAAATTAAACCGCTCCTAAGAGTTTAATCCCCTCTGCGTTTGGATTTAAATTCTCCGAGACAATAACTCGGGTTTCAATTCATTTTCTCGATAATGAAGTCTTGGCGAACGCGAACGAATTGATATAATCAAGAGAAGAATCATCTTCAGAGTAAAATAGAATTTGAGAATTGCCACATTATAGTTGGAACTAATGGGCTTGGTTAATTCTTTCGATGTTACTGAAGTAATATATTTATTTTAGAACGCTCTTTTAGAAGATGCATGATGATGACTTTTTTAATGATATTTCCATAACATTACAGTTAGAATAGGATTATAGAAAGTTGTTTCTTTGACGAGAAAATGTGCTTAATAAACAATTATTTCATAAATTAAAAAATTAACTCGAACATCAACAAACTTTTGTATTAAAAATAATATTATTCTTTAGGCTAGCAAATAAGCAAATTTTATCTCTTTGATTTTGTACCATTTAATAAATACTTCAATACCCCTTAGAATTTTTTAGTGAAAATTTGGATTCCTACATAATTTAACCCGAGGAATCCAATGGTGAAAAAATAAATTTTCCATTTCGACCAGTTTTCGACTAAAAAAAATTATGTCGAAAAATATTGGTCGAAAAAAAATTTCGACTGCAGATTTAAAATCCTCGGGGTCGAATTAGTATATAACCAAATTTTCAGCTAATTCTGAGAGAAAAAGTTATTTGGGCCAAAATTTCATCCGTTTTTTTGCCATTTTCGAAAACCCTTCATAAAAATTGTACTCGTTGGAATTTTTTCGCGAAAATTTGGATTCATATGTAATTCAACGCGAGGAATCCAATGGTGAAAAAATTACAGTCATAGCTACTCCCGTATTTCACCTGCAAAAATTATCTCGAAAAGTATTGGCCGAAAATTTTTTTTAGTGGCACCATTGAATTCCTCGTGCCTAAAATAGGATATAACCAAATTTTGAGCGAATCGAAAATTTCGAATATTTTCAACATTTTAAAATTTTAAAAAAGTGCATTTAACATTGTATCCGACAGAATTTTTAAAAGAAAATATGTATTTATATGTAGTTTGATACGAGAAATCCAGTGGTGTAAATATACAAAAATATTTGTATCTTGATTTGTATATTAATAAAAAGAATAGAGTATGGCGGAAGGTCTTGTGCTGGCCACATCAGATTTTTATAGAATGTACATAAAATCGATACCATAATAGTTTAATCCAACCATTTCAAATTGGCGGCGAATTTTCCTCAGATACTAATAAAAATCAATTACAAATAAAACATGGCAAACTATGAAAATTAAGTTTTACTACCACAACAATTAATTTTGTTTTCAAATACGTAAAAAGTGCATTTAAACTTGTACCCGAAAGTATTTTTAAAGAAAATTTGTATTTATATGTAGTTTTATACGAGGAATCCAGTGGTGTAGGTACTTTAAAAAAATTTATTTGTATAGTAGTAAAAAGAGTGAGTATGGCAGGAGGTCTTGTGCTGGCCACATAAAATTTTTAAATTTCTCTGCAAAATCTTTTTGCTCATTTAATATTTTCAGAAACACATCACGTATGCCATGTTTTGTGTGATGTTTGGTATGATTCTGCTACATTCATGTTCACTAGGTCATGTTCCCTCGTAATTAAATTAACACAGCCACGCGTACAATCTTAAAGCTATGTACGTGGTACATCAACATCACATCATCATCATCTTCGTCACAAGGCCTCACTACACGCGTCTCTATTCATCAAATAAATAATGTTCAGGCTTCAGGTAACAGCGACGAGAACTATGAATGTATACGAGGCACAGAGTGGAGACGTGAGTGTGATTGTGAATAAGCCGTACAGCAGCCGCAGCTAATGTAGGAGTATGACGGGAATTGTAATATTGTTTATTCAATATTGTCGTGCTCAATAAAGTGCCAATCAATCTGCAGAGAATATCTGTCATACAGCCTCGTTAAGACCTGTCCACACATTGATTCTTTGAAGATTCTTTCATGCTTCATTCACAACTATATTTAAGGTTGTTGTCTAGCAAAATCGATGACGACAGAAATAAATCACAATTTTTTAGGGAATTTATTTCCCAGATATTAAGTAAACCAATCATTTGCTTCAATTTTTAAAATTCTGACCAATGACGTAGGTACATAATATATCGGCAAAAATTGTAAAAATGTCCTAGGAATTGTTCAAGTGACAATTTTCCCGTTACATTGCTTGTACCAATATTATTGATTTTGTATTGTTGTCAAATGTATCTTTTTGTGACAACTTCTTACAATGACATAAAAAATATATCACATAGGTATAACGCCAAATAATAAAGTTACGTCAAAAACCTTAGTTTGGAACCAATTACTAATGAACTTGTGAATCGAAAGAAACTAAAATGTAAAATTTTGACAGTAAAAAAAATTATATGGCAAAATAAACAATAAAAAACAGTCGTGATTTAAAAACACGAAAAACCATGAATAATTACTTTTATTTTGTACTTAATGTTAAAAATTGGTTTTATACGTTCATTTTCAGTAGATAAAGTATTACTTTAACATCGAGGGTAGATAAAATAAAATTTGAGTAGATAAAGTAAAATTTGAGTAGATAAAGTAAAATTTGAGTAGATAAAGTAAAATTTGAGTAGATAAAGTAAAATTTGAGTAGATAAAATAAAATTTAAGTAAAATAAGAATATTTTTACACAAATTAACATTAAGTACAAAATAAAATAATATATTGTACACGACGATAAAGAGTCTTTATCGACACGTGAAAGATAGCCCACTCGTTCCTTCGTCACTCGTGAACTAACATCTTTCACTTTTCGATAAATGATCTCTTTATCGTCTTGTATAATAAATTACTATAATCGGTCTGCAGCAGTGTCAAATTTTGCTTATTCCGGCATTACGAAACATTGAATACTTCGACCCGTGAAACCGTCACCCGTGAAACTTACCCGTGAAACCTTGACCCGTGAAACCGTCACCCGTGAAACTTACCCGTGAAACCTTGACCCGTGAAACCGTCACCCGTGAAACTTACCCGTGAAACCTTGACCCGTGAAACCGTCACCCGTGAAACTTACCCGTGAAACCTTGACCCGTGAAACCGTCACCCGTGAAACTTACCCGTGAAACCTTGACCCGTGAAACCGTCACCCGTGAAACTTACCCGTGAAGTTCGATTAGTTCATATTTTGTGTCTGTTTATTTGGGAAATAATCTAATAAAATATATTTCGGTCTCATTACTTTGCAGGTAAAATTCTTTCTTAGATTATTGCTTATAAGTAACATTCCTCGACAAATTGAATGATAAATGATCATGTCATTTGTCTCGAAATGTTCCCAAGCAAAAATCTTGTCAAATAAATTTTTCCAGCAAAATAATGGTTCCTTGATATATTACTATTGACTATTGACAGATTTTAACTAAAAACTAGCCCCATATTAATTGGATATAGAAGAAGATTGTGTTGAAGTCAATTTATCAAGTTTCAAAAAGGCAGCCGCGATATTTGAAATATTTTTATAATTATATAAATATGCAATTTTATCTATCACTCATTTTACCTAACTAAGCAACCTTACATAATTTCAGTCATCGGTATAGACATATTTTATCGTATATTCGATTACCAGAAATTAAATTTTTGTTGACCATTCCTTGTAAAACGTCAAACCTCCAATGTCATGTCAAAAAATAATTATCTAATTTAGGTGTGACAACTTCACCGATTATCTGCATAGATACCAGCCGTCAACTCACTCATGGTTGTTAGTGCCACAGAGGAGATTTTTGTGAAGTTAAACTGGATTGTGAATTTACAGAACCAAAGTCGATCACGTTACACACTTCTGTGTAGATACGTTCCCATCAGAGTTCTCCCGGCAGAAAGAAAACAAATCGATTTATCTATCAGGTCTGATTTGTTCATAGCCGGATGCAATTTGACGGATATTAAAAGAAAATTGAGAAGCGTTCTATGAAACTTTAAACTTGAAAAGCTAGGAATCCTCCAGTTGCACTTGCGCTCATTTCCTTCACTGCAATTGAGTTGCACCAACAACAAACGGACGGACTGAAGTAATTCTCTTTGTGGAAAAATCATATATGATATTTGTTTCGCACTAATCATATTACTGGTATCGAAAACAACAGAAATGGAAAAGCAATGTTATGTTTTCTTGAAGAACTAGCAACTCTTTTTAACTTTTTCGTTAAAATATAAAACAAATTTAAAACCATCAAATCTTTTAACATATGAATTCGCACTTTCGTAGAAAAAACAACTCAATACCTGCAGTTGCAGTGCTCTTACGTCAGTTCTCATTCACCCTGTAGATGAACGCATGCGTTAGCGTTAATTAACGCAGCTCGTTAACACGACACCGGCTGAGATGACACGTTACACGTAACACGTAACATGGCGCACTGGGCCACAAGCAAGAAGACGCACCGGTGCACACAGGACTCAATGTTACAGCGGTACCGGAAGCAAGGATGGTAACAACGAACAGGATAATTTAAGTTAAAGATGCTGGGATCTTCTTCGCTTGCTAATAAGCAGGGGTATATTTTTCAAATTCTATTTTAATAATATTATATTTTACTAATTAATTGACGTCATCAGATTTTCAACCAGTCATTCATGAACAAGAACTATAAGTAAATATAAGCTTTAAATTAAGAATGGAGTAATAAAAAAATTTAATAGTAATAATTTTTCTTGCCTAAAGATGGCAATGGGTATGTTTGATATTTAAAAACGAGAACGATTGTTTTAGATTCACTGGTATGTTTTGCAATTTTCTATTTGTGGTTATTAGTATTTAGTAGTTTACGGTTGTGTTATGCTTTCTATTATGACTATGAGTATCGTTTTTATTATTATTTGCAGTTACTGTTCCTTGTACAACATTGTTAATGTTCTTAAATTTAATACAAAACATAAACTGCTGAAATGATAATCAGTGTTTGGCATTTCTCGTGACGTAATGGTATCGTTCGTAACAATAACCAACGAATGAACAAGCATGCATGTGACAAAGAGAGATATACATAATTCCTGTTTATTATTAGTTCACAAACTAATGTTGTACCGGTCACCACAACGTGGACAAACTTTATTTTATAGACAAAGAAAAGTGTTAATTCACAAGCGACGAAAGAGCGAGTGAATTATTTTTCTCGGGTCGATAATATAATTTTATCGTCCTAGATAAAATTCTATTTTTTCTATAGCTGATATTACAGAAAAAAATATAATAAAAACGCAATTTCGAAGTTTGTAATGTTTTTTCAGCACATATATTTCACAGGAGTGAATGCAGAAATTTGTGAAAACGAATTTGAAGAAAAAATGTAAAAAAAACTAATTTTACTTTATCTACTCCAATTTTACTTTATCCATTGTACTTTTACTTTATCTATCCTAGCGGTGTTACCTACTTTAGCGACTCAAAATAGTCGATAAAGTAGCAACTTAACATCAGATATAAAAAAATAAATTTACAGTTTTGAATCAATCAATGAACAAAAAATTGTTCTTGTCGAAGACTCATTGAAGATTCAATTTAGCGGCACTGTTATTTGACAGGCGATTCTCACTAGAATTTTTTTTTTTAATTTAGAGGAACTAAAGATTCCTTGTGTGAACAGGACTTTACATATTCTGGCATTTGCCCCATAAATAACTGAAATATGCTCATGATGATAAAACAGACATATTTTTTTCTGGAATGTTTGTGGGCTAGTCCGGGCCTGCAGGAACCAATACCGGGCGCTTCTTTGTGTCAAGCTCTCGTCGCTCCATCTGGCTGAAGCTGAAGCTGAAGCCTGAAGCTTTTCACTGCTGTGTTTGAATGTCGGAACCGCCCGATGTGTGAATGTCCTTTTTGTATTCTGTCACTCGCGCTTTATTCTCAGATTTATTATGGCTTTTCAAATTATATTGCGCTGTTTTGTTCGCCGTTAAGTATATCATGTAATTTACTTGAAACTGTGCGCAAAACCCCCGCTAAATTGAATTTTACCACCGAAAGCCATGAAACTCTATACGGAAATTTACATCATCATGGGGTATCCAACAGTTTTCATTAAGAGGGAACCAACATTTTCATCAATTCAACGTGACTACTTATACGTACTTACAGAAATTATATTTTACATGCATAAAGCTTCAGTCACATAACATTCGCATAGCATTCACATAATAAACTTAAAATAGCTTTAGTAAGTGGTAAATATAAAAAAAGTGAAAACGTTAAATGTTGCTTGGTCTAGAATAGTTATTTTTGTAACAAGTTCAGGAAATGAGTGATTCTGAAACGAATGCAGGTTCTCCAATACGAGCGCAGCGAGTTTCGGAATTACGTTTTCCGCATGTGTTACAAACAAGATTTTTTCTGCAATCGTCCTCAAAAACATTATATTAAAAATTAATTCAAGTTTTTCAGAGTTTATATGTAACTACTTGGGAGGTTTTGTATAGTTTGTCTTTAATTTTTAAGCATCATGACGCTTGAACAATAATTTAATAGAATTGGTTTTTTCCCGCATTCATTTCGAGTGACAGAATGTCTATTTCTCGCACTATTGCTGAAAAAGACATTTCAGCATTAAATTCCATAATTTGTTTTTGTTATAATTCCAGTCAAGTAAATATAAAGTAATTCTATTTACTGGTACAAATGGCACTTCCATACACTCCTACTATCCTGTTAACTAACCTTGTGTAGACAGATATTTTAGTAGTTTTGTTTTAAGTAACAAAAATATAATACGACCCTTTTGAAATAAACACTACGATTTCAGGGAGCTACTTGGGCAGTTTATGTAGACACCAACTTTCAACAAAATCACTCAGTTTGAGTTCTGGATTCTGTCGAATTACTGACAATGCAGTCATCTATTAAAACTTTAATTAAATTTGAAACATTGAGTGGTGAAAATAATTTCAACACTCATTTTGTACATTGAGTGAGAATTATTCAAAAAGTACATTTTTCATATCTAAAACACTTTATTTGTTTTAATCTCTGTAATAAATTATAAATGGGCGATTTTCACTTAATTTGAGACATAAATCCTTTTACTGAATTAAAAATTGTGCTGTTACTGGAAGGTCAAAGCTGTCAGGATATTTTTGACTTCAGAGACAAAAGTTTAGATTACAAATGTTCGAAGGGGTACAAATAAATTCACTTTCAATATCACTACAACATTCTGCATAAATCACACCATAAATGCAAAATTACAAAATTGGTCTCTCAGTTTTTAGATATTGTTATTGTTTTCAGCTCTGACAGCAAGCCTACCTGATTTGGTTTTCTTAATTTTGAAAATATTTTATTTCCAATTTTTTAAAATTATTTTGAATATTTCCCACTTTCGTAGAAAAAATTGTATGTAACACAGTTGCGGAAAGGGTCATTGAAAAACTCGTAAGATAGGAGAGCTCGCTAACGCTCGTGCTCGAACTGTCATACTAGTTTTTCAATGAAAACTTTCCGCACTTGTATTACAATATACTATTAAATGGAAGTTAAGGTTCAAGCCACTAAAATCTAGCTTAGTATGTATCAAAGTTCGGCAACTTATTACTTCCCTCAAATCAAGAGAAAAACCGAGCTGGAAGACTATTTTATACACTATTTCAAGTTAGCGCAGCGAAAAACTTTGCTGATAATCTATGTCCGCTCAATTAATATTCTTTATCAATTTAGAGTTTCTAAGTCCGACCATCTCTTATTTTGCGTACTACCTACTGTAAATATCTGTTACTTCAAAAATTAAGAGTACATTTTCTGTCAGAGAGAAAATGCTTAACTGAGAAAAATATCGGTCTAATTTCCATAAGGAAAATTTTGAAGTAATCAATGAATTAGAAATTATTCTTTTTCAAGACTCATTGAAGATTAAATTTAGCAATTCCTGCTGAATAGATGTAATGAAAACTTCTTGACTTAGCAGCGCCGCTATTCGGCAGGCACGATAATTTGTCTGAGGATCCAGAAGATGAAAGAATCCTCAAAGAATCCATGTGTAAACAGTGCTTAAAAAACCTGACGAAATATTCTTTCCTGCTGAAAAAGATCTGCATAGGAAAGTAATCTTCCTGGTCACTGTTTGTCTAATGTTTCCTTTTTGCATCTGTGAGCTCACTGTTGTATAGGCTGTTTCGTAACGGTAATGTCAGCGGACGCCATTTTGATGTCCTGTAGAAAAGAAATGACGCACATCAGCGTGTTACTGGTGCAGTAAATGTGATGTGTCGACGTTGAACTAAAAGAGAAATGGACCGGCCTTCTATCGGTCAATGGCGGCTGAATGAATGATGGCGCCATTTTGTGCTGCGTTTTGTTTCCTTTATTTTATAGAGGTAATTTTTTTGAATGGGAACAAATGTTCGACGAAACGTGGAGTATTTTGTTAATATAAATAAAAAATTTATCAAATAGAACTAGAGCATTTATTAGTTTGTAAAGACTGAACAATATTATACTTTTTCGTCTAGATTCTAGTTCGAGATTCATCCGACAAGTTCCTAACCATTTCTAGTATAATGTAAATCAGAAATTCCCATCCGAGTTCCGTTCGATTTCCAAACATTTTCTAGTATAGAAATTTACGCCTGGTTCTATTTTTCTATTCGAGATTCGTACTAGATTTGGTCAGTGTAAGCAAACTTTTAAAAGTTTTGGCTCGGATAAAATCAAAGATTTCCGATTGAAACTAAGTATGAGACTGGAACGAATCTCGGATGGAAATTGAACTCGAAATCTAGCATGAAACGGTACCTACCTACCTGATTTTTTAAGAATTTTTTGTTCAATAACAAATAATTTATTTTACATTTTGAATAATTTAGTAGGTACATCAACATATAAAATTTTATATGCAATACGCAGCGTAACCATTCATTATGGTACACGTCGTGCTATCAAACACGGCTTCGTCTCGTCCAATAATCTTCACGACTAGTACCATAATGATTGATGTTACGATCCTTATTACATAAATATGCCATTGGATTGATTCATTAAAATCATTTGAATGGAAATAGGTAATACGAATCTAGTGCCACTTGAAATAAACCTTAATTTTTCGGACGCTTCAAGCCGACCACTTGCTCTTGGTTGCAAAAAGAATCTCTCCGTTGCCGCTTTTAATTTCGTCGTCGCACGGATTGAGCTTCGCAGTGGTTGGATTCCACTACAATATCTACAATAATCTACCATTCTATAATTGGGAGTAAATCATGTTGAATGGTTACCAGCAAAATAAAATTATGTTTTCTATTTTTGTGTTGAATTTGGTTTGGTGTGTGTAGCACAAAACTACGTAAAAATAATTCGGTTATGAGTGTCTCACCGGGCGTATATTGCGCCTGTTAATGGAATCCAATCACGTGGTTTCAGCAAATTTCAGTTAGTTCCATTCCACTGAAAAGCCCCCCGCCCTCTCCCGCTGCCCACAGCAATAACGTGTCATTTTTCATTCGTGAAATTTTAATGCCGAAATTACTAAATATTAAAGAGACGTATTCAATAAAAACGTATGGAAAATATTTTAAATTTATATTCAATTCATTTATCATCATTTATTCGTAATTGTGTTTGTGTCAATAAATGTTTTGCGCAGTAAAATGTGAACGAACATTGGGATCATTTTTCAGGAAAATAATTTTACTTTGACATGTTTGCCAAGATGCGCGACCGAGTGCATAATTTTGTTTTAAACAAGAAATGCTTCTGTCTCCAAACACCAAATAATAAGTTTCATAATTTATTTTACTTTTCACATGTAACAAAATTATGTATCTTCTAATTATGAACACTTTTTCGAGAATTTTTCGCCCTATCCAATTATAAATGCTTCAAGGGACAATATTTCGGCAAAATATTTGCATGTTAATAACATTCAGGTTTTTTAATTCCTGCTGCAACATTTGTTTATTAGGTTCATTCCCACTGCATATCATAGTCATAGTTTTTGTTAGTTGTCATAGTCTTACACAGTTTGGTATACCGAATTACGTGTAAACATTCCCAGCGCTTGTTTTAGTTTTAGGTTTTAGGCTTTGTCATAAACACAATCACAAAAGTATGCAAACTTCAAATTTTTGGCATAATCATAGTAATTATTTCATGAGATAGGGATATATTTATATACCTGTCTCTTTTTAATGCTGTTGTCAAACAGATTATGATCTTCTTATATCAAAAATGTATATTAATAATGCTACAGAAAAATTAAAGCAAGGTAAATATAAATATAAATGTTTCTTCATTACTTAAAAATAGGTTTAAGCCAAGTTTAAGCTATAAATTATAAATAAAATGAGAGAATGATGAGAAATGGTCAGCGCATGTTTATGATTGAGACAGAAACCTATGTCAAAAACTATGACTATGATAAGCAGTGGGAACAAGCCTTGATAACGCAAAAACTATAAAGGCCCATTCACAACAACAAAATTAGTGGAAACGGTAGAATTAGTGGCAGTGGTTATGGTAACAAAATTATAAAATTACCATTATAATACATAATACATATATAAACGTTACCATTATAAAATTAAAGTCTAGCACCACTCGCCGTTCAGAATAGAAAAAATTATTGTATGGTAATAAACAGGGATATTTCATTCAATCTAGTGTGAAATTCTAAAGTTGCCTATGCTAGCTGCTGTCATTCTGAACTGTTCTTGTATACGTTCGACAATTATAGACAAAGATATACTTTCTAATTTCAATAAAGATTTATATATTGCACATGCAGTCAAACATAACATAAACATCTTTCGGTTTCTGTCACTCATGGTAGAATTAGTGGCGAAGCAGTGGTAAAAGTTTGGAGCTTGCAAACTTGTACCATTACCACTACGTTACCGATACCGCTACTTCACCACTAATTTTTTGAATTTTTAATATGAATGGTTCCTATTACAAACACAGTGTCAAACTTTTACCTCTGCCACTACCGTTACTACTAATTCTACCACTGCCACTAATTTCTGATTGTGAATGCTACTTAAGCGTAAGTTGTACCATGTGAAAAATAAAAATTACTTTAAAAAGTTGGATATTGGCTACATATCTTCGTACTATCGTGTGTGAATATGAATGTCACATCCACAACACCAATTGTATTATAAATATTTTTGAGTTGCTATTTCTCTATTGTAACATGTTTTATTCTTGGAATTTGATAGCAAGAGATGTGCCGTAATAATAAAAAAGAAAAATTTACAAGAATATCATGGATATTGATATTAGAGAAATTTTAGTAGTTCAAAGAAAAGTGTTGAATTTTGCTGTTTTTCCCGTTCACAAAAATTCAGATTATGTATAGAATCTAAATATGATATTCCATCACGAAAAAAATCCCTTTGATGGCTCGCCATTTCAAAATAAAATACAAGCTCCGCATTATATTTTGAAGCATAATTCATAAAAAAATTCTTTAAACATAACACACGATATCATAAATATTACAGTAATATAATCTATCTTTAGAGATATAGATTTACAGAGTCGGAATTATAACGGGTGTATTTCTCGTACTGGGAATGCAGTTTCAATTCTATTGATAATTAAAATTTAGTTTATGTCCATTCTACGCTTTAATCATGTTTATTAGGCCATTATGTCTGGTAGGAATAAATCAAGTGGCGGTCAGCAACAAGTTACCAGATAATAATTATAATTAGAGAGGCACAGATCATAATAATAATTAACTAAGATTACACTAATTTATCTACGATTGTTAAATATTGCATTCATTATTAAAGTTAAACAATGCAAAGAAAATTATTTTAAATAAAAAAAAATAGAACCGACTTCTAAATTCCCTCCTCTGAAAATATAAAATAGTATTTTGTCACCTATTTTTGTAGGGCAATAATTAAATATACCTATCAATTTGAAGTCGGAGCAGAAATTTACCAATACCTACTACTAATTTTTTTGCTAATTGATCAAATAGTTTCGGAGATAGGTGGACGCCATTTCATTTTTGAAGATGGCGGGCTAAGATTATAGTTTATATACTTTTTTGCATCTTTTCAACTAAATAATAGATATTTATATTACAAGTGGGATAAGAGCATTATTACAGCAGTTGAATGTAGACCGAGTCGTGTAATCACATGAGTGCTGTAATATGCTTTAGCCCATATGTGATATACAAAATTTTATCCACGACTGCTCAAAATTATTAAAAATTTATATGTTTGTTCAATTTAATTGATAGATGTCAGTTTCTATAATTTTGATTTAAAATCAAAGCAACAGGGTACAAACAATTTGTTGGAATGCAGGACATCCTGTCAGTTTTATTTTCTAACAAATTTTTAAATTGTAAGTTTATACGTGATATTTATTATTCGTTTATAAATTATTTATTATGGGACAGTAATTTAAAATTGATTTATTCAAAGAATATTTAAGGAATAATTAGATAGACAAGTATATTATTAACTCAACACTGCTGTCAAATATTGACAAAAATCTTATGTTTTTATTAGTAGTATCCATGGCTACGAACGAGTAAAGTAGAGTTAATGCGAGAGGTAATAGACAAAAGCACTGCATATTGCTGCACTAGTGAGGTAATATAACTAATTACCTCACTCAAATAATGAAAATATTTTTATTATATCACTGGCGTGCATAAATATTATTATTAATATTAAATAACTCCAAACTACAAAACTGACAGTTTTAAATAAATTTGTATTCATTATGTTGCCTTCGGAATGAATTTTGGACAGCTAGAAAACAATGTTTAGCCAATGAGAAGCTTTACAGATGACATCATAAATTTTATAAACCTTACCTATATCTTTGCACTAAATAAATTTTTAATAATTTTTCTTTTACTTATCATAATTATTTAGTATGTAATTACTATTTTAAATACATAACTAACATAATTTGATTACGGTTGAGGAGCCCATTAATCCAAGTGGGTAGTAGACGGTAAAAATATGTTCCTCTATTCTTAAAGTTTCTTTGAAGGAAATACAAGTAAAAACGAAATAAAGAACTCTCCTTGCGTTAATGTAGATTTTACGGACTATTTGCCGCCGGCTAATAGCGCGCTATTTGCGATAAAACTACGCCATAAATGAGGAATCTATCCGCTATTGATATGCATTTAATTCGCTATAAAAGTCCGCCATTCCGCAGCGTTATCCAAACATAATCAACCATAAAACTCTAAACTTGATCATCAATTTAATGCTTCGTTGCAAATAACTTGCACTTACAGCGGTATCATCAAATGTACACAGAGATATTCAATATTTTACTACTAATTTGGTGGAGGCTCTGCCATGATAATTTTAATTACAGAAAATTAACTATATTTTATATAAGTAGTAGATTTTTTAAAGTTTCCCCCTATTATAGGTGTACATTCCATTATGACTATAGGTACTTTATTTTAAGAGGAACGTCTACCTCCTAAAATCCAGCACAAACCGTACTAACGTACCGAGTGGTTTGTGGCCAGTATAAAAATGGTAAAATTTTATGTAAACAAAGATTTAATATAGAAAGAATGAATCTACAGATGTGTCTTTTTAAAATTTTAATTTAGAAATTGTACATGTTTATAAAAACTCCGAAAAATTCAAACTTTACACGGTTAAAAAATCTGATGACAAAATTAATTTTAAAAAGGTAAATCTGTAGACCCATTCTTTCTCTATTAAATGTTTATGAAAACATTATCCTGAAGTCAATAATAAACTGACAGTTTACCCGCAACAAAACGGTTTTACAGTATTTTTCAATTTCAAAATGACATTACATATCTAGTATGTGGCAAAGTACGAGTTTCGAGATTGTTTCAGGTAGACGTAGTAGTAAGGAAAACAGTGGAATAAAAAATTAAAATCGAGAGTATTCTAGGAATTCGGAAAGTAGACCGCTTAAGTGCGCGAAATTTTTTGTGCGTGAGAATGTCATTTATTTGACGAGGCTTGCCGAGTTCAATTACTTATTCGAACGCACTTATTCATTTCGCGTTCGAAATACAAAATAATTGTAAATACTCATTAAAATATGTTAAATTTTGAACAACCGTGAAAAAGTTTATCAAAACCGTTTTCAAGGAAACATAAAAAAAGTAGATTATGAAAAAACACCAACTTCGAGTGTTGTTAACAAAACAAAAATGTCAACATTTTTTGACAGTTGAAGAAAATAGTATAATGTACAACAAGAGTGGATATGATGCCTATATCGCACGAGAACAAATTTGCAATCACAACGGAGTTGTACAACCTATTTTTTCTACGATCAAATAACCAAATTAATTTTTTGCAATACAATGATACAAAAAATTATTTTAAAGCAGGTTTATATCAATTATTTTTGACATTTATTTTTGATGAGAGCTGGAATCAAAATATAAAAAGTTTGTCCGCAATTTGTTTATAACACATCTGAATAAAAAAATGTATAATTTATATTTTATACTGAATGCTGTTTAAAATATTTCCATTGTTATCTCGTGTAAAACAAACATCCACAAGAACAATATTATAACTCCACATCACTAAAAACCATTTTAATCCCTCCTCCGTCTCTCTCTAGGGACTCACGGCCTCACCTGGTCACGTGTGCGATTCATTGTCCTTGCGTGCGGCGCGTCTAGGATACAGGAGCACAGCCGCCTCGATCCTCGTCCTGTGTCTCTGTCAAAGGTAAAGGGGATGAAACCGAGCCGCCGCGCGCCAGTGTATTGTGTTGGCTTTGATGGCTCTATGTGTGGATTGATTGTGAAAGTTGAGAGCGGGAGAGAAGGAGAAGAGAGGAGAATTAATGGGATAAGAAGGAGGAAGGACAATGAGGGATTTTAATTGCGCGGAAGACGTAATGGAGGAAAGCTGTGGGGAAATAATGTGGACTTATATTTATTTTAATGTTCTATATCTAATTCAACAGGACTTACTTATTTCAAAACGCAAAAATGCCCATTTTCTGAATCAGACTTTTTATTTTTTATTTTATAATGTAGGTACATATCTGAAGTTTTGTGTCACCCAGTTTTCAAAATCATATCAGGTAGGTGACGCCCTCCAGTTTCTATACACTGAATAAGCCGATTTCTGGCGTTTGTCATAACCCTTTCCAGCATGGCAGCGGGTATCTTGGCAATTGCGGCCCGGATGCTGGCCTTAAGGTCTTCTAGGGTCCTTGGACGGTTGACGTAAACGCAGGATTTCAAAAAACCCCACAAAAAAAATCACAAGGAACCAAATCGGGCGAGCGGGCTGGCCACTCCTTCGAAAGTCACGCTGGGTTGCGATCACAGAAAATCCATTGGAAAAGTACACACGCTGCTTCGGGCTCCAACGCATGATGACGACTGACCGGGTGGGGAAACAAAACTTTAAAAGTGCACCTGTCGAATGAGATCACTCTCTCCCCACTATGATCCCTACAGCCTGAAGGCATTTTAATATTATCTGATGCCGTGTTATAATGACAACATTATACGCCTGAAATTGAGGACAATAATAGTGTTCATTGTAGGCCAAGGACCATAATGAATGCAGTGTGGTACTCATTTCCATAATGAAATAACAAACCCGTTACTAAGGCAGTTTTAAAAATAGCATACCTGAATTTTTTAGACTTAAATATTATTTGTTTCCTCATTAAATATTTTTGTTCAATACCAAATAATTTATTTTACTTTTTGAGTAATTTACGCCAGCAGATACAACTTTATATGCAATACGGAGTTTTCAGAAATGCGGTACAAGTTACTGTTTCATTTAAATTAATTAAAATATTTTATGTTGAACTAAACTGGAAAAGAATCAATGATCAAACAAAATATTTTAGAAAATTAAAGGAAAATCTACAATTTTCGGTTCAATTCGGGTCACGGATTTTCTAAAATTGCTGCGATTTGTTCCGGGTTTCGTTCCTGTTCCGGTTCGGCTCGAGTCCCTGAAAAGCTATAGGAAAATATTGAACAAAGTAATTTCAAATTTAATTTCAAAATAGTATTAGGTACGCCTGGTTTAATTTTCTTTTTAAATATTACAAACTTTGTTACAAAAATGGTCATACAAAGTGACTAGAGCTCATGCCAAATAGAAATGGGAATGTCAATCATTCCTCGCGCATCTACTGTCAAAGAAATAGCATTGGCCCATTCAAGTAAGGAGGGTGGAGCAAACTCAAATGCTTCTTCTGCGCATCGAATCTCATTCCCATTTCTATTTGGCATGAGCTCTACCATGATGCTATGTTTGCAACTGGAAAATATGAATTTATTATTTTATTTTGAGATTGTCTGTTCATATAAAAATTCTGTTATGTTTCTGAATTTTGAGATAAATATTTCTGGTGTGAATTTCCTGTCAAATATCGACGCCGCTAAATTGAATCTTCAATGTGTCTTGGAAAAGAAGAATTTCTAATTTAAACAGTAAATTTATTTTTCCAGGATTCAGAAAGAAGAATTCTGCATGAAACCATGTGTGAACAAGGTTTTAGACAGAACTTAAAAGAATAACAATTGTTTGAGCAAAACTGTAATTTGTATTTTCAGCTACATAATTATTTATTCAGGTATTGTGGTATAAATATAAAGTCAGAGTAGCGTGAAATGAAACGTTCTTATGATTGTATGAAAACCTTTGTAGCAAGTCTAAATAACTGACAAAGTCTGCCACAGTCTTCCCCCAACCATATGTTGTAACGTAATAAGGAAAATCTTAAATATGACAACACCCGACAGACATATTGATTATCTCTTCTCTCGTAAATTCAGTTCACATCTCGTGGCTCTATTTGCGCAAATGGAATTAAATAAGGTGATAGATTCGCAACAAGGTACGCGGATTTGGTATTCGTACCGTATACGTACCGAACCGAACAAAGAACGAATATGGAATATGCGATCTAGCAGTCTGTGGTGAATAAGCCCACTTGACTTGAGTGCGGGCGTAGTTAGGCGAGTATCGTTAGCTGAAAGGATTGATAGGAATGTTTGGGGAGGCGACATCTGCGCCTACCTTCAGCTGTTTGCTTGGGATCACCATGGTTATCTGTTTGAATAGTTTGCTTCGGCAATTATTATTATAGAATTATCTCGCTGGAATATAATTGAAATAGACCCATGTTCACAAAGCACTATTCTACAAATTTATAATACATACAAGGATTCTTTCATTTTGAATTATGAAAAAATAAACCTGTGAGTATTGCCTGTCAAATAGCGGCCCCGCGAAATTTAATCTTCAATGAGTCTTGGAAATTAATTTTTTTTAGTTCATTGATAGCTTCAAATCAGTGATTTTTTTCCAGGATCAGAAGCATGAAGGTATATAGTGATGGACGAGTTTCTGTTCCTTCAGTAAAGATTTTATTTTTTACAGTTTCATAATAATTATCATACTAGTCTTGTTTTCAGTTTTGCAGTTAGTATGTAGTCAAAATGTTTTATCTATCACGACTTTTTACTCAACTTGGGTGTGACAGCCTCACATACTGTGAACAGATACTTAGTGCGAAATCGGACGTTTGTTATCTATAATGCCTATGTCACACCGGTATGGCATGAAACAAGGAGCTCTATGGAATTTATAAATAACTTTTCATGACATGAAAATTGTAGCGCCGCTATTACATCAAGCATTTTGCCACATGGTAATTTGTTGCTAGTTTCACATAGGGCCTGAGCTGAGGAGAGAGAATAAGTTCCTCTTTAATAAAATCAAATTTCTTATTTTGTAGCAAGACGCAGCAATTAATTAAAAAATGAATCAAGTAATTTTTATCACAACTGCAGTATCATGCATTCGGCCAAACAAGCACTGGGTTAGGCACTTATACTTAATTTTTATAAGGGAGTGTAATGGGATAAAAACCCTCCCATGTGCCTTGACTTTTATTTACTTCTTCTTCTTATGTGATTTGACAATTTATTTATGCACCTGTAATGGATGAAAAACATGATTTGAAAAAAATTATTCTCAATTATAAAGCAATTTGGTCTTGAAATACGCATACACAAGAAAAAATTCGAGTTGCTCACTCTAAATTTTGGACCTAGCTACAGGCCTGGTTTCACAGTGACATATTAATATAGATTTTGACATTTAGTGAATAATTGATGTTAAAATAAAAACTATAAGTAATTAGGTACTAATTAGATTATAAGAATAATAAAAAATAAACTTTTGTCAAAACATGAATTAATTATAGATTTAACATAAAGAATTGGTGAATTTTAATACTCAACAGTCAAAAATAATTTTCAAAAACCTTTAAAATACGACGTGAACATAGTAATATACAAAATTTATCTTTTAACAGATTTTATCTGGAAAAATGCCATACCATACCGGTGAGACATAGGCATTAGGTATTATAGGGGCTGTCAACTTACACTTACACTCATGGGAGATTTTTCTGCAGTTAAACTGAAGTGTGTACCTGACAGGGCTAGAATCTGAGTTGTCAAAGCCACAGTAAGTTACATAATGCCCATGTCACACCTGTGTAATACACTGCGTCATGTATGATCACACCTGTGTATGACGAAAAATAGGAGCGCTGCTATTTCCATCATACAAGTCATACCGAATCAGACGAAACCGTTTGCTACTCCAAAACATTTATATTAGGGGGGATCGAAAAAAGGAAATTATTTATGACGCTTTTGGGGTAAAGCGGAAAAGTTGCCTCTATACATGAGTCACTTCTGTTCAAAATTTCACCACCCTTGGATAATGTCTTCTGTTCTGGCAAGGGACGTGAAATTTTAAAATAGTAACATCGCCAAAAAACAAAAATTTAAATTTTTCAAATGTCAGCACTTGCACCTATAGTACATGGTTAATTACTGTGCAAAATTTGACACCCCACGGACAATATGTTCTGTTCTGGCAAGGTGCCTGAAATTACCCAAAAATCGACAAATACACTGATTTTTCATTATTTAACTAACATTTATTCCGTGGGGCTTTAAATTTTGCACAGTAATTAACCATACATAGGTGCAACTTTTGGCGATTTTACTAAATTTTTGAAATTTCACGTTCCTTGCCAAAACAGAAGACATTATTTTAGGGTGGTGAAATTTTGAACAGAAGCTACTTATGGTATAGAGGCAACTTTTCCAATCTACTCCAAAAACATTATAAAAAATCTGCTGTGGCCAGTACACGACCTCTCGCCTAATTCTGCTTATTCTATTAACCTCGAGACTAATCTAATAAATAGTTTTACTTACATTTTAATAGTTTCATGTTCATGTAATATGTAAACCAAGATGCAAGCAAAAGATGTCAACTGTACTGTCACTGTCATAATCATTCAAATTTTATGTAGAAACAAATTTCATATCATGGACAACAAGATAGAATATTAATTGTACTTTATTTTATTGTTAAATACTACCAGATTCAGCAAATTATATTTATAATTAACTGTACCCATAAATAATTATATTTTCTTTTATTTTTAATTGCAAAAATTGTCATAAATAAATAATGTAACAATATATTAAAGGAAAAGTTTATCAAGCTTCAAAAAGTACTACTTCCGATTTTCGGATTTCTACCAAAATGTTATCCGGTGTTAAGATCCTTATTAAAACCTTAAATATGAAATTTGGTTATTAAAGGTTTGATACTTTTTCAGTTATCGTGGACGAAAAATCGTCAGTCCATACATTCATACAAACACACACACGCACACACATACACACACACGCACACACATACACACACACAGACATCATCGTGAAAATAGTAAATTCGTATTATAGAGACCCTGAAACGTGCTTATCCACCAAAAACTCATACTCGAAAATTTTGACCCATTACAATACCTCTCTTATAGAATATGAGGCGAGAGGTAAAAATTTGCTTTTTTCGATCCCTCTTAATTTATATAATTTTTCATATTATTTTTATCATTCAAGTGTGACATGGGCATAACGTACTCAGCTAATTATATGTTGAACATAATACGTTTTATAATTACATTGAATATAGATGAGATTATGATGTATGCCGCGAATAGAAAATCCGCAAAAATAAGTAATGAAAATGAAGGCCGGTGCCACAATCCCGCTTAGTGGAAATAACGGCATTTTCCCGGCGTTATAAACGTAATAACGCGAAGGAAACCCTGTTGATTTTCCCTGGCAGCCTGGAAATATAATCGGGAAAAACGAAATAATCCAAATGTGATAAATACAGTGAAACCGGATGGAATGAAAAGTGTGATTTTCATCTGTTTGTTACGTGCGAATATCACGTTCCGGTGTAGAGGCGCTGCAATCGATAGCAACGTGAAATAGCAACACCATTGGGGGGGGGGGGGGGGTCAGTGCAGTGCAGGACCTCAGCCACTGCTGCAATTTGTGGAAACACCGGAATTGCTATCTCAATCATGGCGCGACGGATTTACAAACTCTAACACTATGCGTTCATTAGAGAATATATACAACACACAACACTAAATTTAGATTGCTATATTCAAATTTATTCTTAACCAAAACAGCCACACATACAATCAGTGTTGTAACTTATCTAGATAATTTTATCTAGATAAATCATCTAGATAATATATTTGTATCTATTATCTTATCTAGATAATTTTTTTCTTATTTATCTATTATCTTATCTAGATAATATTACAAATTATCTTTATCTAATTTTTAATTATCATCTAGATAATAATTTTAGTAAAATTATAACCTAATTTTTTCATTTGTAATTTTAATCGAATTCAAATGAAATCAAACTGTGCAAGCATACAACGCACAAGCTTGCAACGCTGCCGACTTTCCAGCTGGTATCGCTTATACTTTATAACATGTCGTTTATATTATCTATAAATTATCTAATAATTATCTAGATAATAATTATTTATCTTTTATCTATTATCTAGATAATTTTTTCAATGGTTATCTATTATCTTATCTAGATAAATAAAAAGTGAGTTATCTTTATCTTTATCTAGATATAAAATATTGTTATCTATTACAACACTGCATACAATCACACACCAATCCTGTTTCCAGGACAAATTATTTAAATTTAAAAAAATGCATTTATTCCAATAAAGTTCAAGAATAGTTATTTGTATAACAAATTTTGAAAATATAGTTTTGTCGAACGCGAACGAAAATTGCAGCCCGACCGAAGAGAGGGTTGCAATAGATTAAGTTCGACAAAATATTTTCAATACGTGTTATACACACTATTTTTTCTACTCCTGCAAAACAAGGAAGGTAAAAAATACCCATTAATTTTTTGACATTTACTACCAATATCAATGTTGTTGCGAAAATAATGAACATTTAGGTACTTTGTTGCACACTTACGTACTTTGTAACACACTTGCGACAAACAGCTGCTTTCAACATTGAAAACAATGTAGAAACATGAACTTTCCGAAGCAGACGTAGAAAAATAATTTTTAAATCTTATTTAGTCGTAAGGTAGCAAATCACCGCACATTTTCGTCATAAGAAGAAACAACGTTTAATCTTTCATAATATTTAACGTAAACGTAATTTCAGCAAATAATTTTTGAACCTTTTCGAACACTATTTCAATTTTAGCCCATGAGTGTCTGAATTTTATAGGTACAATAAATAAATAATAAAAACAGCACTAAAAAAACGGATTTTTTTCTATTCCCAGTTAAATTATGATAAAAATTCGAAGACGAATTATATTATGTTATTCACAAGATGAATATAAATAACGATTTCATATTACATTTAATGTTGTGTGTTATACTTGCCCAAAAAAAATCCACTGGGGCAAATGTAAAACGTGAAAGGTTTCATTTGACCTCGGGGAAATTTTAATAAACTTAATAAAAAATAGAAGACTATAGTTTCTAGTAATTCACCTCCGCCAATTATTCATAAAAGAGGACACTTTAATTTCAATATCGCATTTGAGCTAAATGTATAGGTACTAAAAATTTCTGGGAATGAAATATGTAAAACCATTTTGTTTAGTTTTTAATTTACTTTCATCTCAATTAGGTTTCCATGCTTTTGCAGTAAAAATGTAGACCACGAATCTAAATTTTCCCCCAAATTGCGGAAAAGTGCAACCTATTGACACAAGTACGATATTTAATTTATAATTTAAAAACGCATGAACATTTTGTTTTTCTTTTTTAGATATCTCTTCTGTATAAACTGGGCAGTAAGTATGCAAAATTTCATTAAATTCCGTAGTCATGGACGAAAGTTATAACAAAAAAATTGTACTATTGCAATTCTCGATTGCACTTACCCCGATGTTAATATAAGAAGTAAGCAAGTAGTCTGGATCTAGATCAATCTCATTAATTTATTAAAAAATAAAAGCTCTTGTAATATAATAGAAGACTGGCAGATAACGATTCTCCTTCTTCCTTATTTGATTATAAGGTCGAATAAACTTACAATAAAGTAAAGTACAATGCAACATCTAAAACTGTGTGGACTGAAACTAACTTCCCTCCGAATTCAAAACTTAAACTCAAACCAAACTAAAATCCAAGAAAAATGAATTACGAGTTCGCAGAAACAAAAAACGATTTTAGTTTAAAATAATACCCAAGTTTCATGGAGAAGTTTGCATGCTACATAATATTATAGATGTATTGTGCAGGGTAAACAATGTGTTTACTCTTAGTAAAACTATTTGAAAAGTGTAAGAGACGTCAAAAGCAACAGACAAATGACAACATTGAATGTTGGAAGTTTTCTCAATAGCTGTGCTTCGTTTTAAAGCTCTTATAGATGATATATGTACCTACATGTCTCTTTAGAAAGAATGTTTTGAAATCTACGAGACAGCATCGACAAATAAGGTAGTTCCCATTTTTCAAACTCGTACGTTATTTTCTGCAGCATATTTAAACATGACGAGAGACGAGAACGAGAAGCCTTTTCTCAAATTGCTGCCTTTACAACTTCACAAAGAGATGTTTTTAAATTTTTATATTACATTCTATTCAACATACATAAATATGTACAATACGTACAGTATGCGAAATAAGAAATGATCGAGTTTAGGTATTTTAAATTGGTAAACAATATTAATCGAGCGGACATAGATTATCAGCACCTTGAGATAGTGTATAAGGAAGTCGTCCAGCTCGGTTTTCTCTTGGCTCAGTTGCGTTGAGGTAAGTAATAAGTTGGCGAACTTTGACTCAGCTCAAACTAAAATTTAAAATGAAGAATTTTGAATCATTGGTGAATCAATAAATGCAAGTTTATAAATTGCTGTCACATTAAATAGCTAAACTTTAAGCTAACCTTTAACATTTATAATAATAATAATTATTTATTTATTTATGAGTAATGTAGGTAATATATATTTGGTGAATTAAAAACATAAAATATAACAAAAATACATAACCCGTGTGAAGTTGGCACCCCCATGTTGGAATTTCAAAACGAAAACTGATGCATAATTTTGCCCACGTTATGCCCAGTTTTACCCAATAGTTATTTCGTTTTACCCGGCCACCGTTAACCCATGAGTCAATAATCGAATTTCTATATGCGACTTCGAAAAAATGACATATGCCAAAGTTTTGCCCAAGTTATACCCAGTTTTGCCCAGTAGTTTTGACATAAACTAATCTATGCTAACAAAACCCTTCTTGAGTCCAACAGAACTCCGTTTTTTTGACATAAGCTAATCTATGCTAACAAAATCCTTCTTGAGTCCAACAGAACTCCGTTTTTTTGACATAAACTAATAATATGCTAACAAACCCCTTCTTGAGTCCAACAGAACGTTTTTTTGACATAAACTAACCTATGCTAACAAACATGTGGGGGTGCCACACCATAGAAATTCGATTATTGACTCATGGGTTAACGGTGGCTGCGCAAAACGAAATGACTATTGGACAAAACTGGGCAAAACTTGGCCAAAATTATGCAATAGTTTTCGTTTTGAAATTCCAACATGGGGGTGCCAACTTCACCCGGCAAGATACATAACATAATAATTAATAAACTACCTATACCATTATAATTTGTAATATTATTTGAAATGATAATAAATGAAATGTATCCATAAAAATTTTTGATAATTTTGTTTGTGTCATCTCGTCAAAATAATTTTTAATAAGGAAATAACTTAACATAGTATTGCAAAAATAGTGTATGAAACTTATTCGTAAAGTATCTTTTTTACACTACTTGTTACTCTTAGAGCAACATGTGTAAAAAAGACTAACTTTACAAACATGTATCATAAACTACCATTATTGTATTTATTTGTAACATGTTATTTTTGTTTCGAACTTTATAGCTAGAGATGTGTCCAAAGCCCTGTTCGCACGAGGATTTTTTGAAAATTCTACCAAGATTCTGAATCCTGGAAAAGAAGAAGAAGAATCTTGAAACTTCTTCTTTTCCAGGATTCATAATCTTTGTAGAATCTTCAAAGAATCATCGTGCGAATAGTACAGTACAATAAGTCCAATATATTTTACTAAATCCAGAATAATGGGAATTAATTAATGTAACCAAATCTGTTACAAATTCATAAATAATCTGACTGATCCTATTTATTTTTACTAACAAAACACAAAGTAAACCAATTATGATAAAGTTTCAATCAAGACAAACATCCCAATTAACTAAACTTAGCAACATAAACACGGTAGCATGTTACTTAAAATTTACATAGCTAAAATACAACATTATTCCAGTCCCTAAGGTAAAGCAAGAAACATCTCACAACAAAAGATGTCGTAAGGCTCGCGCATTCAATATTTAAACTACGCGTTGTATTTGTGTGCGTTTTCCATGGGCGTGCGTCGTTAAGGGCGCAGTGGCGCGTGAGGCGGTGTTAAAAGTAAACAGTGGCGTAGGCTTCAATTATTCACTCGAGATAGAATGGGGACAGCGAAGCGAGTACTTGAACAATGGAGAAGTTCAACAAGAGAATACGCAGTGGCGTGCTTAATGTAACTAGTGAAGGCTCCATTGTAAGCACGACATCGGTAGCAATAATAACTAGTAAATTGTAATTTGTAAAAAAATTTTGCTTTTTTGGCATGAAGAAGAAAAAGTTTCTCAATTGCATGATATTGAAAATGATATTTATCACTTTTTTGTATGTTAGGTATGTTATTTTATTGAAAATCGCATGACACAAATAACAGCCAATGGAAGAATTGATTACAATGATATTAACCATGGTTATATAACAAGGAAGTAAAAATTTAGCGGAAATTTGTTCCTAGTAGCTTGAGGAACTTAACTGAAATTAATAAACGGAACTTTACTGTCATAATATCAGTTTGACATTAAATTAAAAATTGGTTAAATTGTCATTTTGACTGTAAATAAGCAATTAATAAGGTAAATAATAAATATTTATTCATATTAAATACAAATTTAGTAAATATTTCAAGTTTCTATTGTGAAAAGAATGCTAAAATAGAGCGGCGGTGTCATTGCGATTTTTTACCGAATATGATTCATATCCAAGAAATTTTTTATCGTGCATTCCAACAACGTCTTAATTAGTAATATTTTTAATATTTGGTTATGTTGGTTTTGATGCTGTTACCTTAGTTTCTGTTGTTTAATACTTACCGCCTTCAAAATTACTTACCGCTTTTTAATTTAAAAAAAACCTACTGCCTTGAAAACAAAGGCAGTAAACGCTTAAAAAAATGACCGGTGTACAAAAACAAAAATATTTACGTGTCCCAAAGTAGTCTAACTCTACTCTACTCACGATGTTTATGTACAAAACAGCACTATCCGAAACTCGTGTTTCGTGTACCCTCGTAGTCAATCCCCGGAAGTTGAGAATTCGTCTGACAAAAGAGGAAACAGCCACAACAGTTTCCTACGCATAGTTACACGTTTCTGGTAGAGTAACTCCACACAATCGCAGTGTGCGTTGCTGCACTTCCTCGCTACTTTCGTGCCATTTCCATACCGAAATTCTCCCCCTCTTTCACACCGTCAAAGACTCTAAATTCCGATAAGGAGTGTTGTATTTATATTTAAAACAATATTTGCCGATTCATTATAAGAGAAAAATGGAAAAATATTATATTTTTCTTGAGTGATGCAGATTTGGTGGCAGTTGCATACAAAAATAATAATTTAGAAATTTTTATGTGACACAGTTTTAACTTTAACCGCACAGTCTGGGACTTGATCCGAAAGCAGGATTTTCTTCCTTTATTTGCGAGATAAAATGTATTGCAGAAAGTATAATTTACTTGTTCAAATTACCAAAAATTACTGAATACTTTGATTGTTGTTGAGATACCAAAAAATTCCTAAAATAAACAAAAAACTAAATGTCAAAGTTGTCATTATCGAATTGAATATTTACAAGATAATTTATGTTAAATGTAAGTAAAATAGTATATTATACAACGACGCTATAATGGATGCTATTATTCCTGAAGATGAAGTTTACAACACGAGCGAGCAAAGCGAGCGAGGGTTTTAATCATCTGAGGGAATAATAACTATTATAGAGAGTTGTATATACTGTATTTTATCTACGAATTATATATTATGTACAAGATTTTAATAAAATAAATACCAATATGCAAAAATTCTCTATCACTATAGTTTATCATAAAACATTGAAATGCTTTCTAAAAATAATTTGCACAGAGAAATTAATTCAGGGTAAGTAGTTTTCTGATTGGTGCAGAGGAGGGAATACTGACTATTATTCCCTGGTATTATTCCCTGCGGGATTAATTTATGGCATTATGTAGCAAACATCACACATTTAATGTTAATGTTATACATTAGTCGAAGATAAATTAGGTTATTTAAATAAAAAATAGTACAACTAATTATAGAAAATGGTTATTTATAGGATTATTAGTAGTTTATATGAGGAAAATTAAAAATCTAAACTGTTTGCATTAATTTGACGTCGCCTATGGCGCACTGCGCTATAAAGTGTTCCGTAGGCTATAAAGTGAAGTTTACGTCAAAGAAATTCGTGTATAAATGCCAAATTATGATGTGACCGTGCAAAAATATTATAGAACGAACCATATGGCTCAGCCATTATGAGCAAATTATAACTAAATAAGTGTCTAAATATTTTACTAATTATTCCTGTAAGTAATCATGAGTACCCGTGAGTTGACAGTTGATAGCCAAATAAACGGTAAAATATATCTATGTGAAGCTGTCACACCCAATCTGGGAATGATAAGAGGCTCATCTACCTTTTTTACGAATTCCTAGAATACTCACGATATTACTTTTTTTTCTATTTCACTTTCTTCCCCACTACTACGGCTGCCCGAAACCAGTCCGAAACTCGTACTTCCCCGCATCCTAGCTATGCAATGTCATTTTGAAGTTGAAAATTACTGTAAATATGGCTCCAGATTCCCATAATAACTTGTGTATTTCTTAAAGAAATTAAGTAAAGCAAAAATTATTCGAAAAAGGAAGCTTAGTTGCATGCTTCTTGTTTTTTAAATTTTTCTTGCCATTTATAGTGACCGAGGAAAATAATATCAAATAATGACAAAAAACCGCAAAAAACGTCATTTTAAATTTTTTTTTACTTCAAATTCGTAGCCAAAGAAAAAAAATAAAAATATAGAAGCATTAAGACATCCTTTGTTAATACACTCATATGTAAAAGCATCATATATTTCAATTATAATTAAAGTAAACGTGGGAGGCGTACACCTCTGTAACGCTGTAAAATTTAAGGGTAGACGAACACCTTAACATCAAAACTTGAAGTTTTCCTCCAGCGTAGATCTGTCTATATTAAAGTGAATATGGTTCCATTCTCTTGAACAACTTCAACAGGTTTTGGTTCTGGTTTCCTTTCACTCAATTACTCGAAATAACTGTAATCAATTACTCATTAGTTCGCCGCAGCCAGTGTGGGTTACCCGCGAATTCACGCTGTTATTCACAGAATTCACCTGGAAGCTAAAACATTTACCAGCCAGCGCTGATTTCAATCACAATCAGAATCACAATGACAGAACTAAGCCGGAATTTAATTTTTAAGGAGCGCATTTACTCTCCATGCATTTATAGTTTGCTAGTATGTTGTAGGTAGTTATATTGCTGTATTATTTGTTCAATTTTATTTTGGTAGCCGTGTGCACCTATCATGATTTCTGATTTTGTGCACTTGTGAATAGTGGCAAAATCGTTTATAGTATTAAGAGCAAACTTAAGATATAAAACAAAAAAGTTTTTCACGACGTGAGAAGAAAACACAATTTTATTTTCGCGAAATAGTGAGGAAAGTAAGTTTTCCCTCTCTAGAGAGGAAATATTTTAAAAATTATAAGTAAATTGATTATTTTATTGACTATTTCCCACATATAAATTAAAGCAATCATTTGCTTAAATTTTTTTAAATTCTGACCAATGACGTACAAAATATATCGGCAAAAATTGTAAAAATGCCCTAGGGATTGTTCAAGTGACAATTTACCCGTTACATTGCTATGCTATGACTACCATGTATGACAATTTTATTGATTTTGTATTGTTTTTAATTGAAATTAAAAGTGTCAAATGATGATGTATATATCTTAGTTTGGAACCAATTATTAATGAACTTGTGAAACAAAAGAAACAAAAATTTAAAAATTTTACACTCAAAGTTTAGTAAAAAAAATTAAATTTCAAAATAAACAACCGTTTCGGCACAAAAAATTAGTCTTGATTTAAAAACACGAAAAATCACGAATAATTATTATTCTAATCGGTCAGCAGCAGTGTCAAATTTTGCTTATCCGGCATTGGAAAACATTTAATAATAAAAATATTACGATACTCCAACGTAAATAGTCTAACAAAATATATCTCGGGTCTCATTATTTTGCAGGTAAAATTATTTCTTAAGATTGTTGCTTATAGGTAACATTCCTCGACAAATTGAATGATAAAATCCCTCGCCTTCAGCTTGGGATTTTGATCATGTCATTTGTCTCGAAATGTTACCAAGCAACAATCTTTTGAAATAAATTTTTATAGCAAAATAATGGTCCCTTGATATTACTATTGAAAATTCTGATTGTGCAGTGAAACATTTCGTTGTTTCTAAACGTCAGTCTGACAGAACAGATGACAGTTACAACCTAACTTCTAGTTATGTGTTTCTTGTACATTTACAATGTTTTAAATGTTATAAAAAAATGTTGTGTCTAACACGAGAGGAAAGCACTTTTTCCACTCTCGCTCGATTGCCTCACTCGCTTCGCTCGTGACACAAACTTCGAGCTCGAGTGGGGAAAAAAACTATTACCGCCTGCATACTTTATTATCTCATTTTTATTTACAGTTACTTTGATATGTTTGTGTGTCAAGTAATGCAGAACATAATGTACAAAATTGAGTGTCTGTTTTTAGTTAAATTCTTCAATTGTGCTCTCACCTCTCACTAGTGTTTGTGGGCGTAAATAGCCGGCAATTGCATGGCCTCCTCTGCATTTTGCATGAGAACGGAATTAGCATATTTCCCAGAGCGCTTGGTACATTCACACACGTAGATCGACTTGGCGCCGTCGCCACTACTGTTAGTTGTTGTTGCAAAGAAATTACCACAAACAAATTACCATGCTAATTACCCGGACTGTACCTGGAGTGAGAACCAATGGAAAAATGCCCGCCACGTGCCCGGAGAGCTACACGAGTAATTGATATTTGGAGCAAAAGTAAATACGGAAAAATTTCGTATTCCCTTTGACGGGGAAGTAGTAGTTTAGTTTATTTTAATTGGACTGTTGAACTTAATTTTGAACTAACAACCTAATTCCCAATTTACATACATAGTACATATTCGCAGGCAGATTGTAAAATTAGTATTTTTTATAAAAAGCCTAAGCTGTTTTAAAAGCTTGTAATGTAATTTATAATTAAAAACATTATGATGAACTCTCCACTATCAGCCATGAGTAAATTGACGGCTGGTAACCGCACACACGGTATAATATACCTACATCTACAGGATGTTAAAAAAGCCAATAACTTTGTTGGTATATTGCAAAATTTGGACTGCATGTAGGATGTAGGTATATTATAAAACACAATGTTACATTATTTTATTTTACTCAAGAAGGGTGTTAGGTTTTTTATTTAGTTCAGTTCAATCTACCAAAACTGAGTATATGGGACTCACGCAGGGTATTGTGTTGTTTAATTAGTTCAGTTCAATCAGAGTTTGTAGCAAAACGAGTATTACTGAAGAAGGGTATTGGGTTTTTATTTAATTCAGTGTCTACCAAGTATGGGTGGTTCATTGAGTTCATTATATATTATATAGACATTATATGCAGAGTCATTTAGAAGGAGACTAGGCGTTTTATAAAACGACTGAGTTTATAATTAGCCTACGACATAGGTACCCAATTTAAATGAGCCATCAATATAGATTTTATGATTTTGCTGTATGTGTGCAACACAAAATTAAAAATACATATAGCCCTGTCCACATATGGATTTTTTGAGAATTCTTGCATGATTCTAGATCCTGATTAAGAATCCTGGTGATAATTGTGTCAAATAGCGGCGCCGCTAAATTGAATCTTTAATGTGCCTTGGAAAAGATGAATTTCTAATTCATTGATAGCTTCAACACAACGAATTTCTTTTCTTTTTTAGATTAGAAGCATGAATGAATCCTCAAAGAATCTATGTGTGATAAACTGAAATGTAGGTATACCTGACTGGATTTGAAGCTGAGTTGTCAGAACCACAGTCGGTCACTTGGCAAAGAATCATTAAAATTGTCTATTAAACAAGTGACATCCAATTGGTAGTCCACTATCCATGACAAATATTGTGTCAATAAATAATGTTTCAAAACGTTATATTGTAATTTTTCTTGAAAGAACTGAAATATTTTATTATCTAATAATTGAAGCTGAATGTATATAAATAAATAAAATTAAATTTGCCTTACTTTTGACCTGGATGTTGTAGGAAAGACTGCAGCTAAGCTATGTCGTCTTATATTCAAGCCACCCTGTATATGCACTTAGAATGCATAAAGTGCGCAGTACGGTGAAATAAACGTGATGCGACTTAAATTGATTTCAAATACGTGCATATCACAAGTCTGTGTGTATGTGCGGTATTTGTACGTATCGATTTGTTGATAAAGATGTGTGTAGAATGTCACATTCATGAATAAAATAATGAGAATATTATCATTCAATAAATATTCCATAACGTAATGCACTCCACACTTTACCTTTCATTTGGCTGAATACTTTATTCATCGAAGTATATTATTAAAAATATATTTTCACAAAATATTAATACTAAACTAAATCAAATTACATGTATTAATTTATTACTTTTTTACCCAACTTGAGTGTACGCTAATTATAATACCAGTCGTTTTATAAAACGCCTAGTCTTTTCCAAATGACTCTGCATATAAAGCTACATCATTTTATTACACAATATGCTTTTGGTAGAAATTCTGAACTGAACTACATGAACAACCCAATACCCTTCTTGAATTCCACGTACTCGGTTTTGGTAGACACTCTGATTGCACTGAATATCTAAATAAAAATCCCTACACCCTTTTTGAGTTTTAAATACTCGGTTTGGTACAAACTCTGATGGAACTGAACTAAGAAACAACCCAATATCCTTCGTAAGTCCTACATACTCAGTTTAAATTGATTAAATTAACTGAACTAATTTAGGAACCCAATATCTTTCTTAAATCCCAGAGACTCGGTTTTGGTAGACACTCTGATTGCATTGAATTTAATAAAAAATCCAATACCATTCTTGAGTTTTAAATAATCGGTTTGGAACAAACTCTGATTGAACTGAACTAAATAAATAACGCAATACCCTTCGTGAATCCCACATACTCAGTTTTGGTTGATTGAACTGAACAAAATGAAGAACCTAACCCTTCTTGAGTGAAATAAAAATATGTGACATTGTGTTTTATAATATGCCTACATACCGGGCTTTTTATAAATATATATTTTTTCGTGTGTGCGGTTACCAGCCGTCGACTCATTCATGGTTGTTAGTGGACAGTTCAAAGCGTAATGCATAAACTTTTATAAACCTTCCTAAAATGATTCAATTAGTTTTCTTTATTCTACTGCACAAAGTGTCTTGTTGTTGTTAATATCTATCTGCTCACAGAGTTCTGTGTGACTGCAACAACCAAGTTCACAAAAGTCATTGCGTGTTATATAATCAAAGAACAAGAAAAACGCAAAAATTTCATTATCCTTGGGACATATCCGAAAGAAAATATCTCTTACTTGTGTTTCCTTTCGTCGAAGATATCAAATACCATTAAAACATAACACAGCAAAGCAAATACAATCCTCGAGACCGTATCTCTTCTAAAAATTTTAAAGAAAATATTTCAATATATCTCCGAGCTCTTAAAATATTTACATATTCGTGTAGTCGGAACGGGAACCAGACCCAGGCGAATGCGAAATATTCATGTTCATGCAGTTTGCAAATCTCGCATGTCCTCTGACGGCTTAATACATCACAAGCGTTTGATTATTGTTGTAGGGATACAGTTTCTGATATTTGACGCCCGTGGTTTTATGCGGTTGCAATCCAAGGACACGGCCGGTGTGGCTAACACGACCTTCTTTGTGTGTTAATCAATTATTATTTATTTTTGCATCTAAACATCGGTGTTTGGTGTCAACTTATTTTTATCTGGCTTATTTTGTAAATATTTTGCAGTGTAATAATAGCCGCCCGTGCGAAAATTTTTAACTATTAATATAACAAGAATATTATGCGATTTATAATACCGAGGATGTTGCTAAGCGATGAGGTGAAACCGAGTCTCTTTGAACATCTAAGGGGGTTTAAATCGCATGTATTCGCATTATATTCAAAGCTTAAGGTAGAAAATCCGTCGGTCATAAGCGTGCGTGATTTCGGTGTGAGGTGAGGCTGAAGCAGTCAAATAATCAGAAATAAATCATTAAAAATCGTAGATTTGGATGTAAATTACAAATCATAGGTATCCAATTAAATAAAAAATATAATTGAAATTTAAGTTTACACTGAAATGCAGTAGTAGTATGTCAAAAACATAATTTTTCTTGAGACTGGAACCTTTTGCATGCAATTTCTCAACCATTATTGCGGTTACTCATATTTTTTATTTTACTAATAAATACCTCAAATATCAAAGAATAACATTCGTTTTCCAAATATGTGTTGGGTTGTTATGATATAAAATTTTCTAATCGTTTAGTAAATCTACTGGTAACCTCCATATATGCAATGTATTTTAGTACGTTTTTGTGTCAACTTTAAATTCAATTATCTTCGTTATTTCAACGGATAGGTACCTATAAATTTTAATTTTTATTCAAATTCTACGACTTGTAATGAATGCTGTACATTAATATAAGTCATATTTTGGGTTGTCACTACCCATGGATTTACTACCTTAATCGTATCATCAACGGCAGCGATGTTAATACTAATCAACAATTTTATCCGTCAATTAGTTGACAGTTTGCATATTACATTAGTCTATCCTATAGCCACATCCTGTGAGTACTATTTAAAATTACATACTCAATACAAACATCTCGGAGAATTACATGGGACACATAATTCGGATATTAGTACCAAATTACTAACATAAAATGTTACTCTGGTTGGACTCAAAGAATTTCAATTACATGGGATGCATAATTGGGATATTATTACAAAATTATTAACATTGAGATGTTACATAGATACTGTTCAAAAGTCGGACATAAGCAATCACTAGGATATTTATAAGATGTTAATGGGCAAAGCAAGTAACAAGCCGGGATGTTCACATTCTTGAAATGTTCTGAGGATTTTAGTTTGTCAAGTGGAAGGTATTATAGTAGATGTGCATAGCATGTGTATGTAAATTTGTGAGACAGACGGCGTTAAACAGTGGAATAGTAAAATTGATGAACTAAAAATTTCCGAGTGAATATAATCAACAAAGCGTAATGAAAATTCGTCCACAATTTGGGAAATTGATATTCCTTTGGCAGAATGGGGTCAAGTTGCAGTGACACGAAAAAAATAAAAGAATTCCACTTCGTTCAGGTGCGGGTTCAGCCCAAAGTGTCACATTAATAAGGCCCGTATCAGGAACGAAGCGGAATTTGAATAACCCTTTCCTCTTTTCCCCGCGGCGCATTCGAACGTGGAAATTGATGTTCAACCGAAGAATTCTTCCTAGCGACGTGTTTTATTTATAGAAAAATTCAATTTATTCGCCCTCTTGCCGTATAATTTGATGTCTTTGGTTCCAAAGCGCAGACTCACACTCCGTGAGCTTTGTTTAAAACATGCTACATGAAAATTTAATATAAACACAAAAGCTTCACTCGCAGAGAAAGCAAACAACGAATACGCACATCCGCCAATTTTGTTTTATTATTTTATCGGCGGAGATTCGAACACTAAGAGCATTAGCGTAGGCTGGAACTAAAAACATGGCTCGTATTTCATTTTTCAGGACAATTAAAAAATAATCCTATTCATTACTACTTTAAATAGCATGCCTCAAAAACTAAACTCAATATCGAACTACGCTTTTCTACATTGTCTCTCACCCATATGACTTAAGAGGCCCGTCTACCTCCTAAAATCCAGCTCAAAACGTACTAACGTAGCGAGTGTTTTCAGGCCAGTACAAGAATGGTACAATTGAATTTCAACAAGGATTATGTACTTAAAGAATCAATTAACAGTTGTGCCTTCTTAAAATTTTAATACAAAAATTGTACATGATTATAAAAATGCCAAAAATTCATACAAATTTCCAATTTATGCAAGCTTTACACGATTATATCTCCTGCTAAAAATTTATTTTTTGTTAAATTTAAAAAAGGTACATCTGTTGCTCCATTATTTCTCTATTAAATGTTTATAAAACGTTACCTTATAGTCAATATAATAATCTAACAGTTTACTCGCAACGAAAAAACTTTTACAGTATTATTCAACTTCAAAATGACATTGTATTGCTAGAATGCGGTAAAGTACGAGTTTCGGGCTGGTTTTAGGTAGCCGTAGTACTGGAGAAAAAAATTAAATAGAAAAAAATTGAAATTATAAAAATGCACAACTTTTTATTGATTCTTTAAGTATATAATCCTTTTTGAAAGGATACCATTCTTGTACTGGCCACAAAACATTTGCTAAGTTAGTACATTTTATGCTAAGTCAACGGGCCAATTAAATTTCATATACAAACTAATTCACAACTTTTTTAAATTTTAGTATCCAGATTTTGTAATCAAACTGTTTCGGGTTACTGTTTTGAAAACGAATTTCATAAATTTACTATTCTTACCAATGTATAATAATAAATTAAAATTTATTTGATACTATTCATAGATAATATCAGATATTCAATCCCATGATTTCAAAAACGTGCAAAAATTGCTCTTAAATTAAGGAATTTAAAAAATATATATATTTTTGTCGGTCTGTATATATTTTCAAGAAAATGACCAGAATCTAAGATATTTTATTATATCAGCAGCAGCAGCAACCAGCAAGTATAAAGATTAAAGTATTGAGCAGAATAAACATCTCAGATATATGATATTCAATGGTGGTGTATTTCAAATTTCAATTTATTTATTCAGTGGTTTCCATGGCAATACTCCGTCTCGTAAACAAAACAAATTGCCCAATAAATATCTTCTTCCAACCAATAAATTCATTCTGTAAGTCATATCGGTTTAAAAAACGATTAAAAACGAAATTAATAGTTCTCAATCGACAGTAGTTTTATCTGATTCTCTATTTGTTCGTCGGCAATAAATCGTTCTTATTTCCAACCGACATTTAACAAAACATCTGTTATCTATCCCAGGGCGGTTCAATCGCGAAACGCAGAACCGTTTACACAGATTTAAGAAGAAAAGCAGAACGAGGAGTACTACAATTGAGATTGAAGACTCAGCATTTTATTTTTCATTTGCTCGAATAGTTCTCTATACATTTGGCAGCACATTTTATTATTATGGGGTTATCCACAAATTTTATTTTTTTCTTTCTAAAAACTTCGTCATTTTAAGAATTATAGTTATGATATATAACATAATTTCATAATGATCCAGGAAAGTGTGTTGTGTCAGTGAGACACTTTTGTTCGAGTCATGTACACTATTTTTCTCACGACCATAAATTTTAATGATAAGTTGTACTCGTGACTGGTAAGGAAAGATGAATAAAAAACAAGATCGCTGGATTTTCAGTCAAAATTCTTTTATTTATTTTATTATGTCAATAATAAAATAAATAAAAGAATTTTGACTGAAAATCTAGCCATCCTGCTTTTTATTCATAAATTTGAAGTTTATTAAAAAACAATGGAGGTTTTTACGATTTTTTTGTATGTTTATAATATGTTACATTAAAATAGTAGACCCGTATTTTTCGATTTTGCCAAAAAGTTGCTAATAAGCCAGAAAAAATTCATAAAGTTTAAAAAACTATGTACCACGAAAAACGATGCCGTGTGTGATGGTGTGACGTCACCGGCCCTGAGAACATACGTTTAGCGCGCTGACAAGGACCGAATACGATACGTAAATCTTACCTTATTTCAACACAGTTCCATTGTCCATTTCGTAGCCAAAACGACAAAAAACGATCTTACACGAACATATCTATTCACGGTTTGGTTTCAATGTTGTATACGTCACACATGGCGCATTTTAATGTACGTTTCAAAAGAGTTATATTTTCATTCCGATAAAAAGGTAATAAATCTATCAAAATTAACAATTATTATCACTTTCCTATAAGTTATATTGCCGAAAATTAATATCCAATAAGTATATCTTTTAAACCTGTATGCTTGGAAACCCCCATTATACTACGATCATGGAATACATGATACAAGATTTTCAATAACAATAATATAAATTCTATTTAAATTTTAAAATTATAACAGGTACAGCAAAAATACTACTTTAAATTATGTTGTAGATAAATAAATTTTAATTTCGTATTTGTCCATTTTACTGGAATAATGCAATTTATAACGAAATACTTGACTAGGAAAAATAATGTCAGAAACACTGCTACATAAGCCTATTGAAAGGAGAAACAAAAATTTAAACTGTGGCGATATGATTTGTTTGAAAAAATATCGAACGGGTTGAACGGATATTTGATATTGTTTATTTTCGTAGCTAGGAAACTGGAAACTGTTTATTTCGTATATGGCCGTGGGGAAAAATTATTATCAATTTAATGGCACGAAAAATGTTCTCTTGATATAACATTTTGAAAAATAAAGATAAAATTCAAAATATTGCATCATCCTCGCTCATGAGAAATTGCCATGATTGGCGAATAACTGTAGCTAATTTAATGTGATGTTCCACGTTTCATGTTCTCCTGAAATTTTTTCTCGCCTAGTTCTCGTAATGTTAATTTGAAAAATATGAAATTCTCGCATAATTTAATAATCGCACTGTTGCAATTTCATCTTGTTGAACGTAGAATTTTATTCTATTTGTAAATAGAAATGGAGCTACTGCAAGTGAAAATGAAATCTGTATTTTTAATGCAGTGCTTATTTTCTATTTGGACATTTTGCTATTTGATTACAACATTGTGTGAAGCAGGTCAATTTAATTTCTTCAGGGGATTGATAGTTAATTGAAAAAGTTTCCCAGTTAAATTTAGAGCTGTGCTTCAAACGCATATCGGTACAGATAGAACGAACCACCTAATAATATTACTGCATGCAAATAACTCCATAATTCAGGAACAAACATAGATAATTAAATTTTGATTGCATATGAATTTCCGATGAGCACACACATATTTCCGGTTTATTATCTGTTATAATAAAAAATTTGCTAAAGAATAGTTTAAAAAGTATCACTATTCTGTCAACTTTACCTACTTAGGCCAAATTTTACCATTTTCATTTTAAAATGCGGTTAGTAAACATGCGGTTAAATATAACATGGAGTTACTGTCGCGAACGTTTTTCCACATAAATAGAAGGCTCATGTTAACTAACTCCAAGTTTATGGATATTTCTCATTAGGTTGGTATGGTTTTTTCATAATCAGTTGTATTTTATACAGATGGCAACATTGAATGTTGACAGGTGATTGATTAAAACCTCACTATTTTTCATTGTATAATGTAATTTCAAGTAGGAACAATAAAGTTATTTATTTTTATTGCGTAAGTATTGTACACCGAGAATAAATATGTACGTAGGGCAGTAATAAAAAACAATAAATATAACTTATTTTTATAGTAGCATGACTGAAAAGCAAAAAATCTGACGTGGACACCACATGACTTCCTTGTACGCCTTGTTTGTTCATACTTTTCTTAATAACTAAAATGTAGAATAATATAAAAAATTCTTTTAACTTATTATACTAGTATACTCACACATATATTTTAGTCATTTTATTTAAACTGCAGAAGAAGATATAAACGATATTTTACTATTGTCACTGCTACTGTCACTGTCATGTCATAATCATTTAAATGTTACGTAGTAACAAATGTTAATCGATCATGGACTACAAGATACAGAAATACTAAATTATAAGTATATACTTTAATTATTCTTAAATGATAGAAGATACAGAAAAATTTATAAAATACCGATTGTAGATAATAATCACATAATCTTTCATTTAAAATAAAAAAAATTGTCTAAAATTAATTATTTATCAAAATATTTTCAAAAAGTACTACTTCCGGTTTATAGATTGAAACCAAAAATAGGAGGTGCACAACTAGATGCTATAACAGTCCTAAATACAAAATTTCAACTTTCTACGTCTAACCGTATTTGAGTTATGCGACACACATACGTCCGTACGTACGTACGTACGTACGTACGCACGTACGTACGCACGTACGTACAGACGTCACGACGAAACTAGTCATAATGGATTCAGAAAAGGTCAAAACGGATATTTCCATCAAAATCTGAAAACCGAAATTTTTCGCGATTACAATACTTCCTTATTACTCCGTACAAGGAAGTAAAAACTGGAAAAAGAAGGATTGGAAATTTTTCTTCGGAGGAAGAATAAAATATTCTATGTAACAAAAACTATTGTTGATTCCCTTACTTATCTGTTACATGTCGAATAACATTTTCAACCTCTTCAATGATGTTTTCAACAGTTCTTGTTGATAGACGAAACCTTTAAACAAATTATTTTCCACTATACTTTTCACAATTATTAGGCGTTACTCGTAATATTATTAGTGCCCTTATAGGCACCTCTTCGTCATCGCTATATGCATTTATGTTATACGGATTCATTGTGGCTGTCAATTTTTTAGATTAGGTTAAGTTAGCAAACATGAAGTTAAAATCTTAACCGGTATTTTTTCCACATGTTAAAATAACATGTACTTTAGCTTGATGTTAAGGATAACACCAGTTGGAAAAACGATTTTTGTAGCTAACATAAAGTTAACTCCATGTTATATTTTAACATGGAGTTAAATTGGGCCTTAGTAGTATTTTCACCGGATGTTTTTATTTATTAGTTATTTATTTTAAAAGTGCGGTAGGGTTAATTTTACAACGCAAGGTCGATATTAAAGTACGACGCGAAGCGGAGTGCTTTAATAAAACCGAGCGTTGTACAAATACCTGACGCACACATTATGTATTATATTTTTTGGCCGACATACCTATTTATTTAAAATATCGTATTTTCTATGACGTTAAGTGACATTTGCACTAAAATTTCCTTTTGTCTTGAAGCCTTGAAACAATTGCTCTGAGATGTCGCCAGTAAATGTCACATTTAAAATTAATCTGTTGTATTTATTTCAGAAGCTATTGAACAATAAATTTTGTAAAGTAGCGTTTTTGTAGGATCTAGTTTTTATTTTAAAGTTACCTTTTTATTTAATGGTATATTAATAAAATAAAATTTTGTTAAAAATTGTATTACTGTGGCAACGTGCATTGCTTATTGTAAACATAAAAACAGCTATTAACTTGTAAAGTTTTTACAAGTCAGGTGTCAATTTTACAGGTTAGTAACTTGTAATGATTCATTTCCAAAGGTATAACGAGATTGACGTTTACAAGTGAGTAACAAGTATCATTTATATTTACATATATCTTTTGTATTCTCACGTTACAATTTTTTTTATTGAATATATTAATATAAGAGTTACTAATTCTTGTATTGCCAGTATCAGATAAAGTGCCGAATAAATAATTTTCGAGATAATCGTTGGAAATTCGTGTATAAACCAAGATGCAAATAAATCACTGAAACAAGTGAAACATTTCATGTTTAAGAGAATATTAATTCGGTACAAAATACATGCAAGAAAGTTTAATTTGTTCTACAAATATCTAGAGACACGAATATGTATTTACCCTACAATTTCATTAGAAATTCCCTTTCTCCTACATTATCCTCATCTTTATCAATACCCCCCAGAATTCGTCCGCCATTTTGTTTATGCATCCCATGTAATTACAGCATCGTAAATAACACGACCTGCTGTGTGCATCGTGTAATCACCTTCACGCTGGGCAGGTTTTGTTGCTATTTTTATTATTATTGTTATGAATATGGTATGAAAAGAAGGATGATTTATTTTAACTATGGCGAGACTTAATGACATTGTAAAGAACATAATAGAGAAGAGAGCTTATTTTTGACAGAAAATAGAACGGAGAGTGAAAAATCAATACCGTATTTACTTAGTAATAACTTTAAAACTATTACAAACATGTGCGAATTGACGCCTAGTAACTAATGTACAAAAAGTATAAATATATTCATACCACGGTTAAAGAATAATTAGGTTTACCGACTGGCCTCGTTTTTCTAGCCGCAAGCGCAACAGGCAACTGCAATCTTCAAGTCAGAGTTGAACAAGAAAATTGTAGAAGACATTTGAGAGGTCTAGATGCAAAACCGGCAATCTCCACTTTTTGACGAAAATGAGTTATTATATTGATATTATTCTTTGAGATTTTCTGAGCATTGAATGAACTTGTTGAGTTGCAAACCCGGCGAAATTGTATTCAAATTGAGGGTTTAAAATCTCAGTTTGTTGCAAACCCGGCATTCTCCATCCAGCAGTGAGTTGCAGAAATGGCAATCTCCAATTCGACCAATCATGAGGAAGCTGCCTGTCACGTGACCGCTGGCAGTGTGAACAATTTTATTTCGTGCTTTTTACCTTCCGCTTACCTGTAAAGGAAGGTATTGGAATCATGCAAAAAATCGGGTGGTGAATTTTTAGTGGATGAGCACGAATTAGGGTCCTTACAACTCATTTTTGATAGTTTCACGATGATGTCTGTGTGTATGTGTGTGTGTGTGTGTGTGGTCAAGGGTTGTTAGTCGCATAACTCAAATACGAATTACCCGAAAATTTTGATATTTGGTATTTAACATTTGTATATAAATTGGAAGAGCTCCCTAGATTTTGGTACAAATATCTTCATCGGAAGTGATATTTTTTGAAGATTGAAAAGGTTAATTGTCAAAATTGTATATAAATTTGGAAAAATATAGTATTTTTTTGTAATGAGAATAAGAGGAAAAGTTATTTGCAACTTACGTTATAAAAAAATTGTCTTTATCTGGTAGCATTAAAGAACTGCAGTAAAATTTGAAAAATAAATTTATCAAATAAAACGTTGATATCTTGTAATCCATGATCGGTTGATTTTTGTTTCTGCGTAAAAAATATTGACAGGTGAGACGGGTGACAAGTTGGCATACTAGCGCTATATAAGTCCTAAGTAAGATATTAAATGTAGTAATTGAACGGAGGATGGCTTCAACACAGCAGAGTTTTCCTGTGAATGAATCTTTTTATTCAGGTGATGCAAATTTCTGTGTTTGAATATTTGAGATTTTTATTTGTATATTTTAAATGGGCACCGGATTGCACGTATACATTTCTGTTTAAAGTCTAGATATGGCGGAAGGTTGTGTGATGGCCACGTCAGATTTTTGGTTTTGATTTTTGGTGCATCAGCAACATGCAATTTCTTATTTAATGTATAAATTTATTAATAAATTTACCAATATTTTGTTACTATATTATGTCAACTTAACCTCTTGGATTTATTGTACATTGTTGGAAAATAAGGATATAATGGCATTATAACCACTAACGCACTAATTTTCAAACACAATTTAATCTTTTTGACGTTTATGTTCAGTTGGTAGCATCATAACGAACTAAAAATAACTAGAAATAACTGTGAATTGCTTGCAAGCCTTACAAAAATTAGAACATGTTCTATTTCATGCAACCGTTGCCTCAAGATTGCTTCAAGATTGCTTCTGCCTGTTGAACGTATAATTTCTGTATTCATGCAATATTGAATCAATTTGTCAAAAGTTGCACTTGCATCTGCAATATTGCTCAATGTAAAATGGACTTTAGATATATCTAAATTACAATATTAGTTACTTTTTATAGTAGGTATTAAAGTGTATGTTTACAGTGTCAATATAAATAATAGTATCCCTGATACAGCCAGATATATCTAGATTCATTACACATTCAGGCCGCTAGAAAAGGTCATGTTGGCAAATCTAATTATTTTTTAATCGTGATCTATACCAATATCGCATATTATATGAGGCTGTATTAAACCCTGTTCAAACAAGAATTCTTTTGAGATTCTTCCAAATTTCTGAATCCTGAAAAAATCACTGTTTGAAGCAATCAAAGAATTAGAAATTTTTTGTCAAGACGTCGTTATTTTACAGGCAATTCTAACTATGATCCTTTTTCAGGATTCAGAAACATGAAAGGTAACTCAAAGCCTCAATAAAATGATAAATGTCTATTATTGATTTTAATAACAGTTGAAATAGTTATAATTTAAAAATCTTTTGATAAAAATTTCGTTCGCAAAACGATGAAGTTCTTCATGGTCTACTAAAAGTCACCTAAGTCACCTTTGAAATCTATCACGTCCAAAAGGCATTTACGTCGACGGTAAGCCATAAACCGACGTTGAGATAACGCTACACAACCGTCAAGGAGGCTGTGTAAGTTGCTGGAGATCTGACGTCATCACATCAATAATGGAGCGAAGCAGGAATTGAGAAAAAATCACAAAAATAACTTTTAACGAACCCGAGCAAAATTTAAGTAATGAACGAACGAAATCAAAACATCTCAAAAAAGAAGTAACGTTCGCCATTAAAACTTCCGAAATTTTCCTACAAACTAGGGCAGTTCATAGGCGCAGGCAGAAATTTTTCCATGAGGGCAAAATAATAGAATACTAAGTAAACTTATGAAAAAAGGAACAACTTAGGTTACCTCTCCTCTAAAATGGATTATTGTTACTTGTTACCAATTCTAGATTTAGTCCGATTACTAGATTTTATTTTCCGGTTATATAATATTTTCTCTGGTCACCGAAATTTAAATTCCTGATACCGAATGTATAATTCCAGTTACCGGACTTTTAATTCCGGTTCCAGGATCCCGTACATAAATTTGTAATTCCTAACTGTGGATCCCAAATTTATCTACATGTTTTACATTTCGATTTCAGGTTTTAGGTCCGAACCAAAACTGGAGGTCGGATAAATGAAATACGAATTACCCAAAAAAATTTATATTTGGTATTTAACATTTGTATATAAATTGGAAGAGCTCATTACATTTTGGTACAAATATCTTCACTGGAAGTGATATTTTTTGAAGATTGAAAAGAATAATTGTCAATAATTTCTATAAAATTTGATAAATATAGTATTTATTTGTAATAAGAATAAGGGGAAAAAGTATTTGCATCTTCGGTTATGGAAAATTGTCTTTATCTGGTAGCATTAAAGAACTGTAGTACAGTTTAAAAAATAAATTTACAAATATAAATTATTGTAATCCATGATCGGTTGATTTTTGTTTCTGCGTAAAAATATTGACAGGTGAGGCACTAACGCCATATACGTCATAAGTAAAATATTAAATGAAGTAATTGAACGGAGGATGGCTTCAACACGGAAGAGTTTTCCTGTGAATGAATCTTTGATTCAGAATTACTAATTTCTGTGTTTGAATATTTTAGATTTTTATTTGTATATTTTAAATTGTACGTACATTTCTGTTTATAAGTCTAGATATGGCGGTAGGTTTTGTGCTGGCCACATCAGATTTTTAATTCTGAATTTAAATTGCAGATTATTATTGAATCATTTTTTTAAATATCACATCCACTCTTTTCTGTGCGACTATGTCGAGCTTTTTCTCATCTCTGAAAGCTCAGCCATGATTTGCCTACGCCAGTAAATTAAACAAAGTACACATAACGACATTTGTCCGCTCTGTGATATTCTTCAGCCGAGATCGATTGTTCGGCGTAGTCAGACCAGCCTTCTAGACTGGCCGTCTCCACTATTACATAATGATACGGCGCGCGAGTCGTCGCTAACCGATCCGCAATTATGTCGACAAAGAACTTGCGAACTTGTTACAGCTTGTGCATGTGGACGGGTTAAATATTCATGACGGTGGCGCCGGCGAAGAAGACGGCTGCAGTCGCAGTGAACTTGATATTGAAATGTTCAGTACAGTTCGTGCAGCCAGAGTTGGCCGGTACGGCATGGGAGAGAAAGAATGTAAGTATGTTCTACATGGAGCTGAGTCAAAGTTCGCCAACTTGTTACTCGCCTGAAGGCAACTGAGTCAAGGGACAAACCGAGCTCGATTAATATTCCCACTTGGAAAAATAAAATCTCCAGAACATTTCAAGAATTGTTACTTCCTATATTTGCTTATTAACATCCTATTATTATCCTTGCGATTGCTAATGTCCGTTCTTAGTAACATTATCTATACAGGGTGTTTCATAACTTCAGGTACATACGTTAAGGGTATATTATGTTGTTAGATATGCTCATTACGAATAAAAATAATTTTTCTTAAAATCGCAAAATTAATTTCCATGTTTCCTAGTCAAACATTTTTCGTAGCCACTGCCACTGGGTGGAGTATTATTGTTTTATTAAAAATAATTACATTTCGTTTGTTATTTTACTAGTAATTTAATGTAATTTAAGATGTTCATTAGCTACTTCTATTGTTTGTATTTAAAACGAATCCAGTGCAGTACTACAAAAAATGTTTTAGGTAAACAACCCTTAATTTTTCGAATTTTAAACAAATTCTTTTAGATTCGTAATGAGCATATCAAAAAAAATATACCATTAACGTATGTACTCGAAGTTATTGTCAAAATGATTTTATATTTGGTTCTACTTGTAATAATGGGTGCCTAATCAAATCTAAAAAACTCAGAGCTAGAAAATTCAAGTACAAGAAAATTATTGCCCGGAATCATAAAACAAACGAAAATTCAAAGACAAGAAAATGCTTACATAAAAAATGCATTCATAGACAATTCAAATTTGGAATCTGATTGATGCAAAAAACGCATGTAAAGGAATATTCAAAACTGGAAAAAATATGGCTGCGGAAAAAATCGAATTCTAGCTAATATATAAACTAATCTATGCTAACAAAACCCTTCTTGAGTCCAACAGAACTCCGTTTTTTTGACATAAACTAATGTATGCTAACAAAACCTTTCTTGAGTCCAACAGAACTCGTTTTTTAAACGGCCACAACGCGTTGTTCAGCTGACAGCTTGCAGCCAACTTCAGGTTTGGTCGCCAAGTTAAGTTTCTGTGTTTACTTGATTCCAGATATGTCTTTTCTATTAATTTTTTTTTTTGTGAATGAATTTTCCTTAGCTTGAGATTTCGTGATTTTTATGATTCCTGTCAAGAATATTCTCTTCTTGAATTTTCTAGTTTATAATATTCCAGTGTTGAAGACGTTCCCGTAATAATTCTCGTAGTTTTGTTTTAAAAAAATTTAAAATCACGTACGTAAAAGAGACTGAAATAATTTTCTCCGAGTAAATATAACAAATTCAGCAGCTACTAATTGATTACAGTGTTCTCTATACACGCGGATTCCGCTCTCTGATAATTTATTCATGATTTAATTTGGTATAAGCCAGTAGAGATTATTGCTGCGAATGGACATTGTTTAGAGGTCGGTAATGGGTTGATTCTCACCCGCTCTTTCAGCGGGATAACTAAATGTTCGTGGCTCTTTTAAACTTTAATACAAAGGGTGAAATATTTATTAGAGGGGCTAATTTGATGTTGGGGTTTGTGATTAATTTTAATTTTGTGTTTGTTGTTCCAGGATTGGTGCGGAAACTGTTTTTAAAAGGTAAGACGGAATTTTAAACTTATTTTATTTCTATGTACACAAATTTAAACTAGAAAAAGTTTATATTAGTTTATAATAGAGCTTATTTTTAATATTTCACCAAATTAAAAAAATTATTAACAGTTAAAATTGCAAATACACTGCGCACAAAAAAATCGAGCCACATGGCCGTACCAAGAAAATGCCTATTTTTAAAATGCGGGGCATTTCTTTCAGGGAGGTGTTAACAAAATCTGGAAATTCCTTCTGGAGATACATTCCTCCTCTACGTTTTTCAAAAATCCCGAAGAGATTCGTCTCCCCCGATCCCCTGAAAAATCGCTTTATGTGATGTCATGTTTGAGCAATGAAAAATCTCAAAGTTTGAATGCTTGTAGCTCCAAAAAATCCTATCTTAAGAGGGTTGTTCGACTCCATTGTCACAAAGTCCTATCAATTTCCTTTTCAGAGCTGAAAATTTCGTCCTTATTGGTGAAGAATTGAGTGAATTATCGCGATTCAAAAGAAAAATGGGGATCGAACATGGACATTTTTCAAAAAATTAAAGTGTCTTATCGAATTTAATACCTCAAATTAAATGGCTAGAGAAATCGTATGACGTATCGTATCCGATGATTTTTCGAAAAAAGCCCTAAAAACAGGAGTTGCTTTGAAACGCGATAACTCACTCAATTCTTCACCAATAAGGACGAAATTTTCAGGTCTGAAAAGAAAATTGATAGGGCTTTGTGACAATCGAGTCGAACAACCCCCTTATTTTTTGGAGCTACAAGCCTTCAAACTTTGGGATTTTTCATTGCTGAAACATGACATCACATAAAGCGATTTTTCAGGAGGTCGGGGGAGGCGAATCTCTTCGGGATTTTTGGAGAACGTAGAGGAGGAATATATCTCCAGAGGAAATTTCCAGATTTTGGTTAACACGCCCTGAAAGAAATGCCCCGCATTTTAAAAATAGGCATTTTCTTGGTTCGGCCAAGTGGCTCGATTTTTTTTGTGAGCAGTGTATTATATTACGCTTTCGCCAATGTAGGTTTGTATATCACTATTGCTGTGTTTGGTATGTATGTAGATGCACTACTAGTGTTACTTTGGAAGGGTGAAGTACAGTTTAGAGTTTAAACTGCAGTATGCAGTAACACTATAATAGGGTAGCTTTCAAACCTACTGACTTTACAAGGTAATTGCATTAACCGTTATTCACACAATTACAATCAAAGAGATACTGAGTAGTTACTAAGTAAGTAGTACATTAGTAGTGAAGTAAGGAATATGCAAATGGAAAATCGAGGTTGTCATTGTCACACCCAAGTTGGGTAAAAAGACTATGGTCAATATAGATAATTTATTATTATTATTAGGGAGTGTCTATTCGTACGCTACCGGTCCACCGGTGCACCGGTACACCGGTGACTCGGGTATCATCGGCTACCGGTGCTCAACAGTGGCACTGGCACACCGGTAGCACCGGGGCATCGGTCATCGGAACCGGCGCACCGGTGGCACCGTCGCACGGGCAGCACCGGAGCACCGATCATCAGCACCGGTGGCACCGGCGTACCGGTAGCACCGGGGAACCGGTCATCGGCACCGGCGCACCGTCGTACGGGCAGCACCGGAGCACCGATCATCAGCACCGGCGTACCGGTAGCACCGAGGCACCGGTCATCGGCACCGGCGCACCGGTGGCACCGTCGCACGGGCAGCACCGGTCATCAGCACCGGCGCACCGGTTGCACCGGCGCACCGGTTGCACCGGCGCACCGGTAGTACTGGTGGCATCGGCGCACCGGTAATACCGGTGGCACCGGTAGCACCGGTAGATAGCACCGATACACCGGTGCTACCATTTTTCAACATCTAACAAATTGCAAAAGTTATAAACAAATAAAGATGAAGAAAAAAAGGTATTTCGTTTTTCGCTAATATTTCAAAAACTATTCATAATTAAGAAATTTAAAAACAAGATTCTTAAAGATGAGGAAATTTCCAATAAAAAAGTCCTAACTCCCGGAACTCTACTTTCATTATCAAATATCAATTTAAAAATTTGAAAAAATTATGGTGTATTGTCAACACTTCAAAGAATTTAGTCCCGTTGGAAAAAAGTTATTTAGTTAATTTTTCGAAAAGTTATACAATTGTTAATTAACAATATTTTGTCGGACCTTCGTTGTCATTGAAGACAACAAAAAATGTTTAAATAATCGGATTAAAATTTTTAGCTTCTTGGAGCCCTTCTTTTATATATACTTAACAATATCACGTCATGAAAGTTTTTAAAATTTCAATATTTTGTTTATTATAATTTTTGCAAGTCAACAAAAAATTAAATATTGAAAAAATCTTATCAAAATTTTTTTCTTAAACTAACGTTAGATTATTACTGTTTTCGCAACTAACAATGACGTTAAATAACGTACCTAAGGATTTTTTTATCTCATTTGTTTACAAATTGTTTATAAACAAATTGACTAATGACTAATTTCATACTAATGAAAATTTTTTTTTACCATTTTGTTGTCTTGATAAAATAATGATTTTTAAGAAAAATCAGTTTTCTTAAAAAAATGTTTTTAAAATCGTTTTTTCCATATTTCCATTGTTTAAATAATAAGTTAAGAAATTACTTTATCTTTAAAAATCATAATTGGCACTTTTCAATAGAACAACCAAAAAGTTTTTGATGATATTGTTTAAAAGTAAATATCGTAGATTTTCCGATCAAATTTTTTAATTTTACTCGAATTTTTTCAAATTTTCTTCGCTGTGTCTTTAAAATTTTTATAGATTAATAGTTTATACTTACTGTCAAAAACATTGATTCCGCACGCTATTCAATAGCGTTTATTGTTTTGTTAAACATAAAAATAAAAAATAATTTATGTTTGAGGGGAAAAATAATTTTGGCATCCATAATTATTGTAAAACTGCAATATTTGTAAAAAATAAATTTTAATATGTTGTCAACAAAGTTTGGATCTACGAAATAACCGATCGAATTTTTTAAATTCGTTTTAAAACAGAAGATATTTGTGTTCAAAAAATAACAAAAATTGTCAAAATTCAAATTAGTATATTCAGCTTTTAAAGCAAAACTTTCAAATTTTGCATCGACCATTTTGTAGATTGTACTTTTATCTTCAACAATATCTTTAGATTATTATATTTAACAAAACAATAAACGCTGTGGACTAGCGCGAAATCCATGTTTTAGGCTGTTTTCTGGCGCGGTAGAGGATCGTCTTAAGGTTTCAATACTATTCTTATTGGAAATCTCCTCCTCTTTAAGAATCTTTTTTTTAATTTCTTAATTATAAATAGTTTTTGAAATATTAGCGAAAAACTAAATAGGTAACTTTTTTCTTCATCTTCATTTAACTTTTGCAATTTGTTAGATGCTGAAAAATAGTAACACCGGCGTACCGGTGCTACCGGTGCCACCGGTACGTCGGTGCTACCGGTACGTCGGTGCTACCGGTGCCACCGCTACTACCGGTGCCTATGACCGGTGCCCCGGTGCTACCTGTGCGCCGGTGCCACCGATGCTACCGGTACCACCGGTGCTGATGACCGGTGCGCCGGTGCCACCGATGCTACCGGTACCACCGGAGCGCCGGTGCCACCGATGCTACCGGTACCACCGGTGCGCCGGTGCCACCGATGCTACCGGTACCACCGGTGCTATCGGGGCGCCGGTGCCGACGACCGGTGCCACAAGTGCGCATCGGTAGCCGATGTTACCCGAGTCACCGGTGCCCCGGTACACCGGTGGACCGGTAGCGTACGAATAGACACTCCCTTATTATTATTATAAATATCTATGTAGACAGTCAAATGAAATAGGTATACCTATCACATTTTTTTTACCAAGTGTCACAAAATGAAATACTAGATTATTATGTACAGGATGTTTCAAGATGTAGGACCTCAAAACAAGAAAAAAAATTATTTGGAGATTTTCTCGCAAACGTTTCGTTTAGGAGATATTGACTTCTGAAGTTATTGAACCCTGAAACATCCTGTATAATTAATTAACCAAATTAGTTTTATTTCACACATTCTGGTCGTCAACTCACGGGTACCTATTCATGGTTGTTAGTGAAGAATGCACCACAGGGTATGTTTATGTGCAGAAAATTATACAAGGTAATTCACAACTTTTGATGACGTATAGTGCTCAACTCATTTATTACAGAATTGAAAGAATTTTAGTTTCAGATTTTTTAACCAAACAGTTTTGAGTCATTGTTTTCAAATGGAATTTTATAAATTTTCTACTCTTGCCATTGCACAATAAATCAAAATTTAATTTTATTCCATTCATAATAATTAATCAGATATCGATTACAATGGTTACAATTATTTATATGCTACTTTGTGAAAACTGTCCTTAAATTTACGAATTTTAACAAATTTCATGGTCAGTAAGTAGAGTAATATAAAGTTAAATATATATTTAACTTTATTAGTAATAAATATAAGAATAATTAAAGGTTTAAATATAATTTTATTGTAAAACGTTGTCTTTATCAAAATAAACAAATCAGTAACTAATATCAATAATATGTAGAAAACAATTAACACAAAATAAACATGCATAGTGATCTATAAATTGTAAATATAAAATTAAAATATACAAACTAGATCACTACAGTACTATATGCCATTAAAATACATGCATGAAATTGTGAATCACCCTGTATATTATTTTCTCTCAGAGACCTTGCCAGCATCGCTATTTTTTTCAACTTTGCAATTTGGCTTTCCCATCCACATTACAAGTCTGTGGAACTGCAAGAGTGTTTGAGTCCTGCTGAGAAGGAACGGACGCAGCAATGTTCATTATCTAACCGGAATCGGAAGACAGATGGTACTTCCGGTCGACGTCGGGCGTCTAGTCATTGTGACTCGAACTATAAATGTATTTTGCAAGTGGAGGAATACTACAGAATAGTAGTAGAACAATAGAAAAATAGATTTCATATCAATTTATTTCCACAATCTCTATAATAAGGAAAATCGTCATTATAAATAATTAATTTAAAAAATATGTACCTACCTAATGCAAAATAGTACCTATATTAAAGAGATAATTTTTTCGCACGCGTCCATATTTGTGAAAACGAGCCGGAGAGCTAGTTTACTAAAGAACAAGTGTGAAAAAATGAGTTCTTTTATATTTATTCTGTTTGATGTCTTTTAATATTGTAATTTAAATTAAACTGCCACAACATACATAGTTAATTTAGGGAAATTTATGTGTGAAACTTTGATTTATTCGCACGAAATATCCAATTTCATTTTTATATTTTCTCGATGCACTTTTTTTTTAAACACCCATAACTTTGTGCCAAATCATCGTAGGAACTTCGTTCTTTGATTCCTGCACAGGGAATTGAACAAATTTTAGTGCCCTTTTCGTGGATTAAGTAAAAAAAAAACAACTCCGTACACATCGTCAAAGTTGGACATTTTTAAAATTAAAAATATTTTTTTTCACAGGGTGCTAGAGAGGGGCGGAAAGCGCTTAAGTTCGCATGTATGACTTTAAAGTAAATACTTCAAAGTTTTTCGCCCGCAAAGATTCATCGAAATCGATTGAAAATATGCCGAGTTATGGCGATTTGAAAAGTGTTTAATTTTTTTCCACCAGTGTATGTTGCTTGTCACAAAGTGAACCTTGGCGACATTCAGTTGCCACAAAGTTAACTTTGTGAACGCCAAATAGAAAAAATAATTTGTAAGTACTTCTTTAAAAAAAATTCAATAGTTTCTCAATTTATTGATACATTTCATGTCTTGGAACTAAAACAGTATTTTTAAAATTTCTCAACAAATAACATTTGACGCATATTTATTTTTGTATCTATCATTACTACCTCACGTGGTGGTATTTCATGGCGTATAATCCCCTCATTTGATCATGCCTGTAATCATCGGTGATTACCAGCATATGTAATGAATAGTACTGGCTTATTTGGGATAAAGTTACACTTAATGGTTGAATTAGTCGCGTGGGTAATAACAACGAAATGTGGCGAGTGAACAACAGAACTTTCGATAACAAACATTTTGTGGTTTCATATCAAAGGAAGCTCAAATCATTTATGAGAACGGAGGAGTAGTTTCAGCAGATACATTGCGAATAATTAATTTTATCTACGACTACTATGAAAAGTTATTTATGCTTTCAATTGTCAACGAAAAGTTGATTGTTAATGAGGACCAAGCAAAAAAACATTTTATAGCGCGTCTCCTATGACAACGCGCAATAAAGTATTTTTTGCTCTCATAAAATAAAAGAAAATGACAGAATCTAACAAATTTTATAATTTATTTAGTTCGATATTATTGGTATCGTCATGGTTACGAATAAAACATAAATTTATTGAACGCAGATTGAACGAACTGAATACTATGATTATTATAACAGATAATTTTGGTTGTAGATAAAATTATGTGTGTTACGAGCGTAAAGTGTCTTTGTTCCTCTTGCACTATTTCTGCTCTCGCCTCGGCTCGCGCTGCAATTAATAATATTAGATGTGCAAATTCGTTACTCAAACATTTTGGATAAGCGCAACACAAATTCATAAATTTTGCAGCAAGATTTAAAATTGTTATTTATAGAGACTTTTCATAAACCATTGTAATTTAGACACTTTAACGCAGTCTTAAGGTTAAGAAAATACATAGCAGGATAGCAGTCCTCCACATTTTAAATTTTATTCGAGGATAAGAATAAAATTTTTAAAGAAATCTTTAATTAAAGTATCAAATTTATTCCTGTAAACGTAGTTACGTGATTATTAAGTCTCATTTCCGCTGACTGTTTTAATGCTTAAGAACTATGTTTAATGCATAAGTACTAAGAGCAACGCATAAGAACAAAACTTTGCAAACTCCAAACATAAGGCGTAATGCACAAGCATAGTGATTGACATGGTGTCATATTTATTTTGTTTCGAGTTGTCAATGTCTGTTTGTTTCTAAATATGGAACTGAATACCTTACTTACGAAATTAACAGTTCTTCCATATCAAAAAAAAATGTCGGTAATGATTAAATTTATGTATTAAGCACTAAAACAGTCGGTGGAAATGAGGCTTTAGGATAATTAAAATATTTCTTGTTGACAAGTGGCATAAAATATCTTGTTCACTTAAAAAACTTATCCTTAATGTAACGAATTTAAAAAAAAATGTGATTAAGAATCAGGACATCGAAATGTGTATGCCCACAAAATGTTTCACCCTTTTAACACAATGTATTGTAATGTGAAATAGTATTGTATTCTTGAAAATGTTAAAAATAACCTCGTGTCAAATTTTTCATGTAGCTAATTATAATAATCCTCCCTCTTCCCCTTTCGAGTAATTCAGTTAATTATAGTTTTTTCCTCCCGTTGAAATATTAATGTTAATTTCGCGGCGCATAAACCTTCTCTAACCCTCGATTTAGTGAAATAAGGGGCATTTTTCACTCGCGCTAGCGTGCGTTGTATTCATTTTATCTAAGAGCCGAGCGACAGTAAAATGCTTGTTTCATTATCAGTCAGTTTGTTGATTTATACTCAGATTGCTTGCATTTGACACTTAATTCTACGGTAAATAATGCAAGTCGTTACAGTGAAAAACACAGTTGTGGAATCGACTAAATATTCGCCCAGTTATCAACGCTATAAAGATATCTTTATTGGGGCATAAAACTTTTATAAACAAAATTCCGAGAACATAGCCTTCGATGACCAAAATTTTTTTGTACAATAATAATAATTAAATAACAAAATTAATTTAAGTAGATCAACGTAACAAGTCTTAAACCTCATTCACATAAGCATTTAGTTTGAAGGTTTTCATTTATGTTTACGTTTAAGAAAGTTTAAATTCATATAACTAAATACGAGCATTCACACTTCCCACTTTCATGCACTGTGAATGCTCGTATTTAGTTAGATGAATTTAAACTTTCTTAAACGTAAACATATTTATGATATACCGTGCGTCTTATGTTACCAGCCATCAACTCAAGGTACTCAAAGTTGTTAATGTAGAGTGCAGTATAGGGAATATTTTTGTGCAGATAGATACCACAAAATACAAACACACATAAAATTTTGCTATTTGAAGTAATCATTAGCTTCGCCGTTAAAAAGTTACTGTAAAACAATAATACGCTTTCAGATATAAAGCCTTGTTCACACATGGATTCTTTGAGGATTCTTTCATTCATCTGAATCCTGAGAAAATGAATCCTTGTAAGATTTGCCTCAAATAGCAGCGCCGCTAAATTCTATTTTTAATAAGTCTTGGAAATGAAGAACTTCTGATTCATTGATAACTTCAAAAGTGAATTTTTTATTTTCCAGGATTCAGAAGCGTAAAAGAATCCTGAAAAAGAATCCTGGTAAAATTTGCTAATCAAATAACGGCGCCGCTAAACTAAATCTTCAATGAGTCTTGGAAATGAAGAATTTTTATTTCCTTGATAACTTCAAAACAGTTAATTAATATTTTGCAGGATTCAAAACTAATAGAGAACCTTAAAACAGTGAATTTTATCCAGTATTCAGAATTTATTATGAAAGAAATCTGAAAGAATCCATATGTGAACACGGCACAATAAATTATGCCCAAAAAAGTGAAGTCCACATTTTCCAGAAAAAATTGTTATTTTTCTATGCTCAGAATAATTTCTTTGATTACCTACTACATAATTTCGTCTACTTACGAGTATAATGAAACCTGTGAAGTTCTCTAGCTAGTGAATATTTTCCACTTGTACGTTTCCCACTTGCTTTCCGCTTAGCGAACATACGTTTTTATAATTAATGGATGTAATACCTACTCGGCACCGTAACAAAAAATTCATGAAAATCTTTTAATCGTGTTTGTTTTGCAGCCCATATTTTCTATGCTGAAATTAAATTGATGCTCTTATTGGATTTCCTCTGATAGTTTTAACTAATTGGATTAGAAAATCAATGGCGCCTGGAAACTGGTTAGTTGGAAGAAAATTGCCATTAATTCGCTTGTTGTAAATGAATACCTTTATCGGAGACTAACAAGCCAGGGAAGGGGAGTGTTTTGTTTGTTTTCAATAAAATTTTCACGTATAGCTCAGTGCGTAACGTGACCTACAAGGGTTCTGACAACTCAGAATCAAATCCACCAACTTGACATAATAAAAACTTATTCTTGTACTTTAAGTGATATTTCGCAAGTCTATCCTAGCCACATCCTAAGTACGACCAAAAATTACATACTCAATACGAAACATCTCAGAGAATTACATGGGATGCATAATTGGGATTGGGATTATTACCAAATTACCAACATTGGGATGTTACATTGTTAATGTTACTAAGGGCAGACATTAGCAATCGCTAGGATATTAATAGGCAAATATATCTAGTACTTAACAAGCGTGTGTTCACATTCTTGAAATGTTCTGAGGATTTTATTTTGTCAAGTTGGTTCCACTTTACCAAAATCTCTCTGATTAATCTAATCGATGGTAATATGTTAACATTTGAGGCTGCCACACCTAAGTTGGGGAAAAAATGGGATACAAAAATGTATGTTGCATGCAGGGTGTTTCATAACTTCAGGGTAAAAATTACATTACATACAGATAACAATTAAAAACTTATTTTTGATTCGTGATCAGTAGGTATGTCATTTTTACCTTCCGCTTCCTGTAAAGGAAGGTATTGGAATCATGCAAAAAATCGGGTAGTGAGTTTTTAGTGGATGAGCACGAATTAGGGTCCTTACAACTCATTTTTGATAGTTTCACGATGATGTCTGTGTGTATGTGGTCATACATTTATGTTTATAAGTTTAGATATGGCGGAAGGTTCTGTGTTGGCAACATCAGATTTTTTCCTGAAGTTGTGCAACAGCCTGTATAATGTTAATTTCCTACCGATACATTTTACAGTTATTGTTTATTTATTTAAATAATTTCAATATGAAGATAATTTGTGCGGATCAAAAAATGTAAGCTTTGCGGTAAATTTCCGCCTAGAATTTTCATGCATTTTTCTGTGTAATATTTATCAACTGAAGACTGAAGTAGCATTTTTGTTGTGGCGTTGAGAGAAATTCCTAGCCATGAATAACAGCCTTGCATGTTGAAAGACAATTTGAAACAAGGACTGCTTGAGAAATTTAGCCCGGGTTGTGGAACGTAGCTTGTCAGTCAATATGAGGAATATTTACGACGAAATATAGGAAATGGCATTTTGTATCATTCTTGACTTAATACTCCACTATTAGAAACATGAATGAAAAATGGAGAATCGTTCCGCACACGGATTTTTCTACGTAGTTTTCTGAAAAGCATAATGTGAATAAAATAAAACCAGTTTACAGAATATAATAATAAACATATTATTATTAATGCATAATCATTTCAACTTTTCGTATTAACAAATGTTTCCATCATGGATTACAAGATATCGAAGTTTAAACACAAAATTATTAATAATTGTACTTAGGTAATATAATTTGTAAATGTGCCAGATACATACGAGTAGACAATAACATTTATTCACAATCGGTTGGTAATATGTGCGTTTCCAACCTTCTAAACAGTTGGGAAGCGAGTCATTGTTTACTTTACTTCCCAGCTAGCCGGAAAAAACTTCCCGGCTAGCGGGGAAGTGAGCGTTACTTCCCGGCTAGCGGGGAAGTGAGCGTTGAAGTATCAAAACAAATTATAATAAAACTGTCATAAAATATGAATAAAATGAATATTTAAAACGGGCATATCAATAACCAATTGGATTGTGAATAAAATAGTATACATACCTCGCGGGAAGGCTCATTCCAGCCTCGCGTTCAAAGATGACTTCGGTGCAAGCACCTCAGTCATCTAATGAAACGCTCGGCTGTAATGAACCATTTCCCCGCTCGGTATGTAATATACTATTTCTTTATTTAGAATTATATAAAATTATCATAAGTACTTTATTCATCGAGATTTTGAAGAAAAATTGTTTGGTTAAGTAAAGTACTACTTTCTGTTAATGGATTGCTACTAAAATTAAATGGGCTCTTAAGGTTCTTATTAAAACCATAAATATAAAATTTGGTTATAATATAATGTTTGATATTTTTTTTACACCGGCTGAAAAAAATTGTAACATACGAAGAAACACACGCACGCATGCATCAGGAAAATAGTAAATTCGTAGTCTAGTCTAGAGACCCTGAAACGTGCTTATCTACTAATAACTCCAAAATTTTGACCCATTAGAATACCTCTGTTATGCCTATGTCACACCGGCGTGGCATGAAGCACGGTGTTCGATGTGGCATTTTGCTTCGTTCAAAGCTGCCAAAGGGGTGTCAGACCGGTATAGGAAAATGCCATACGAAAATTTGTATATTACTATGTTCACTTCGTACTTTGAAGGATTTTTAAAATTATTTTTGACAGTTGAGAATTAAAATTCATCAATTATTTGTGTTAATTAAATCAATAATTAGTTCATATATTGACAAAAGCTAAGTGTTATATTCTTATTATCTAATTACTTACTGTTATTATTTTAACATCAATTATTCACTAAATGTCAAAAACTTTATTGAGGACTCACTGTGAAATCAGCAACAAATTTCCATATGTCAAAATGTTCGATGGAATAGCGGCGATACAATTTTTACGTTATTCATTTGTTCCATCGAGCACCGTGCTCATGCCACGCCGGTGTGACATAGGCATTATATAATATGAGGCGAGAGGTAAAAATAATGTCAGGAGAGTAGTTTATCTAGAAAATTTCGAACAAAATATTGTTCATTTTCTGATCGAGCATTTAGTTTCTCAGTTGTGAGTCATTATCTCCTGTAACTACATAATTCCGGACTAGGTTCGTCTTTTTGTAATAAGGGTGAAATTCTCTCATCATTGCTGCGATTTTTGCACCCTCAGGCATTTCCAAATTATCGTGTCTTGAAGAGGGAAGTAATTACTTGAATATTACATGCAGAATAATATGAAGAGAAAATTCCAGAACATCCAGTCAGCTTCTACATTCAGGTTGTTATTATGAGAATATGATTATTTTATAAGAAATAATTTTCCCGTCTAAGACTGGGATTCAAACCAAGATGGCGATTTTTCGCACAGCGGGTGGAAGGGAGGGTGGTTCAATTAATCTTTTTTAGGGTAAACAGAATTGGAAATTACTTGGGGATGAATCATTACTTATGGAGGATGTTTACCTTTTTAAATATTCTAAATTGTTGTACAATATTTGGCAGAAGATTACTGCGAACAGATCCTTAGTAATTGTTTTGTAATTCCTAAAATTTATAACAAAGGTCACGTTATTATGAACGGACTATAATATGATCATAACAGTGCAAACATTTTTGAAGATATTCTAATATTTTTAGTTGTTGTCACACAAATAATTACTTAGATACCATATTATCTTAAGGGCCTATTGCATGGCAATAATACGCATTTAAAAACGAGTAATTTTTGTGAGGATCTCAATCTAATACAGTTATACGTATGATGTTGAATTTTTGTATGTAGATTAAGGAAGAATACTAAAAGTGCGGAATCTTCAAAATATTTAATTAATGTAATTAGTTTGGCTTTAATAATTATCCGAAATGCGGCGAAAATTGTACAAGTTTAGATATAATTTATGGCAATTCTGTTGATAAAATTATAATTTTATTGTTTTTCCGCCCTTTCTACATCTATGTTCTGTTCATTTTATCTTGAAACTCAATGATAACTTTTATAGTTCATTCATGAGATCCTCACGAAATTTTAGTGTTTAGTTTCTTTTTATCTCTAATTGTCGTTGGAACAATATATAGTTTGAATTTTTCAATTCAACAATGCTTTGTCGTTACTAATGTAAAATTTTAGATTTTTATTTTGAGCAATATAGCCAGAATCGTGAATTCTGATTCTCATTGCACTCAAGAAGGATAGCCCCTTAACTATTATACTAAAATCTACGACTATTATATAATGGAGTTAAGATTTATGAACGTGACTGGACTCCGGATTTTTCTTTCCGGGTTTCCGGATTCCTGATTTTAACTTTGAATTCCGGATATGTCTGGATTACTGCCCAGTAGGGCTGGGAAAAATATCGATAAATATCGATATTATTTTTAAATATCGGATATTGATATTGAAAATAATTTGTATTGATATTAATCGATATTTATCTATATTTATCGATATAAATCGACTTTTTAAATAAAACATTTATTTACAAATTTGTATTCATTATAGTTATTTATATATCAAGGGCATCATGATGATGTTTATGCTCATCCGAGGGCGACATGTTTACAAGCCCAAGGGCCTCTGGCCCGAGGGTCTGTAAATCGCCCGAGGGCTATAAACATCAATGATGCCCGTGGTGCATACAATATTTTATGTCTTACTATTTTATTTAAAATATTGCGAGTGTGACATTTCGCTTTGTCGTTTCGAATTTTGTTACTATTTTTGTTATCCTAGTAACAGACAGAAAATATATTAATTTCAGAAGAAAAACATTAGTGATGTCTCAATATTACCATGGCAATTTCTTAATGCCCTAGGGTATAATGTAGTATATAACATACCTCGTATCCATGACATAATTAAACAATTACATACTAGGAAGACATAAAAATATTAATCTAGCCTCACATTTTCATTGGATGACAGTGACAGTTGTGTTGAATAATGGACTAATAATACAATAGTGTTTAATTATGTATTTATAATACAATAGTGTGTGTCTTATGAAGGGGTTTATCCTACTACAGTTACCTACATAATAAATGCATTATTCAATGGTCGTGCATATTGCAATAACAAATTTATACATTTCAAGCGGAATATATTATTAATTTATCTGTTTGGTTTACCTTAACGCTGTTGCATCTATATCAAAAGATGTAGCGAATAGTTTTAATTAAATTTTCAGTGTAACATATAGTGTGCATCTTGAATGTCCATCTTCTCATCGTGTTGAATTATTAAAATGGCGCACGCATCCGCCCGCCAACATTTCATCCTAATGAACATAATTTGTCACCTGTCAGTTCGGATTCCCTCACTTCATTTGTTTGTCATTAATTTTAATATTTTCATTTGTTTTTGTGTTCCAAATTAAATATTACCTCCGCGAGCGAGTACTATTAGCGCTGTTACTACCACTTGTATTTTTAATTATAAATCAAGAAATGTTTGTTCACGCGAATCATTGAATTTCAATTTCAATAAATTATCAATTTTTCGATAATGTTTGCGTTGTATCAATTATGAACAAAAATTAATTATTAATTGAATTCGGAATCACCTGCTGCATTATTGATAAGATATTGACAGGTTAAATGTTTTAAACAAATATTTTATCCCATGGAAATAGTGAATTTTATTTGGAACTTGCTTTTGAAACATGTCAAGTTAAATTGGAAACAATGAGATACTATTGCTATTATTAAATTCACATTAAGGAGTATTTTTACCTTCCGCTTACCTGTAAAGGAAGGTATTGGAATCATGCAAAAAATCGGGTAGTGAATTTTTAGTGGATGAGCACGAATTAGGGTCCTTACAACTCATTTTTGATAGTTTCACGATGATGTCTGTGTGTATGTGTGTGTGTGTGTGTGTGTGTGTGTGTGTGGTCAAGGCCGAGTGTTAGTCGCATAACTCAAATACGAATTACCCGAAAATTTTGATATTTGGTATTTAACATTTGTATATAAATTGGAAGAGCTCCTTAGATTTTGGTACAAATATCTTCATCGGAAGTAATATTTCTTGAAGATTGAAAAGGTTAATTGTCAAAATTGTATATAAATTTGGAAAAATATAGTATTTATTTGTAATAAGAATAAAAGGAAAAGTTATTTGCAACTTACGTTATAAAAAAATTGTGTTTATCTGGTAGCATTAAAGAACTGCAGTAAAATTTAAAAAATAAATTTATCAATTAAAACGTTTATATCTTGTAATCCATGATCGGTTGATTTTTGTTTCTGCGTAAAAAATATTGACAGGTGAGACGGGTGACAAGTTGGCATACTAGCTATATAAGTCCTAAGTAAGATGTATAGTAATTGAACGGAGGATGGCTTCAACACAGCAGAGTTTTCCTGTAAATGAATCTTTTTATTCAAGTGATGCAAATTTCTGTGTTTGAATATTTTAGATTTTAATTTGTATATTTTAAATGAGCACCGGATTGTACGTATACATTTCTGTTTAAAGTCTAGATATGGCGGAAGGTTGTGTGATGGCCACGTCAGATTTTTATTTATTGTTACTGTTATAATAAAGTCTTCAAGACATGACAGTTCAATGGTATATTTTTATAATAGCTGATGAGTTTATGGTATACTGTCCGTGCAGCCAGAGTTGGCAGGAGCGTTGAGCGAGAGAAATAATGCTGCTGTTCTAAACAGAGTCACAATTCGTATACCTACTTTTTCAACCTTTATCCCTAACACAGAAGTGAAGTTTTGTATTTTTTTGTGGTTTTCTACTTTAGTTTCTAACAATACCTACTTATTTTATTATAATATAAATTACGATGAAGCAAAGACATAAAATAAATTTAAATTAAAATTAATGTGAAATAAAACTGCAAATAATATTGAGCACAGCAGATGCAAATCTAGAATGTAATAACGAAATATTGATTTTATATTTATATATTGTATGTATTATGATTTCGGGATTTGAACCTCATTTGGGTTATATATCCCTAGGGTGACTTGATGGGACACACACAGTATTAATTTTGTATATTTTTGCCACTTTCTCGTACACTTTACTACCATGTGTGTTGCCAGTCAACCCGGCGCAAGCCCTTGTTGCAGCCTTTAGCCGGTGCCCGATAGCTAGAGGTTGCCAAGTTAATTAGATCCCAACTTGGAATGGTAACGGGAGTAGGTACCGATCCAAAACAGGCCGTGAAAATTTCCTAACCTGACCGGAATTCGAACCCACGACCTCTGTAACCAGAGCCTAGCATTCTATCCACTATGCTACATTCATTTTATCAGCACAATATTTATAAAAACAGTTTGGGCACCACTGATTTTTTAAACTTAAATCAAATAATATTTTGAGCACAATATTCATATTGGGGAATAAACCGAACCTGTTGAAACCTTGTTTGCGCTAGGAACCAAATGTTTGCAAGTTAGTATACCGTGGATTGAGCTCCATTAAATTGTAGTCCAATTGCTCCTAACTCTCCCTAGACTATAATGTTTTGATTGTGCTAAGTATGTGCTTTACTGTGCGCTATATATTATAGTATGTGCGTTCATACAAAATGGTCCATATAAGTTTGTAAATTGCGACTACAAGTAAATACTAATAAACAAATATCAGAAAAGTAAAAATTTATCATGATAGTAGTAATGTGCCCCGTATGTGCTTCTTTGTGCGCTATGTTTTATGACGTGTGCGTCATTAGTATTCCAGCAATTCACTTGATAAGAAATGCGACTCCTGTTCCATAGTCGCAAATTTCTTCTGAAACTATCATGTTTATAGTGTGCTCAGTATGTGCTTTACTGTGCGCTATATATTATAATATGTGCGTCCATACAAAATGGTACATACAGTTTTATAGCAATGTGCCCTGTATGTGCTTCTTTGTGCGCTATGTTTATAAACTTAATAACGAGATATTAAATATTATCTTATGGAGGTGTAACAAAATAATTATACTAAATTAAAAATGAATTTGAATACAAAATTTTATTCTTGTTTTTGTTATACAGGGTGTAACCCAACCTGTGTAACAAAATATGGTGTATAGTATTGGACAGTGCGTCCAATGAATCAAAAAGAATTTTGATGAAATTCGTAAAATTAACAGTAGTTCGCATAACAACATTTTGAGTATCACTGGTTGTCACATTTAAATACAAAAAAAGTTAAACAATATAGTTATGCAGTATTTATTAGCGTAATTAATCATAATTACATTATTGTAATAATAATTTTACAAACAGGAAAAAATGAAATTTGTACGTCCCATTTGTTTGGACCCATTTTTTAATTCGAGTTTTTCAACAAAATTCTTTTTGATTCACGATTAGTACAACTAAAATCAAGTGAATAAATAATATCAATAATATAACCGTATAAAATATTGATAAACACAGATGAATTTTCAAAGTTTTGCAAAGTTCAAAGCAGAAAACAATATTAACACAATGGCCAAACAGTGGTAGAAACCTTGTGTAATAGGCGAAAAAAATCAAAGTAGGTACCTAGCTGATCTCTTACGAGTGTGGGGTAGCGCTTGATATTTGTATACATGTATTTATATGGGACTTATGTTGTACTTCTTGTGAAAAGTTGATTTTGTGAGTTGTTTTGTGCAGTTATCCATTCTAAAATGACAACTTATGCTAACTGAATGACAACTAATAAGTTTAAAACAATATTTTGTAATAATGAGGTGCCTATTTGATTATATGATTTATAGTAGGTATTAAACTAAAATTTTATAAAAATTCCAACAAAATAGAGTTATTCTTGTATTTACAAAGTTTTCATCTTTATAGTTTGAATTTATACCTACTATATTTAAAATCGCACTAGTAGAAGCTAAAGCCTTTTGTTTTGTATTTGGATAGACGGAATTTACACACATTTTCACTTAATTAATGTCCAACTTGTTTCTTATTATTGTCATAATATCCCTGTTTCCAGCGCAATAATAATAAATATTGCCTCAGGTCATTATTTTTCAAAATACGCCCAAGGGTATTATTTGATATGTAATTTTCTTATTACCATAGAAACAGAATGTCACTAACAATTAGTAATCTGTTAAAAAATCTCAATGACAAAACAAAAATCGATAAAGATAAAAATTATACGGCCCGGGTGTCACACCCTCCTCCTTAATCCGCCACTGGCTACTGGCCCTAGGAAAGTATGCTGTTGACCTCATGTATATTATTTTAACATCCTTGGCCTTGATACCTTTAATTACTATAATATGGTTTACAGGGTACATTGCTACAAACATGTAGCTATGTACCATTTTGTATGGACGCACATACTATAATATATAGCGCACAAAAAAGCACATACTGAGCACGCTATAAACATGATAGTTTCAGTAGGAATTTGCGACTATAGAACAGGAGTCGCATTTTTTATCAAGTGAATTTCTGGAATACTAATGACGCACACGTCATAAAACATAGCGCACAAAGAAGCACATACGGGGCACATTACTACTATCATGATAAATTTTTACTTTTCTGATATTTGTTTATTAGTATTTACTTGTAGTCGCAATTTACAAACATATATGGACCATTTTGTAAGGACGCACATATTATAATATATAGCGCACAGTAAAGCACATACTTAGCACAATCAAAGCATTATAGTCTAGGGAGAGTTAGGTGACATTGGACTACAACTTAATGGAGCTCGTGGATTGTCGTCCTGCATGTATCAATGTTTGGAAGATAAAATTATTAATTGTGTGTGTATATTTTGACGTATTTAAATGTAGAAATGTCAATAAATTTCGTGTAATTGAACTTTTTAGTGCGTAAACATTATATAATAATAAAGACTATTTTAAATTTTAAGTGTAGTGCCATGAACAATTGAAAGACTTTCTGGGACACCTATAGGATGCACCATCGTCAGAGTACACAAAAGGTTAGCATTTTTATTTTACTAAATATTTTATAATGTATTGAGGTTGAAATTGGTTTGAATGAAGTTTTAAATGGACATCCATTAATAATGCCAATAATGAAGGAAAATAAATAAAATGAACAATGTGCCCATATTTATTTTTATTCACAAAGTACATGTTTCATACTCGCAGCTGTAAATGACTGTTTTCTCAAAGATTTCTAATATACGATAAACATTTTATTATGTTTGGCTATTACAGTGAAAGAACGGTGGTAAATACCTTTATTACGTTTCCAATACTCGAGTAAAATTGCTGTTTATATGTGTCAAATGTAAAATATATACAATGTCATTTTGTACCAAATGGTTCTTTACGTACTCTAACATTATAAAGCAAATTGGTCGGGTTCAAATTAGCTCTGCAAATTGGTTTGTTTAATAGAGTTTGTTATAAGCTTGACATTATTTATAATCGAAAAAGTTCATACATTAAAGCCTATACATTATAATATTCACATATCAAACAGTACCTACCTACCTCTGTCTGTCTGAAGTATGGAAAAAAGGTATATACATAATATTCAATTATTAGTAAAAATATTAGTTTGTTGAAAAATCTATTTTACATAGGTATAATGTTACATTAAATCGTGTTCGCTTTTTTATTAATCTTTACCGTTGTGCTACATATTTACCATTCTATTTTTACCACTCCAACTTTTACCACAGCATTTTTCCCACCATTCTTTTTTACCGCTATCCTGTTTTACCATTAACCCATTTTTTACCACTCAATTTTTACCACTCCAACTTTTACCTCTGTATTTGTACCACTATACTTTTTACCGCTATTACGTTTTACCACTCCGTTTTTGCCATTACAACTTTTACCACCATACTTTTTACCGCTATTCCGTTTTACCATTAATAGTTTGTGGAGCTATAGTACGGTTTTATTAGTGTAGTAAATACCAAAACCGAGTTTGTGGGGGCTCTAGTACGGTTTTGTTAGCTTTGTTAGTGTAGCAAATACCAAAACCGAGTTTGTGGGGCTCTAGTACGGTTTTGTTAGCTTTGTTAGTGTAGTAAATACCAAAACCGAGTTTGTGGGGCTCTAGTACGGTTTTGTTAGCTTTGTTAGTGTAGTAAAAACAAAAACCGAGTTTGTGGGGCTCTAGTACGGTTTTGTTAGTGTAGTAAATACCAAAACCGAGTTTGTGGGGCTTTAGCACGGTTTTGTTAGCTTTGTTAAAAAAGAGACGGTGGTAAAAATGAATTGGTAAAAATACACGTTGGTAAATATGTTGGTGGTAAAAAGAATTAGTGGTAAAAATAGGGACGGTGGTAAAAATGGATTGGTAAAAGAATACGTTGGTAAATACGTTGGTGGTAAAAAAGAATTAGTGGTAAAAAGGGGCGGTGGTAAAAAATGGATTGGTAAAAGTATAATGTTGGTAAAAAATGGATTGGTAAAAGAATTACAGTGGTAAAAAAGGGACGGTGGTAAATAGGGATTGGGAAATATGGGGGCAAATCATTTTTTATATAAGCATAATAAAAATGTAGAAGGAAAAGGGAGACCTCACTATAGAAAGGTTGAGAAACACTGCACTCAAAAATAAAACATATATAATTATGCCAATGTTTGACGAGTTGTTTCATTATGGTTTGGATTACAGTAGGTAGCTTTAATACCGACTATGGGAAGTACAAATGACAATTAATTTTGTAATGAACAACAACAATCATATTGCTTTATTAAATCAACTAATCGCAATTGTTTTAGATTTCAAAGCAACTTATACACAATGAACATGAAATGAACAATATTGCATCTATGGCATGTATTTATAGTAGAATAATTACAACTTGCACAATTATTTGCATTCTAAATTGTATTTAGTATTTGCAGGAGAATTTATCATTATCAGTGATATCAACAGTTTCATCAGAGCATAGATTTATTCTATGGAATTTTTTAATATTCATGTGGATTTTAAAAATTTTAATACATATTCAACGTGATGAAACTATTTCAAAAAATTTTCAGGGCAGTTATAACCAATAAAGCATTCTGTATATTTTTATCTACTATGAATAAAATAAAATATAATCTATTGAATTCATTCAGAACTTCAGTAACTTGAGTGTGGCAGATTTATACTGTACTTTACTATACAGAGTGTGCCTGCACCTTGGAGAAAAAATTAAGGGTACATTATGACATGACGTGCTAAACGTGGAACAGAAAGAATTTTTGGAAAATTTGCAAAATTTTATTGAAAACAACTTAATTTAAATGAATTTTCAACATTAGACATTAGACGTTGTGTTTATATACCTGTGATATTGTAGTAGATTTAAATAAAATATTTTGAAAACTACTTTTCCTGGACTCTGATCATGAATCAAAAAGAATTTTGTAGAAATTCACAAAATTGCAAAACAATATCATTTTGGGTAGGTACCACTGGTTGTCACATTTAATGCAAAAAATTAAACATTAGTTGTACAGTATTTAGTAGCGTAAAAATAATTTTACGAACAGGAAAAAATGAAATTTGTAGGTACTTGTTTGAACCTATTTTTTAATTTGCAAATTTCAACCAAACCCTTTTTGATTCATGATCAGTGCGTCCAATACTATACACCCTTAAATTTTGTTACACAGGTTGGGTTACACCCTGTATATGAACGAAGTTGTGCATTACCTGTATTGTACTATGTGTGCAGTTATACCAGCTTCAACTCACGTGTACTCTTCGCTCTTAATGAACAGTAAAGTTCAGTTTGTTAGAATAAAAGTATTTCGCCTGTCTGCCTGTCTAATTAAATTGTTAGTGTCAGTCTTTAAAATAAAAATCCATCCAGAGCCACCTACGGCGCATTATAAATATTAGCCATGACGTCATATTTCACACCTTCGATCACAGGTAGGCGACCCCTCCGCATGCGCGCCGATCCTTTGCCGAACATAGCCGATTCAGGCCGAGAGGATTATGGTCATATGCACTCCTGGCACGTTACTGACCCTTCCACCGTGATATTACGATGCGTTTTTATTTTGTTTGGCGCTGTATTTCACCGCCAACTGAAATTATAAATTCTCCTAGCGAATACAGATATGGCAGATTCTGTTGTAATTTCTTATTTGCTGTTCTATTACGACTGCAAGAAGAAGACACTCAGATGTAAGATTGTAAGATTGCTTTTCTTGTAAATAGCTTGCTGGAAAATTCATAGCGGTACTCAGAGGAGATTCAGTCTGTTTTAATTGAAGATGCTTTTATATTTAATTAAGAATTACAAACGAACGGATTTTGTCAATATTTGCAGTATTTTATTTGGCACTCTAGACTATATAACTTCATAATGTCTGTGTCATTAAACTTTTTTTTCTATTCCACTTTTTTCCCACTACTAGGGCTACCTGAAACTAGCCCTAAACTCGTACATTGCCGCATTTTTAGCTATGCAATGTCATTTTGAAGTTGAAAAATACTGCAAAAGAGTTTTAGTTGCGAGTAAACTGTCAGATTATTATTAACTTCAGGATAGTGTTTTTATAAACATTTAATAGAGAGAGATGGATTTTATGCTGGATTTTAGGTAGTAGACATGCCTCTTAAACTACCAATGTTTGAAATGACAGACTTACTTAAGTGATGCATATTATAACTCCTAGAATACTCTCGATTTTACTTTTTTTTTCTATTTCAATTTTTTCTCACTACTAGGGCTGCCTGAAACCAGCCTGAAACTCGTACTTTGCCGCATCCTAGCTATGCAATGTTATTTTGAAGTTGAAAAATATCGTAAAAGAGTTTTCTTTGACAGATGATTATTAACTTCATTATAATGTTTTTATAAACATTTAATAGAAGGAACAGATGTGCCTTTTTAAAATTTTAAAAATTAATTTCTATTTGCATAATTTGAAATACCTACTCGTATTTTATGAATTTTTCGGAATTTGTATAATCATGTACAAATGTTTAATTAAAATTTTAAAAAGGCCCATCTGTAGATCCATTCTTTCTCTATTAAATCCTTGTTGAATTTGAAATGTTGCCATTTTTGTACTGGCCACAAAACACTCGCTACGTTAGTACATTTTATGCTGGATTTTAGGAGGTAGATGGGCCTCTTAAGAAGGCAAGACCAATTATTGTAAAATATTTTAAAATACGTTTAAAAGCCACTCCTGCTAAAACTGCTATTTCGAAGTAACAAGTGCATTTAATGCGCAACGGCATATTATAATAAACTTTAATAACTAGTAATTCCATTAGTAATTATGTCGCAAACTTGACACTTATCGCACAGCACCGTAATGAATATATTCGCGTAATATGTAAATAGTTTAATAAATACAAAGTTCAGAATTGGAATCAAGGTACACCCGCTACAGTTTTAGCTTTCATTCAGTCATACAAGTGGCCAGAATTACGAAGTTTACCCCCGCTTAATACATAACGACGCATTCACCCGCCAAGAGTGGATGAAGGGGGTAAAGTCCAACTTAACTCCCGAAGTTAACATGTCTGGGATGTCTATAGTTTAAATTAAAAAACTTGGATTGAAAGGCCGTTGTCAAATGCAGTTTCTTTATTAAAAACTACAGGTCTGGATTTCTCTCTCCGACTTCGAGCCGGGTAGTTTAATAACCTGGCCGCACAATCGCTGCCCACAATATCACGGATTATAAAATGCTTTATAGCGCTCCGAGAAAAATGACCAGAAATATTTGTAGCATAAAAAACATATTGCGCCGTTGTGGACTTTATATCATGTTAAAAAAGCCGTAACTTCTGCCATCAAATATTTAGTACAGTAATTGTGACGTTTATTATCGTATTATTAATCAAATTTCACACATATAGCCCTGTTCACAATTCTTTCATATTGCTGAATTTAAAAAAAATCCTGGTGAAAATTACTGTCAAATAGCGACGCCTCTAAATTCAATCTTCAATCAGTCTTGGGAAAGAAGAAATTCTATTCATGCCATCAAATATTTAATACATCAATACATTGTTTATTTTCGAATTATTTATTAATAAAAATTCGCACATTTTTAAACAAAAAAAATCTGAAGTGGCCTGCACACAACCTTCCGCCAAATCTAGACTTATAAACATAAATGTATACGTATACAATCCGGTGTCCCTAAAATATACAAATAAAAATCTAAAATATTCAAACATAGAAATTTGCATCACCTGAATCAAAAGATTCGTTCACAGGCAAACTCTTCTGTGTTGAAGCCATCCTCCGTTGAATTACTACATTTAATATCTTACTTATGACTTATATGGCGCTAGTATGTCAACTTGTCACCGGTCTCACCTGTCAATATTTTTTACGCAGAAACAAAAATCAACCGAACATGGATCACAAGATTTCAACGTTTTATCTGATAAATTTATTTTTTAAATTTTACTGCAGTTCTTTAATGCTACCAGATAAAGACAATTTTTTTATAACGTAAGTTGCAAATAACTTTGCCTCTTATTCTTATTACAAATAAATATTATATTTATCAAAATTTATATAAATTTTTGACAATTATCTTGTTCAATCTTCAAAAAATATCACTTCCGGTGAAGATATTTGTACCAAAATCTAACGTGCTCTTCCTATTCGTATATAATTGTAAAATACCAAATATCAAATTTTTTGGGTAATTCGTATTTGAGTTATGCGACATCCGGCATCGGCCCGGACCACACACATACACACATACACACACACACACACACACACACACACACACACACACACACACACACGCACACACACGCACACACATACACACATACATACAGACATCATCGAGAAACTATCAAAAATGAGTTGTAAGGACCCTAATTCGTGCTCATCCACTTAAAACTCACAACCCGATTTTTTGCATGATTCCAATATCTTCCTTTACAGGTAAGCGGAAGGTAATACCTAGTATATAAAAAAGTCGTCCAGCTCGGTTTTTCTCTTGACTCAGTTGCATTCAGGCAAGTAATAAGGTGGCTAACTTTGACTCAGCTCTGTGTAGAACAGTCATATTCCTTCTTTTCATTACCGTTCAGCCAACTCTGGCTGCACGGACAGTATTTGATATTATATATGTACTTTATTAATAGGGACGTAACTAAGGGTAGGCCTGGGTGGACCAGGGCCCACCCTAAAAAGTCTTGTTTATTAAGCAACAAAATAATTTTTTAGTTATTCTTACAAATTACTTAGCAGGAATTAAAAGCATATTTGCTATTGGTCAAAACTAGGGATAGGAAAATTTTGATATATCGGCAAATATCGATATATCAGTCGATAACTCGATATTATCGATATTTTCCGTTAATTATCGACATATATTAACAAATATCGAATTATCGATACATCAATACCAAACGAAAAGTAGTAGAACTGATGTTCATATCGATATTTATCGATATATCGCAATTTTTCTCATCCCTAGTCAAAACCTGTAATGTAAATAGCTATCCAAGTTATAGTAGGTGTTACAGTGTATACAGCTACATGTGCTGTATTTAAATAAATTATTCGTCATGTGGTTCTGTAGTAAATAATAAATTAATTTGAACCTAATTCTGTCAATTAATAAATAATTTAACAAAATGTTACGAGCCACAGATAATACTTTATCTTCAACTATAATTAATGAGCAATTCACTTTCAAGGTTAATTTGAAATATAATTTCTACATACATCTTTCACGCCTATTACCCATCTTGGGTGTGGCTGACTCACAGTGTGAGTTTTTAGTGTAGGTATATATTTGCCATGTGTGCGGTTACCAGCCCTCAACTCACGGGTACTCACGGTTATTAGTGGAGAGTACATTTTCTAGTAACAAATAATGTATTTTGTGTACTAATTTACGTACCTACTAGTAGAGGAGTAGTGACAGTTCTGGCTCAAAATTCAAGATGGCGGCCACTGAGGTAACTAGTGGGGCTTCTGGAGCATAATTCAAGATGGCGGCCACTGACCTGTTTCTCAAAACAGGTACCTGTTTTACCTGTTTCTAGACCTGGTTTAAGCTGTTTCTATATCTGATTTTAGGAAACAGGTAAAACAGGTATCTGTTTTTGAGAAACAGGTCAGTGGCAGCCATCTTGAATTATGGTCCAGAAGCCCCAGTAGTTACCTCAGTGGCCGCCATCTTGAATTTTGAGCCAGAACTGTCACTACTCCTCTACTCCTACTTAAAACTAAGTAAAAGGTATTTTCCTTTTTCAGTTGACCTACCGACCTATAAGGGTCTAAGTGAAACATTTCATTATATAATTTCTAATTCTAATGCTTCATCAATGGTATTAAATTTCCATTTAGCAAGAAAATGCTTCATCGTAATCCTTTTGAAATTGCTTTCGAATACGTAAACAACTGGTCTTTCCGTTGATTTAATTAGTCAGATGGCACTAAATGCAATATTAAAATGCACATGTAAGATTGCAAACACAATTGCAATGTAGGTAGAACAACAAGTCTTAGTCTATGTTCTTGTGAGCTGCGTAAGCCAAATTTCATTACTTAATGCGCTTTGCTGTCTATGCACTAATACACAAAGGTAAATATAATTATTATGATTGAGATTGAAACCGCAAAAAGATCATAGTTGCCAAAGACGCAAATACTGGCTTTGAGGATTTCATATTGACATTTAAGCTCGATTCTGACCTATCCAATTAGCAATTATTAATCGAGAAACAAGTATACAACTCCATCCCAAAAATTTTCATCTTTCTCTCATAATTTCAATAAAAACATTTAGGTAATATTATGCTTGCTATGTACAGGGTGAGTCAGCTAATTGTTCCCTATTTCATTTGTTTGTAAAGTCTCAAGTTTTTGTGTAAAGTCCGCCAAATTTTTGCTGTAAATACAGTAGCCACTTGAGTTTTTGTTCGAAAAGTTTTATCATTATTGCTCTATTGCTTCCTAATTGGTGACTGAAATAATGATTAATTAATTAATGATTAGTCAAACGACTATTTGTAGGATTTTAAAGGACCTTAAGTGGCATCCTTATAAGATTCAAATTCTGCAGGCAATTTCTGAAGAGGATAAAGCAAACCGATTGGAATTTGCAGAAGACGAAATTGAACGAATGAATGAAAACCCTGGTCATCTGAATAACATCATGTTTTCTGATGAGGCACATTTTTATCTTGATGGTGGATTTAATAGACACAATCATCGGTATTGGTCAGATGAAAATCCCCACTGGATTGCTGAACAATCCTTGCACTCTCCTAGAACGACTGTTTGGGCTGCAATTGGAGATTTTGGATTAATTGGTCCAATTTTCACATTGAAGTGAACCACTCGTGAAGTTTTTGTCTGATCGATTTGAAATTTCGGCAGTAAAAATTCCTTTAGATAGTTCATGTTTTGCAAAAATTTCGTCACTTTCTGATAAAAATTGCCTAAGTTATAAAAAATCCAAATAGGGAATAGTTAGCTGACTCACCCTGTATATTATATATCACGTTTTATAAATGTCATTTTAGTCGCATGTTTTTTAGGAACAACTGCAGTGATTAAAAACGGCCAAAGCCACGAGGTGTGTTTAAAATGTTATTTAGCGCCATGGAAACAAGATCGTTAAATGATGGTTTAATACCAGGAGTAGAAAAATACATTTAAGTTCATCTATCAAAATTTCCACTCGTAATATTATGCTTGCAATATATATTATGTTAAAGTAAAATATTGATTTATTGGTAACTGTAAGCATGAATAAATTTTTATTATTACTCATTAACTGTCAGTTTTAGTTATTGTTAATTTTAACTTACCAGTAAATATCTAAGCATTAAGCATGTAATGAAATTAGTTTTATGACTTAGTACCTCAAGGTATATTAATAATTTTATTGACGCGTTTTACAATTTTAATTTACAACGCTATTAAAATGCCATTTAAATATATTAATATCTTTAGTAACCATACCGAAATATAATTAATTAGTTCTAGTTGAAATTAAACCGTAAGATCATAAAACTGACGATTTCTTTAAAATTTTCACAGATTTGAGATGGTGAATCGAATTATTATGTGTATTTATAACTGACTTTGCATTTTCAAAACGACACTAGAACTTCAGTTGGTTAAAAATTGTTGATCCTTTTAATAGTTATTTACATTGTAAGTACGGAAGGTTGTACTTTACAGCGAGAGGTTTTCTTAAAGTACGACGCGAAGCGGAGTGCTTTAATAAAATCGAGTATTATATGTTTTGGCCGACATACCTATTTATACAAAATATCGTATTTTCTATGAGGTTAAGTGAGATGCATTTGATGTTTGCAGTAAAATTGCACAAGAATTGCACAACTGCTGTGTCGTTTAGAATTAATCTAATTTATTCATTTCAGACTATTAAACAATACATTGTGTAAAATAGCATTTTTGTAGGCTCTCTTTTTACCTCTCGCCTCATATTCTATAAGAGTTATTGTGACGGGTCAAAATTTTTGAGTTTTCGGCAGATAAGCACGTTTTAGGGTCTCTAGAATACGAATAACACTTTTTTGAGATGATGTCTGTGTGTGGGTGTGCGTTTGTTACGCCTTGTGTGTTTTTTTTCGGAAATATCAAACATTTAAATACCAAATTTTATATTTAAGGCTTAAATACGATTTTAAATAGACCAATTGTATTTTGGTACCAATTCATAAACCGGAAGTAATACTTCATATGGAGCAATATAATTTTTCTTACATTATCTCGATAAATAAAGCATTTTTAAAGAATTTTCTGTACCATTTATAAACTATAGGACAATTTAAATCTACTTTTTTGAAATTCCAGTATATTGTTGTCCATGATGAGAAATTTGTTTCTACAAATTTGAATGATTATGACAGTGACAGTATAGTTGACATCTTTGCTTGGATCTTGGTTTACATTATTGTTTACATATTACATGAACATGAAACTATTAAAATGTAAGTAAAACTATTTATTAGATTAGTAGAATAAGCAGAATTAGGCGAGAGGTCGTGTGCTGGCCACAGCAGATTTTTTCTGAAAGCGCAAGGTAAAATCTTAATAAAGGAATAAATACATGGTTGTTTAAGTTGTAAACAAGTGAAAATATCGTGTAATCCGTTGTGAAAGGGGCCCTAAATCATGTGCCAAATTCAATAATCAGCACTTAACCGCTGAGTTACAGTTGTTCAAAATTCACATTTCGCAAACTTTTCACATTTCCCAAAAAACAAAACTCGCAGAACTCACGCGAAGAATTTGTGAAATTCTAGTGAATCGCGAAATTGAAGAAACAACGAAAACAAATCATTCTAGTAAATAAATATTCAAATGGCTCCGCTGCGGTGTCGCGCTGGTTCCGAATAACAAAAAATTATTTCATGCGAAGATTTACGGGTTCATTGCGTCCAATTCCGCAAGAAATTTCCAACACAAATTTGGTTTTTGCAGCGCGGTCGCCATTCGATAAAGCGGAACTTCTAATATTGGCAAGAACTAAAATATTGAAATATTCCTCCAACGTTTGCGCGCGGTTTTTCTCCCACAGAACTCTAGAATTTTAATTATCTTTTCCAATTTTCTAATTTTCCGAGCTTTATTCATGTACCACAATGTAATAACAATACGAATTTATTATTGATGCCATTAGTATAAAAACTAGAAATTTATTTTAAAAACAAACAAAAACAAATAAAATTTATGTATTTGTTTATCCGTAGTTTATAAATTGCTCTTCTGTATACAGTAAAATAAAATTGAATGACGATATAAAACGATACGATATAAAGTATTTGAATTTTTAGTTTTATATTTCTTGTAAGAAAAATTAACATTATAATCTATCATACCCTGTTTGAAATATCGAAAGAATTTTGACAGTTAATTGAGGCGTGGTATAGGAGTTTGGTTTATACCAAAACATTTTGTTTTTGACACTAATCAAAAAACATGTTGCTAAGGAAGTTGTTGAAACGTCAAAATGTTTTCATTTATCAAAACTTACATAGTTACAAAAATACTGTAATTACACGAGAGCTTTTTACCTTCCGCTTACCTGTAAAGGAAGGTATTGGAATCATGCAAAAAATCGGGTAGTGAGTTTTTAGTGGATGAGCACGAATTAGGGTCCTTACAACTCATTTTTGATAGTTTATCGATGATGTCTGTATGTATGTGTGTGTGTGCGTGTGTGTGTGCGTGTGTGTGTGCGTGTGTGTGTGTGTGTGTGTGTATGTGTGTGTGTGTGCGTGTGTGTGAGTATGTGTGCAAAAAATTTTGATATTTGGTATTTTACAATTGTATACGAATAGGAAGAGCTCATTAGATTTTGGTACAAATATCTTCACCGGAAGTGATATTTTTTGAAGATTGAAAACGATAATTGTCAAAAATTTATATAAATTTAGATAAATATAGTATTTATATGTAATAAGAATAAGAGGCAAAGTTATTTGCAACTTACGTTATAAAAAAATTGTCTTTATCTGGTTGCATTAAAGAACTGCAGTAAAATTTAAAAAATAAATTTATCAAATAAAACATTGAAATCTTGTAATACTTTAGATTTTTATTTGTATATTTTAAATGGGCACATTTCTGTTTAAAGTCTAGATATGGCGGAAAGTTGTGTGATGGCCACGTCAGATTTTTATTTTGACGGATAAAAATCACGACAGTGATTTTATTTTAAAACAATTTTTCGAGTCAAAGTAGAGGTGTAGTTGCACCAATTCATTTTTAACAAGCATGTATGATTGTTGTATACTCCTCACATAAATCCAGATAAAATTAAAATAATTTTCAATAAATTTAGATAATATTTACCGATGCTAAAAAATAGAACAAAAAAACTTTCTATCATGATCGGTCGTCTGCTCAGTCGTTCCAACGCCTTCGTCTGGAGTCTAGATCTAGATTCTAGAAGATATCGTGCGGTTAATGCCTTGCTAATTGCACAAAACCCATCACCCTTCACGTTCCCAAACACGTTCTAGAAACTGTAACTTCTATGACCGCAAACACTTTAACGAACGTAAGACATTCTTGAATAAATAATGTATAAAAAAAATATTCACAGAGTTCTTCAGTACCTACTCTACTATTATACAGGGTGATATACAACTTCGTACTTATATTTTAATAGCAAATAGTTTTTAACTTTCTTAAAATGGAACTAAAGGAATTTTTTAAAATTCGCAATTTTGTTTCCAGGTTTTGTAATCAAACAGTTTTGGGTCACTGTTTTCAAATTAAATTTTATTTACTATTCTTGCCATTGCACAAATAATTAAAATTTTATTTGATTCCATTCATAGTCAATAAGAATCTATTATAGGTAGGTACCATAAACAATCCAGTGGTTTCAAATATGTGCTGTTTGCGAAAACGGCTCACAAATTTACGAATTTAAAGAAAATTAATTTTGTTCCACGACCGATCGAGAATATCCAAATTTCTCGTCTCGAGAAATAGTCAATTCTGGTCTCGTCTCATCTGACGGTATCACTATGCACAAAGTTGTGAATATCCTGTTTATTACGGTGGTTGGATTCCACTGTAATAACATCTAGCTACTATTCTGTTATTTTGTGTTAAGCCTCATTCACAATACGAAATTAGTAGTTATAGTCAATAGATATAGTTAGTAGTTATAGTTAATCAGTACTGTCATTCACAATTACAAAACTAATGTTGTAGTTAGTCTAGTAAAACAAAATTGTTTTGAAATTAGTCAGTTTGTCAGTTTATTCGCTTATAAGTAGTATATTTTATCAATGATTAACTTTGATAATAATCCTTTTATATAAATGGCTAAAGAAACATTTTTAAATATGACACAAAATTGTAAATGTCTCTATGACAAAGGTGATCTCGAATATTAATGTCTTCTTAGACGTCAAACATCAAAATTAATTCTCGTTCTAGATTCTGATTGGTAGTTTATACAGAAACTACTAACTACAGGTTTGGAGTTTGCAAATCCCTGCGCTAACTGTAATTACGTGGAGCTAATTTCGTTATTGTGAACGCTACAAGTGAAATACATATCTCAAATCACTAACGTTATAATGTTAGTTTGTTCGCTTATAAGTATATTTTATGTTTGGTTTACTTAAAGTTGCCTTTCATAATAATCCTTTTATATAAATGGCTAAAGAAGCATTTATAAATATGATACAAAATTGTAAATTTCTCTATGACAAAGGTGATCTCGAATATGAATGTCTTCTTAGACGTCAAACGTCAACATTAATTCTGGTTCTAGATTTTGACTGGTAGTTTATACAGAAAATCATGAAGTACTAACTACAGGTTTGGAGTTTGCAAATCCTTGCGCTAACTGTAATTACGTGGAGCTAATTTCGTTATTGTGAACGCTACAAGTGAAATGCTTATGTCCAATCACTAACGTTAACTATACCAACTGACTATAACTACTAATTTTGTTTTTAACTTTGAATTTATTAGAATTTATTTATTCACTTTGAAGAGATGAAACTAAATATTGGACTTACGAAAAACACAAATATAAAATAACATTACACAACGTTTCGGTAACTAAGATCTGTTACCGTCATCAGGTATATCAGGAGTATCAGTTCACCTGATGACGGTAACAGATCTTAATTACCGAAACGTTGTGTAATACTAATTTTGTATTGTGAATGAGGCTTTAATCTTGTTGGATGGTTACCATCAAAAATAAAAAAATAATCTTTGCAAGATCCGTGTGCAAAATTCGAGTCCAGATTTAGTTTCCAGTATTTTCCGCCCTGCATCTGCAAATTTACATACATGATTATTTCGCGGAAGCGCACAGCTCTGTGTCTCCGCTAGAATTTGCTCTCATTTCCCAGGAAAACTACTTTACTACTTAACACTTCTTACCTCAAATAAAACGAAGCAACGGGCGCTCTGCGCTGCTTATGTGTCAGATTTACTAATTAAGAATCTTAGAGTAATCAATGTCTTTGATGACGATCCCACAAAGGCAGTGAGCAGTAGTCAACTGTTCACAGCTCCAAACACAAATAATACACTTTAATTAGTTATTAATGAAATTCCTGACACTTGTTTGCTTTCCTGCTTGCTGCAGGAACGGGAGAACTACAGGAGAATTACTTTATACAATCTACAAATTTGTGTACCTACTTATCGCACAGATGCACGTAAAAAAGAATAAAATCGATCCAAGAAGGGTACTAGGTTTTTTAGTTTAGTTCAGTTCAATCAGAGATTCTACAAAAACTGATACTGTGGGACTCAAGAAAGGTGTTAGGTTTCTTTTTTTAGTTTAATTAAATGTAGATCAGCGGGTTTTTACGTCCATCTGTGCATTTATTCGCAGATCAGCGCGTTTCAGCGATCAGCACTGATCAACGTTTTAGTCTTACCCTTACGTATCTTTCATTTTTTACCTCCGCACCGGATTGTATGTATACATTTATGTTTATAAGTCTAGATATGGCGGGAGGTTGTGTGCTGGCCACATCAGATTTTTGTAGTTACATAACTGAAGACTGGATTAAAAACTAAGTTGTCAGAACCACTGTCATCTATCCGGAAATTTTTAATATCTGTTTACTTTTATGTCACAGTCTGAAAGAATTCTTTAGAAGCAATGAAAAACTAAGGCAACAAATAATTATTATCTTATGTGCATGTGAATATTTAAAAACAAATTAAAAATACATATGCATATAAACGTGCAAATAATTTAAACGTTATTTTTACTGCTTTCACTAATAACATTTTTTACGAACTTTCAGTTTTGCTGTCAGATTGACTGACAAGCCAGGTAATTCGATGAAGTGAAACTAATGTTGCTTAGAACTAATTGTAGTTTTTACGGCGGAAATCATTAAAAGTGAATTTGCTTCCTACTAAATTAAATCATTCACAAGCAATACATTGATGAGGTGGAACAAATTAACAAAAGTAAAAAATAACTTTAAATATTTTGGCCGATGTTTCCTGAAAATATTTCAGTTATGTGCGAGAAGAATGATTGGCGTTTGAATGATCGTGTTTGATAGGTTATCACCTGGTTATACATGGATTCTTTTATGATTCTTTCATGCTTCTGAAGCTTGATGGTAACCATTCTACAGGATTAACTTCCAATTACAAAATAGTAGATGTTATTTTAGTGGAACCCAATTTCATTTCGTGTGACGAAATTTTGAAATTCAAACAGAGAGATTATTTTGCAAAAAGGACTACATTTAAAACTATCAGTGGTCAACTTGAATTATTGGAGTGCGATTTAATTGCAAGATGTTTTTTTTTATAATTTTACTTGGTACTCACTTGTAAAGGTTATTTAATCAATCTCTACATTAACTTTGAAAATGAATCTTTACAAGTTACTAATTTGTAAAATTGATAGCTAACTTGTAAAAATTTAACAAGTTAGTAGCTAGTCATATGTTCATAATAAACGGTTCACATTGCCGCCACCGTAAAATTTACAAGACTTATGAGACTTTAAGACAATTTTTGACAGAACAGTAGTTGTGTATGAATGACACAATTTGATTTACAAATGAGTAGTGATGGGTCTTTCGTTCATTTTTAGTGAGTCAGTTCATTTCGCTCCGCTCAGTAAAGTGAGTCGTTCACACTGAGTCGTTCATTTGAACGACTCTGTAAAACAGCACTGTGCGTTTCAAATGACACCGTGCTACCGTGCTAGTGTGCTGCTCAGCTGAGCTGCTCTGTCCATGCTCAATGCTCATAGCACTGTGCTCGCCTTGTGTGCATGTGCGATGCGCAGCGATGTGGCATGTGCCAAACTACATGAACCTAGCATTTTAGTTAGTTGATAGTTGTGTTCTCGTCTTGATTACTCGTTGCTGCAAACAATAAATTATTGAACGTTGCTTATTGTAGTTGTATATGTATATTGACAATGGAAAATAAACAAAATAAAAATTCTGCAAAAAGGAGTACCTATTGTCTGGCAACATTTTGAAGAATGTTCAACAAATTTAGCAAAATGTTACTTTTACATTAATGTATTTTTTGCATTTACTTTCCAGTCCTACATTGTTTCCACTTCCCATATTGTTGATTATTTTCATTGTTGTCCGTACAACAGAAACGCCACGCTTCTCAGAATACACAGCACTGTATGTATGTTTCGTTCGTTTCGTTCATTCCACTCGCACTCGTTCGTCTTTCTGCGTTCAGCGAGCGGAGCGGTGAGCGGAGGCTAAATAGTAGCACGGTGCTAGTGTGAACTGGTGTGCCGTGCTGAACGAACTAAAGAGTCGTTCGTTCACGGCACACTAAAATGAGTCGTTCATTTTGAACGACTCGTTCATGAACGACCCATCACTACAAATGAGTAACAAGTAAAATATTGTACAATACACGCAAATTAACTGTTTTACTGCTTCAAGGAGTTGACAGGCTCGTCAGTCATTTCCTTCTTTCTGCAGTAAAAACTGTTTTACTTTGCTAGTAATGTAATATACTATTCCGACACACTGTCGGACGAGAGACTTGAATTTTTCGAAATTTTTTGAATCATGTAGTATTTTTAATCAAAATTTTAAAAAGGCGCATCTGTAGATCCATTCTTTCTCTATTAAATCCTTTCTGAAATAAAATTTGACCGTTCTTGTATTGGCCACAAAACCCTCGCTACGTTAGTATATTTTTGGCTGAATTTTAGGAAATAGACGGGCATCTGAAACCAGCGTAGTTACATAATTGTTTACAAAATGATCTTCAGTCAATCATTTCATTTGATTGGATGCTGTAGTAATCTGCTGTCACTTTTCCATTTTGCGATGCGAATTCACGGGATGGGAAATTCCTCGCATTTCGCAAATATTTGAGAATTGAAATCTGCAATTGCGCAATATGTGCGATTTGAAAATGTGGAATACCGCGGCATATTGCTCCGGAGCTGAACTATTTTTTGCGAGGCGCATTATTCAAATCGCAGGTAGAGCGAAAGGTTTATAATGTGCTTGATATATGGCTGATGGTAAATTTGGAATTCTTATACACGTTTGCGGACGTTTTTCCGCTCATGTGAATATATTTGAAATATTTCCTGGATTTTCTTCGGCTCTTGACCCAGAAAGAGGGGAGTCCTTCGCGGAGAGGAATCGATTGTTCTTAAATTGTATACAAAATGTTTAATTCCAAATCTGAAGCAGACTCAGTATTAATAATTAATAATTTTTGTAGAAAATTTAGGACTTGATAATCCAATGCAGCAAACCTAGTTTCGATATCACGCTTATTTTACCCGATTTTGCTCATTTTGCTTATTTTAGCTTTGAGGTTGCATACCTCAGAAACTAAACCCAATATTGAACTGCGGTTTTCGGCATTGTGTTTTAAACACTTTATTTTTTTGCCCTATAATAAAAATTTTCAAAAATTTGGGTTCTGGCAAGCAAATGGTTAGGTACGTTAATTTTTGTTACCGTTATTGGACAAGGTGTTTAAGGGGCTCGTCTACCTTTTTTTCGAATTCCTAGAATACTCGATATTACTTTTTTTCTATTTCACTCTCTTTCCCACTACTACGGCTGCACGAAACCAGCCCGAAACTCGTACTTTACCGCATCCTAGAAATGCAATGTTATTTTGAAGTTGAAAAATACTTTAATCATGGCTCCAGTATTTCCATAATAACTTTTGTATTTTTAAAGAAATTAGGTAAGTAAAACAAAAATTATTCGAAAAAGGAAGCTTAGCTGCATGATTCTTGCTTGTCATTTATAGTGACCGAAAAAAATCATATCAAATAATGACAAAAAACCGCAAAATACGTCATTTTTAATTTTTTTTACTTCAAATTCTTACGCCGAAGTCAAAACATAAAAATATAGAAGCATTAAGACATCCTTTGTTAATACACTCATATGTAAAAGTAATTTCAATTATAATTAATGTAAACGTGGAAGGCGTACACTTTTTGGGTAGACTTAACATAAAAAAAACCACTCGATCCATACACAAATATATACATACAGACTTCATCGCAAACTAATAAAAATTTTGTAAGGACCCTAATTCGTACTCATCCACTAAAATGTCACTACCCGATTCTTAGCATGAACCTTTTTTACATGTATGGCGTAAGGTAAAAATTGTTGTTGTTGTTGAACAATATACAATTTTATGATCACGTTATTCTTCTGTGTACATATTTTCATCTGTCAAACCACCTCAAACATTATCCTCCTCACGTACGTTATCCGCACCACCGTAACTGATAGTCGTCATTACCAATTTCACAGGTGCCTAGACGGAATAACGCCACAAGTTTACACGTTCTCCGTACAATTGTTAACGCGGTGGTCATTAGGAAAGAATCTGCTCTTCTCAGTCACTTCCAGTGCTGTAATGAAAAGTAGTTGCATTCTAGCACATCTCCAGGATTACAAGTGAGAGTCAGGTTGTGGTGCTGGTGCTGCTTACCGTAATGGAATTGACTGGGCAGGACAGGAACTAGGAGGAGAAATGAATGGATATTTTATTTTGCTGTAACCTTTCAACAGGATTTACTCCCCATTGTAGAATGGTATTATCAGTCAGAATGTCAATCTGTGGATGATGCAAATCTAGAAGTTATAGTTAAAACCGAGTATGTGGGACTCAAGAATGGTGTTGGGTTGATCATTTCGTTCACTTCAACCTGTCATCCTCTTGTATTGATGAAACAACCTAGTTTTCTAGATCTATATTTCTTTTTTTTAAAGAATTATGTGTGGAGAAGATAGGACCCATTTAACCTTGTTCTCTTATTGGTTCGAATCGCGGGCAAGTTTACACAGACGATATTTAGTTGTCCATCTCAACTTTTTCTATTCATCTCTCTCTCAAACTGTAATTGTCAAGTTATAATTGATAGTACAAATACATTTCATCTACCTAATAGGCATTAGCATTTATTAGGGGGTTATTGCAGTCACACAATGGTCAAAACCAAAAGCCTGAGATGCGCCAGAGCATACAATACAATCCTGGTAATAAGCTTCGAAAAACTCTTACTCTACCAGTGGAACACTGGGGGTAAAATATATACTCGGGTTAATAAATATGGCAAATACTGAACTGTTCGACTATATTTACAATTATTAGGTAGATGTTCTCTACTTGTACTATATCATATGTTTAAAAACTCTATAATGAAAATAGTTCATAAAATAAGTTTTTAAATATAAATGAAACTCTCATGTATACGTTTATATCTGTCATCTGGCAGTGTAAGCAAAAAACGATGCCGTTTGTGACCGTGCTGACAAGGTTGGTCCTTGTACGATACGTAGATCTTACCTTATTTCAACACAGGTCCGTCGTCCAATCTATAGTCAAAACGACAAAAAACTATCTTTCACGAACAAATCTACTCACGATTTGGTTTCAATGTTGTCTACGTCACACATGGCGCATTTTAGTGCACGTTTCAAAAGAGTTACATTTTCATTTCAATAAAAAGGAAAAAATCTATCAAAATTAACAATAATTATTATCATTTTATATAAATAAGCTGAAAATTGATATCCAGTAAGTATTTCTTTAAATGCCGTAGACTTGGAAATCTCCATTGTAGATATTTCAGTCGAATCCACCAACTTCGACCGATTCGTCCTTGGTGGATAGTGGGATATTGAGTATGTAATTTTTGATCGTACTCAGGATGTGACCTACGTTATATCACAGTACAAGAACAAGATCCTATGGACGTTTCATGTCAAGTGGGTACTTTGTTATTTAGAAATTTCAAGGAACTTAAAAACCTTCAAAGGATTACCTGATAAATCATAGAACCATTTAAAACCTGCAACCATCCTCAAATCCACCCATCCTAACCTACCCTAACTCCGTCCGTCTCTCTCCCGTGCACCTCCACCCCATTCTGGCCATCTTCGTCTAGGTCTCAGTCTCCGTAGTCTTGTACATGGAGCATATTCCTCTGGTTGCGAACCATTTAAAACCTTCAAACCATCCTCAAATCCACCCATCCTAACCTACCCTAACTCCTCCATCTCTCTCACATGCACCTCCACCCCATTCTGGCCATCTTCGTCTTGGTCTCAGTCTCCGTCTCCGCGTCTTCTCTGTACATGGAGCATATTCCTCTGGTTCCGAACATTCCCGAGCGGATAGCGCGAACGCGTCGCCGCGGTTCGACCGAACCGAGTCAGTCTCTCGCCGCCCGTCGACTAGCGCTGTTCGTGACCGTGACGCCCACGCACGAGTGAGTGAGTGAGTGAGTTAGTGTGATGTGAGCAGGATATACTACTTCTTTCTTAAGGTGAGAGGGAGAAGAAATATTAAACTGACCATAAGTGTCAAAGATATATTTGTTTATTTTTGTGTTTTATGTAGCTACTTTCGTGGGGGTTCAAAATAAAAATAGTTGCGCTTATCAGTATTGTGCTTACCTTAAAGTTGTTGTATTTAAGTATGTAGCTTTCATGTCGACCATAGGCGTGCGTCATTTCGGGGTGAGCTGAGGCCAATGCAGTCAAATAATAAGAAATTTTTAATTAAAAATCGTAGATTTGGATGTAAATATCAAATCATAGGTGTCCATTGAAATAGAAAATGCAGTAGTACGACGCCAAAAACATTTTTTTTTTAGACTGAAACCTTTTACGTGCTATTTCTCAATAGTTATTGCGGTGACACATTTTAAATAAATAACTCAGATATTAAAGAATGATATATTCGTTCACCAAACATGTGGTGGGTTGTTATGATATAATATTTTCTAATCGTTTAGTCAAACTACTGCTAACCTCCATATACGCAATGCATTTTTGTGTCTTTAAATACAATTACCTATCTTCGTTATGTCAACGGTTACCTATGAATTTTAATTTTTATCCAACTTCTATGACTTGTAATGCATGTTGTATATAAATTTGAGTCATATTTTGGGTTGTGATTTACTACCTTAAGTACGTGTTAAGCTAGATCCAGACATATCCAATTACTAGTGTAAGTGGCTAATATAACCAACCAGTGCTCAACGTTCGCACTTATAATTGAAATTGGAATATTATGGAATTTCGCACTTTACTTATAATTTGGTAGGTCTGAATCCAGATTTAAAGAAAGAGTAATACACATTTTGAGCACTATTTTACTTGACTAGGAATACCTAATTCTTTTAATATTATTGGGACATTTTTGACTTGACAAGTTGCAACAACAAATCTAGATGCTGTAAATATTTTATTTATCGATTTATACAAAGGTTACAGTTTAGTTTTGTTGCTGCAACTAGTTTAAAACACTGTTTTTTATTTTATTTTAAGTTTTCAGCTTTAGTTAAGTAGGCATTGCGGCATTGGAAACAAATAACTAATGGTACCAATAAACTTAAATATAGATAGGTAATCTTACAACCGGCTTCTACACGTTTAGAAATATTATCTGGTATTTAAATTGCCAGGTAAAATGCTGGATTACTAACTAACAGTTTAGTTTTAAATTCAATGTTTCACGATATACAAAAAAAACAATAGTTCATACCTACATACAAACATACATTTGTTATCTTTCACACCATTTTACTAAACTTGCTTCACATACTGAATATTTTATCACATTTGCGGAAAAGTTAGTATTTCTTTAGCTTACCATTAAAATCATTAAACATTAAACAAGGAAACTCAAACAAGAACTAAAGAACATCTTTGTACAAATTTGGTTTTTGTAATTGGATTCTGATTTGCGTACATACTAAAGCTTGAAAATCACAATAATTCCATATTCTACGTCAAATTAATGAAAACATCATAATACAATGAGTTGTTTCGTTTCGTTTTGTATTGTTTTGTATTATTTTTCGGCCATGACAATGACAGCTGAACTACTTTTAACTCGCACATCCATTCCTGGTACATTTATAGTTTAAAGCATTTTTAGAATTCTTTCGTCAAAGACTCAAAACATATTTAGTTATTTTGAGCTGCCGGACAATAACAACTATTAAACTTTTAAATTTTGTTCTACGTTGAGGTCATCGAATGATATTTCGGTTGTTCTCCAATATTTTTATATTGTTTTGAAGTTTGTTTGACATGGACCAAGGTTCTCTAATTTGTAGGTTTTCTTGTATTTATCTAGTGAAAACTATCCGGCTGTTTCTGTTTTCACTTTTAGCATCTCATGTCGTTGAAGTTGTGAATTCTGTTGGTCAGTTTCTGTGGAATAAGACGGCAGTAAGACGCGCATGTAGTTCATTGCACCAGAACTAGTAGGCCTTGAACTCGACGTGAGGCTTTTAATGATACCTATTATTCTATATACATAAAGCAGTCACCGGTGACTTACCTATACAGACTGCAGAGAGGAGGGAGGAGGGAAATTACCTCCAAATCACTCACAAAATGCTGCACTTGTTAAAATAAATCAACGAGAAAAACAGCTTCAGACAGATTAATACATTTACTTATTACACGACTTAAGTGTAGCTGCCTCACATACTGTGAGTCATTGCTATTATATTAAACCGTGTGTGCGGTTTGCAACCGTCAACTAACCCATGGTTGTAACTATGAAGGGTGTTTTTACCACTGGGCAGATTTTTGTGCAGTTAAGCGTACAGATTTTACCCAATTTGGATGTGGCAGCCTCACATGTTGTTAGAGTCATCGGTGTCGATACAGATATACAAAGATTCTTTAAAGATTTCTTCAGTCTTCTGAATCTTGGAGAAAAGAAATTCTATGTTTTGAAGCTATCAATGAATTATATTATTATTCTTTTCCAAGACTCATTGAAGATTCAATTTAGCGGCGCCGTTATTTGACAGGTAATTCTCACCAGGATAATTTTCTCAAAATTTAGAAGCATAAAAGAATCTTCAAAGAATCCTTGTGTCAACAGGGCTTAATATTATATCATGGTTGTTTGGTAATGAAAAAGGATTCTATATGGCAAATGTTTCCTAACTGAATTTAAAACTGAGTTGCCAAAATTATTTTTAAAAGCACCCGGAAAATTGCCCTATATGTTATGTTTTACTATACTAAAAATCTGCTGTGGCCAGCACACGACCTCTCGCCTAATTCTGCTTATTCTACTAATCTAATAAATAGTTTTACTTACATTTTAATAATTTTATGTTCATGTAATATTTAAACGATAATGAAAACCAATATGCAAGCAAAAGATGTCAACTGTACTGTCACTGTCTTAATAATTCAAATTTTATGTAGAAACAGATTTCATATCATGGACAACAAGATACTGGAATTTCAAAAAATAGAATATTAATTGTACTTTATTTTATTGTTAAAAACTTCCAGATTCAGCAATTTGTATTTATAATGAACTGTACACATAGATAATTACAATTTCTTTTATTTTTAATTGCAAAAATTGTCATAAATAAATAATATACCAATATATTTAAGGAAAACTTTTTCAAACTTCAAAAAGTACTACTTCTGGTTTGCGGATTTCTACCAAAATCTTATCCAGTGTTAAGATACTTATTAAAACCTTAAATATGAAATTTGGTTATAAACAGTTTGATACTTTTTAAGTTATCGTGGACGAAAAACCGTCAGTTCATACAAACGCACACACACACACACAGACATCATCGTGAAAATAGTAAATTCGTATTCTAGAGACCCTGAAACGTGCTTATACACGAAAAACTCATACTCGAAAATTTTGACCCATTACAATACCTCTCTTATAGAATATGAGGCGAGAAGTAAAAATTATCTGAATTTAAGTAAATATGAGTAAGGGTCAAAATCAGCACGTGTTGAAATTCTCCCCTAAAATATTCTGCATTATTCTCCGTTTTTCGATAACATCTGGACCCAGGTAACCAGGTCTAAGCTTTCTCATTCCATCGATCACCCTCGAATAACATTTTAAAGAATTGTAATTTTGGTTATTGAATGTTTTATTCATCATTTTTTTCCAAGTTGCTAAGTAAAACAGTTTTTTATGGATTTGTTTTGAAGTTACTAGGGTAGGGCGACTTTAACTTTAAGGTCGGACATACAATGCGGGCAAAGAGTTAAAGAGGCATATGGCAGGCAGAAGGAGAGGGTATAATGTAGTCTGTATTTATCCGGCTGTGAAATTCGGGCGGTAAAAAATAGAATAAATAATCTTCAAGTTAATAGATACTTCATCCGGTAAGCAGTGAAGAATTAAATTGTACATACCCTTCAAAATTATTTAATAGTGTATTATACAGTATACACCGACAATTTACGATGGGCATTTTTTACGCACGTATAGGCAATTGTCGCAATTATCAAAATAAGTAATTGCCATATTGAACTCAAATGTAATACTACCGTCCTTAGGAAAAAGGTCCTATATCTGCAAAAACTTTGTTTTAGATATTATTTTATATAATTTTTTTTGTGGAAACTATGCGGAAACTATGCGGATTTTTACTATTAAAATTGCTTTATATAAAAAAATATAATACTAATAATAATCAATTATACATCTTCTTAGGGCAGCTGGACATTCTATTTTGGTATATATTTGTAATAATGTATACAGATAACAAAATCTCAAAATTTGCAGATAGGACCTTCTTCCTAAGGAGGGCAGAATAATATGAATATTTTTTCTCGAGCTTTTTCTGTAACAATATAGAATATTATTTAATTATTTTGCTGTAGTTACTATTGATTTAGAATTAAAGTTTCAAATACAAATCTTATTCAAAATTAAAAACTACACAATATAGGGCAGTCTTTGTTAATCCTTGAGAAAAACGCAAAAGAAAATAGTCATTTATAGTACAATTTCAGAGTGGCATTTAAAATGGAACATACCGGATTTCAAATGGACACCTGGTATGAAGGTAATTCGTTGTTAAATTTAATATGACAGCTGTCAGTTTCCCCAAACCTACCACAATTGCCTCTGCCTATCTTATTTTTAAAATTTATGTAGGTACATCGTTTTATAACAGATTATTTTACGTCGATATTATGATTGTTAAATATGTTATAGTCAGGGGCGGACTGGCCATAAGGAGAAGAGGGAAAAATCCTCCTGGGCCGGTGTATATGTGGCCGATTAAAATATATTTAAAATTGTAAATCTTAAATTGAAATAAAAACAATAATCAATCTGTATTATTCTAAAATTATTTTTTCGTTAGTTCCGACTTAGTAAAGAAATCAAACTATAGATGGCTTCATTAATCCTATCGTTCCTGGCCCGGCCCATTGATGTTAACATTTTTTGTAAACATCCTAACTTACTATTTTTTTTAAGTGCATTACTCTAAAAAACTTTGTTATTGTAGTCATTGTATAAAAGTTTTAATTTATGATAAAAACTATTTTGCTCCGAAATTTCATTTATATTTGCTGCTAACAAAAATGTAACTTTAAATTTAAAGACTTGATCTTTAAAAAGTCGGTCACTTCATTATTTTCTCATTAAACAATTTCTGCCACCCTGCACCTGGTTCTCGACCTGGTTATACTGCAAAAGACATTATAGTTGTGCTAAAAATACTAAAAATTTTACTGGCCAAGCTCATGACAACAATTTAAATAATATGTCATTATTTCGATACTAGACAATATAGAATTAATAAACCAGAACTAAAATTTATTGAATGTATTACTATTTAATAGTTTATATCAGTTTCCAGTCAATTATTGCATCACTCTGTCATTTGAATTATAAATTAAAATCTAAATGACAGCAATATCAATGCATTATTGGACCATTTAATTCAAATTCAATATTGTGCATAAAGAACTGTTGCAACTGCAAAACAAAATATAGATGGAACCTTCTATGATTATTATGTTTCACAATCAATAATAATATTGCATGCATGATTATTAATTCCTACTTCTGACTGGAAGGGAATCGATATCTACCTGGAATGTATGTGAACTAAAATGTGTCAAATATTCGAAGCCACCCGAATTCTACCCATTCTGCCGCCAAAAAATGCGGACAAAAACCATAACATCCGCTGGTTTAATTACGAGAGCGAGTCGCATGTTTTAGGGTTAATGTCCACCCCTGACATGCAATCCAGGGCCGGAGGGGGATTTTTTTTTGGGAACACAAAAAAATTTGATCGTGGAATGATAAAATATATTAATACTGGTGAAATTAAAATTGTGGTTTGTGTAAGGATTATTGAATTGTTTATAATATTAGGGATTATTATAACATTAATTTACATCGAAAATTAGCATGAAAGTTATATTATATACAAAACGATTGCATTAGAATCGTACTAATAATTTATAGCATAAAATACTAAACTTTTTCTATTTAATATATATGGTATTAAGAGGCTCGTCTACCTTTTTTCGAATTTCTAGAATACTCTCAATATTACTTTTTTTCTATTTCACTCTCTTCCCCACTACTACGGCTGCCCGAAATACGTACTATCCCGCATCTTAGCTATGCAATGTCATTTTGAAGTTGAAAAATACTGTAAACATGGCCCAGTATTCCCATAATAACTTCTGTATTTTTTAAAGAAATTAAGTAAAACAAAAATTTTTCGAAAAAGGAAGCTTTTTAAATTTTTCTTGCCATTTATAGTGACCGAAAAAAATCATATCAAATAATGACAAAAAATAAAAATATAGAAGCATTAAGACATCCTTTGTTAATACACTCATATGTAAAAGCATCATATATTTCAATTATAATTAAAATAAACATGGGAGACGTACACCAAGGTGAATTTGAAATATAACTCTTAAGCTAGATTCAGACCTATCTAATTATAAGTGCTAAATTAGCCAACCAGCGCATTCAAAAAATTCCAATTTCAATTATTAGTGTGAACGTTGAGCACTGTTTGGTTTAGGCACTTATTCTTATAATAAGTCTGAATGTAGCTTAACAATTGTTCACTTTATATTTAAAATTAAAATACTAAGCAAGATACTATTATTAATATTGCCACAATGAAAAATGATTGTAAAATGTATTTTATAAATGAGTGCATTAAATTTTATATTTCAACTAACTGAATCAATTGGTTTGCCAGTTAAATTGCATATTGAATACTACAGAAATTTATTTTTAAATGTATTCTTCACAATCCTAGCTAATAACAATTGATTTCCAATTCCAATCTGAGCTATTCGTATATACCTGCATTTTTCAATTACTTGAACAACTATTTAATATTTTACAAAGAACATAATAATATCCATAATAACACAATGTTAAAATAATGACACAATTTCTACAATGTGAACAAAAAGTAAAAATCTATTGACAAACGGTTTTAAAAGTTAAGAATTTGCAAAGAATTACTTGAAGAAGATGCAGGATAAACCAATAATAGATTCAAATTACAGTTGAATAATTCAAATACAAACTTTAACTTCGTTGGAGTTTCGAGTGAGTATCTGAGCACAAAATATACAGTAGTAATTCAGTACATCTTTACTTAAAACTTCACAAGAGAACATACATTATTCAGTAATTTATAGCAGGGGAACGTCTTCATTTTTGCATCACTATTTGCTGTTCAGTTTTGTTGTGATCGTGTTATTTTTGTGACATTTTCTTGGTAGTACGTAACGTACTGTTACTGGTATAAATAATAATCGTTTTTAAATTCACTAGACCTTGACTGAAATAATGGAAACATTCCAGTTATTGTGCTACATGTTGGCCTTGGGCGATAAAATATGCAAAATACAGGTGTATCGTAATTACTGCAACTTACTATTACTACAAAATACTTTGCGCTTCTAGACTTACCAACACTTTACAACAAATTCCCTGCTCAAAATAATTATTTTTTAATTATTGTAACAGATTTTTATCTTCTAAAGCCTTGTTTACACAAGGATTCTTTGAAGATTCTTTCATGCCTCTTTATTTAAAAAAATTATGATGAGAATGGCCTGTCAAATGGCGGCGCCGCTAAATTGAATTGATCGGACGAAAACTGACATATTTCCGGTGTGTTTTCAAACCGGAAAATGCATTATTCCGGTATTTTAGTGTAGTTGCTAGACTACGAAAAATAACAGTACGGGAATATTTTTCCGACCCGTGACAAAGTATTCTCGTACAAAAACATGTGATATTTTTTCAAGTAAGTTTTGACGTTTAGAAAATAAATAAACAAACCTTTGTGAGGTGCTCTGGTGGCAAAAATGCGTAACTTTTTTGGTATCCTATTACCTATTCAAAATTATAAATGTTTCCAATACTCCTTAAATCCTTTATTGGTTCTGGCAACTAAATGGCTACGTTGATTTTTGTAACCGTTATTGTTATTGGTCAAGGTGCTTAAGACTAATAAGACTTTATACAAAACAAAACCCGACAAAACCACTTCTAATAAAAATGTAACTAGATTGAAATGGTATCTCCCTCATTTAAGGCTATACTTCATCTTCACCCAGACAGGCATTCGTAGTTTACTAATAACTTGATTTAAGGAAAATTTAGAGAAAAAAATTATTTACAAAATTCCTTTATAATATTGTACTTAACAGCGGTTCATTTTTAAATTTTCAAAATATTCGAAAAACATGAAAATCCAAAATTTGATAATTTTTTTATTTAAAATGAGGGATGTTTCTTGAAAAAATAACGATGTACCGCTGTTGAGACACTCTAGCAGATAAAGTGTAGTAATTTTCTTGTAAAAATATTCCAATTGACAAAAGAGTTATTGGTTAACTACGAATTTTGATGGTTTTCCAGGCTTTCCATTGTTCAAAACAAGTCCGGAAAATCGAAAAAGACAATACATATAGCTAGTATCTGTTACCAAAATTTGGTTGATATATATAGCAATCGAAATGGACGAGTTATGAATTTAATAAGTAACTACTACACCCTCATTCGAAAGGAGCCTTAACACAGCTGATACCATACGGTTGCATTACCTGAAAAGTTATAAATTAAAGAGTACGAATGGACAATGCCTGTAACCTTATGGTTCCAGAGTCCAATGAAGAATATAAATACATTTTTATAAGAAGACCATTGGCAAAAACTCAATTGGAGCATTCATTGCAATAAACTTACTATTTCAAAATGAGTAAAACAAGGAACTGCGGACAACATCGATAAATCTCATGATTAGTAGTGTCCACTTTTAAAAAGTTGTAACTGCATACAGATCGATCTCTCCCTAACCCCGCAAGCGATTGCGCTAGCGTTGGTAGGTTCTGCCTTGGGTGCAACTTGAGGAGTCCGGAGATAGTGCGGTTTGTCTGAAACCCGATACACAGAGAACAAACCAATCGTGAACCGCCATTTGGTGGAAGAACCCTAATAAAAACATCGCCGGCGAGCCGATATGAGTTCTACCCTTAGAATTGGGATATCTGCTGCTGTGAACTTAAAGATGACTAAATTGACGCACGGAGGGTGGGTTCCAAATGTGCAGTAAAGTTCTATAGTTATTATAAAAAGTTATTGCCCTACCTGAAGACAGGTAGCGGAGGGTTCTCAGATCTTATACAAAGATTTTTACTCGGAAAAATTTTCGTAGGTATTTGAATAATTATTTGCTATACATGTGCAACAAATTTATAGAGTTACTAAGTTTCGTACTATGTGAATAATGTGCTCCATTACTTACTAGTAAGTTTTTTGTAATTATGCAATTGGCTCTTTGTCCAATAAAACATTTTTATTACGGCTTTTGACCAATAGAACTTCTTGTAAGAAAAGGTTTTTCACAGCTGTCAGTGCAAATTTATCTTACAAAATGAATAAATTATGTAGTTTAGTCGTAGATAGAGTTTAACATGGCAATTGCTCATTCATATGGTTAGGACAAACCTTTGGCTCCTGTAATAAACTTTTATTCTTGTTAAGCTTCATTCACATAAGCATTTAGTTTTAAGGTTTAGATTTATGTTTATGTTTAAACAAGTTTGAATACATCTAACTAAATATAATGCATTCACGGTGCTTGAAAGTGGGAAGTGTGAATGCTCGTATTTAGTTAGTCTCATCCACATAAGCATTTAGTACGTCCAAGCAATTTTATACCTAAGGCGACACTAAAGTTAGGACCATTTTCTTTTACTATTTATTCTGCCATCTGTGGTTTTGCCCTATTGTTGCCTCTAATGATGAGATTATAAAGTCAGGAATATGAAAATGAACCGAACTATAAACCTAAAAACTAATTGCTTATATGAATGAGGCTTTAGTTTGTTATGATTTAACTATTAAATTCTCATCGAAAAATATTTTATTAGTATTAAATGCAAGTATACATATCCATGCTTTTTTGCCAATTTGAATGTGGCAACATCGCATACTGTAAAAATTGCGGTTTATAATGAATGTAATTAGTTATTCTGTAAAGTTGAACTATAGGCATTTCGATGTTACGATTCATGACATTGTTGCTTTGTTCAACTTTACAGAAAACAGAATAAGTAAGTTGTTACATCCATTATAAAAACTAAATCATTAGTTTATTTTTGCCTGTGCCTTTTTTTTGTTTGCGACTCGATGCTTTCGAATTACCATATATGTTATCTTCCATCCGTTGTTTCCTACATAATATTTATATTTTCTGCGAGCGTTAATCAAAAAAATCGTTCATCTTCGTATTGTGAACAATTTCCTTATCAACCTAATTGGCGCCACTTCTCGCTCTCGGCGTTAGGGCACGGGTTCGTGACAGGAAACCAGGATATTTTTAATCGATTCTCCTTTTAATAAACACTGATAAATTGCACACGCTTCCCAATCCCATTATCTGCGGTTGCGTTTGAACGTTGGGACTTTCCTAACTGGGGTAAAGACACCGAACGCCATATGCGTTTTAGATAGAGTTAGCGTTAGGGAACGGCACGTATGTGTGTGTGTTCTACACTGAAATAGATTTCACACGTGGCCAGATGGAGAGAGATACAGAGATAATGTAGCGGAAGTCATTCTGAATAGAGAAGCAATGCACTATGTGTTTATTCCGCCATTGTTGCTGTTTCAATAGTCATGCCTCGCCAGATGAAATAACATATCTGCGTTTGTAATAAACATTATGCATTTCGTTTCTGCGTTGTATTGGAAATGCTGTATCATCTTACTAAGCAATACTTAACACTATCTATCTACATAAAATTTCTGGATATTTCCCAGCAACTGCGCGGTGAACTGTATAACTTCTGTTTGACTCCTGGTATTTTATTGTTACATAGGTACCAAGTATATTTCAAAAGTACATACATTATTTGTAGGGAAGAGCGGACATCCCTGGGACACTTTGTGTATTTTTTTCTGCCCTTTAATAACACGCATGGTACATTTGTGTATATAAAAAGGTACCTACATGTTTCCTCTATATAATACATACAAATTTTTCTAACCTACACTCCAAAATATTGGTATATATAAGATAGGTATATATATTTTTTAAATATGAAAAATGTCCCAATGATGACATCTACCTACGCGTAACCGTTGGGACACGTAGGTGTCATACTTTGGGCAACTATATTTTTACCATGAAATAAATAATATTTCTAGGTTTGTTGAATAATAACAGCGTAAATAATTAGACTATTCATTTATTTAATTAGAAAAAATACAATTACTTACTCCATTAATGCACATACAATAAAAAAACATAGAAATAAAAATAACAAAAATAAAAATAATATCACATTCTGTAAAACTTAAGATATTACCTAAATAACAAAATTAACGAAGATTTGGCACATCAAGGTCACTAATATTAAAAATTACCTAATCTTTTTTCGGCTCCTGGAATTGATGGCCATTAGGTATACGGTGTCCCAAACATGATGCAGTTTTTGTCCCAAAGGTGTCGACTGCACCATTAAAATTTTTACATCGTTTTAAAAAAGAGAGGTTAATGTAATTTAGAATTAAAATACACAGCATTATGCTAAATACTTACGAAAATACGGCAAACATTACTATATTAAATAATACGTTAAGAGCACAGATAGTTCGATATATTGTGCAAAAATGTAGTCGTACTTACCAAAAACACGAAATTTCAATTAAAACCTGGACTAATGGACTTACATACATCAAACTACATAGTAAAGTTAGCTTTATATGAACGAAGGTTCTGGAGGTTAAATCAAACATAAAAACACAATTTTAAATATTATTTAAGCAGTGTCCCTCGGCTAACGCTATTTACTGTGACCTCTATGGTCGCATAACTTACAAAATTAAATATGTCAATAAAATGTGATTGAAATTGAATTGAAATGCAGTTTAGTTGCGTTTAAATCATCCAGTCTAATGCAAGGCAGAAACAAAATATTTATTATTTTAACTTCCTGACCATGGAACAAAAAAAGTTTGTTTTTTTAAACTTTTTAAGAGCACTTTTTTCAAAGATCACATTTCTAGTACCAGTGATATGAACATTGCATTTTGGATATCTGACTAATTGTGATTGGAACAAAATTATATTTTAATGAATAATGCAATGGTAAGAATAACTTGTACAGTCAAAAATTAAAACAGTGACCCAAAAGTGTTTGATTAAAAACCTGAAAACTAAAGTTTTAGTCCAGGGAAATCGTACAAAAAATGCTGCGAGCATGATTATTTCCGTTTGTTACACTTGAAATAATTTTATGTGGGTAGGTGTGTTTTGTCCTCCATTTTAACATATTTCAGAGTAAAAATGTCGAACCCCTAGTGATTAGGTCCAACCGTACACAAATAAAAACTTTTCGAATATCACATGAGTTATATTTCGACAATGTCGTGCAGAAATTTTGTATGGAAATTATTCTCATTAATATTAATTAAAAGTTTACATGTTTGAATGTGGAACATTTTGTTTTTTATCTGAAATTTGGTTCAGGCTAATTAAATTTTCTGTGTTTTGTTTCGTTATTTATGTCATTGTGTAAAATTGGTATTGATTAGGTATTTACTATTTTTATACCGGATTCACTTTTGATGTAAAAATAACAAGGGGAAAGCGAAATTTAACACATTTGATACTACAAATCAAAATTTAATTATTCGCAATTACATGCGTCCTACGCCTTTTATTATTAGTTACAAAATTAAAACAAAAATTCGTGTTTTTTTTACCTTCCGCTTACCTGTAAAGGAAGGTATTGGAATCATGCAAAAAATCGGGTAGTGAGTTTTTAGTGGATGAGCACGAATTAGGGTCCTTACAACTCATTTTTGATAATTTCCCGATGATGTCTGTATGTATGTGTGTGCGTGTGTGTGTGTGTATGTGTGTGGTCCGGGCCGATGCCGTCTATCGGATAACTCAAATACGAATTACCCAAAAATTTTGATATTTGGTATTTTACAATTGTATACGAATAGGAAGAGCTCATTAGATTTTGGTACAAATATCTTCACAGGAAGTGATATTTTTTGAAGATTGAAAAAATTAAGTGTCAAAAATTTCTATAAATTTGGATAAATATAGTATTTATTTGTAATAAGAATAAGAGGAAAAGTTATTTGCAATTTACGTTATAAAAAAATTGTCTTTATCTGGTAGCAGTAAAATTTAAAAAATAAATTTATCAAATAAAACGTTGAAATCTTGTAATCCGTGATCGGTTGATTTTTGTTTCTGCATAAAAAATATTGACAGATGAGACGGGTGACAAGTTGGCATACTAGCGCTATATAAGTCATAAGTAAGCTATTAAATGTAGTAACTGAACGGAGGATTGCTTCAACACAGAAGATTTTTCGTGTGAATGAATCTTTTGATTCAGGTGATACTAATTTCTGTGTTTGAATATTTTAGATTTTTATTTGTATATTTTAAATGGGCACCGGATTGTACGTATACATTTCTGTAAAGTCTAGATATGGCGGAAGGTTGTGTGATGGCCACGTCAGATTTTTTAAATTGTTTTTGTATATTTTCTCACGGCCATATACGTACCTAACAGTTTCCATACGAAACTAGCTACGAAAATAAACAATATCACACATCCGGTCAACTTGTTCGATATCTCGTTCGATATGGTATCGAACACGTCTTATCGCTACAGCTTGTATTTCACCTTTTATTAGGCGTCTATTGTCTTTCTGACATTTGAAAACTTTTTACTGTCATTATATTTCGTGATAAATTGTATTATTCTATTAATAGCCATTTGCACCGCTTCCACTTAAATTTTAAGTGTCACTTAACTGAAAATATCGAATCGAACTCATGACAGCAATGTTATTTCTACGGTTGACAATTTCATATTGTTCATTTAAGGAAAACTTATAATTTAAGTGGAAACTGTGCAACTGGCCGTTAAATGGACAAACACGACATTATTAGTGATTTATCCACATAACTTAATTCATGAATAAAATGTTTAATATTTATGGTCGTGAGAAAAAAGTGTAGATAACTCGCAGCAAAGTGTGTATTGAATGTTCGTGAGATTTCCGAACTCGGTACGCCTCGTGCGTCAACATTCTCACTCACACGATATCAATCACTTTCGTCGCTCGTTACGTAATTAATATTTCCCGCAAATGATTATGTATAAATCCGTTAAAAATTAATTACCCTTCTCCAATTAAGTGAACAATAAATGTATAATAATGTATCCCTTTCGTGGTGTTTATTCACGAAATATCTCAATTCGCCCGCTCGGTCCTTATGAATGAATATATTAGCGTTTGTACAAGATACCTCATTCATCTGACCCCATCAATTAGCCGCATATCAAACAATGTAAATTTAGTGCGTAACCAAACTCACCCCAGAACACGGCTAAAGCCGGCTGCAGACAGCTAGCGACCGAGCGTGATGACAGCGGCAACAACGCTGTAGAAGGTTGGGATTTGTCTGCTCGGGGATTTAGATCGGTTGGTCACAATATTAATTACTGTTGTTAATCTTCACAGAGGAACAATGAAGAAAGCCTAGTACGGACTTGGGAACATCTTTAGGATGTATTGTAAGGATGAATAAGATACAAATGAATGGATATTGTGCTGTAGCCTGTAGGGAAAATACTTAATTGTTATATTGCAATATCTTCTTTTTTCCAATTTGAATGTGGCAGCTTTACATATTGTGAGTTATCAGTACAGATAAATATTTTTTAGTGAGCTGTCAAATAATTCATGGTTGTTAGTGGTACATTTTTGGGCAGTTAAAGTGGAATGTGGCTTGACTGGATTTAAATGCAAGTCGTCAGAACCACAATCGATCACGTTAAGCACTCACCTAAATAGTAAATAATTATTTAATGACAGTTATACGAATAATCGAAAAGATGTATTTTAATTCTAAAGGTGGCGCAAAAGTAATCACTCGATTTCCTAAGGTATTCACTTTTTAAATTAAAATAATTGGATCTGCTCGTTGATTATGTTTATTTAAACATGTAAATTTTTTTCCATGAAGATCATTTCAGTTAAATCGGTCCGCTGCAACAATTGATGCTCGTTTCACAGACTTCCATGACTTGTGTCAAAACTTATGGTCATAAATTCTTCACTTCTTGTCGGATGTTCTCCGTCAAGGTCTGTGAGTTGTTCTTATAGACCCGTGACTTCAAAAAACCTCAAAGAAAGAAGTCTGGATTTGTAGGTCAGTGCAAATCAACAAAACTGTCGCTCGTGCTCTGTGTACGACTGCGCATATTAATATTCTCCCTATTCGGAAATTTGCAGCTTCAAGATGTCGTTGACCATTGTTCTGTACCGCTCACTAGTCCTCTATTTTATCTATGCTCCGCAATAACAGCAATATTCTCCACCAAGCGGCTACTCCGGGGCCGGTCACGTCTGGTACTGTCCCGTGTTGAGCCAGTCTCCTCGAAGCGAGAGTCTAAACGCTGCAGTGTTTGGCCAGTTAACGCGCCGCCGCTATTTCTGAAAGAATCCTTGTGTGCACATGGCTTCAGCCTTTAATCTAAGAGTGTAAATCTGAATTTACTACTTATTAAAAAACAGATTATATTTAAGTATATTTCTATTACATACCTACTTCTTATTGTAGACACAATATATAGTAAACTTATCTCAATATGCATTAGCGACTCCAAACTCTTTTTCTCCTGCTAATCGCAGGTCGAAGTGCAAGTTTGTCCTCCACTTTAGTGTCGCAGTCACTAGGTAATGTGGCATGGCGTCTGGTGTAACTTAACGACGTAACATAACAACTGCAGCTGCAGTTCTCGTCTGCTCTCCAGGATTGCGATTATGCTTGTGCTACGCTCAACCAAGACGATATTACGGACAATGGGGCAGAATGAAATTACGCCAGACACTGAAAAATACTCGAGAACTATGACAGCGAACAGATATAGCGGGATGACTCGCCAAGGAGTACTCAAAATATTATTTTTTGTTGTAAACTGGGCCCAAATTTTTAGAATTTTTAAATTTTCGGGTTCCCACAAAAATACTATACCCTCAATAATTCACAAATGGTAAGAGATGCTTACTAGATTTTATCACCATTGAATTCCTCGCGTTGAACTACATGGGTTTACATATTTTCAGCAAAAAATTTCGATGGGTACAATTTTAATTAATGATTTTTTAAATATGAGAAAATATCAAGGGGTTCCCCTGAGCTTGCCCCTTAATTTTCAAAAATCCTTCATAAAAATTGTACCAGTTGGAATTTTTCGCTGAAAATTTGTATACCCTTGTAATTCGGTTCGAGGAATTCAGTGGTGACAAAATCAAGTCTGTGGCTCTTACCATTTTTGAGAGATAGACGGTAGCTATTTTGAGAAACCCCAAAATCTCGAAAAAAAATTTAAATTCTAAAACTTTGGTTATAAGCAAGGATACAAGTCAAGTTAAGTGCGAGAATTTACATATTAGAGTTTTTAAATTTTTTTTAGCAGAATTTCACTTCAAATTTAGCTTGACCTAAGCAATAATATTAAATTGAATTGTGTTTTGGCTTTTATTTACATATAATATTTTAGAAATTATTTCAGTATTCAAAAGAGCTCACTTAATAAACGTTTATTTCACGCTGTAATATAAAGTTACTATTTATAGGCCGCAAAATAGAATTTTAAAGGCCTAGGACGCAAAATTTTATTTTAGGGACCAAAGCCATTACTAGGTATCCTCATATATAAAATAAAAATATTCCTGTCATTTGACTTTTGACATTTATTGAATACAATAGTATACGAATAGCAGTCAAAAAGAAATAGTATGAAATAAAATTTGGTATGCATCTCAGACAAACAGTGTCATTAAGACTAGGAGCCTCGGCCCGTAAACAACTTGCTTGTACCTTAATGTTTCATTTTCCCCTAGATACATAAATAACTATTTTCATGCGTACTTCATTATGTTCTTATTTAAGTGTTTAAAAGAATTGACCTCAAACGCTACCCGCATAATTATTATGACACGTGGCCCTAATGTCAATGTCATTACGCTATATCTTTTATGAAGTGTACTGGTCCTGAACGATGTCACACTACACATAGCTGGAAATCTCTGAGTCGACGAGGAACGGAATGTTTACACTTGACAGAGTTTTATACAAAGTTTGCCGCGAACGAGGAACAAAATCATTCTCCAGAAATATATTAAAAATGTTTTGAGATTTTATGTGAGTATGCAACTTAGTTTTACTTGCTCCCGGATATTTTCAAGAGTATTATTTTAATAAAATGTTACATATACGGGAGGAAAACTGCCATTAGGGGTGCTAGAAGTTGAAATAGTTCAGAATGGCTGCTTATTTCTTAGTTAAGTAAGAAGGAGGTTAATATTCCATAATGTTTTTTGAGTTATTGAACACACATACATACGACATATTATCTATCAGACTTTTTACGCAACTTAGGGCATCATAGATAAATTTATTTTATTGTTATTTATTTTGTTTGTAACCATTCAACATGGTTAACTCCCAATCCAGCCATTTGGTTCCAGTGGTATTTTATTCGGTTACTCTCTGCATGATGACGTACTAACCCGGAGTTCCGTGGTTCAAGTCTCTCGGCCGGCAGTGTGTGATTGTCGTTAAAATTGTAAAACATCTTGCAATTAAATCGCATTCGGATTGAATGGTTACTAGTCGTTAAGTCACGAAGGATGACCACTTAGCACCAGAAAATAAAATTCTAGAATATGCATACACGAGAAAATGCATGCACAAGAAAATTCAAATCTAGAAAATTTATTACGTAATAATCTCTTGCAGTAAAAGATTCATTCACAGGAAAATGCAAATCTGGAATTTTAGTTTCGGCGTCAATTCAAACATAGGAAAATGCAAACTCAGGAAGATGCAACTCTAGATCTAGAATACTAGTTTGTTTCATCAACACAAGGAGAGGTTGAAGGAACTAAATGAACAAACTAATACCATTCTTGAGTCCCACATACTCGGTTTTAACTATAACCTTTCTAGATTTGGATCATCCTGTGTTTACATTTATGCCGAAAGTAAAATACTAGATTTGAATTATCCTGTAGATGAATCTCTTAATGCAAGTATTTTATTACATTATGTACTTTCTAGATTTGCATCTTCTGGTGCTGCATTTTCTAGTATATGAAAATTAATTTTTTTACGAATACACACACACAGAAAGTACAGGAATCAGCAAAATACTTCAAAACTTGAGTTGTCAGAACCACAGTCGGATATAATGTTTTTAAAATCCTTGATTTTCTCCGCTATTCCTAGGTCAAGGATCTCCACATCTTCCTGCAACCGAATAGGGTTCACTTGGTACCCTGTTGCCCTGCGGAAGGGTTCTGCTGGTGTAGTACTACAGCCCTTATCTCTGGAAGTCCCTCGGTCGTCGTTAGTCCTGCTGATAATTATAGGTACTAGTTCCGGGAGGGGAAACATGTTGGACATGAGCCGAGCAGAGCACTGGACCAAGTACAAATTACTACATCGCCACTTGATTTACGAGAAAGGGCAGGGAGGGTAGGAAATTGTAGACTAGGGTAACAATATCATAAAAACGATTGTTTACACAAATACTTCATTGAGTATTGTTGTAATTGTTACTGTTTTCTGTAAAGTTGAACTATATTGATCTTATGATTCATAATGACATGGAGCCGTAACCTTGTAATACTTTGTTCAACTTTACAGAATATAGAATAAGTAACCAGTTACATCTGTGACTGATCGTGTCGCATCAGATATATAAGATATCAAGCATACGTAATGATTTTGTATTTATATTTCATATAACAATTTTATTATCTTACATAAAATAAATACGTTTATTTTTGTCTCGTTATTTCTTTATAATTTAAATCATTACTTATTATACAGTTAATTAAGATAACATTACAGTATGTATATGTAAAAATTATTTAACGAAATAGGTAAGGTGTTTTGTAAGTTTATTCCGTAGTCGTATAAGGACACCCCTTAAGTATAAAATGTAAGATCATTATAAGTTTTGCCAAATAGCAAATGCTGTAGATGGCACCATAAAAATTATGCACAGGGATTCTCACTATTATCTGGCGGCAAACTCGACGTGTTTTTGACCAATTTAGACGAGTCTTTGACGAAAAAAAAGTTTCAAGTGTGTACTTTAAGGGCATGCATGTGATCATAGGTGTAACCTCTTTCAACCTCCTCAACCCCCGCTCCACTATGAAGAAAACGTCCAACTTTGGCGATCTGTACGGAGCTGGAAAAATTTTCAAATCGATTCACTATTTGATCAATAACTTTGTTTCTACACATCGTAGACACTTCGTTTTTCATGGAGTTTTTCATCGATTTGAAAAAAAATTTCCAGCTCCGTACAGATCGCCAAAGTTGAACGTTTTTTCATAAATAACATTTTTTTTTCATAGAGAGGGTTACACCTAAAATCGCATGCATGCCCTTAAAATTAACACTTGAATCTTTCTTTTCGTCAAAGACTCGTCCAAGTTTGTCAAAAACACGCCGAGTCATGACGGCTTGAAAATTGGCAAAATTTGATAAATTTCAAGTGTTTCATTTTTACTATTGCTTGGTCTTTTCGGACAATACAATTTTGTCTAGATAAATAGCATGGAATTGTTGAACTACCTATTCGTCTTAAAAAGAGCTTTTTGCAAATTTCCCCTTAAACTACTAATAAGCTCACGGACAAAAAACAATTAAATATTTTTGTGTTGTTTCCGACTTCATACTTTTAACCAAATGCACATGACCATCAGCTAAATATCACGATAAAATCGTTACTTCACACACAGCGGAAGCTCTCCTATTTGAGGAGTACACGTTATCAATTTGGCGTTCAAAGTCCCACCGCCTTACCACTCACACTTGCACATTTCCACGCACACGAAACTGTTATTGCAAAGTCATAACCCAAATGAGGTAGCTCACGAACGCTCCGTATACACAGCGCCGCGATGCCGGGCGTCGTTGCTGTTTATCAAAACAAATGACACGAATTTGTTCTTGCAAAATGGAAACTATTGTGCGTCGCCGGCTAATATACTCCGCTATTTGGAGGAAATGCATTTGGTGGTAATTTAGAAACAATTTACCGACTATTTCGCCACAGTAGGGCGGCTGTAATCGTATTTTGCACAAAAGAATTTTTCTGGAGTTTTGTTGTAGTTTATTTTATTTATGGGTTGTACTACAATAAACATTAGTCCGTCTGATGTTCAAATGTCAAAAGTTCATACAGGGTTTTTGTATTGATTAGATGTCTACTATTTCACAACTTGATTACAAAACGATTTGTTACCAAATCATAATTTAAATTCTAGTTTGAAAAAACTAATTGTTTTACCCGTCTAACAAAATAATAATATTTAATATCGACTTATACAAATAACTTTAACTTAAATAATTTTTTGCACGATCGGTCATTTTTAGCGTTTACCGGTAACCTTCACTTACTAAATTTCTCGCCTCGTGCAACAAACAATGCTCTATCCGTACTTCATACACAAATAACTATTGTACGAGTATATGAATTTAGACGAGGCAGAATCTTTTTAAGGAAATGACACAATTTTTTATTATGTATGTATGTGAGATGCATGTATTGAGGCGCATATCTTACAAGAAAATATAAAGCAAAAATGCATTCAATTTTCTGACTTAAACTAGATTCAGACCTACCCAATTATAAGTATAAGTAGTTAATTTAAAGAACCAGCGCTCAACGTTTGCACATAATTGGAATTTATAATTTTGTGGTAGCCTTGGTTGGTTAATTTAGCACTTATACTTATAATTGAGTAGGTATGTCTGAATTTAGCTTTAGGTTTAGAAATCTAGAACAATTAAAAGTTTAAGCTGAAAATCCAAATATTTTTATATTATTCAAGAATGATTCAGTTAAATTAATTCCCTCTCAAATTGTATGTACCTATATGAACAATCGGAAAAATCTCATATTCAACACTCCTCTTTAAACTAATAAAGCTTCTCTAATTACCATGGAAATTTATCTCTTTCTTACTTACAGTTGTAAAAATGCGCTTGTCTTTGTTATTTATAAAGAAGCTTTTCAACTTAGAGAAGAGTACTGAATTCAGCCCACTGTAGCTACCCATACATTTCTCTTGATTCGCACTAATGCTGTGTTGAAAAAATCCGTGGAAAAGACACCTCTGTTTGGTGGGTAATTTCCCATCACTCCGATTGCGAATCAACACGGCATCAGCATTCCGCGTTAGATTCGGTTGTATTCCAGGCCATTTGCTGCCGGAATATTTGAAGTCTGCGAGAGAAAGTGCGTGAAAAATGCTTTGTGGTTCCTCAAAAAGAATCGATAACGACGACGAGTTCGCTGTTCGCTCCGTGCTCTTTGCTTCGCTATTTGCCTCATGCAAATTCCACGGAGATGTTCCCGTGACATGGTCTTGCACTTTCCAAGAATCCTGCAATTAGAACTCATAAATATTTTTATCCACGCCTGTGATATAATAGTCATATTGTTTTCATCATTTGAGTGAGGTAATTAGTTAAGCTTCTCATTGGCTAAAAATTGTTTTCTCGCTGTCCAAAATTCATTCAGAAGGTAACATAATGGATACAAATTTATTTAAAAGTTTCAGTTTTGTAGATTGCAGTTATTATATTTAATAATAATAATATTTATCCACGCCAGTGATAAAATATTATAAACATTTTAATTATTTGAGTGAGATAATTAGTTATATTACCTCACTATTGAAGTAATATGATGTGCTTTTGTCTATTACTCCTCGCATTTACTGTACCTACTTCACTCGTTCGTAGCCATGGATACTACTAATAAAAATAATATTTTTGTCAATATTTGACAGCAGTTTTGAGGATATAATATACTTGTCTACCTATTTTTTCCTTAAATATTCTTGGAATAAATCAATTTTGAATTACTGTCCCATAATAAATAATTTATAAACGAATAAGTAATAAATATCGCGTATAAACTTACAAATTAAAATTTTGTTTGAAAATAAAACTGGCAGGATGCCCTGCTTTCAAACAAATTGTATGTGCCCTGTTGCTTTGATTTTAAATTAAAATTATAGAAATATATTATTTTTTAAATTTCAGACGTTTAAACAAAAATATCAATTTTTAATAATTTTGAGCAGTCGTGAACAAAATTTTGTATATCATATGTGGGATATAGTATATTACATTACAAGTCATGAAAATGTTTCATTGCAGACGAGGAGGCGTTTGAAGAATGCGAGGATGCGCAGCGTCCGAGCATTTCTTCAAAGCCTCCGAGTCAAGCAAAGACATTGACATGACGCGTGATGTATTCTATTTTTTTTAAATCGGCAATTAAGCTTAAAATTATAAAAAAAAATTAGGTTTGCATAAATCATCAGAGCTGTGACAAATCATCAGAGCTGTAACAAATTTTAGAAAAAGTTGTCATGACAAGTAAACAAAGTTGAAAGTAAAAATGACTAGGCATGAAAATTTTACTTTCATGACGCAAATTAGTCTGGAAATGACGATTTTCATGCCGATTTTGAAAAAAAGCATATTACAGCACTCATGTGATTACAGGACTCGGTCTACGACCTCGTCGTGCATTCTTCACATTCAACTACTGTAATAATGCTCTCATCCCACTTGTAATATAAATAACTACTTAACATCTCGCCTCATATTCTATAAGGGAGGTATTGTATAGGTCAAAATTTTATAGTATGAGTTTTTGGTGGATAAGCACGTTTTAGGATCCATAAAATATGAATAAAGTATTTTAGAGATGATGTCTATAATGTGTAAGGACTTGTATACTGACGATTTTTCGTCCACGATAACTTAAAAAGTATCAAACCTTTAATAACCAAATTTCATATTTAAGGTTTTAAGAAGGATTTTAATACCGCATAAGATTTTGGTAGAAATCCGCAAACCGGAAGTAGTACTTTTTGAAACTTAACTTTACAATTTATGTGGTGGTGGCAGAATGTGTACATCTGTGCGAGCTAATTTTAATTGTAACTCAATACCAGTACAAGTCTTTTGTTTGTTTTGAAATTTGACAGCTGTTGTGCTGATGTCAAAACAATGAATGACGAAATATTGTTCAGTTTTTATTATTACTAGCTCTAAATATAGCAAACAGTTGTTAACATTAACTGGTACACTGTGTTCGGATCATATATTTTTCATTTTTATGGACATTTTTATGGGAAGCAATTCACATTTGATTTCATTTCCAATTAATAATATAATCATTCAAATGAATAATTGCCATTTTTACCTATCTATGGGTACAGTTAATTATAAATACAATTTGCTGAATCTGGTAGTATTTATCAATAAAATAAAGTACAATTAATATTCTATTTTTTTGAAATTCCAGTATCTTGTTGTCCATGATATGAAATTTGTTTCTACATAAAATTTGAATTATTATGACAGTGACAGTACAGTTGACATTTTTGCTTGCATCTTGATTTACATTATCGTTTACATATTACATGAACATGAAACTATTAAAATGTAAGTAAAACTATTTATTAGATTAGTATAATAAGCAGAATTAGGCGAGAGATCGTGTGCTGGGCACAGCAGATTTTTTATTCTAGTACTGTATGTGCAACATACATACATAAATCACGCCATTTCCCTAAAATAGAGTTGACACGAACCCCTTACAACCAAAACTCATACATCGTAACACGAATCTTTACAAACATTCAACATTTAGCCATAATCGATCTACGCCGCCTAACATCTCATACATGAATAAAAACCAGGGATCTGGAACTGAACCCAAACCTAAAACATAAACCCGAAAAAAACCTTTGTTTTCTGCGTACCTGAATCTAACCCGAAACGTTATATTTTAAGGTCAACGAACTGGAATCGTACTTAGGTATCTGTAGAGAGCCATTTTTATGTAAAATTTGTCTTTACTTATTATAAGAATAAACATAAAGGAATCCTAGATAATATTTTAACGACTGCGGTATTTAAAATGTGAGTTAAAACTATTTGTTAATGTTTAGTAAACTAAAATATTGATAAACAGCTTTCTTGGGTATTAGCCACAATATATTTGGGATAAACAACCCTCAACGTTTCGGCCCTATTAGGTCCATCCTCAGGAGGGTGGTGTCAACAAATTCTTGTGATACATGTTAAAAATCATTAAAAATTTTAAACTGTAGTTTACCAAGGAGGATTTGAAAATCAGCACTGCTGAAATCCTACCTTTTTATCAAAATATTTTGATAAATAAATTGATTTGATTTGATTGAATAATAAATAAGTAATAAATAATTAAAAACAACTTAAAATAGAGACATACATCGAAAGTACCAAGCAATGGTCGTCAAAGAAAAAACGTTACATTGTATCCAAGAAAGCTGTTCCAGCTAAGGAAAATCTTCACTAAAATATTGATAACCGTTTACTGAGTATTTATAATAGTTATTTATGTTACAAGGACGAAAAATGCAAGTTCTCGCACGACTATGGAAAATATTTTATTATAAATTATTCTAAATTTTTGTTTAGTTTGATAATTGTAGTTATCTGCGAAACAGACAAATGAAACAAAAAAGAACAAAAAATTATTCGACTGTGTCAGTTTGCTTAAAAAAACGCGTTTGCGTACGAAAAGTACTTCTCGGCCTAAGACGAAAAGTGGGTCACCTAGCAACGGCACAAATATTAATACTCTACCTAAAAGGTTAGCTTTTCGTCCGAATATCTTAACCAAAAAACGTCACTTTTTGACATAATCGAATAAAAAAGAATTATGTTTATTCATTAATTTCATTATTTTTAGTTCTTTTTTACAATTAAACATTGATTTTTTGTCAAGTAAACGAGTAATGTGCGTTACTTTAATAATTATTATTTTTGAACCGAAACCAGAAAAAACCTGAAACGATACAGGTTTTTAAACCCTTATATATTAAACCTGTCGAACCTAAACGTAAACCTGAATTGATTTTTTTTTTTGAACCATAACCGAACCAATTAATATCGCTTCAGGTCCCTGCTTTCCAGGTACGTTCACTGATAATGATAATGTAGAAATACTATTTGGTTTTCATTTGAGCGCCAAATTATGATCTTATCTTTCAGTTTCTTTGGTTTGATTTCATTAAAAAGCTTTCCACATATTCCATTCTTGTTGGCAGCGCTCGGCAAACAAGAAAGAATATTCGCTTCTCCTTATGCATGTATATTTCTTTGTGTATTTTCATCTCTATAAAGGCAAGTTTCCGTCTGGCCCCAATTTCGGCTAGTGGAGTTCTCTCTATGCCGTGCGAGTCGCGAGCTCTGATTGCATTCGTCGATTCCGTTCCGGTCGCGAGTTCCGGTCGCCGCAGGCTTACCAACATTTACAATTCATTTTTTCTTGCGTATTTCCCTAGATTACATATCGATCAACATGGATTGATGTACTCGCTGCATCTGTGGCTAGAAGAATGTTGGTTTTCTTGAGAGGAATATTTGATTTTTGACCATATTTTCTCAAGTATTTCGACGTAGATGGAATACAATTTGCTGGAATACTTTTCTGTTTGCTCGGGAAATGCATGGTAAATAAAAGTTGCAAACTTGAATCAAAAGAAACTGGTTTTCAGAAAACTGATGTAGTTTTACTAGAGTATCCATAATTTATTCTGTTTACATCAAACAAGGAAAGAGGCTAATATATACATAATTTCGTCTTATAGTTATTTATTAAAGGGATAGAAGTAACAGATTTTAGCAACACAAAATCGTGTTTAAGGTGATCTTCTACCCATGGCAGAAAACAGTCAAAAACATTGATTCCGTACGCTATTCTATAGCGTTTATTGTGTTGTTAAACATAAAAATAATTTATGTTTGAGGGGAAAATATAATTTTTCCACCCACATTTGTAAAAAACTGCAATGTTTGTAAAATAGAGACATAGAGAGTTTTCGCGCGTCACTGTGCAGCTTTTATTTATAATTGAATTACTTCAAATTTTAATATGTTGTCAACAAAGCTTGGATCTGCGAAATAACCAATCGAATTTTTTTAATTTGTTTTAAAATATAAAATATTTGTGTTCAAAAAATAACAAAAATTGTCAAAATTAGCATTATTTCGATGTTAAAATAAAATTTTAAAATTGTACTTTTATCTTCAACAATATCTTTAGATTATTATATTTAACTAAACAATAAACGCTGTGGAGTGGCGCGCGAAATCCATGTTTTTGGATGTTTTCTGGCACGGTAGAGGATCGTCTTACTACAACCGAAATATTTAAAAAATTGAGTTAATTATTGACAAAAGAGACAGAAGAATTTCTATCCCTTGAGATAAATTTGTCGTTTCAGCAACACAGACAGCTATGATTTCAAATTGATCTTATAAAATGAATTATATAACTACCTACTCATTATATTAGTTCGCACTAAACCTTTCAAACACAAAATCTGATGTGGCCAGCACACGACCTCTCGCCTAATTCTGCTTATTCTACTAATCTAATAAATAGTTTTACTCACATTTTAATAGTTTCATGTTCATGTAATATGTAAACGATAATGTAGGTAAACCAAGATGCAAGCAAATGATGTCGACTGTATTGTCACTGTCATAATAATTCAAATTTTGTTTAGAAACAAATTTCATATGATCATGGACAACAAAATACTCGAATTTCAAAAAGTGGAATATTAGTTGCACTTTATTTAATTGTAAAATACTACCAGATTCAGCAAATTGTATTTAAAATTAACTGTACCCATAAATAGTTTTATTTTCTTTTATTTTTAATTGCAAAAGTTACCATTACAATACCTCTCTTATAGAATATAAGGCGATAGGTAAAAATCGTCTATGTTATGCATTTATTTAAAGGCACCATAGACAAAAATATATAAATTAAAATAGCGCATTATGCTTGTTCGTTTCAAGCAATCTAGTTAATTACTATAGTAAGATCTATCGCATACGACTTGATAAATTTATCGAATGATGAATCTAACGATAATATGTTTCAATATTTTGTCACTTCCGGAATTCAGCAACAAAGTTAGTTTGTTTTGCTAGTAAAACTTACGAATGTAAATTTATTTCTAGTTCCAAACTTAGCTCCCGAATACTCATTTGGGGAAGAGTGTTCTATTTTCGTCTACATAATGTATTATCTCCCCGCCATTTGAAATATTCACCAGTGATAAAAATATGATTTACAGAAACGGAATGCAAAGTTTTTCATTGGAAAACGGCTTATAATCCCCTTCAAATCCATTAATATATTCAGAACCGGCGGCCGATCTCAACGAGGAATCTTAAACGTGACATTATTCATATCTCGATCCGTCACGCAATGCGACCGCCACGCGAAAAGGACGAAATTCGCGCAGAATTTTGTCAATTGCAACTATATAATTGAAGTATGTATTCAAGGTCGTCATTTTTTATCTTAATTACGTTTTTAATCAGCACTGACGCTGCGGATAATTCTAACATAACACTGTAATTTATGGGAAAGAACGATTTTCACTTTGCTGTATTTTTACTCAACTATTTAATACGTACTCTGGTTTTTATTTACTAAGGATTTATGATTCGTAAACAGTATTGTTAGTAACAGGAAACAATTTTCCAACAATTACCGTTTGAAATAAATAAATGAAATTTACAGAGCGCATGGTTACTTACAAGAAAAATAAAGTGTGCACTGCTCGCCATAAAATAAACTTTGTGAAATTGTTACTATACTTTTGTTCTGTGTACTATACTATAAGCATTTTATTATTTACGAATATATAATTCATGTGTCACGTGACACATATTTGTCTAATTTGATTGGCTAAAATAGGGCAGTAAGAGGCTATCAAATCGATGATATTTTTATCACCGCTGTTACATGTCAACTGTTTCTGTCAATTAATTTCCTACTGTCAGTTCCATATTTAAATATTGCTGTTTGTCAAAAATTGAAAAATTGAACTCGTGCTGCGCACTCGGTCAATTTTCATCGACTAACTCATGCTATCACCGATGATAATCGTAGCACTAGTTATATTACTCCCGATTATATTGAAGAACTAATCAATTTTAAATTTAAAATTTTACAACAGGAGAGTTATAATACCGACTTTGAATTTTATTTTGAACTCATAAAAAATGGTCTCCGATTTAATACAGCATGCCTTTTTGAGGATTGAATATTGACCCTATGACAACAAAGAAAAACGGGTGTTAAACCCTTGCACGCTGTCCGGTCTTGGTAAATTGCATTTTTCCACTTGCACAAAATTTTTGTGTTTTTCTCTGATTTAATAATGCATGCCCTTTTATCAAAAGAATCTTAAAAACATTTAAAGTCTTAAAATTATAGGCATGCGATTCGCAGGATCCCAAAGGGCTCAAACGGTGACGTGATCTTGTAATAAAAAAATTGATTTTCCGCGTTTTCATACAGCATATTTGTGTCATAAAACACCTATAACCAAATTGGCATGCAGTCCTCGTTGGCCCAAGGGTGGAAAATTTCGGAAAAGTTTTGTGCAAATGGAAATGCAATTTTCCATATGACCGGAAAGTGTGCAAGAGTTTAATACCCGTTTTTCTATGTTGTTATAGAGGCAATATTCAATCCTCCAAAGGCATGCTATGTATGAAATCGGAGACCATCACCTGTTATGAGCTCCCGGTCTATTAGGTTTTGTATAAAAACCTAATTTTACATTCTGCGTTCGATATATGCACAAAGTTATCCTGTATAGGTAATAATTTCAAGATTTTATGTTTTTCATAATTTTAAGAAATACATTTTTTCACGAGTGGGAGTGAAAAATATTTTATTTATAACCTACAAGAAAAAATATTCCGAAATTGGATTTTATTATTAAGCATTCTATTTGTATTCCCACAAAAAGCATTCACAAAAATACAAAATTAATTTTCCTGAAAAATCAATTATTCAGCCAACCGGAAATACATAAGAAATCCGCAGGAAATTACATATCGACCATATGTTTGTCACTTCTTCTCTAATCTATTAGACCTGTCTCGAAATAGCCAGGAATTTGTTCCTGAGTTTGTTTATCGGATAGGTCGTTGCCTAAGCCTTCTTGATGCCTGCACGCGTGCCATGTTTCACGTCTAAAGCCTTAAGAGAATGCTAGAGGGGGGGGGGGGGGAGAGCTAAGCAGATGGAAATGTATTGCACTGTTGTCGTTTTTTGTTTGTTTTATTTTTGTACCTGTTACCCTGATTGCAGCGCTGTTGAAACAAGGATATAAATAAATATAGGGGTGATATATTTGTCTCACAGCGCTAATTATGGGGGTAGATATCTTTATGTACTGAGGGTTTGTTTAAATTTAATTAGCAATTGATATTTACGTGTCTATGCTTTGTACTTGTACTAATAATTGTTCTTTTTTTCAGGTAAGGACAATTTCATTTGGAACTTAATTGCGTAACACTGTAAGTTGTTATAATTTTTATTTAATTATTTACACATTGAACGCATGTGGTATTTTTTCTACAATTTACATGTTTTATGATATTAAAAGTGATTTTAAAAATAGGCTTCTGAAACATTGAGTGCAGAAAAAAATTCCACACTCATTTTGAGCACAGAGTACAAATTTTTCATAACTTTTAAACACTTAAGCTAGATTCAGACCTACCCACTTATAAGAATAAGTGCTAAATTAACCAATCAGGGCTTCCACAAAATTCCAATTTCAATTATAAGTACGAACGTTGAGGGCTGATTGGTTAAATTAACCACTTATACTTATAAGTGGGTAGCTCTGAATCTAGCTTTATTTGTAGTAATTGCTGTAATAAGTTTAAAATTGACAATTTTAACTACATTTGAAACATTATTTTGATGAACTAGAAATTGCAGTTACTGGAAGATCAAAGCTGTCAGAATATTTTGACGTTCATATTGCTGTCTTTGAATGTGTTATAAATGAATATTCTAAATTATTACAGACACGTGTACGTAGATATGTAAATAAAGAAAATACATTATTTATAATTATTAATTATTCGAAAGATACGGTTAAATTAAAAATGCAAAAGATAATAAATTCCATTTGTTTTTCTTTCATGTCGTAGCAATAAATCAATTTATTTTATCGACCAATAATTAATTTATCTTCCTTTAAAATATCAATTTGTAATAATTTTTAATTAGACAGTCAGAATAATCGATAAACTATAACACCAACCTATTTTTAACAAAAACTTCAATGAATTTTGTATAAGAAGAATTGCTAAGTCATTAATAACTTAAAATAGTTCATTTTTTCTGTATTCAGACGGAAGAATTTTCAAATAATCCTTGCGTGAACAAGGCTTTAGATTGATAGAGCATAGATTCTTTGAGACTTCTTTAATTATTTCGAATCTTAAGAAAAATATTCTAGATGAAATTGCCTGTCAAATAGCGGCGCCGTTAAATTGAATCTTCAATATATCTTACAAAGGAAGAATTTCTATTCATTGCTAGCTTCAAAACGTTGATTTTTCTGGATTCAGACGAAAGAATCTTCAAAGAATCCATGCATGAACAGGGCTTTAGAGTGATAGAGCACGGATTCTTTGAGACTTCATTAATGGTTTCGAATCTTGAGAAAAAGATTCAAGATGGAAGTGCCTGTCAAATTGAATCTTCAATGAGTCTTACAAAGGAATAATTTCTAATTCATTGCTAGTTTCAAAATAGGGATTTTTTAAAGGATTCAGACGTAAGAATCATCAAAGAAACCACGCGTGAACATAGCTTTAGAATGACCGAGCATGGATTCTTTGAGAATTCTTTCATGGTTTCGAATCCTCAGATTTAAGAAAAAGATTCATGGTGATTCGGGTGCTGCTAAATTGAATCTTTAATAAGTCTGGAAAAGAAGACTCATTTATTGCTTCAAAACAGTGGCATGGAAGAATCCACAAAGAATCCATTTGTGAACAGGGCTTTAGATATACGATCATAATTTTATTATAAAAATAAATGTTTATTTGAATGTATACTCTCAGATATAATGCATATCCGTCCTGAAAAGGGCTGAGCAATTTTGGCTTTGAACTATTCTGCCCTCCAACTTCAACCGAGTTCAAAGTCCCTCAACAAACGGAGTAAAAATCCTGTGGTAGTTTTTCTTCTCTAATATACCACGCAACATGCTTTCGTACTCATGAGTTCATGCGTCTGTTATTCAGTATTGAGGTAACCCGTACACATGTAGGTGAAAGGTAATTCGCAGTAATTCGAGTAATTCACAAAGTAATGTAATTACTTTGAGTAACGTCCTCCGAGAGACGCCAGCGCGCAGCGAATAGTGGAATATGAATCATCAAAACTGGAACTGTTTCCTAGTTTTTACTTTGCTTGTGTGCTAACGATTATTTGTGGGAGTAGTTAGTTTGCATCTTTGTGGCTTTTCTAATGATGCACGTTTATATACAGGGTGTACAGCAATATTTTCGTTATTAATATTTAACAGAAAACGCACAACATATTAACTTATTAATTAATTAGAAGTTCAGCACCAAATAGTAAATAGTATATTAAAAAAATATACCTGTACTACGATTATAAAACATCTACCTAATAAATGCAGTCACACAATGCCCAAAACCGCAATCGTTTAAGATTAGCCCGCAGATAAGAAATATAGTCGAACAGTTCAGTATTTGGCATATTTATTAACCCGAGTATATATTTTACCCCCAGTGTTCCACTGGTAGAGTAAGAGTTTTTCGACGCTTATTAGCAGGGTTGTATTGTATGCTCTGGCGCATCTGAGGCTTGTGGTTTCGACCATTGTGTGACTGCAATAACCCCCTAATAAACGCTAATGATTATTAGGTAGATGAAATGTATTTGTACTATACCTATAATTTTATTTAGGTAGGTATTGTATTATTGAATTTAAAATAGTTATTATGTATCAAGGGTATCAACATCCGAGGGCGACATGTTTACAAGCCCAAGGGCTTGTAAATCGCCCGAGGGCTATAAACATGAATGATGCCCGTGGTGCATACTAGATATTTATGTAACAAGTGCATAATCCAGGACTTTATTGAAGAGCCGTTGTTTATGGCAGAGTGAGCGCAGCAAGCGAGGCTAATAAATAAGACGAGTCTATAAAGTCCGATTATATACGAGCTATAGTACAAATTTATTTCACCTACCTAATAATCATTAGCGTTTATTAGGAGGTTATTGCAGTCACACAATGGTCAAAACCACAAGCCTGAGATGCGCCAGAGCATACAATATAACCCTGGTAATAAGCTTCGAAAAACTCTTACTCTACCAGTGGAACACTGGGGGTAAAATATATACTCGGGTTAATAAATATGGCAAATACTGAACTGTTCGACTATATTTCTTATCTACGGGCTAATCTTAAACGATTGCGGTTTTGGGCATTGTGTGACTGCAAATAAGAATTTAACGATTATTAGTTACTTGATGTCTGCGTGGACTATACATACAATATTTTATATACGACTTTACTATAATAATTTTTTTTATGTCTTCCTAGTATGTAATTGTTTAATTATGTCATGGATACGAGGTATGTTATATACTACATTATACCCTAGGGCATTAAGAAATCGCCATGGTAATATTGAGACATCACTAATGTTTTTCTTCTGAAATAATATATTTTCTGTCTGTTACTAGGATACCAAAAATATTAACAAAATTCGAAACGTCAAAGCGAAATGTCACGCGCGCAATATTTTAAATAAAATAGTAAGACATAAAATATTGTATGCACCACGGGCATCATTGATGTTTATAGCCCTCGGGCGATTTACAGACCCTCGTGCCAGAGGCCCTTGGGCTTGTAAACATGCCGCCCTCGGATGAGCATAAACATCATCATGATGCCCTTGATACATAAATAACTAATATTGGCTAGTATGACATTTGTATTTGACATAATCACGTTGACAAAAAAAATTTGAAAGTATTAGTGCATTTTTTCTATTGTTATGGTTACAAAGTTGTTTATTGATTATTTGTTTCAGAAAAGTATTAAAGCACACGAACTGACATTTTTTTTAAACATTATTATTTTTGGTCTAATAATGAAACAAATTATTGAAATTGCATCAAAAGCAAAAGACTCACTTCTCCTGATTATGTCAAATAAAGGAAAGTACCGAAAATACAATATTGTAAGTACTTCAATACTGATCTCCCGTCGTATAAGATATCCAGATGGGCCAAGTATTTGATGATGCGCGCCTACTTACTATTTTATTACATAATATCGTTTCAAATTTTGTTAATATTTTTGGTATCCTAGCACCAGACAGAAAATATATAATGTCAGAAGAATAACATTTGTGTTGTAATTTCTCAATGCCATAGGCCCTAGGACATAATATATATATATATATATATATATAACGTACCTCGTACCCATGATATAAATATACAATAACATACTAGGAAGACGTAAAATAAAATAGGCAATAATAATCTGACAGTTGTCATTAATTTTATCTTATATTCAATAATACAGTCGTATAGATGAAGTATAGTATTTTACTTGAGTTCAAGAAGGCAATAATTAAGCTAGATTCAGACCTACGCAATTATAAGTATAAGTGGCTAATTAAATTACGCTTGGTTTTTATTGAGTCAAATAGAAAAAATAATCATTCAGATTAATTTCAGTGTAGGGGAAGGGGATCTGTTCTTTTTATTGTCTTTATTGTATTCCAATATACTCGTAGATCCAAGTGTGAGGTAGAGATCTCAGCTTCTGTTTCCACAAAGAATAAAATCCTTCCGTGTGATGGAAATTGTTTTAAGTTTGACAACAGCAAGGGGAATAAAATCAGAGCGAACAAACATTCGTCTAGAAAGATTTACACTTCCTCGCTGCGGAAGGAACAAGCCTTTGCTAGCCTAGGGGAACAAGCGATCGAACAGATGGAAAAGTCAAGTAACACATCTGTCTTGGATTACAAGTAACAATCCCAGTATTTACTGCCTCTATTTATATCGTTGCCCAAGGCTGACGGCCGGAAAGCTCACACTTTCCTTCTGCTACATCTAGATTGATAGAAAAACCCGCCGGATTTCAAACATGCAAAAAGTAGGAGAGAAGAGAAACATATTTTATATTGTGTCAAAAAAAATTTACTGTGCTGTATGCTCAACAAACAATTTAAGAAACATCCTTAAGAGGTCCGTCTACCTCCTAAAATCCAGCATAAAATGTACTAACGTAGCGAGTGTTTTGTGGCCAGTACAAGAATGGTAAAATTTTAATTTAATAGAGAAAGAATGGATCTACAGACGTCCTTTTTAAAATTTTATTACAAAATTGTACATGATTTAAAAAAAAATCCAATTTATGCAAACTTTACACGGTTATATCTCATGATAGAAATTAATTTTTAAAATTTTAAAAAGGCATATCTGTAGATTCATTCTATCTCTATTAAATGGTTATAAAAACATTATCCTGAAGTCAATACTAATCTGACAGTTTGCTCGCAACGAAAACACGTTTACAGTATTTTTCAACTTCAAAATGACATTGCATAGCTAGAATGCGAAGTACGAGTTTCTGGCTGGTTTCAGGCAGCCCTAGTAGTGGGGAAAAGAGTGGAATGGAAAAAAGTAAAATCGAGAGTATTCTAGAAATTCGGTAAAAACGTAGACGAGCCGCTTAAGTAATATCCAAGAGCCATTTCAGTGTTATTCTTTCTTATATTATTTAATAAGAAATACAATATTTCACTACAAAGAAAGATAACTTTCATTAATAGATTTCCTATTGACAATTCAATCTTGAGAACGCATTAATCAATCTACTTCTACTCGCAGAATGGAATTCAAGAATATAATTGAAAGTTTAATGTAAGATCGGTGTCCGCTTCAATACTACACTTTTATTCACTTTAGTAATTTCCCTAAATACACAAGTGGCCACTGGAATTGGATCCCTAAGCAACTATTTATTCTTGAAGAAGATGGCTGCAGCCCTCCTCCAAAGGTAAAAAATAATTGAGTTTGAAAAATTTAAAAAAACATCAATGACAACTAAAAAAAATATCTGATGTGGCTAGCACAAGACCTCCCTACTCAAGATACCCTACTCTTTTAATTGCAGTTTAATAATAGTATTAAATCTATTACTTAAATATATTTAAAAAAGTGTAGATGATTCCCTTCGTACAAGTTGGAAAAAATTGATGTTCCGTTTTTCCCTTTTTCCAACTTTAAAGGCCGATACGAGTATCTCAAAAACTAAGCGAGAAATCAAACTCTAGTCTGCAGCATTGTATTTCTAACACTTAAATTAACCTATATTCAAATTTTCAGAATTTTGAAATTTTTTGTCCACCCAAAAACCAACCACCCTCGAATTCTCAAAAATGGTCCAATATATCGACTTAATTTATACACCAATGAATTCCTCGTGCCGAATTACATATGTGTACCAATTTTCAGCTCAAAATTCCGACGGGTACCAGATTTATCACGCGGTTTCTCCATTTTTGAAGATTTCTTTTTTCTAAAATCGACAATGTTGGATAAATCTTGTACCCGTCGGAATTTTGAGCTGAAAATTGGTACACATATGTAATTCGGCGCGAGGAATGCATTGGTGAATAAATTAAGTCGATATATTGAACCATTTTTGAGAAATCGAGGGTGGTCGGTTTTTGGGAGGTCAAAAACCGACCACCCTCGATTTCTTGTACCCGTCGGAATTTTGAGCTGAAAATTGGTACACATATGTAATTCGGCGCGAGGAATTCATTGGTGAATAAATTAAGTCGATATATTGAAACATTTTTGAGAAATCGAGGGTGGTCGGTTTTTGGGACGTCATAAAATTTCAAAATTCTGAAAATTTGTTTATAGGTTAATTAAGTGTTAGAAATACAATGCTGCAGACTAGAGTTTGATTTCTCGCTTAGTTTTTGAGATATCGGCATTTAAATTTAGAAAAGGGGTAAAATGGAACATCAATTTTTTTCCAACTTGTACGAAGAGATTCATCTACACTTTTTTAAATATATTTAATAGACATAATACTATTTTTATATTTATATTCCAAAAATTAATTAACACTGTAAAAAGCATGTTTCTGTAACAATCCTTTTATAAAGTTCTAAAAACTATTATTCGGCAACATTCGAATTTCAAATGTAAGTTTATTATAAAATAATACTCCTACTTTTACAGGTAAGTTATAATTATTTAAACTATAGACTATCTTTCGTTCTCGTTCCTCCTGCTTACCGCTTTACGATCTTGGAGTTGTCTTCTCCCCGGCGTTGCCAGGTCGTATTTTCATCAAAAGACGTTTAATTAAAGTAAAAGTGACGCTTGGTTGAGTGCTTAATTAAGTTCTCGCGAAGACACGGCGCGTATGCGTTTTATGGAAATCGATGGCTATGGAGACATAAGAGGACGAGAATCGTAAAAATTTTACGCCAACCGGAAGTAGAAAGCCGCAGAGAGGCTTAAAAGCCGGAAATTGAAGGGAGGGTTTTGAATAAGATGGTTTTAACAACTCTTTAAATGCAGACGTATTTGCTGTGTTAATCGTTTAATTGTTGTTTAATGCAGCCATCTATTAAACAGAAAATAAAAACGCTGATCGTCTGTTTATAAATATGTTAAGGCGCTACGCTTGCCACGGTAGTAGCATCAGAATTTCATCAATTCTGGCTTTATTGTTCAAAATAAAAAATCTGACGTGGACACCACATGACTTCCTTGTACGCCTTGTGTGTTCATACTTTTCTTAATAACTAAAATGTAGAATAATATAAAAAATTCTTTTAACTTATTATACTAGTATACTCACAAATATATTTTAGTCATTTTATTTAAACTGCAGAAGAAGATATAAAGCATATTTTACTATTGTCACTGTCATGTCATAATCATTTAAATTTTACGTAGTAACAAATGTTAATCGATCATGGACTACAAGATAAAGAAATACTAAATTAAAAATATATACTTTAATTATTCCTAAATGATACCAGATACAAAAATATTTATAAAATACCGATTTTAGGTAATAATCACATAATCTTTCATTTAAAATAAAAAAAATTGTGTTAAATTAATTATTTATCGAAATATTTTTAAAAAGTACTACTTCCGGTTTATAGATTGAAACCAAAAATAGGAGGTGCACAACTAGATGCTATAACAGTCCTAAATACAAAATTTCAACTTTCTACGTCTAACCGTATTTGAGTTATGCGACACACATACGTCCGTACGTACATACGTACATACATACATACGTACATACGTACAGACGTCACGACGAAACTAGTCATAATGGATTCAGAAAAGGTCAAAACGGATATTTCCATCAAAATCTGAAAACCGAAATTTTTCGGGATTACAATACTTCCTTATTACTCCGTACAAGGAAGTAAAAACTGAGTAATCACGAAACGTTATTCAATCGAAAAAATCATACACATTTTTGCGACAACAATTAGAGAAAATACGAGTTCATTTTTGTATTTTAATGGGTATTCAAGATTTTTACTTTATTAATGCATACAATTAAATTTTGTTTGATATAACCGATTTCTCACAATGTTCTGAAGAGTGCCACAAGAAGTTTATAAAAAATCAAACAATACGTTAAAAATATTTTTTAAATGGTAAATTTCACCGGTTTTTAATAATTAATTACCAACAGACTATTAGGTATTTCAAGAATATCGTCATGTGGCACTCTAGGGACAGTCTTTATAAATTTACATTTTAAATATGAGTTCGTATATTTTAAACACAAAATCACAATCTTGAATATTGTAGCTCCCTATTTTGCTCTTTTTCATAGCAAGTGTATTGTCTTAAGGGGTCCGTCTGGTAGTTATTTTTTTTTTTAAACAGAGGTGTGCGCGTCCCATGATCATTTGGTATGTAGAGGTTTTTCCTTTATTTACAACATTTGAACATGTCACCAAAAGATGTTAGAAGGTCTCTCTGTTTTTATTTTTCTTCTTTAACTTATGATTTTGGAAAAACATGACTTTGAAATCAGCCATTTTTCTTGATTTTTAAGAATTTTTTTCTGGTAAACAAAAAGCTATATTAAATTTCTGAAAACAGAGGGACATAAATTGAACCTTTGTTAACAAGAATTTTTTTTTCATTCGTCTGTGTTATAAATTAAATGATATATGATGGGACAACGATGCTATGTTTTCGCTGTTGAAATTGTAGATTCTCTATTTAGCCAACACATTCTATGCTCAGTTTTCTTTACCTACATTTTTTATTCGATTGACTGTAAAAAGAAGGGCTTGACGTCATTTTAACCCGCCTCACTTTGAAAATAACGACTTATGTTCAGGAGTTCGGTATTTTCCGAACGCGCCTCTTAAAGAAATATCTTCGAATAAATTTACCAAAATTATGTCTTTATAAACTTGCATTTCAAATATGAGTTCATAGATTTCAAAAACAAAGTCACAATCTTGAATATTGTAGCACCCTATTTTGCTCTTTTTCATAGCAAGTGTATAGCATAAAGAAATATCGTCGAATAAATTTACCAGAATTATGTAGATCCTGGTGTGCTATTAATAGTCCTGGAGGACAATACATCAAAAGGCTAATCCAACATTGATGTCCTGCTAATTACATAAGAACCCTTTACAAACAACCTGCCAACGCGATCTAATTTTTCTCCTGTCAAAGACGGCGTCAATCTTTTGTTTCCTTATAAAAATTTCCAAGGCCTTCGCGACATCCGTGAGATATATCATTGTTTACTTTCATCACGTCACCGTAAGCCTAGCATCCATCTTCGCGAAGAAAGCAGCGAGGAAGGAGGAAGAGGAAGAAATCGGCGGATTTTTCTGCGGAGTGAAATGTCCTGCTTAGACTAATCCTATTAGCGATGGGGTCTTTGAGTTTAACTCCGTGTTAATTCGATTTCCTTCTCGGCGGCCAACGGGTGGCCATTATGGTTAAGTTGGAAAAGTTGTTTATATCGGCAATGTTAAGTGAATACTCTGATCAGAAATGGATTTCAAATGAAAGTTTTTTCCTGTTAGCAGATTATTACAGGCTTTTATTATTGATATTTGTGATTGCTGTACTCCACTCACACTATAATGGATTTCTTTTATTTTATTGAACTTGTAGTACTTTATGTCGGATGTCTACTTATATTACAATACAATTTTTTAATTTCGCTGTAGCTACCTACTTCTTAATTTGAAATTAAAGTTATAAGTATAAAACCGAGTATAAAACTTATTGTTCAAAATCAAAAACTACACAATATGAGACCACAATCGATGGAACTACGGACAAATCTTACCATTTATATTTTTTTAAAGTTAATAATTTCTAATTTGGCTTAATATTATTAAAAGAGCATTTAAAACAGAAAAGTGTAAAGAAAAACTAAAAAACATTCGTAGTTCATGGTACCTACTCTCATATAATACTATAAATGACTATTTTCTTTTGTGTTTTTCTTCAAAATTTACAAAGCAATATGATCGACTGTGGTCTCATTGTGCAGTTTTTAATTTTAAATAAGTTTTGTATTTGCATCTGTCATATCAAATCAATATTGTTTTTTTTCGGTTTTTCCTATACTTACAACAGATTTCAAGAAGACACCCCGTTATTATATTATGGTATTTAAGATCATTTTTTTATAATGCATAAAATTGCTTTATACAAGATGATTCACAACTTCGTACATATATTTGAATGGTATAGTATTCAAATTATTGGTTATGGAACAGAAACGTTTTTTTCTGTTCGCAAATTTAAGGACAATTTTTGTAACCACTGGATTGTTGATTGTAAATGGATATCTAATTAACAATAAATGGAATAAAAGAAAATTTTAACTAATTGTGCAATGGCAGGAATAGTAAATTTATGAAATTCCATTTGAAAACAGTGACCCAAAATTGTTTGAAACCTGGAAACAAAAATTGCTCATTTAAAAAAAAGATCTCAGTTGAGTACTATATGCCATTAAAATATATGTACGTAGTTGTGAATCAACCTGTATATGTAGTTGTTTTCTTATTATTCTGTACAGTTCCAAATAGCTTTGTTTCCAGAAAAACATAAAGCTGAAAGTGTGGTAAAACTTATTACGCTTACGATGAGCTTTTAAATATATTTTGCTCGTAATATGTACATCATCGTATAAGTCAGTAATATATTTAGTTATTACGTATAAGCACTCATGAGTCGCTAATGTCACCGCTATGCGTGACGCTAATATAGATATAGATCCTGACCACCACGCCTCTGTCTATGTAGAGTTGCTCTCACTAGAGACTACCATTTGCGTGCACCTCTTCTAGGGGAAAGGGAGGCAAACCGCAACAAACTTTAACAATTAGATGAATAAATAATGACGGAATTCATAGCCTGCTATGGTTTATTGACCGCGTGCTAATTTGTAATTTGGCTCAGAGATGATATGATTGTTTTAAAAACATGAAACAGATTCGTAGTATTGAAAATACATTAGACAAATTCAGGAGCGAGTCTAGGATTTTTAACGGGAGGGGCCCAAAGAATTAAAAAATTCAAATTGTGCTGGTGCTGGCAACAAAATGCGCTGCAGGCGAAATTTTTTATTCATCCAAGGTCAAATGCCCTTTAATTGAAAGTTTCCCTGTTCACCTCTTCATACACGGATTCCCAAAAGTCCCGGGACGGAGTACAAGTTTTGAACGGGCGAAGAGAAAAAATGAACATAAAAAATGAACTAAAGCATTTGGAAGAAAACCGACGAAGGTCGACAATTCGAACATTTGTTATAATTATCGTTATAAACGTGCAAGAAACATTAATATTAAATTGTTGAAATAATTAAGATAGGTATCGAGATTTAGTTTAAGGGGATGTGTTTCTTTTTTCGTTACCTTTAAAATAAGGTGAAACTCGACAGGAGTTTTTTTGGGGTGGTCAATGTGGTCATCCCCTAAAACACTTCACGTTGTATGGAAGTTTTAAACTATCTAAGAATGTAGTTTTTATGACTCTTTAGTTATCCCCAAATTTTCAATTCTATTTCTTCACTCGTTCAAAACTTATAGCTCCGTCCTGAGACTTTTGGGAAATCCTGTATACGTGCCTGAGTTATGAACTTTAGTAGTATATAGAATAATAGATATTTTAGTTTTTGTACTAGTTCATAATTTTTAAGCTTTAATTGAGAGCATTGACCCGTGAAACCGTCACCCGTGAAACTTACCCGTGAAACCTTGACCCGTGAAACCGTCACCCGTGAAACTTACCCGTGAAACCTTACTGGATCAAGTAGAAAAAATAATCATTCAGATTTATTTCGGAGGGGGTCCGGGCTTTTGTGCCCCCCCTAAATCCGCCACTGGACACATTCAAACCAGGTCCGTTTTATTTTAGTATGAAAGGCCAACATACAAAGTAACTGTGTAAATTTTGTACTATAAGTTAGTAGTGTAAAATAAATCAATCTTCAAATGTAATTAGTATCAGCGCTAAATGGGTCTGGTAAGAATGTGCCAACCAGCTATCAATCACAATATTTTGTCAGGGTTGCCAGGCAACGGGTGTATTTATGTACATAAACGAGGATTTTTTTTTCAACAATCTGGTCACGCAAACCTCGCGACATTTTTAAATCAACTAATTTATTACTTTTGTAATTAGGGATTTCATGAAACTCATTTAGAAGTCAAATTTAAAATATTCTACATAATAATCAACAGGAAATTCTAGACGAATGTCGTATGTGTTCTCAACATTTTATTAAAATGCAAATTTACGCCCACAAGCCGGTGGAGGAATATGTATGCAGAACACATCGGCGGCTTTTCATTATCACGAGATTTTCACCGCTAAAGAATTACATACAAAATACAATACATTTAACTACAATATAATTATTAATTTCATAACCATACAAACAATTATTTTCTTACTCGTGTAAAAAAATAATTGGGAAAATATTTAATTTTAATCAAGTTCATAACACTTGTTGTTTATTTCTACCAAAAACTAATTTTTTATCTACAGGAATCTTTAAAAAATAATACATTAATTTATACATAATGCTAGTCAGTCATAATAAGAAGAGCTAAAACTTTATGCACTTAATAATTGTAAAATATGCGCATAGTATGTTGGTAAATTTTTGAAAAATATGCATTAAATTTATTTATAGAAATATGAACGAAAAAAATATTTATTTTCAAAAAAAATTATTTACTATTTCTTCTTAGTATGGCATAAAAATATTACAGTAGGTACTATATTGTATAGAATTTCAATGAATAATTAGTATATTATACAACGAGGCTATAATGAATGCTATTATTCCTGAAGATGAAGTTTACAATACGAGCAAGCAAAGCTAGTGAGGGTTTTAATCATCGTTAACCCATTTTTTACCACTCAATTTTTACCACTCCAACTTTTACCTCTGCATTTGTACCACTATACTTTTTACCGCTATTTCGCTTTACCACTAATACATTTTTAGCATCTACGTTTTTACAATTACAACTTTTACCACTAATACATTTTTATTATTCAGTTTTTACCATTTCAACTTGTATCACTGTATTTTTACCACCATATTACAGTTTTGTTAGCTTTGATAGTGTAGTAAATACCAAAACCGAGTTTGTGGGGCTCTAATACGGTTTTGTTAGCTTTGTTAGTGTAGTAAATACCGAGACGGTGGTAAAAATGAATTGGTAAAAAAACACGTTGGTAAATATGTTGGTGGTAAAAAGAATTAGTGGTAAAAATAGGGACGGTGGTAAAAATGGATTGGTAAAAGAATACGTTGGTAAATACGTTGGTGGTAAACAAGAATCAGTGGTAAAAAAGGGACGGTGGTAAAAAATGGATTGGTAAAATAATTACGGTGGTAAAAAAGGGGCGGTGGTAAATAGGGATTAGTAAATATGGGGGAAAATCTTAATATATAGCGTTATGTAGCAAACATCACTCATTTAATGTTCATGTTATACATTTGTTGTAGATAAATAATTATATTTCTATAAATAAAATTTTCTTATGAAATTAAATAATTACTCAATATAGTCGTTCATCTAGTAAACTTTTATTCTCACTTGTAATTCAGCAAACAATTTTATTTGTACTAAAATGTAGCAGTGTGTTATCGCTGTTAAATTAATACAAAAATATTCCGAAGTGTTTAGCGAATGTATAATAATTCCACCTTTGTTATAATTCCGTGACATTGATTGATACCCCTGTAATATCCAGCGATCGATATCACGAAAATAATCCCTTGACCCTTGGAGGGCGGCGCCACTCATTGAAGTTTACATTCCCTCATTCGCCCATTGCCTGGCGATTGCCTATTTCCTATTCTCTTCTGGAACATCAGCGTAATTGTATTGCAATTTGTTGTTCGCTGGTAATGTACATTCGAAAACTAGGACAAGACGATTATCGTTAGTAGGATGCTTGCGAGAATAACTCTTTAGTTTTATTTCAATGCTCGAAAACCTACGACTGCTACTTGAGCCCGCTTCGCCCTTCAGGAGATTCAATTAGTTAAATATGGCCACGTGATGTTTTGAATTGTTTCAGTTTTAGTTGATTACACAACCATGATCTATTAATATTTTACTTGCAAACATTTATAACATCACATCGTACCTTCATGTGACATACAGGGTGAGTCAGCTAAGTGTTCCCTATTTCATTTGTTTGTAAAGTCTCAAGTTTTTGTGTAAAGTCCGCCAAATTTTTGCTGTAAATAGATAGTTCATGTTTTGCAAAAATTTCGTCACTTTCTGATAAAAATTGCGTAAGTTATAAAAAATCCAAATAGGGAATAGTTAGCTGACTCACCCTGTATATCAATTTAAAAAGAAAAAAATTCTAAGACCCCGTTTAAAACTTATTTTTCTCTCCATGTCTTCAGTTTCTTATAATTCATTAAAATATACATTTATTTACTACTCTTGATTTCAATGTTACCAACTATATATTAATTTTACAAATTGATATACTAATTTCCAATTATATCATGTTTACATTATATATAATTGATAAATAATTAACTTATTTATATATTTATATACTTTTTATACAAATTTATACGTTAATTATGTCTTAACTATGATTATTTTGTGTTTAATGTATGATTTTTTTTCACTAGCTTGGCAACACTGATCTCTTACTAACCGTAAGATATTTTTTAGGTTATTGAGTTATATTAGTACGGGAACGTCTTCAACACTGGAATATTATAAACTAAAAAATTCAAGAAGATAATATTCTTGACAGGAATCATAAAAATCACGAAATCCCAAGCTAAGGAAAATTCATTCGAAAAAAAATAAAATAGAAAAGACATATCTGGAATCAAACACAAAAATTTTACTTGGCGGCCAAACCTGAAGTTGGCTGCAAGCTGAACAACGCGTTGTGGCCGTTTAAAAAACGAGTTCTGTTGGACTCAAGAAGGGTTTTGTTAGCATAGATTAGTTTATATTAGCCAGAATCCGATTTTTTCCGCAGCCATATTTTTTCCAATTAGTTAAATATGGCCACGTGATGTTTTGAATTGTTTCAGTTTTAGTTGAATGTACTCGTTAAATGTAACTACACATTATCTAGTTTGAAATTTATGCCGTGTTGCGGTCGATATATGGACAAGTACTTATACTTGTTCAGAATTTATTGCAGTCGTAATTTTGTTGGAGTTAATATATGCTTGGACGAGGTGTTTCTAATGAATATCGCTACAAAATATAATCATACTTATTGTAGTTAAGTGTATTAATATGTAGAAACAAATAATTTATCGGCAATAATAATCACTGTACATTTTCGTCATAATAATCTTTTATAACGGATTGTCAATATTTTTTCAAAAACTATTCCCAATTTCTAATTTAAAAAGAATATCAAATTTTGAAATTTGTTTTTTTGAGAATTTTGAAATTTTTGAATCAATCCGATGTTAAGCATAAAATTATAGACATTTTTTGTAAATAAATTATTTCTCTAAAGTGCACCTGAATTAAGTTATTAGTAAAGTACGAACGACACTTTTATAGTAGCTATACCCGAGCCTTAAAACGAAATGCTTATGCGAATGAGGCTAGACTTGAAGTTTTGCATGCACTGCTTGATATACTCGTAGAATAAGTTATAATTGGTTCATGAAGCCATTATCTGAAATTTGTCATTATCCTCCTAAAGGATAATGATGATACAATTGTGTTCTCTTTGTCAATTTCTTTGAGACTTCTGTGAATTTAGTGGTAAAGGTCTAAAGGTATTCCGCATTCGTTATAAGAAGTATCGCTCGAGCAGATTAAAAATGAAATTTCTTATCCCGGTAATTATGCCCGCAAAAGTTCATTTAATTTCGCATTCGTTCTAAGTGCCTTTTAGAGAAATAAAATAACTCCACTGGAGATTTCTTTAAAACCATTCCTTTGTTAAATTGAGAACTTAATAAACTTTATGTAATTAATTTTTCCAGCTCTATTTTCCTGAATAATTTGTCAGATTATAAAAACTCGGTTGTGCTAAATGACAAACTAATCCATTTGTAAATGAAATGTAATTTTATTTTCATTGAAAATAAATTACAATTATTTATAGAGAGAAATTTAAACCTGACGGATCGGCGATGGATTTTTATTTCATTCTGTCGGTGGGATGAAATAAATCGCGCATTTGCGTTTGTGTTGGCTGAAGGTGAAAAAGTAGAGAGAGGCAAATTACCTTCCTGGAAATTCGTGCCTCTTATACGCTAAATTCATCGAGATCGGATTTCCAAAGGAACTTTTCATCGGCTTTATATTTATTCGTTTATCGATCATTATTTATTATTTAAATTAACAATTTAGTGCACGTAAAAATGTTAACATTTTAAGCAAAATTCCAATTTTTCACGGCACAAAACATTTTAAAACTAGTGAACCAGTAACCAAGCCTGAACCATTTTACACGTTTTCCCAAAAGTCTCGGGACGAGTGAAGAAAAAAATTTGAAAATTTGGGGAACACTAAAGCGTTTGGGTCATTGCGAGACCGAAGAAGGTCGACAATTTGAACATTTATAAATGTTTTATTTAAAACGTCGTAGATAAAAGGTCGCATTTTACTCGCACGTAATTAACACGGATGATTATACACTCGTTTTCAACTCGTGCATAAACGTTCATTCTATTGAAATTATAGCCTTTTTGTCGGGGAGCGGGCACCAATAAAAACAGTCCTTTGAAATTATTATAATTTTATAACTTATTCTAAAATATAGCAAACTCTAGTAATCATATTGATGCCAAGGGATAGGGGGATAGAACAAACCCCCATGCACCCCCTTGAGACTCCCAGCAGAGATGGACATTACTTGGATTAAAGTACTTGAACAATTTACTTGGTACTTGCTTAAATATATTTAGTACTTCAAGTACTTTTGTAGTAATATTTGAATTAACTTAGTCTGTCATTCGTTGGTTGCTTGTGCCTTCGTAATTCGTATGCTTACTTCTATTTGATATAAACAATAAATAATTTAAAATTAGGAAGATAATTTCTGTATCCTGACTATTACGTTGTTATAACATGTGAGGTTGCCTCATCCAAATTGGGTAAAAAGCGTGATCGATATAATAAGTATTTATGTATAATGTATGTTACAGTATACAATATTTGGAAGTAATGTACTTGTACTTGGTACTTGATACTTCATGATATTAATTTTTTACTTGCAGCTTTTCAAGTACTGTGTAAAGTACTTTTACTTGCAGCTTTCCAAGTACTTTGAGAAGTATTTGTACCTTATTTTCAAGCACATTTTTAAAGTAGAAACTTGATAATTCGTCTTAGAAACTATGAAGAAAGGTACTTTTACTTCAAGTACTTTCCTTGGCCATAAGGTACTTAGTACTTGTACTGCCGTCCTTAGGAAAAAGGTCCTATCTGCAAAAACTTTGTTTTAGATATTATTTTATATAAATTTTTTTGTGGAAACAACTATGCGGATTTTTACTATTAAAATTGCTTTATATAAATATAATACTAATAATAATAAATTCTACATTTTCTTAGGGCAGCTGGACATTTTATTTTGGTATATATTTGTAATAATTTATGCAGATTACAAAATCTCAAAATTTGCAGATAGGACCTTCTTCCTAAGGAGGGCAGTGTACTTCAAGTACTTTTTTGTGGTATTTTGCCCAGCTCTGACTCCCAGTCTACATTATGTGCTTGTTAATGTCGTGTTTGTCCATTTTTCAAGGAATAATGCAATTTATCTCGAAATACTTCATGACAGGAACAAAGTATCAAATGTCAGAAAGAAAACACAAGCCTAGTAAAACGTGAAACAAGAATTTAACATAACGCACGGGTTAAACAGATGTACGATATTGTTTATTTTCGTAGCTAGGTAACTGTATGGAACCAGTAAGTTTTGTATATGTCGTGGATAAAATATCATAAAAGATTAATCGAAAATGATTTTCCACCTTAAGGCCTCCCCGACGCTATCGCGTCGCCTTTGCGCAGTCCCTCCCGATGTTCATCTTCTTCGTGACCTAGGTTGCAACGTTGCCAATTCGCCTATGCTCCATGCAAATGGCCGTAAACCTCGCAACCTCGCAGTAATCGGAGCAGACATTGAAGAGGCGTTCGACTGGTCTTCGCTCCGGCTCCACGTCGGTCGGTAATATCGGAAACGATATTTATTACCGACGGCGAACGAGCAAGGTTCACTAAGGGTGGGGGTGTACTGCACATGTCGGTCTTAAATGTAAAGCGGTAGTTATGATGACAAATATCTGAGAGGAATTTCCCTGGATCAAGACGCTTGGGTTTGAGAGCTATTGAATAATGAGGCCATTATGCATGTTGAAAACTGCACTTATGAATATTAGCCCAAAGCAGAATTACCCTCTATTCCTGCTATAATAGAGGAAATCAGTTATTTTTGAATACATTTACATCCAATTATAAAATGGTAGATATTTTTATAGTGGAATCCAAACACTTCGAACGATTCGTCTTGGTTCAGTCAGAATATTAACCTTTGAAAATCAAAGCTGCATCCGAGAGATTATTTTTGCAACCAGGATTGAAAAGTCGCTGAGTTATGCGCGAAGAACCTCGAAATGCACTCATAATTTTGTGTAAACTCTACGTAGGAACTTCGTTCTTTGAGTACTGCACAGGAAATTGAACAAATTTTAATGCCCTTTTGGTGAATTGAGTCGAAAAAAAATTTCAACTCCGTACACATCGTCAAAGTTGGACATTTTTTCGATTTGTTTCACAGGGGGTGCTGGAGAGAGGTGGAAAGGGTGACGCTAAAGTTCGCATGCATGACTTTAAAGTAGACACTTCAAAGATTCATCGAAATCGACTGAAAATACGCCGAGTTATGACGATTTGAAAATGGGTGAAATTTGACCTCATTTCAAGTGTTTCCCTAATTGTGTTGACGAATTTAGTTCACCGTGTGTGCGGTTACCAGCTGGCAACACATGGAAACTCGTAGAGAAATTTAGTGATGCCGTGAGACGAGACGAGACGAGAAATATTCAATTCTCGTATCATCACAAATTTTCGAGACGAGAATTTTTAGTATTCTCGTCTCGGTCATTTTTCAGCTGTTCATTTCTCGTCGCAAGGAACTCGATTCTCGTCTCGTCTCAAATTTCTCGACAAAAAATTAGAGCCACCTAACGATTTTTGCAAGAACTATTAGATTTCGCGAGATTTCGCGTCATGCCCATGTCACACATGTTGTCACAAGAAAAGTTTGATTTCCAAGTTCATGGGTGTGCGACTTAGGATAATAAAGATTTTTTATTTTAGTAATTCTATTAAGCTCAACAATATTTTCTAAATGAATAATTAAATAAGTTACAATAGCCACCGTTTCGGAATTTATTCGTTACAAAAAACATTGTACAAACCACTTGCGGGAAGACACCATCCCAGCACCGCTCATGTGGGATCAAAATCTTCCCGCATTTGGTTCGTAAATAACTATTATTCTTGATTGTTCTTTTAATAATGTAGCTCCTGATGATGACGTATGTGACGTCGAAACTAGTTGACTGAGAAATAAAATATTGTTGAGTGCATTCCAGTAATTTTTCTTCATTCCTGATTAAAAAAAGATATTTTTAAGTAAAAATTTCGAGAATTCTCGAGTTCTCAAGAGTATTTCTCGTCTCAAAATTATGAATTCTCGCCTCGCCCCGAAAATCCGAGACGAGAAATTTACTTATTCTTGTCATTTCGAGACGAGACGAGAATGAGACGAGAAATTTCTCGTCTCGGCGGCATCACTAGAGAAATTATTGTGCAGTTAACTGAAATGCGTAGCAGACTAAATAAATTCAAAATGGCATTTAAATATAAACATTTGACATGATGTATTCCCATCGCAAAACTCTTTATATTGTTATTTTTACACTTTTTGTGAAGATACATGAATCGTGTCTATCCAATTTCGAAATATGATTTTTTTTGAATTACCAAGAGGTTGTTTATCCCTTGGTATAACAAACAAGATGATTGACTAAGAATCAAGTTGCACAGCTTGTATAAAGTGCTACAGCAGAACACTTCGTGGAATGCAAACTCTGTGTCAACTTCCATCTGTCGTCTTGGGTTTCGTCTCTTAATTCTCTTAATTACAGTCATCCACAGCTGGCCACTCGTGCATCATTCGACTTGAACTTCTCGAATTCAATTATTGCAGTCGTGCTTCGTGTCCAGAGTCCAGCACAAGTCCAGCGTTTCAAAACTCAATCCACGAGGTAATAAAGTAGAGTAGCCGAGCTCTCCCGTCTCTCCCCCGGGACCTGGAAGAGGAAGAAGAGAACAGGGATGTGAGGATGCTCCAAGGATAAACACCACGATACTTATAGATATTGAAGAGTGGAGGAATTCAACAGAGTGAATTAAAATCATATTTCTAAAAGATTTGAAGATGGATGGCGGCTTTTGTACTTTAACAGAAATGGTCAGAAAGTGGTTTGCTTTTTAAGATAAATGCGGTGTGTGGACGATTGTGGTTCGTGCAACTCAGGATCGAATACAGGCAGAAAAATCTTCATGAAAATGAGATTTTTAACACTATGGTCTAAACATTGGCCAAAATACAAATTTTATTTTAAAAAAATGTTTTTTTGGTACATTGAGAAAGACATTTTGCTGTGACGTCATTATTTTGAATGGGACATATGGTAGTTTTCTATATCGAGAAATAATCTCGTCCCAAATTTTCGAGACGAGAAATTTAAGTATTCTTTCCCGGCTGTTCAATTCTCGTCCCAAAGAACTCGATTCTCGTCTCGTCTCAATTTCTCGAAAAATTTTTGCTGCCATTAGAAAAGCTAGAAGTATATTTAGGAACTTTTTTGTACGTTCCTTTATATTAAATTTGCACTCATTTCTTGTTTTAGCAATAAAAATATTTATATCAAAACCAAAAATGCTACGAACAAAGTAAATTAATAAAATTGATATTTTCGAAGAGAGAAATATCAAATTTATTTAAAAGTTTTAGTTTCTAGAATTATCGATTTCTCGAGAACTATTTCTTGTCTCGCAGTTTTGAATTCTCGTCTCATGTCGAAAATATGAGACAAAAATTTATTGGTTCTCGTTTCGTAATTTCGAGACGATAAATTTCTCGTCTTGGTGGCATCACTACACACTACATATTATTTAGTTTTGGACTTTTTAATAAAATTTTTGTAAAAATAATAAATACGGATTCTAAGTATATTATTATTTATTTTGATGGTAACCATTCTACAGGATTAACTCCCAATTACAGAATGGTAGATACGAGGGTAGATGTTATGGAACCAGTGGTTATGTGTATTATGGTTTCGTCACTAAATTATTTCTATATTTTTATTTGACAATATTGTCTAAGTTTTCAAATTTATGAATTGTTATTAATTTATTACTTATTGTAATTATTGTAGTTTCCTGAGGATAACTCCGGGTAGAGTCGAAACGTCGATGACAAAAATAAATATAAATTTTTAAAACTGATTGAAACCCAAGTAGTTTTATTATTGTCTATTACGCCGTTATTCAATTTGGGTGTAACTGCTTCACATTTCTTTACATGTTTCAGCTTTATTTATATTTTGTACTAAAATAGTTGTTTTTATTTTCAGGTAAGGACAATATTTCATTTGGACCTTGATCATTGTTGCAGTGTAAGTTTTAACAATCTTTTTAACTATGCATACTTTAATACGCCTCAGGCCTTATTAGTTATTAGATTACTAACTTTGAGTGTGGCAGTATCATAACTGGTAGACACATATTATACAGTGTGTGCGGTTATCAACCGTCAACTCTTGAGTACTTCTGGATGTTAGTAGAGAGGAGAGTGCAACCATCAGATAATATTTTGTGTAGGTTAACTGGAATATGTACGTTATAAGTACGTTTTTACATAAAATACACCTTAATTTGTCTTGTTAAATAAGTAGTAAGTTCTGAAGGAGTCTGCGTATCGTTTTACCTTCAAAGTTGTTTGTGAACTAAACATTATTTTGTTACGGAAAGTGAAACTAAACGTTGCGGTTTGAAAGAAACGAAGCCACTAAGTAGACGTCTTGTTCTTGTCCATCGGCCGCGTTGATGAAGTTAATGAGCGCAGCTATTTATAGCAGAACACAAGAAAATAAATTCACTTGTAAACACTTCAATTACTGAACAATGTAGGAAGTGAAAAACATAGATAACAGCTGTCGTCACGCGGGCGTACACACACACTAATCTCCACATACATACATACATACATACATACATATTATAGATCTTCTCATTTATTCAGTAAGAATTATACTTTAAACATTGCTTTTTGATATAAAAACCTGCTGAACAATCGAATGCTCTACATTTTCACCGCTGTCATCTTGACTCCCCACTTGACATGAATCGTCCATGGGATGTTTCAAAATATCTTATATTTTAAGTGATATTACATACTCAATACAAACATCTCAGACAATTCCACTCATAGTTTTTCATCCAGTCAAAACATAGTATTTTGCTGAATTGTACCAATCACAGACGAACTACAGTGACAATTTTCACTAGTGAAAATTACACTGACAATTTTCACTAGTGAAAATTGCCGCGAAGCGTTGCTTAGATATTATGTCAGTTGATGATTGTTTTAAAAATACATTACGTTTTTTGGAGTAAATAAAATAATTCCAGAAATTGTCATATATAATACCATTAGTGACTATGATTTTGCCGGCAATTTTTGCCGTCTGGTCACGATTGCTTGTTACGTCGAAAATAAACACGAGTGCGTAGCACGAGTGTTTATTTTCTAAAGCAACAAGCAGGAGTGACCAGACGGCAAAAATTACCAAAAAATCATAGTCACGTATGGTATTCGGCTTGACAATTTCTCGAATTATTTTATTTATTCCAAAAAAAAGTAATATATTTTTCACTAGTGAAAATTGCCGCGAAGCGTTGCTTAGATATTATGTCAGTTGATGATTGTTTTAAAAATATATTACTTTTTTTTGGAATAAATAAAATAATTCGAGAAATTGTCAAGCCGAATACCATACGTGACTATGATTTTTTGGTAATTTTTGCCGTCTGGTCACTCCTGCTTGTTGCTTTAGAAAATAAACACTCGTGCTACGCACTCGTGTTTATTTTCGACGTAACAAGCAATCGTGACCAGACGGCAAAAATTGCCGGCAAAATCATAGTCACTAATGGTATTATATATGACAATTTCTGGAATTATTTTATTTACTCCAAAAAACGTAATGTATTTTTAAAACAATCATCAACTGACATAATATCTAAGCAACGCTTCGCGGCAATTTTCACTAGTGAAAATTGTCAGTGTAATTTTCACTAGTGAAAATTGTCACTGTAGTTCGTCTGTGATTGGTACAATTCAGCAAAATACTGTGTTTTGATTGGATGAAAAACTATGAGTGGAATTGTCAAGCCGAATACCATACGTGACTATGATTTTTTGGTAATTTTTGCCGTCTGGTCACTCCTGCTTGCGTAACAAGCAGTCGTGACCAGACGGCAAAAATTGCCGGCAAAATCATAGTCACTAATGGTATTATATATGAGAATTACATGGGACACATAATTGGGATATTATTACCAAATTACTAACTTTGGGATGTTATATAGATAATATTACTAAGGGCTGACATTAGCAATCGCTAGGATATTAATAGGCAAATATAGCACCCATCGTGATGTTCATATTTTTGAAATGTTCTGGGGATGTTATTTTGTCAAGCGGGTAGGTTGCAAAGTTTTCCTTCCCCCTTCACATAGTTGACATGTTAAATTTTGCAGCTGACTTCTTTACATGTCGTGGATGTCAGAAAAGCATGAACGCAATTTTGTATTAAATTTTCTGGCGAAAGAGAATAGGGAGAAAATGGAGAAGTAATTTTTAAATTCAAGATAAACAAGAATGAGAGTTTAACATTCGACGCGGTTGGTATTTTAGTCATTCGTTTAATTGACTTAATGAAGTCTCATTCGGAGGTTGACCTATTTTTTAGTACTGCTATTAAAATTGATAGGTATTGTCTACTACAAGCTTTAGAAATTATTTAATAACTACAGGCAACCTACGTCAGTCGTAAACAAAGCGTTACTTTTATAATGATTAAGTTTTTTGTAGTAATTTTGATTGCTTTATTCGGTCTTTTGATTGTGTGTACATTATTTATAAAAATAATCTTAATTTGTTTGATAGCCTTGAAAAATGAATGAATCAGATATTTATTTTTAGACTAATGTTTTGACTGTGTATAATTTTCCTTTGGCATTACCAAAAAGTTTTTTTACCAAAAAGACGAAAACTTTTTCTTTTACTTTGCGAAGTTTTTACAGCTCAAATATTTTTGTGGTTTACCTTCTTCGTGTAGACTGTAAATATTTGGAATTACTAAATTTGTAAATGCTGAAAGCATCTGCAAAATTGTGTGCTACTTAAAGCATAAACATTCCACGCGGAGTAAATGGATAAAAACTGGCAAATATAATAAATACAGCGAAGGCTACGTTACACGGTGCAAGTAACTGGTTCAAGCCACTGAAATCCAGCGCTGGATTTTAGTACTTGCTTGGTGCAGACGACAGTACATCCATTTATTTTTTCCAATACCTATCAATTTTTTTATTGAAAAAAATTATAATTGCAAAACCGGACTGGAAGTATGAAGCGCCGTTCGGGACAAAATTAAATGTCGAAAATATTTTGTTTTCCTTGGGAAGAAATATTTTTTAGTTAGAAATAATAAAATTTTTCCAGAAATAAATATATTTTTCTAGAAATAAATATTTTTTTTACAGCGTAAATATTTTTTATGCTGATTTATTTTTATTCCCGAAAAATCTTTTTTTCTCCAAATTTAAAAATATATTTCTCTCAAACTAAATGTTTCTTGCGAAATAAATATTTTTACAAAATATATTTTCTCAATCATAATAAAAAAAATTCTCATAAGGAAATATTACTTTCGTGCGTAACAAAAAATATTTCCTGCGCCAACCAAATATTTTATTTTCTCCAGCAACACAAAAATATTTTTCTCGCAGAACGCGATACTTCACTTTAGCTACAGTAGATGGCGCAAGCTGTTGTCGGTAATATCGTTAACTACTGTTTGAATAGCCAGAACCCAGAACGTCGCTGCATGAATTTAGCTACCATACGTTCATAATATCAATGAGGGCAATTACAGCCTAAATATATGAATTTCTTATAAAACAAAGAGCTGAGTCTAATTATTATACATATTTTAAGTACAGGCTGCTATGCTAATCAGTGAAAGGAATTACGTTTTAAAAAGACAATGCGTCTTGTCGTTTTCGTTTGTATTGACATTGATACTTTGTCGTTTATTTGCGTAAGTAATAAATAATAGAATATTTTTTCAATAATTATTATAACGACCACACCACTCTACTAAAGTTAAAAGAGTGCCAAATAAACTTGTAATACTCAGAGAACCCTGTACTTAAAATATGTATAATAATTAGACTCAGCTCTTTGTTTTATAAGAAATTCATATTTTTAGACTGTAATTGCCCTCACTGATATTATGAACGTATGATAGCTAAATTCGTGCAGCGACGTTCTGGATTCTGGCTATTCAAACAGTAGTTAACGATATTACCGACAACAGCTTGCGCCATCTACTGTAGCTAAAGTGAAGTGTCGCGTTCTGCGAGAAATATATTTTTGTGTTGCTGGAGAAAATAAAATATTTGGTTGGCGCAGGAAATATTTTTTGTAACGCACGAAAGAAATATTTCCTTATGAGAATTTTTTTGTTATGATTGAGAAAATATATTTTGTAAAAATATTTATTTCGCAAGAAACATTTAGTTTGAGAGAAATATATTTTTAAATTTGGAGAAAAAAATATTTTTCGGGAATAAAAATAAATCAGCATAAAAAATATTTACGCTGCTAAAAAAATATTTATTTCTAGAAAAATATATTTATTTCTGGAAAAATTTTATTATTTCTAACTAAAAAATATTTCTTCCCAAGGAAAACAAAATATTTTCGACATTTAATTTTGTCCCGAACGGCGCTTCATATGGAAGAACAGATTGGTAAAAATATATTGGAAAAAGGCGAGAAGGGATTCTTCTCATCTTCAGCTTAAATATAATTTATCTACGACTGCTATGAAAAGTTTACACTTTTACTTTCAATTGTCAACGTAGAGTTGAAGCAAAAAAACACTTTATTGCGCGTCTCCTATGACAACGCAGTCTAAAGTATTATATTGTTTGCATAAAATAAAAGAAAATTACAGAATTAAACAAATTTTGTGTTTATTTATTTCGATATTATTGGTATCGTCATGGTTACAAATAAAACATAGATTGTTTGACCGTAGATTGAACCAACTGATTATCATTATTTTTAATAATTTTCAGTCGTAGATCAAATTATGTGTGTAATACGAACGTAAAGTGTCTTTGTTCCTCATGCACTATTGCAGCGCGAGTAACAAAGAGTCACTTTACGCTCGTAATCACAAATAACTATTTTAGGTAACATGTCACATATTTAATTTTCAAATGTCATATTGGAGTAAATAGAAAACATGTGTGAAATTTCTATTTGTACTTACGCCAATTTGACACTGCTAAAATACAACAAAAATGTGACATATTAGCTAGAAATTATATTTATGCTGAAAATGACAAAGGTCCCTTCTCGAAACGTCCTATCGAAATAAAGTTTTCTAAAACAAGGATTCCTTATTCAAGCAAATATATTATTGGATCCTACTACAAATCTCATCACGAATAAATTAATAAAGTTTAGCAAATTCCTACGCTGACAATATGACATATTTAGTTGACGAATCCCAAAATATCTTCCAATTACTTCGTGGGTGCGTTACCTTGGCTCATAACGACGAACATACAAACGGAAGGACATAAAATTTTGCATATACACGTCGGAGTACCAACCACTCGTCTTTAAATAATAAATTGCTCTCTCTTGTGCGCTGTTAAGGAATAGAACAGAGCTGCTGGAGCTGTTTCGTCATTTCCATATAAACACAGCGGCGTTTACTCGCGGTAAAACAACCCGAATTATAATTACAAATTTTCCTTTCGTGCCCAAAGTAAATCTGATGTAAGCCAAAAATACCAAGGAAAATCGATTGATTTGGAATTTTCATATTTTGAGTTCATTTTTATGTAAATCAAATACTGTGGTAACAAGGTTTATAAGCAGCTGCTTTTGTTCATTATACAAGATGCTCTCTTAAGAGTCTACCTCCTAAAATCCAGCATAAAATGTACTAACGTATAGCGAGTCTTTTGTGGCCAGTACAAGAATGGTAAAATTCCATTCCAACGAAGATTATATACTTAAGGAGGTTGCCTAGACATTTTAAAAAATGTTCTAATGCAACCAAACTTTGAATTTATGTTGTCTGTGTCATAAGAATGATACCTGAATTTTTTGGAAATTTTTGACCACGTAGTTTGAACGAAATTAATTGTTAAATTTTAATATTTTACATGGGCTCTTATGGCTTTCCATTAATTGATTAAATAAAAAGATGTTAGAAATGTTCTATTTACTTAATTTTTGGTATATAAACGTATGCAAGCACGGACATCAATTTCCCAAAATTTGAAGAAAGTTGACCACATAGTTGTAACAATATTGTCGATTGAAAAAAAAATCTTCAAGCATTTTCTGATTAGTGAATTAGAAATTATTGTAAAAATATATCACCGCAACTGAATGAATTGCAATATCAACTAACACCCGTTGACCGAGTTTTGTTTTACATTAATAAAAATATTTTTATTTTCATATCCGCCCTCAAGACTGATATCTGAGTACGCCACTGCATGTGTAGGGAACCTCCTTAAAGGATCAATAAATTAATAGTTGTGCCTTTTTACAATTTTTATAAAAAAATGTATGCAAACTTTACACGGTTATACCTCATGATAGAAATTTATTTTTAAATTTTTAAAAAAGCACATCTGTAGAACCATTCTTTCTGTTTTAAATGTTATAAAAGCATTATCTTGAAGACAATAATAAACTGACAGTACTGACGAAATAGTTATTTACAAACCAAGTGCGGGAAGATTTTCATCCCACATGAGTGGTTCTTTGAAACACGAGCGGAGCAAGGGTTTCATTTACGCGAATGCTGGGATGGTGTCTTCCCGCAAGAGATTTGTACAATGATTTTTGTAACAAATAAAACTATAATTAAATACATTCAAGTTGTAGTTTGTTTTAGTCTGATCCTTAAATTTGAGGTTACGATACTTTTACTACCGATAGATGACGCGCTAGTCGCACATATTTATTTCAAAATTTTTATATATCGATGGTGTTTATGGGTTTTAATACATGAAAATCGAGGGAAGTTACATTAATTATAATAAATTTTATTATTTTGAAGATGATTTTATTGTCGAATGCTCAAGAAAGTCAGTGTTCTTTGCATTTTTCCTGATTGACTGGGAAATTGACATTTCCGATTGTCAATTGCGTGTTTAATATGTCAAAAACACTAGCATTATTACCTCTCGCCTCATATTCTATAAGAGAGGTATTGTAATGTGTCAAAATTTTCGAGTATGAGTTTTTGGTGGATAAGCACGTTTCAGGGTCTCTAGAATACGAATTTACTATTTTCACGATGATGTCTGTGTGTGTGTTTGTATGAACCGATGATTTTTCGTCCACGATAACTTAAAAAGTATCAAACCGTTTATAACCAAATTTAATATTTAAGGTTTTAATAAGTATCTTAACACCGGATAAGATTTTGGTAGAAATCCGCAAACCGGAAGTAGTAAGTAATAAAATAAAGTACAATTAATATTCTATTTTTTTTAAATTCCAGTATCTTGTTGTCCATGATATGAAATTTGTTTCTACATAAAATTTGAATTATTATGACAATGACAGTACAGTTGACATCTTTTGCTTGCATATTGGTTTACATCGTTTACATTATCATTTACATATTACATGAACATGAAACTATTAAAATGTAAGTAAAACTATTTATTAGATTAGTAGAATAAGCAGAATTAGGCGAGAGGTCGTGTGGTGGCCATAGCAGATTTTTTTTCATTTTCAAAATGACATTACATAGCTAGGAGGCGGCAAAGTACGTGTTTCGGGCTTGATTAGTGGGAAAGGGAGTGGAATAGAAGAAAAATAAATCAAGAGTAATATTTCGGGGCAAAATAAATATTTATTTAAATTTTGCTGAAGGAAGCATAAAATTAAAGCCTTTACAAAAACAAGTTATTAAAACGGAGAGGTACTGTGGTGGCCACAGCAGATTTTTATCTCCAAACTATTATAAATCTTTGTTGCGAAGAGGTAGCATATAACTTGCAGTAATTTCAGACACACATATAGGCAAGTAATTGCCAATATATCCGATATATTGACACTTGTCACCTCGCTTAAGTACGCACTCAAGTTTGAGTACCACATGATTTAATTAATAGGTTAATTAACAATTAATCTTCACAGCGGCAATATGCAATGTAGATGAATTTTAATCTCGGAAATAGTTCTCTCGTCCTAAATCCACACTGACATTAATTTTCTGGGTATGTTTTACTTCCTCGTATGTGAATTTTGTATTATGCACCACTATGTACTGTACTGTGTAGCACACACTATGTAAGGTAAACACGAGAAATTGAAAGCTGGGAATATCAAAATTAGCTCACTTGTAGTAACAATATTTGCTTTGCTACGTGATGCCAGGTATACATGAGCAACGGTTATTCTATTGCCACTTCAGCGGTTCTATTAGACCAGCAAATTCGGTTATCAATTGAGGTAGAATTCACGGAGACTATATTTTCACTACGTGGATATTCTATTTTTAAAACCGAACAGTAAACTCAGAGATAGATTGCTTATTATATTTAACAGTAAAATAAATGCCCAGCACTCATACAAGTAGAGTATAAGTAAGCTTTTAAAGTACGTACGACGAGTATTATTTAAAAAAATTTGCTGTGGCCAGTGCACAACCTCTCGCCTAATTCTGCTTATTCTATTAATCTCGAGACTAATCTAATAAATAGTTGTACTTACATTTTAATTTTTAATAGTTTCATGTTCATGTAAGATGTAAACGATAATGTAAACCAAGATGCAAGCAAAAGATGTCAACTGTACTGTCACTGTCATAATCATTCAAATTTTATGTATAAACAAATTTCATATCATGGACAACAAGATAGAATATTAATTGTACTTTATTTTATTGTTAAATACTACCAGATTCAACAAATTGTATTTATAATTAACTGTACCCATAAATAATTATATTTTCTTTTCTTTTTAATTTCAAAAATTGTAATAAATAAATCATGTAACAATATATTTTAGGAAAACTTTATCAAGCTTCAAAAAGTACTACTTCCGGTTTTCGGCTTTCTACCAAAATCTTATCCGGTGTTAAGATACTTATTAAAACCTTAAATATGAAATTTGGTTATTAAAGGTTTGATACTTTTTAAGTTATCATGGACAAAAAATCTTCACATACGTCCATACATCCATACATACATACGTACACACACACACAGACATCATCGTGAAAATATTAAATTCGTATTCTAGAGACCCTAAAACGTGCTTATCCACCAAAAACTCATATTCGAAATTTTTGACCCATTACAATACCTCTCTTATAGAATATGAGGCGAGAGGTAAAAACAACAATTATACAAGGTGTATAAACTTTGGGTACATACGTTAAGCTCTGTTCGCACGAGGATTCTTTGAAGATTCTACCAACATCCTGAATCGTGGAAAGAAGAAGTTTCAAGATTTTGAATCTTGAAAAAATAAATTCATGGTTTTGACGCAATAAATAGGGTACTTTACCATAGTAGCAAATTAGCAATCCAGTCAATTATATTGAAAGGAGACCTCAAAAATGAGTTATTGCCATGAAAAAAGTTTTCAAAAAGTGAATAGTTCTTTCAATATTTGGGATTTTATGTATCGATACATCTACGTTACAATAATGCGTTTCACGTGTATTCTTACTTACAGTAATAAAGAAACCACCAAATTGTATTTTATATTTTGTAACATTTAAAAACAGTTGATTTTACATGAATACATTTTAATTCCAGCCCCATGGTTTGAGAGGATTTCCAGCTATACATCTACGTCACACAAACTTTAAAAATTAATTACAGCTTTATTAAGAACAATTAAGGCTTATTAGTACTCTCAATCGCTTTCAAATAACATGAAGTTTCAATAAAAAACTTTTAAAAACCCTATTTAGCGACACCGCAATTTAACAGATAATTCTCACTAGAAAAAAGAAAACTTCTTCGTTTCCTGGATTCAGAATCAGAATTCAGAAACAGGGCTTAAGGGTATACAGTCTTATATGCTGATTACAGATCAAAATTAGTCAAGAAGAAAAGTAATTGTTTGAAAAATAATTTTCTTTTTAAAATAAAATCGTACACACAAGAATTTTGTAGTACTAGTGTTCCATCAAGTCAACACTGATACACTACCCATTTCAACTTATATCACAAAAGTATAATTCCTTTGTGAAGTTCATGAACTGTGCTCAATGTTTCACTTTTATTTTTTAATTTGAACCCCATGTGAGGCGAGTTTTCTTCAAGGATATATTCCAACCCTGAGTGTGTAGCACACTATGATTGATTCAAATCATTGCGTGATTTTTAACACACGCAAAACGGCGCTGTTTGCAACGCTAACATGCTGCAGATCGCATGTTCAGCTTTATAAATATAACATGTGGACAGGAATAGTGCTACCCCTATTTAGATGATGGAAATATGCCTACGGTGGAGTAATATTGACCCTAAGGGTATGTGATAACCTTGGGAGTGGAATAATATTTCTTTTATTACGCATACATATTTTTAAATTAGAAAAGAACCAAAGAACTTTTTACTTATACGATAATTATTGCTAGAATTTTTGGGAGTTATTTTGTAAGCAAACAATTAAAGAACTGTAGTATAATATAAAAATTTAATTTATCTGATAAAACGTTAAAATAATCCATGATCGGTTGACTTTTGTTTCTGTAAAAAAAATTGACGGGTGACACGTTGACACTAACGCCATAAGTCATAAGTAAGATATTAGGGCCATTTGCACCGCTTTCACTTAAATTTTAAGTGTCACTTGAATGAAAAATATCGAATCGAACTCATGACAGCAATGTTATTTCTACGTTTGACAATTTTATTTTGATTCGAAATTGTTCATTTAAGTGACACTTAATATTTAAGTGGAAGCGGTGCAACTGGCCATAAATGTTATAGTAATTGAACGGAGAATGGCTTTAACACAGAAGAGTAAAAATCTAGACTAGGCAAACAGGAATAAAACAGTAGAAGATGCAAATCTAGAAAATTAATAAGTAATGGAAAAACATCAAAAGCATATCAAAAGATTCATTCGCCGAGTATGTGAGAGTCAAGAATGGTTCTGGGTTGTTCATTTAGTCCATGTTTAAATCTTTCTGCGTTTGTCATTTCCTGTGTTTGCATCTTGCATTTATAACGAATCTAAAATTCCTGATTTGAATTTGTCTTTTGATTCAGGTGATGCAGATTTCTGTATTTGAATATTTTATATTTTTATTTGTGTGTGGCACCGGATTGTGCGTCAGTTTTCTAGATACGGCGGGAGATTTGCCCCCATATTTACCAATCCCTATTTACCACCGTCCCTTTTTTACCACCGTAATTCTTTTACCAATCCATTTCTTACCAACATTATACTTTTACCAATCCATTTTTTACCACCGTCCCTTTTTACCACTAATTCTTTTTTACCACCAACGTATTTATCAACGTATTCTTTTACCAATCCATTTTACCACCGTCCCTATTTTTACCACTAATTCTTTTACCACCAACATATTTACCAACAAAACCGTACTATAGCCCCACAAACTATTAATGGTAAAACGGAATAGCGGTAAAAAGTATGGTGGTAAAAGTTGTAATGGTAAAAACGTAGTGGTAAAAATGTGTTAGTGGTAAAACGAAATAGCGGTAAAAAGTATAGTGGTACAAATGCAGAGGTAAAAGTTGGAGTGTAAAAAATTGAGTGGTAAAAAATGGGTTAACGGTAAAACAGGATAGCGGTAAAAAAGAATGGTGGTAAAAATGCTGTGGTAAAAGTTGGAGTGGTACAAATAGAATGGTAAATATGTAGCACGACGGCGGGAGGTTGTGTGCTGGCCACATCAGATTTTTTTTACATATAAGCTTCTATAACATCTTGGTCGTGACAAATTCAGATTGAAATCTCGTTCAAGTCGAATACAAATATGAATATTCTGTGATTTAGCGGCAACAAACAGTGAAGTCCAGTACAAACTGACCACAGCTGACCAAGTCCGTTGTATAGCTGTTAGTTGACTTGATAACGCCGCTCGCCATTGCCATTGTATATTAGTATAATGCAGTATTTGTACAATGCAACTGCACTGCATTTCGTACTTTACTGCTTGATATGTTTGTTCAACTCAAGTGGAGAGCTTTTCATAGTGAGAACAATATTCATTGACGGAGAACTTTCAAGGATTGGCAGTTTTTTAATCAAACTGTTCTTTGGATTATGATTTATTATTTGCTTTGCTGGTTTGGCAAATAAATTAAAGATTGACTTTTAAAATTAAAACATTGATAGATTGATCAAATTTTACATAAATAATTGTTTTGCACTTAATAACCTCTTCTCTACTAGGTAGGCAGGTATTTATGTTTAGGAAGTAAGGTTTTTAATTTGATCCTAAAGGAATTATTTTCATATGTAATCCCGTTGTCAAGGAGTTGAATTATTTAATCCTGATATCCAGTAAATACGTGCTATTTGTTGGAGTACTGTGGTAAAATATGCACTTATAAAAATTTGTATTCTCAAAATTACAAAATGTGTCTTCTTTTAAATTACTATGCATTCGTATGAAAGTGAATTGCAAACTAATGTAATATATGTACCTACCACAGAACTAAAAGTATAGTACAAAAATACATTTCATCTACCTAATAATCATTACCGTTTATTAGGGGGTTATTGCAGTCACACAATGGTCAAAACCACAAGCCTAAGATGCGCCAGAGTATACAATACAACCTTGGTAATAAGCTTCGAAAAACTCTTACTCTACCAGTGGAACACTGGGGGTAAAATATATACTCGGGTTAATAAATATGCCAAATACTGAACTGTTCGACTATATTTCTTATCTGCGGGCTAATCTTAAACGATTGCGGGTTTGGGCATTGTGTGAATGTAATAAGCATTTTACAATTATTAGTTAGATGTTCTCTACTTGTACTATACCTACCTATAATCACTCAGTCCTTTAATGTAAAAATACATATTTTACAAAAACTACTGTCTTCAGGGATAAAGCCTACCGCGCACTAGTGATTTTAAAGTTGACCAATTAATGGAACATAACCGCTTAGATGTTTCAAAATTACAATTTTAGTTACTATTTTAGTATTAAAGTGTATTTCACAATTAAATCAGTGTGACTGTACCTGATACAGCCAGAGACACCTAGCACATGCTGACCGCCAAAAGGGATCATCTTGGCAAAATTATTCTTTAACCATGGTCCAGTCCATGTCTTATAATGCCAGATATAAATTCATGATAGTGAATGAAGCACCTAGGAGCACGTGCTAAATATGTAACATCCTATCATGAAAATATCACCCTTTAAATTCTTAACATCCCTTCATAAGTCCTTTGCCAAGTCCCACGGCGAGAGTTTATTAGGGTCAGCGATGCAAATAAAAGTAGCAATAAGGGCGGAGTGACCAAGTCACGATGCGACCCCTACCCCGACCCCTGACCCCTGGCCACTACAGCCTCTCAATTATAATTAGCGTCATCTGGTGCCGATGTAAGCCGATCGATACATGCCATGTAAATTCTGTGTACACGTCCCTTATCCTTCACCCATGGGGGGGAAGTGGGGGTAGTAAAATATCGCGAGGGAACGCAAGGCTTTATCCTTTACATCAAGTCGTCTGGAATTTTATGGCTCGGGTCTAGAGCTTTTTATGATTTTTCGAATGACCCAAATAAATAAATTTGCGTTGGATTATAACTAGGATTAAAGAAACAAGGAAGTTGCAAGGTCAGAGCTTAATGCGGAAATCCTGCATAAAAATCAGACATTTAGAGCATTAGCGAGTTCTTTGCAGGAAAGTAAGTGAATTTTTTTTTGACAGATGGTATTTACCAATCGTATTAATTTCTGATGACGTCTATTGACTTGATGCAACTAATTGAATTCAAAATGTAAAATTATGTAACTGACAACATTTAATTTTGTTACGTTAGCTACAATAAATAAATTATTTGCAAAATAAATCGCTTTGGTAGTGTTTTTGACAGGAAAAATATCCTTCCTAAATACCATTCGAGATAATAATTTTTTGAGAGAATTGTTGTCTATTCCAGGGTGCAATTTCACTCCACAAAACATTTATTTATTTATTTATTCATACATTTCAAGAGACACCAACAAAAGTGTATAGAAAATAGTCAAAAAACAGTATACAAAAAATCTGACGTGGCCATCACACAACCTTCCGCCATATATAGACTTTAAACAAAAATGTATACGTACAATCCGGTGCCCATTTAAAATATACAAATAAAAATCTAAAATATTAAAACACATAAATTAGTATCACCTGAATCAAAAGATTCATTCAGACGAAAACTCTTCTGTGTTGAATCAATCCTCCGTTCAGTTACTACATTTAATAGCTTACTTATGACTTATATAGCGCTAGTATGTCAACTTGTCACCCGTCTCATCTGTCAATATTTTTTATGCAGAAACAAAAATCAACCGAACATGGATTACAAGATTTCAACGTTTTATTTGATAAATTAATTTTTTAAATTTTACTGCAGTTCTTTAATGCAACCAGATAAAGACAATTTTTTTATAACGTAAGTTGCAAATAACTTTGCCTCTTATTCTTATTAGAAATAAATACTATATTTATCTAAATTTATATAAATTTTTGACAATTATCGTTTTCAATCTTCAAAAAATATCACTTCCGATGAAGATATTTGTACCAAAATCTAATGAGCTCTTCCTATTCGTATACAATTGTAAAAAATACCAAATATCAAAATTTTTGGGTAATTCGTATTTGAGTTATGCAACATCCGGCATCGGCCCGGACCACACACATACACACACACGCACACACACACACACACACACATACATACAGACATCATCGAGAAACTATCAAAAATGAGTTGTAAGGACCCTAATTCGTGCTCATCCACTTAAAACTCACAACCCGATTTTTTGCATGATTCCAATACCTTCCTTTACAGGTAAGCGGAAGGTAAAAATACAATAATATCACACACATTTTAAAAAATTAAGTATTTAAAAATTCATTGGTATTATAAAAACTTTTTTCAATAAGGAACTCCTTAAGTGCTTTTTTAAAACTAGCAGGAGTACTTTTACTTTTGACAGAATCTGGTAATTTGTTAAAAATATCAAGCCCCATTCTGCTCGGAGAGTGTTTAACGATGTTTAATTTAGAAACAGGGATTATGAAGTCATCTTTTTGTCTAGTATCATGTACATCACTGTTTAGCTTGAAGTTTATTTTTCTACTATACGTAAATGTACCAGGCCATTTCGAAGATGTACAGTCCAGTGACAGTAAGAATTTTTAAATTAATAAATAAATTTTTACATGAAGTAAACCTTGAAGTGCCTGCCAAACAGCGAACAATTCGTTTTTGAGCTATAAACACATCATGTACTGATGATGAACAGCCCCAGAAACATATACCGTATCTCAGCAACTTTGAAATTGGTCAACTTTAAAATCGCTAGTGCGCGGTAGGCTTTAGAGATGATAATTTTTACAACTCTGGCCGGTAGTAAATCTGTATTTTGTCCCTAGTTAAACAAATAACTATTTTCGACTAATTGTAACTTCAATTATTGAAAAACCTGAAGATGACCGTGAACAATTCGAATTTTAATTTTTAAAGTAAGTCCAAGGTATCCAAGAAATTTGAATTTATTTCTACCTTCGACCATTGATTGAGTTGACGGCTGGTAACCGCACACACTGTCACGCTCAAGTTGGGTAAAAGATGTGACTCCATTAACATTCTTTTTTTTAAATTGTGTGTTGAGCAAATAAATAAATATGTAAGTACGTAAAAGTTAATTAAACATTTTTTAAAGTAATACAAGATAATTTATCATTATGATTTATAATCAACAATGATGGTCTCTCCTGTCTATTACGTGATTATTGTATTTGTAAGTACTTCCTAAAATGATGACTGATGACATTCCCAAGGCTAGGAAAAGTACTTCCGTCACGATTTTGATTTAGCAAATGCCCGAATCATGATGAATCATGCACTGATCATTTATTCTTATTGTAGGTGTTGATTAGATTTGAATATTCATCAAATGAACTAAACATAAAAGCGTTTTTGACGTTTACGAGATATTCATGCGAGATTGACAGCGGGTGTATCGAATTCCTTGAAAATATTTTATCTATGAGACTGCATTATGGTTTACGGTGCTTCTAGGAAGAGATCATAGGTAGATACTAAAAGAATAAAAGTTGAGATAAGTTTGTATACATCCGGTTGAAGTTGTAAACTTACACAGAAATGCGGAATGGAACGACAGTATTGATGTTTTTAAATTTATTTTATGTTTACCTCACATTTCATAATAGTACGAGTATGTACTAAAATTACTATTTTAATACCAATATGTTTTTATTCAGATCAGATCTAGAATTTTTAATTTATTGCAGCAGTTGAGTTTTTTCAACATAGCTAACTACAGAAGTAATTATGTTTTTATGCAAAAATTAGTAATAGATGTATTTTAAATTATGAATTCTAAATAACTGTCCGGGCAGCCAGAGTTGGTCGGAGCGGCCAGGGAAAGAAAGAATGTGTCTGTGCTATACAGAATTTTTTTACTTCAAATTCCTAAGCCAAAGACAAAAAATAAAAATATAGAAGCATGAAGACATCCTTTGTTTCATACGAGCATATCCAGAAAGTAAGGTGACAAGTGCTCTGAAGGGTGCAGGGATTTTTTTTTTCAAAGGTTAGCATACCTGCGTGTAGGGGCCTTCGTAACGGTCAAACCGAGCCCTGGTTCAATTCAATCCGTTGAGAAATGTCGTCGCAGGAGGAGCTTTCGTCAACCTCCGCAGAGGCCGTTCGCTCCACCTCATCGCTCATCAATTTCCTCACTTTGCGTCAAGAATCCGCGGCCGAAATTCATCGTCAACTTCTGGAAACCTATGAGCCTGAGGTAATGTCATGTCAGCACGTTTACAAGTGGGTTAGGTTGTTTAAATAAGGTCCCACTATCACTCATGACGAAGAAATGAGTGAGGCCGTCGGTCGCGGACTCTTGACGCAAAGTGAGGAACCTCGGCCGACGGCTTCACTCCTTTCTTCGTCATGAGTGTTAATGGGACAAGCTAACCCACTTGCAAACGTGCTGACGTGACGTTACCTCAGGATCATAGGTTTCCACAAGTTTACGATGGATTTCGGCCGCGGATTCTTGACGCAAAGTGAGTAAATTGATGACCGAGGAGGTGGAGCGAACGGCCTCTGCGGAGGTTGACGAAAGCTCCTCCTGTGACGGCATTTCTCAACGGATTGAATTGAACCAGGGCTCGGTTTTGACCGTTACGAAGCCCCCTACACGCAGGTATGCCAACCTATCAAAAAAAAATTCTCTGCACCCTTAAGAGCACTTGTCACCTTACTTTCTGCATATGCCTCGTATTATGTAAAAGCATCATTATATTTCAATTATAATTAAAGTAAACGTGGGAACCGTACACTTCTGTAACGCTGTAAAATTTTAGGATAGACGAACACCTTAAGCAAATTACTACATCATAAATTCAGCATTTATTTATTAATTTCTCCCCGACAGATTTTTTATCTAACTCTCAAACATACTGAGTTAGCTCATTTTACACTAGGACAAATTTCTGTAGAAATTATTGCAAAAGAACTTCGGAACATGATTGGTCAAGAAACAAATTAAGTAATTAAATTTTACTGAAATGAACACAAATATAATAGCCCTAAATAAAATTTGGTAATCCGAAGATAATGTTCGTCCCGATAAGGAGCATTTAAATCATGAAATTCCTTTTTAAAGTGCAAAGCCCCCTTTAATTACGACTCACACGGTTTTATAAAATTTTATAATCTGAAAATGTGTGAAAATTATGCTGACAAAGGTATTTCCATTAAGAAAATTCCTGAAAAAATCCCGTGTCCATTACCCGTCCGCCTCTACGTGGGAATCACTTGCTAGCGTTTCCGTGTTTGCCGAGTTTAATTACAACGAATGCATGGGCGCCGACACCGGGCTGGGCGGGGGCACGGAGACGTGTTAATCCCGCAGGATTGCGGCTGGACCGAGAAGACCATGGGATCCCGAGGGATGCCGGCCAGAGGTAGAACAGGTAGCAGGATATTTCAATGTAATTCATGGAGAAGAGGGGATACTAAAGTGAGAGGGAAATAAATACAAGGCATTATGGTCCATCTCTTGCTATCAAATGCAAGGCAAAAAAGCATGTTACAATACATCATTTTGTGACTGATTTTACAATGATGTGCTTATAGGTTGTGCTTACATGGCTATAGAATGAAATTTACAAAAAACCATGCTGTATTTTCTTAAATAATTTCTAAAAATTACTGAAAATGCGAGTTTTACATAAATTATTACAGTCAATGGGTTAACTATTTAAAACAAAATCTCTCTATACTTATATTCCGACTAATGTATATTATCGATTTCAAAAGAATTTTTTTAATTTTTGTGCATTAATCAACGTACCTATTGTATGAATTATTAAATGATAAATTAGCTCTAAATTTTGCTAATTGATATCACCGCAATTAATAATTTGCATTTATTGATTCACTAATGAGTCATGATTCTTCATGCTAAATTTTAATACATCAATGACAACTAAAAAAATATCTGATGTAGCCAGCACAAGACCTCCCTACTCAAGATACCCTACTCTTTTAATTGCAGTTTAATAATAGTATTATATCTATTACTTAAATATATTTAAAAAAGTGTAGATGAATCTCTTCGTACAAGTTGGAAAAAAATTGATGTTCCGTTTTCCCCTTTTTCCAACTTTAAAGGCCGATATCTCAAAAACTAAGCGAGAAATCAAACTCTAGTCTGTATCTACAGTCAGTTTTTCATCAAATTGTTAATGTTTTTAATGCCAAAACTCGGAACGAACCAGAACAGGAACGGAAACCGGAACGAAATGCAGAGTTCTCTGTATATGATTACGTACGAACCCGGAGTTCCGTGCTTCAGTCTCCCGGTCGGTAGTATGTGATTGTCGTTAACTTTGTAAAAATAAACATTATGTACTTATGCCGCAGTCGAATGTTTTAAACTGACCACTTCTTGTTATTCTAAAAAATGTAGATCTGGTTGCGAAACAATATCTCCGTTGACGCTTTGAATGTCAAAGGTCGTTGCACGGATTGAGATCCTGACTGCACCAAGATGAATCGGACGAAGGGGTTGGATTATAATTTTTAAAATTGGGAGTAAATCCTGTTGAATGGTTACCAGAAAAGTAAAATAAAAATACCTAGTCGTAAATACAGTCAGCCTGTATAAATTATGTGAAGGATGAATTATTTTGTAGTGATTTTTGTGTCGCCTAAAGGTTAAAGCATCATGATATGAAATATGTGTCCCATTTAAATTTCAGATCTACTTGTAAAATTTCAATTTTGCGCGAATAATTATTGTTTTTTATTCGCAGTATTTAAATTTGTACCCCGTAGTGTTTTAATATTCGTTGACACATGAAAAATGTTTGGTAAATATTAATGCATACATATTTGTCCATCAAATAACAAAAAACGAAGCACTGTCACAAACAACAACACTCTTTTATCTCCATTCTCTGCGAATCAAACACGTTCCAATAACGACAATCGCGGATACAGAAACAATTTACACTTTTCAAACAGCGATTTATCCATTGTAGGTAATTTCGTCTTTTTATCACTCGTCTGATTATTGGCATCGATGCGAAATCAAGCACTTTATATTCCGAGACGTTACTGAACTCTTTAAATTGAGCTTTTTGCGAGCTTTCCACGCCAGCGGGACGACAGTAATGAATAATGCTAACTTATGAATTGACTTTTTTATTCTTGTTTTCGTTTTTGGGAAACTCGTTCAAGAGGCTTCCGCAATTAAAAAAGGGAGCAAAAAATAGAACTGGTTTTATTTTTCAGTTCTTTTTCCGATGAAATATTGTATAGAATCATAACACAATTGAACGACTCATGATCATGACCTGTAAAAATTAAAAAATGGATGTCATAATCATTGAAAAGAGTAAAAAACCGCTAAATTTTTATATAACCATGGATACTATTATTGTAATCAATTCTTCCATTGGCTGTTATTTGTGTCATGCGATTTTCTATAGTAATATATCAATATTTCAAAAGATTGTTGCTTAGTAACATTTCGATACAAATGCATGATCAAATCCCAAAATCCCGAGCTGAAGGTGATTTTTATTTGTCGAGGAATGTTACCTATAAGCAACTATCTTAATAAATAATTTTACCTGCAAAATAATGAGATCGATATATATTTTATTTGACTATTTTCCAAATAAACAGACACAAAACATGAACTAATCGAGCTTACGCTGGAGTGTCCTAATATTTTTATTATTAAATGTTTGCTAATGCCGGAGTAAACAAAATTTGATACTGCTACAGACCGATTAGAATAATAATTATTCGTGGTATTTCGTGTTTTTAAATCAAGACTAATAGTCCAAGAGCTAGCGGTCAAATTAGTGTGGACATTTTATTAGTCTTGAAAAGGGTTTGGGCCTTGCATATCTGTTGAAGATGGAATGTCCAGTCTGCCAGTCCTAAGTGGCCGGATTAGGCTTCCTCAAGTAAAATAATCATAAATGCCGTTTTATATTTTCATAACTGTCACAATTTTGCTTGTTTTCGGGTTATCAGCACTTATGATTACATATTTTTTGCATAGGTAAGCAGATAAACACTGATAACAAACAAATTTTTGACATTTATGAAATTTTCAAATGTCATTTATTATTTTTACCTTCCGCTTACCTGTAAAGGAAGGTATTGGAATCATGCAAAAAATCGGGTGGTTAATTTTTAGTGGATGAGCACGAATTAGGGACCTTACAACTCATTTTTGATAGTTTCACGATGATGTCTGTGTGTATGTGTGTGTGTATGTGTGTGTGTGTGTGTGTGTGTGGTCAAGGGGTGTTAGTCGCATAACTCAAATACGAATTACCCGAAAATTTTGATATTTGGTATTTAACATTTGTATATAAATTGGAAGAGCTCCCTAGATTTTGGTACAAATATCTTCATCGGAAGTGATATTTTTTGAAGATTGAAAAGGTTAATTGTCAAAATTGTATATAAATTTGGAAAAATATAGTATTTATTTGTAATGAGAATAAGAGGAAAAGTTATTTGCATCTTACGTTATAAAAAAATTGTCTTTATCTGGTAGCATTAAAGAACTGCAGTAAAATTTAAAAAATAATTTATCAAATAAAACGTTGATATCTTGTAATCCATGATCGGTTGATTTTTGTTTCTGCGTAAAAAATATTGACAGGTGAGACGGGTGACAAGTTGGCATACTAGCGCTATATAAGTCCTAAGTAAGATATTAAATGTAGTAATTGAACGGAGGATGGCTTCAACACAGCAGAGTTTTCCTGTGAATGAATCTTTTTATTCAGGTGATGCAAATTTCTGTGTTTGAATATTTGAGATTTTTATTTGTATATTTTAAATGGGCACCGGATTGTACGTATACATTTCTGTTTAAATTCTAGATATGGCGGAAGGTTGTGTGATGGCCACGTCAGATTTTTTATTTGGTATGTTTAAGATTGGAGGAGTAGAAACGTTCTGGAAATATGTTTTATAAATAAGAAATATCTTTTATTTCCATCTTTACATACGCCAGAACTCTTAATTTATATAATTTACATTTTTGTAACTCAACTTTTGATACTTGAGGAAGTTTAATCCGGCCACTTAGGACTGGTAGACTGCACATTCCATCTTCAGTAGATATGCAAGACCCAAACCCTTCAATTTCACGACTAATAAAATGAATACACTAATTTGACCGCTAGCTCTTACTCTATAATTTTTTGTGCCGAAACGGTTATTTATTTTGACATTTAATTTTTTTACTAACCTCTGAGTGTAAAAATTTAAGTTTCTTTCGTTTCAAATTCATTAGTAATTGGTTCCAAACTAAGATTCTTGACGAAACATGAAACTAAAAGAATCTATAAAGATAAGTAATGTGCTGCTAACTGAAACGAATTCAATTGAAAGTTAAAAGTTTCATGAATGTAGGGTAAGCTTTATGCTGTTGAATCGGTAACATGATCGCACAACTATGACGTCACTGTCCCTATTCTTGCATTTATCGTAGTTTTTTGTCATTCAACAGTAAATGCACCACGTACGGCTTTGTTTGACTCGATTCCGTGCATTTCTATTGGTCGATGTTGTTTTGTATTTCTTGTCTGGCATTCAGGGGTGCTTGACGCTATGACGTTCTGACGTATATAATCATATGAAACAATAATAAGCACGTAGAGAGCTGGACTTTGATGTAGTTGTTGGTGTTTTAAACCGAATGAGATTTAAATTACTAGAGAATGAATTATGTCTGGAGGGCGGGGGGCGAATGCACAAGGGAGGTATTCCAATGGAAATTATTTCCTTTTGAATAATCTAAAACACAGTTAACCAGAAAATTATGTGGGAATTATGGAGCTGGACAGCTTCATAGAAATCATTAAAAACGACAATCACTTCACCAGGCTTTTTACTATAATTTGAGCTATATTATTTTATTTTATAAGCACAATTATTGCATTAAAATCAAGATACTGTATTAACAAATTAACAATTGTTACTTAAAAGCACTGTTCACACATGGATTCTTTGAGAGTTCTTTCCTCTGAATCCCGAGAAGGATAAATCCTGGAGAATCGCCTGTCAAATTGTGGTGCTGCCTGAATCTTCTATGATTCTTGATCTTGGAAAACAAGAATTTCTAATGCATTCATAGCTTCAAAACAGTGATTTTTCTCAGGATGCATGAAAGAAGCCGTAAAGAATCCTTTTGTAAATAAGGCTTAAGAGGCCCGTCTACCACCTAAAATCCAGCATAAAATGTACTAACGTAGCGAATGTTTTGGTGGCCAGTGCAAGAATGCTAACATTTTATTTCAGCAAGGATTTAATAGAGAAAGAATGGATCTGCAGATGTACCTTTTTAAAATTAAAAAATTGTACATGAATATAAAAATTCCGAATTTTTTTTAAAAATTGTATTTTATGCAAACTTTACACGGTTATATTTCATGATAGAAATTAATTTTTAATCTACATCTGTAGATCTATTCTTTCTCTATTTACTGTTTATGAAAACATTATCCTGAAGTCAATAATAATCTGACAATTTACTCGCAACGAAAACACTTTTACAGTATTTTTCAAATTCTAAATGACATTGCATAGCTAGGATACGGCAAAGTACGAGTTTCGGGCTGGTTTCAGGCAGCCTTCGTAGTGGAATGGTTAAAAAGTAAATCGAGAGTATTCTAGGAATTCGATAAAAACGTAGACGAGCCGCTTAAGAAGCCACAAGATGATGTGCATTAAATAACTTCATTTATGAAAACTTAAATTTTAAGTGAAACCGGTAGAACTGGCCACAAGAGTAATTGCCATGGATAATCTCGTTGAATAATCGTTATATTACCTTAGTAACGTTCATTCTTGTCAAATTAAAATAACAGTCTTTCCCCGTTTACAATTCCTTCCGCCATAATAATCACTTCCTTTATAACTCATTGTATTATGTATTGTGCCCTAACTTCCTATAACCACAACATGCATTCCCTTCTCCCTAATCTTTCCTGGAACCGGTTCTTCGTCTTCGTTCTTCGTTCTGACATCTGCTGCTTTGATTTTTTCTTGTTTTCCAATCCCTTCCAACGTCAGGTAGGCCATGATCTCCAGGTAAACTTCGCAAGAGGTTTGGAGAATTCCGCAGCGTGACTAATATCGAGATTTAGTTGGCTTCGGACCTTCTTGAGAGCGAGTGGCCATCGGAGGTCTTTTTTTGTGAAGTAGTGTTAAGTGTGAGTGGTTACCTGGTGCTTTGTTAACTTGCAGATGCTGGACTAAGGATTAGAAGATTGGTGAAAGGAGTTTTACTACAGGTTGGAATGAATACAATATAGTTTTCGGCTTCCCGCCTAGTTCTTAAAAGCTTGTAACAAATTTGGCATGTTTCTTATTTGTAATTTGAATCTGGTTATACCCACTTCACAAAATAATATTCCCAGAACATTTGAAGACTAGTTACTTGCTATTTTTGCCCAGTTACATCCTATTAATATCCTAGCGATTGCTGTCCGCCCTTAGTAACATCCCAATTATGTGTTCTATGTAATTCTCTGAGATGTTTGTATTGAGTATGTAATTTTTGATCGTACTCAGGATGTGTCTAGAATACACTTATGTAATATGACTTAAGACGATTCTCTACCGCACCAGAAAATGGATTTCGCACGCCACTCCACAGCGTTTATTGTTTTGTTAAATATAATAATCTAAAGATAGGTATTGTTCAAGATAAAAGTACAATCTACGAAATGGTTGATGCAGAATTTTATAATTTTGCTTTAAAATCGAAATATGTTAATTTGAATTTTGATTTTGTTTCTTTTAACACAAATATCTTCTATTTTAAAACGAATTTTAAAAAATTCGATCGGTTATTTCGCAGATCCAAATTTTGTTTACATCATATAAAAATTTGAAGTTAATTCATTGTAAATTAAAGCTGTACAGTGGCACGCCAAAACCCTTTATTTACAAATATTGCAGTTTTTTACAAATATGGTTGCCAAAATTATTTTTTCCCCTCAAACATAAATTATTTGTTATTATTATGTTTAACAAAACAATAAACGCTATAGAATAGCCTGTGGAATCAATGTTTTATCTATTTATGCCATGGATAGAGAATCACCTTAAAGTACCTACAAGAATAAGATATTTTTAAAAACTTGTACGAAGTGTAACTTCAAACAATTTAATAAATTATCTATCTATCTATATTTTTAAATATCCCACGGACGATTCATGTCAAGTGGGTATATTATGTAAAATGATGAAGTAAATCCCGCTTTGGCAACGTAGTTTTGTTTTCCTGTTTGCAAATAGATCAGACTGCGCTTTCCTCGAATCTAACTAAATAAACTCTCCCCGCCTGTCGTATACTGATGCAGGATTTGCTCTTAACCATTTTGTTTGTTGTTCATACGTCACTCATCGAATAATAATTACTCGAGAGAATAGAAAACGTAGTGATAAACACGTAAAGCGTCTGAGAACTGCGCCAACCTCAAGCCTGTGCAAATCCACGGGGAACGCCGAACCGTGTTAGCGCATAAAGTCCTCAAACCAACCCTGGCACGGGATTCTGCAAAACGGGACCTGTAACTGTAGCTGGGATTCTAGAGTAAAGTTGCGGAAATTATGCTTAATCCGGGAAATTGACTCTAAAGCCTGGTGCAGACATGGGGGACTTCAGAAACTGTCAACGGTTTCAAACTTGTGATTTAAGAAATTTGCTATTTGATTAATATGCCGATCGTCTATTACAGATTTTATAATAATGAATGTGTTGTGTGACTCAATGTGATTCTGACAACTCAAGTTCGAATCCAGTCAGGTTCACAAACTGCACAAGAATCCGTAACGATCATGAGTGAAATTACAGCACATAATAGTAAATCTTAAGATATACAGGCTGTTCCACAATGTAGGACAAAAAATTAAAGGGTAAGTATATACTGTACGACGTGCTGATTATGAAACAAAAAGAATTTTTTTAAAACTGGCAAAGTTAAGGATAGTTTACTTGACGTGTGTACATTCTGTTTTGATGGTATATTTTACAATTCGATTTTTATTAGTATTAGATATTATGTAAACAATTACTTTCATTGTAGAAGATTTCAAAAAAATTATTAAAAATATCTATAGACTAGTGGCAAGAAAAATGTTTGTTTCATGATCAGCACATTGTACAGTATACCCTTTAATTTTTTTTGTCCTAAGTTGTGGAATATTCTGTATAGGATGTTTCACAACTTCAGGAAACAAACTGTTTAGCGTCCGAGAGAATTTTTGGCCGAGGCTAAAAAATTTATATACTAAACATTTTCCAGACAAGGTATACAATACAGGCTGTACCATAACTTGAGGTATAGGTATATTAGAATAGCATCATGGAACAAAAAGAATTTTTTCAGTGGTATTAACTAGGTACCCGTACTTATAGAAAAAAAAAGTTTTCGTGCCAAAATCAGTACGTTAAATAGGTACTATATCCCATTACAATACGTATCTGAAGTTATGGTACAACTTGTATTTTTTGTGCAACTGCATTGCATTTATTTAAAAAACACTCATTTCTTTATTTGACAAGTTTCAAAAATGTTTGACAAGACAATTCAGTCCGCGAAATTCAACTTCGCAGCCGTTACAGATGGTAACGGCCGCGAAATCTATTGTACACAAAATAGCCTGTGAAATTTCGGCGCTGGTAAATTGAATCTTCAATGAGTCTTGAAAATGAAAAAATTATATTTCATTAATATCTTCAAAACAGTGAATTCATTTTTTTTCTGGATTCAGGAGCATGAAAGAATCCACAAAGAATTCTTGTGTAAAGAGAGCATGAAGAAGACTTAATATTTGCGATGTCTTTGGTGCCTCATTTGAATTTTGAGTTAGGAATTTAAAAGACACGTTAAAAATATGAGCCTTAGTGCAGCTTTGTAGCCTTTGTCGTTGTCCTTTCAAATATAAGCAAGTTTACTTTTATTTAACAGTTTATAAAAACTCTAACGCAAATTTCAAAACTCCGTAATACATTTAGTCTTTTTGAAGTCCTGGATGCGTAAAAAAATTCGTCAGCATTTAATTGACTTACGAATTTAGCTTGAAAATAAAATTTCCCGTGTCAAGAATCACAGCGTGCCATGATTGAATTTCCCGACAAAGAAAGAAAGTTCTGCTCCTCACCATGGCGATGGTGAAACAATGGCGCAGCTAATAAACAAAGGCAAGTTTAAAACTCATGAAGCATGTGCTGTCAGAGTATAAACACTGCAACTTTCGTGCGAAACAATATTCGTGGAGAAGACGGAAGAATGGCTGTACTCATATTTTATGGGGGTTTAATTTTATGTGTAAAAATGTTCCTGACAAAATATGGGGTGTAATATGAATATATTGTTCCTTTCTCTTAGAGATGGCTTGCTTTCATAACGGAAATTTATGTTAACACGGGTTCCAAGCCAAATTTTTACTTTGTAGACTTTATATTCTGCGATAGAATCCACCACAATGGAAAATGGAGCCATCAAATTATTTAAATTAGAAACACATCTTACTCAACATTTGCACATTCATATCGGATAATATTTTTAAAGATTATGCTGATCAAAAATATTGCAGATGTAGTAGAAAACTTTTTATCTACGACTTTAAAATAGTATTTATTTTATGCTCGGTCATATTATAATAATTTGACAGTTATCCACTTAACAAAATAAAATCCCCAGAACATTTAAAAAATGTGATCATCCCGCTTTGTTACTTGTCTATTAACACCCTATTAATATCCTAGTGATTGCTAATGTCCGCCCTTAGTAACATAATCTATGTAACATCCCATTGTTAGACATTTGGTAATGATATCCCAATTATGTATCCCATGTAATTTTCTGAGATGTTAATATTGAGTATCGAGTATGTAATGTACTCAGGATGTGGCTAGAATAGACTTACGTTATATCACTGAAAGTACAAGAACAAGATATTTTTAAACATCCCATGGACGATTCATTTCAAGTAGGTATACACGAAATTCTTTGACATAAACGTCACTTTATAGTCCACGGATCACATTATAGCGCAGTGCGCCATAAAAAAACGTCAAATCAATGCAAACAATTTAGATTTTATATTTTCCTCATATAAATTACTAATAATCCTATAAATATCAATTTTGTGTAATTAATTGTACAATTTTTTATTTAAATTACGTACATCATTTTTATTTACATTGAACATAAATTATCTTATAAATGTTTAATTCATTAATGAGAACCGTGACATTTAGATTTTTGTTTATGTTCGGGATTTTTTGGTTTCTTAGCAACAGTCAAACAATTTTTGGTAATTTGGTATGTAATAAACAAGTAAATTAAATTTATTTATTTATTCAACACCTCATAAACCGTGCAGCCAGAGTTGGTCGCGGAAGGGAGAGAAAGAATGTACTTATGTTCTACAGTCTACACAGACCTGAGTCAAAGTTCGCCAACTTATTACTTGCCTCAACGCAACTGAGTCAAGACAAAAACCGAGCTGGACGACTTCTTTATACTCTATTTCAAGGTAGAGCAGCTGATAATCTGTGCCCGCTCGATTAATATTTAATATTGTTTACCAATTTAAAATTCCTAAGTCCGACCTATTGCATTTTATTGATTATGCCAATTACAAATTAAACATTCGAATGATTCAGACTCGCCTTCATGAGTTATCTCATTTAAAACTCTTGTTGAACAATAATATTCTATTAAATTACCGTCTCCTCTCTGTTCCAAATTCGTGTCAGCATGTCTAAATTATTCAAACAAACTTGTCGCTCCTACAAAGAAATAAAACTCCTATTTCGTATTTAATTAATCTAAGCTAAGCCTTTAATCTGTCGGAAAAACTCTCATCAATTTGTTAATGCCACCGGAAACTTCTCGTTCTCGTCGTGCTTACTTCCGGTCTTGCAGTGCAATACATTTTTTATTGACAAGTCTGACTCACGCGCCGAAATGTAGGGAGACGAGGGAGAGGGTGATTATGTAGTTTGACCCTTGGAATTTTATACACTGGATTACATTTTTATGATCGGCGATAAAGAGAGTTATTCTGCTGTAAAATGCATGATTAAAACAAATTAAAATTTTAATACCGAGAATTTTGAATTTCAATTAACGAAACTCACATTACAGGATGTATGGCTGCCACAACCAACCTCCAAGTTAAGTAAAACGCATAATAGATTATATCTACGGCCATTTAATAAATAAATATATAAGTTATTTCGAGCGTACCATTATTTTTGAACACCCGGTATACGTAACTGTAAAAAGATAAACCCTTTATAAGACAAACTATTCTATTATGGATTCATAATTAAACAATATTGTATTATGAGTCCATTATTCAACAGTACTGTCACTGTCATCACATCAAAATATTAGGTACATATATTTTAATGAATAAAAATTTGGGGAGCGCTTTATTTGCCCAAACTGTTTTTCAGTCAAACGGTCATTTGACCAAACTTTTATTCTTATAACCTGTTATTTCACCAAACGAAATTTATCTTACACGGGTATTTGGCCGAACTGTTATTTGACCAAACTGGTATTTTACCAATCTCTTATTTAACCAAACGCTGTTAAACCAAAACGTTATTTGACCAAATCGTCAATAGACCAAATCGCCATTTCACCAAATCGTCATTTGACCAAATTGCCAAAGCGACGGACGCTAGTGACATCTTTAGTATACTAGGAGATCCACTTATTTGCCCAAACTGTTTTACAGTCAAACGGTCATTTGACCGAATTTTTATTCTTATAACCCCGTGTAAGATAAACTTCGTTTGGTGAAATAACAGGTTATAAGAATAAAAAATCTGCTGTGGCCACCACACGACCTCTCGCCTAATTCTGCTTGTTGTACTAATCTAATGAATAGTTTTACTTACATTTTAATAGTTTCATGTTCATGTAATATGTAAACGATAATGTAAACCAATATGCAAGCAAAATATGTCAACTGTACTGTCACTGTCATAATAATTCAAATTTTATGTAGAAACAAATTTCATATCATGGACAACAAGATACTGGAATTTCAAAAAAATAGAATATTAATTGTACTTTATTTTATTGTTAAATACTTCCAGATTCAGCAATTTGTATTTATAATTAACTGTACACATAGATAATCACAATTCCTTTTATTTTTAATTGCAAAAATTGTCATAAATAAATACTGTACCAATATATTTAAGGAAAACTTTTCCAAACTTCTAAAAGTACTACTTCCGGTTTGCGGATTTCTACCAAAATCTTATCCGGTGTTAAGATACTTATTAAAACCTTAAATATGAAATTTGGTTATAAACGGTTTGATACTTTTTAAGTTATCGTGGACGAAAAATCGACGGTTCATACAAACGCACACACACACACACGCACACACACACAGACATCATCGTGAAAATAGTAAATTCGTATTCTAGAGACCCTGAAACGTGCTTATCCACCAAAAACTCATACTCGAAAATTTTGACCCATTACAATACCTCTCTTATAGAATATGAGGCGAGAGGTAAAAATTGGTCAAATGACCGTTTGACTGTAAAACAGTTTGGGTAAATAAGTGGATCTTCTAGTGCACTAAAGATGTCACTAGCGTCTGTCGCTTTGGTAATTTGGTCAAATGACAATTTGGTGAAATGGCGATTTGGTCTAATGACGATTTGGGCAAATAACGTTTTGGTTTAACAGCGTTTGGTTAAATGACAGATTGGTAAAATACCAGTTTGGTCAAATAACAGTTCGGCCAAATACCCGTGTAAGATAAACTTCGTTTGGTGAAATAACAGGTTATAAGAATAAAAGTTTGGTCGTTTGACTGTAAAACAGTTTGGGCAAATAAGTGGATCCCAAAATTTGCAAAGAAATGTTTTATTTAAAAGTCGTAGATAAAGCGTCGTATATGACTCGCACATAATGACTAAATTAATTCGAATGATTATACACTCGCCTTCAGCTCGTGTATAAAATTTCATCTTTTTTAATTATAGGCTACATTGTGCTCGTTAAATGATATACTAATATACTTAATAGTAAAGTAACTCTAAATAAGTATGAGAGAACACTATGACGTCATAGAAGATATTAGAGACTAAGATGCAAATTAGAATTGCCCGCATAGTTCTCGAACAATAGATCAAACTACAAGTTAGTCAAGTGAATATAAAATTAAACGATACTTGTATCACAAAGGACTAAATTAATTGTATTACTTTTAAGTACCTTTATATATGTGTAATTAAGTGAATCTACAATGGTTAATTGTTCTCAATAATTTTGAGAGTGTTTTAAATGAGTAAAGTATTAACTAAAAATACAAATCCAAATCCTTTTTAGTAGTTTATAGTTTTATTTATGTTAATAGTCATTACTTTATACTTTTAAAATAAAATAAATATAATATTATTTATTCAAAAATAATCGTCAATGTTTCCTGATTTTAAAAAAATATTTTTTCAAATTTTTCTGATTTTTGGACAAAACCCGGCCGATTGAATCATCCGCAAAAGCCTGTACCTCGATATATTCTCTATGTTGACGCACAGTGGTGCATCAGATGCCCAGCAATTGGTTCAAACTTTGCCGGGATCACATAATTCGGACGAACCCAAACGGAACGAAATAAAATCAATTAACACAATATAATAAGCGGTGATTTGTCTAGCTGGTGGCGCACTCAATCAAGATATTTAGAACGAATGTTTCTTGTAATAAAAGTTGAATAATCCCAAACCTTAGATCATAACTATTATAAGTTCAATCTTAAAAAATTTCACGTTTTGTATAATAAAATCAAGTCAAATCTAGCGTATTCCATAATCTAAGAATTGTTTGTTTAATAAGGCAAAAATATCACCGACATCTATTGGTAAAATATAAAACCTGCAATAATTTATTAATATAAATAATTCTTATTTTATTGGATTTTATCGAAATATATTTAGTTTTTATAATATTTCAACATTATTTATCTAAACCAAATATAAAATTAATTTTAGTTTCTCAATATTTATTGTTAGCCAATTAATAATTTTGTTTAATCAGACATGCATTTGAGGTTATTGATATTGAATCAGTAGTGAAAGCGTGGGTGAAAAAGTGAAACAGACTAAAATGTGATCCAGGGAAGCAAAATATGGGCACAATGTTCAAAAAGATAAACTACATGCAGTTAAAGGTACGTGTTGTAAAAATTAACAAGATATTTGTTTGTTACTTTTCTGCAGATTAACCTTAAATGCAAAATTTATTTGCCTGGTACATTTTCGTAGCAAGGCATTTGACACAATCGGCTTATTCTTTAGTCGTTCTGTAATTTTCAGTATTTCAGTGTCAGTTCTACTGAAATACTATAGCATTTCATACATAATAAAAATCACATGAAATATTGTCTCAAAATGGTGCAGCCTATTCAACAGAATTGATTTCCAAAGATCACATTATTATTTAGGCTTTTTATTACGTTCTTCTTTATTTAATATAAAGCAGGGTTACGTTTTTTCGTGTCCTATATTCGGGGGTAATATAACAAGTGCTATGATTATCATCGGTGATAGCATGAGTTAGTCGCTGAAAATTGACCGAGTGCGCAGCACGAGTTCAATTTTTTGAAGACATAACGAATGCTATCACCTATGATTAATCATAGCCCGAGTTATATTTGGGGAGAATATATAATGAATGAAACCAAAATGTTTGGTTATATTTTTTCAATAGCTGTCAAGAACGTTTTAAATTCTGTTTCACTTTCTCAATTTTGTCTTCACTGGTATTACCCCACCGAATACAATCAGGTTCATTCAATTTAAGTCTTATTTTTGACAAACAGCAATATTTAAATATGAAACTGACAGTAGGAAATTAATTGACAGAAACAGTTGACATGTAACAGCGGTGATAAAAATATCATCGATTTGATAGCCTCTTACTGCCCTATTTTAGCCAATCAAATTAGTCAAATATGTGTCACGTGACACATGAATTATATATTCAATCAAATTTCAGCAGGTCGACCACACACAGTGTTATGAGATGATCCAATTTGACGGAAATTTTAATCGGATGCTTTGACTGAATTTGATCCTTTTTACTGAAATATTAGTATTAATAATGCATCTATTATTACTTCTTAATGATTTTAACATCAAATTATGCGTGTTCTTCCCTATCTCCTTTCTACCTATCAGCGTGTGATGGGATTATTTTATTCATTGGTTCCGTACAGCAGTAGATGTTAATGCATATGTTTCTGTTGTGTTCCAGGTAAGATATGCAGCATCCTTTTGTATTCAAATGAGAGCTCCGTATCGGTATCACCAACAAGGTTAGATTGTTATTCAAATTATTTATTTACATCTTTTTAATCGGTGATCACATGTTGTTGAACATCTGGTTGGAGAAAAGAATGAGATTCAGGAGATGATATTCTTGTGAGAAGTCAATTGATTTTGGATTGTCCTGCTTTTTATGGGCGAAATTATAGCATTAGTTTTTTTTTTAACATAAGGTTTTGCTATTTTAAATTACAATGCAATTTGAAATTACCTAAAACAATAAAGAATAATAAACAAATATATTTAAAAGGCTGTTTTAAAATAGTATTACGTTAGAAAAGCACAATTAAATTAAATATCAAAACTGCACAATATAAATTAACGTTTCATGCTTACAATTTTTAAACTTTTGCTTTATAATGTTATCCAACCTGTGTAACAAAATTTAAGGCTGTATAGTATTGGACGTACTGATCATGAATCAAAAATAATTTTGTTGAAATATCTATCACGCCTTTTACCAATCTTGAGTGTGGCACATAGAAGGTAGAATATAGAAGAATAACATTGCTGAATTTACATTTTGATGACATTTATAAAAAATAATAAAGTACCTAATAATTAAAGTAATAAATAAAATAATAATAGACATTAAAATTATATTTCACAAAATTCTACCATAAAATTTAGGTAATAACTCTGTCAACAATTTCAGTTCAAACAACGAAAATTTCAAAGTGTTGTCATCACCATCAGATTATTAAATTCTTTATATTAACTTCATTGTCTTGTCTGTCTGTTTATGTATGTACGGCAAAAAAAAAGTCAAAAATGACCTACTTTCCGGGATCCTATCGACCTGAAATTTTGCAAATAGACTTTTATCACTTAACAGTGCACTTTGGCAAAATTTCAGATTATCCGCCATCTTGAAACGAAATGGCGACTAGCCATCTCAAAATGTACTGCACGGATTGGTACAGTAATAGCCAATGATCTGACTTATGATATAGATATATTAAAATGTCAGTCCGCCATCTTGAAACAAAATGGCGGACAGATATCTTAAAATGTACTGTAACTATTGCGTTCAAATTTGGTACAGTAATAGCTAAGAATCTGTCTTGAAACATAGGTATATTAAAATGTTAGTCCGCCATCTTGAAACAAAATGGCAGCTAGCTATCTCAAAATGTACTGCACCGATCTGGTTCAAAAACAAAAATTTAAATAAATATCAATCGAGTCTCATGTAATATAAAGGATTTATAGTGAAAAACTTTGTTTTTACGGATTCGTTTTTTAAATGATTTTTAGTTTCTCTTTTGTACATTAATTTTAAAGGTATTTAAATTTTTTAATCAAATATAATATATGACATAGATTAGGTCATAATATATATGGACATACGAGTACCTACAATAAGCTTGAAGAATTTAGTTGTACTCTCGTCAGTATTTATTGTATTCTGTTCGCCCTGCCCTGGCATAATGCGAAGATTCGTTTAACTGTAGCATCCGGCAGTAGTTTAAAGTAAAACTTCTTGAAATACAATTTCCTTTCCTTCGCGCTGTTGACTTCCCTTGGTAAAGTCTCTTCATCTGTTGAGAGTGGACTGTTTGTTTCAACAGTGCGCTAAACTTAAATTGATTTCCTGACAGCGAATTGTTGTGCGATTGTCTGGACCCTGGACTTTCTACATACGCAAGGAATAAGACTTCAGGGTTCAGGATTTACATTTGTAAACCGTCGAGTCTATAAGCATGTAGTTACTGTGGCGGGAAGCGGGAATAGTTCTATTTATTCTTTGAACTGTGGAGGATTTTGATTCTCCGGTGATATCTAAGCAAAATTCTTATGTGTTTTTAATTAACTGATGTAATAAACGTTGCTGCATTCGACACAGATACACAGCACGATTTCAACTTGAGATTGTTGCTTCCTTCGAACAATGTAATAGTTAAAAAATCTGCTGTGGCCAGTACACGACCTCTCGCCTAATTCTGCTTATTCTACTAATCTCGAGACTAATCTAATAAATAGTTTTACTTACATTTTAATAGTTTTATGTTCATGTAAGATGTAAACGATAATGTAAACCAAGATGCAATCAAAAGATGTCAACTGTACTGTCACTGTCATAATCATTCAAATTTTATGTAGAAACAAATTTCATATCATGGACAACAAGATAGAATATTAATTGTACTTTATTTTATTGTTAAATACTACCAGATTCAGCAAATTGTATTTATAATTAACTGTACCCATAGATAATTATATTTTCTTTTATTTTTAATTGCAGAAATTGTCATAAATAAATAATGTACCAATATATTTAAAGAAAACTTAATCAAATTTCAAAAAGTACTACTTCCGGTTTGCGGATTTTTTCCAAAATGTTATCCGGTGTTAAGATACTTATTAAAACCTTAAATATGAAATTTGGTTATTAAAGGTTTGATACTTTTTCAGTTATCGTGGACGAAAAATCGTCAGTCCATACATTCATACAAACACACACACACACACGCACACACATACACACACACACACACACACACACACAGACATCATCGTGAAAATAGTAAATTCGTATTGTAGAGACCTTGAAACGTGCTTATCCACCAAAAACTCATACTCGAAAATTTTGACCCATTACAATACCTCTCTTATAGAATATGAGGCGAGAGGTAAAAAGAAGAAAATTGCAGTAACGTTTTTTTTTCAAATATAATACATATTGGACTGCAGTTCGAACTATTTATTTTCCTATAGTTGTATCTATGACAATAAAACTACATTATTTATATGTTTCACAATGCAATACAATAATGAAAGTCAATTGATTATTTTGTCAATGAAAGTTCTTGTATTATGGTTCAATCAGAACCAAAATATAATTATACATGCATATAGTGATGCTGTCGATGTCGAGACAAGAAATTTCTCGTCTCGCTCGAAATTACGAGACGAGAACCAATAAATTTCTCGTCACGGATTTTCGTCAAAATTCAAAACTACTTGACGAGTAATAGTTCTCGAGATATCAAGAATTCTCTATTCGAAAATGTCAATTTTTTTAAAAATTTTACTTTGTTTTTAGCATTTTTGGTTTTGAATAAATCAAGAATTGAGTGCAAATTTAATAGAAACGTAGGTACAAAGAAGTTTCTAAATTTACTAGGTTCTAGCTTTTAAAATATATGGCAGCAAATTTTTGTCGAGAAATTGAGACGAGACTAGACTCGAGTTCTTAGAGACGAGAATTGAACAGTCGGGAAATGATCGAGAATACTTATATTGCTCGTTTCGAAAATTTGATACTAAACAAGAATTGATTATTTTTATTGATTACTACATGCGTGTAGATTAGGTTTAATTTAGTTGCATTATACAACAAATACTTACATTAATTTGTCAAATCAAATGTTATAAGTGTTTTGTAAATTGAGCTATTTTGGTCGTGTTTCTTTATCAGAAATAATATTCTTCCTAAATTCTATTCGAGATAATCATTTTTTTGAGAGAATTGTCTATTCCACGTCATGTTAGAAGGTATTACCCCTTACAATTTTTGTTGCATTAGAACAGTTTTGATTTTAAATTTATTTATAAAACAAACATTACCTACTCCATGTAAACGTATTTAACTTACCTGGAAGAAGAAAGAAAATAATAAAATCCAACTTAAACATACAAATACAATAAAAGAATACGAACATAGTACCAATACCAACAATTCTATAAGATACTCATATCATCTCCAACCCAAAGTAGTCAGTTATTACAAGTATTTACCCCTCTTCAATATGAGAGCACCGCGGAGCAAACAGGAATTGAATAACAATATAGCGGAGTAGAACAGCACTTCCCAGCTTATATCTTCAATCCTGCCGTGTTCTTGCATCTTGCATTTCTCGGCTTGCACATTTGGCTCTGCGAGTTTTGTTTCTCGGCAAAGCTGGCCTAGGAAGTAAGAGGGATTTTGCGATTTCCTCCCGGTTTAGATGAATCGGAGTTTTTCGCATTTCGTATACGTATACACCTTTCTGAATGTTTTTATTGCAGTCCGCTCACGATTGTGATCGTGGATTATTTGAATGAGATCGCGAGCATATGGAATTTGTAGCAGATGAGATTTTACGACAGATATATTTATTATTTTTATTAAAGAGGGAATACTGTGATTGTTAGATATTTGACAAATTTTTCGATTATATTAGTAGATAATAAACAGTCATTTTGTATCTAAATAGTGGTTCCTATCTTGTTAATGGTACGTATAACTGTCAGGAATATATTTAAAAAAAATGCAATACTTGCACCGAAAACGTCATCTTTCGTCCTATTATTAGGGACGAAAATGAGGTATTTCTGACCGGTCAGTATCTTTCTTTCCTTGGGAGGAATTTACTTTTCCTCCCGATTTATGCGGGATTCCAACATAATTGATTATTTAGATTATTTATTTTATGGAATTATTAGATATACATTTTTCCAATGTTATCATCCCTTTCTTCAACTTATAATTGCTGTTCGGTTCAGGTATTGAAAAAAATATCGTGTGTATCTCGGGACAAAAGTGTTCTCCCGACTCGTGCGGTGGCAGCCCTCGCTTCGCTCGTGTTGTCAACTCCGCACTCGTCGAAAAACGCTACTTTCGTCCCTAGTTGCATAATATACTATTAATTATTATGTATTTCTAAATAGAATCTTCTTCAACTTAGAGAAGGATATGAAATTTAGTTTTGCTGTGTACATAAGAATTTATAATTGATTTTACGTGCAGTATTCTATTCAAAATCAAATGTGCTATAAATAAAACTAAATTTCCAGTTATTAAATTATTTTCCAATTATATAAAATTCTCGAAATATGCCGCGAAATAAATCTAGTTATGTCGATTATTTTTCTGCTATAGTATTACGAATGTTCCTTGTTCTTGGATATGAATATATTCGCAAGCACAAAAGGTACATGAGTGTGTAATATAACTACAGAAAAATAATCTACTTAACTACGATTACGAATGGTATTCAATAGATTATTTATTGAATCAGATCCAGTTTTAAATTAAAATGACAAAAAAATGCAGTTATCCATTATTTCAGAAAACAAATATTTTGATAAAATGTGTTTTATGTGTTTTTGGTGTTAACAAATAAAATAGTGAATTTCAAGAGAAAAATGTTCTAGATCTTTGAAGAAAACCCAGAGATAAAAATTACGCAATAAAAATGGGAAATTAGATTATAATAAAAATGTTCATTTGTTAAATAGTCACTTAAAAGTACTAGTAGGGAATAGTCGACACACAACCTTACTAGTACAAAATAATCAAGTCTACTCATTTTGATTGGCTGTGAAATTCAATATTCTGCATTTTTATTGATCTTTTTTGACAGATACTATAGTTGGTGAATTAAATTCTGTATTTGAAGCTATGAATTTGAATAATGATTTCTGTGTCGTTCATGGTAAGAACAATCCCGCCGATGTGAATTTGCATGACCGTGATAATTTTCCAGTTAAATAATTCTCGGCGAAGGCTCTAAAGAATGATGTTTATTATCATGATAAAAATCTGTGTAGCGCAAACTCTTTTGATGCTGCAAAATCGAATTACCCTAAGTTCAGTGATTAAGAGTCTAGCCACTGTAATATAATTTCTTTCCGGGACAAATGAATTCGAAATTAACTTTTCTTTCTCATTCGCGAATCGCGAGTTTTAAAACTTTTAAACTTAACAAAGTGATATACAAGACTTGTAACTTGTTCTGGAAATTTATTTTAATTAATCTTTTTACTATAATTGCGTTTGCTGCGTTATTTATCCGCCACTATTCCAGGGCACAAGAGAGATTTCTTTCTCAGGAATTCAAATTAAATTAAAAACTTTGCCAGATACTTAACGGAAATACACTTAGCCAGATCACGATAATTGTAAGTTAGTGAACAACACATTACAGTTTATTTTTTATTCGTAAGAAATTTAATAAGAGCCATTCATTTATTGGTAAAATTACGAAGAGTTGGTGCGTAGTAATGGACAAAATTGTTTCAAAATTGACATTAATTTAACCCCGACCAGAGTTGTTGTTTCTACCCAGGACTTTTAATTTGGTAAAATTATTTTCTGTCTCGAATTACATTTGATTGATTATTTCACGAATGACAAAATAATACAGTTTAAGTGAATATACCGAGGAATATACCTACTGTAGTTTTCTCAAATTTTATTGCTAAAGAAACTAATAGAGAATTCTTATTGGTGGAAAATGGCCTGTTAGGAATTATCATTTTAATGACATTTTTTGTATTGTATTGTGTATTGCCAAACCCTTTGTACATACAACCAAGTGCTTGTACCCACGGTTACTAGAAGATAGGTTGGGCCACTTCCTGTAGTTACCATTACAAACAAATAGTCAGATTTTTTCCTCCTAAATTTAGTTCTATAGATGTCACTAGTGCATCACTACCCCGATGTAAAATTACAACAAATTTACAAATTTTGGGCAATATGAAGCTTAATATTTATAAATTGTATAAAACATATGATTACAATTCATCAAATAAATAATAATGGTTCGAAAACATATATTTGTATAGAGACAGGTTCAAAATTTAGTGAAATAAATTATACTTATTTAATTTCATACTTGGATTAAGTTTGATTTTGTGCTAAATTATGATAAATAGAACCTTAAATAATAATTAATAGTAGTAAATAGTTTATTGTTGCCTTTCGGTGTACAAAATCTTTACAATATTACATTTACATTTAAAGTGGTAGGTATATTTTTATATTCAACATTTTATACTTTTTATTCTTATGCTGTATAGTTTTTTCATCCATTCCGTGTCTGGATTTCCGTCATGTAGAATTTGTTGTGTCGATTTGCCGTTGTATAGTTTTTCGTTGCAGTCTCTTCTTAAATGGTCTATTGTCTCAAAGTCGTATCTAGTCCGAGTATCCATCGAACACATTTTCTTTTAAATTTGTGGGAGAGCTTTGTTAGCTTTCTTTGTTGTCTGCTTTATATGTATAATGATTAATAAAGATCCATATTTTGCAATATATTTTCAATTTTAGATGTCAAATTGATTCTAAAATGTATGATAGAGGTCTATGCTGCATCATTCCACCCTCTTAAAGCACAACAGAAAAGAACTTTTTTGACACGTTGACAGCTAAAGTTTCCCAACAACCGTACCTGTATATAGTTTAATTATTGTGTACCTATCTTAAATAGTGACGGGTGTAGATTACAATTCGTTTATAAAATGTGTTTATTTCAAGATTCAATTCGCTGAGCTCAGCTGAAAATCTAAATACAAATACTAGAATGATAATATACATGATTATAAATACGTCTCTGTTGCAAAATCAAGTTTCTGTTTTCTGTTTCTGTTCTTGTAATTCCTTTACAAGACAACGTCTTAACAGTCTTAACGAAATTAAAACTTGAAGATTTGTGCATTTTGTTAGCACTTGAGTTTAACGCCGCGCATAAAAGCAGAGCGCAGGGTTGCAATTCTATGCACAGAACACAATGTATACAGCAGGTAATGGCATAACACGTAAAACCACTCTTCCTGATCACCTGGTGAGCCCAAATAATTAAAAAAGTAATTCACAGCTTTCATACGGAGGTAAAAAGAGTAAAAGGGGTTGGTGGTCTTAACTAAGTCAAAATTAATAGTTTTGTACAAACAGATATCGTAATATTTTTAGAAACGTTGCTATGTATGGTTGAAATTACATTAATGCAACGGCGGGATAGCTCAGTGGTAGAGTGCTTGGCTTGATTACAGAGGTCGTGGATTCGAATCCATGTAATTTTCATGGCTTAATTTGGATCGGTATCTGCTGTCGTCTCCATTCCAAGTTGGGATACAATTAACTTGCCAAACATAAAGTTATCGCGCACCGGCTAGTGGTTGTAATTTTGTAATAAGGGCATGCGCGAGAGATGGAAGAACACCCTTGGTTGAATTTCGCCCATTGCCAGAGGCAGCAATTAAGGTAAAAAAAATTAATAGTCAAACCACAAGTATAATGAAGGAAAGTGTTAAGCGACTGTGCGTGTTGTAGTAAAATGAGAGTATACAGGAATGCAGTCAAATTAATTCTTTATTAATCTAAGGCCAACGTATAATATTATATGACAGGAGTGGACATTAGGGCGAATGAAGTGTGGCCTTTCTATTTACCTTTTAGAGAGAGAGAGAGAAAATACGGGCCAGCTCGGAGCATGCATTCTATGACGAGTGTCCATTCCTGTGTATAGTATACTCCGTGACTTAAAATTTTGTTTGTCTTCAGTTTACATATGAGCGTTTTAAAATTACTCAATTTGATTTTTGACCAATGAATCTGCAGGTATTATGGTTTTGTCCAATAGAACTTCCTGTACCTACTAAGCATATCCAAACTCAATAAATATAAAAAGTAGCAGTCACTTCAAATTCACCTTACAAAATATAGAAAATTGTACAATTAGGGACGAAAATGGCGTTTTTCCGACGAGTGCGGAGTTGGCAACATGGGCGAAGCCCGAAGCGAAGACTACCATCGCACGAGTCGGGAGAACACTTTTGTCCCGAGATGTACACGATATTTTTTTCAATACCTGCACCGAAAAACAATTATTAGAAGTTGAAGAAAGGGATAAAACGAATGATGATAACATTGGAAAATGTATAATAATTCCATAAAATAAATAAAAATAATTCGAAAATAATATAAATAATCAATTTTGGAATCTCGCATAAAGCGGGAGGAAAAGTACTTTTGTTCCCTAGGGAGGAAAAAAATAAATATGGTTGTAAATAAAGTATAGTATTTTACTTAAATTTAGTACGGCAAGTATTCATTCATTCTCATGAGTTATTTCTATTAAACTTTAAAAAAAAATTATGCTATAATAATCATAATTGCAAAAACATAAAATGCGTAAAAAATAATACTGCTTTCTGACAAATAATTTATCATCTTTATCTGAAGATGAGAAAACAAATTTCGGTCCCCTTTAGTGTCTAAATGGACTTGTTGTTTTAACAAAATAAATAAATATGTCGTCACATATTTCTCCCTTTATGGGTGTGAGTTTATGGGAAACCTTACGCCAGACGATATTTATTTTCAAAAGCGACATCTCGACAGCTGCTAACCATAACTGTCAGATAATGTGAACGATAGACAGAGAGATACTGTACATCAAAAAACAAAGTAACAACCATCACACTCGAGCTGTCAATTTAGCTAATCGGCATTCGAAATTTAAAAACGAATCCATTCACTCGGCGTAGTCTACCTTTTGGTAAAAGATCTAATTCGAAATTGAATTTACAATCAAACAATACGTTTGTCACAACACCACGGAGATAACCATGAATCACGTGGGCGGCCGAGCGCGCAGATTCGCCAATAAATCCCGCAGTCCGGCCCTGGTAGTCTTTTTATTGTTTCAGCCCGTAGTGGAAACCAATTTTTACAATAATTGTGTTACGCGGCTATCGGGTTATTTACGAGCGAAAGCCTCGGAGTTTATCATTTTTCAGGGGCGGGGGGCGAGTCCGACCCTGACCTACGAGTTATTCAATTTTCGCGATGACGATTATGTACGCCCTAGTTGAATTATTCGAGGTATTGATCAGCAATTAAAATGTTGTCGGCGGTTATTGCTAGGGCGGATCAAAATTGATATTCTTTAAAATTGCGATAAATCTTGTTTATGAGGTTGGTCCAAAATAACAATAGTCTGATCAGAATGGGGGTTATCACGATTTTTTGATTGTTTTATATGTTAATCTATACCTACATTAAAACATTAGACCCGAATTTTTTCTTTTTGCCAAAAAGTTTCTAATAAGCCAGAAAAAATTCATAAAATTTAAAAAAATAGGTGCCGCAAAAAACGTTGCCGTGTGTGACGGTGTGACGTCACCAGCCCTGAGAACATACGTTCACCACGTTGACCAGGACCAAATACGATACGTAGATCTTATACTTCAAATACATTTCATCTACCTAATAATCATTAGTGTTTATTAGGGGGTTATTGCAGTCACACAATAGTCAAAACCACAAGCTTGAGATGCGCCAGAGCATACTATACAACCCTGGTAATAAGCTTCGAAAAACTCTTACTCTACCAGTGGAACACTGGGGGTAAAATATATACTCGGGTTAATAAATATGGCAAATACTTAACTGTTCGACTATATTTCTTATCTGCGGGCTACTCTTAAACGATTGCGGTTTTGGGCATTGTGTGACTGCAATATACATTTAAAGTTTTATTAGGTAGATGTTCTATAATCGTAGTATACCTTATTTCAACACAGGTCCGTCGTCCATTCCGTAGTCAAAACGACAAAAAACGATCTTACACGAACAAATCTACTCACGGTTTGGTTTCAATGTTGTCTACGTCACACATGGCGCATTTTAATGCACGTTTCAAAAGAGTTACATTTTAATCTAGATGAAAAGGTAATAAATCTATCAAAATTAACAATTATTATCACTTTCCTATATAACTTATATATGCTGAAAATTGATATCCAATAAGAATTTCTTTAAAAGCCGTAGGCTTGGAAACCCCCATTGCCTGTCAAATAGCGCTGCCGCTATATTGGGAAAAAAGAAAATATTGATTCAGATGCATGAAAGAATCCTTAAAGAATCCTTTTGTGAGCAGACCATACCACATTCATGTAAAATTTGTTTGAATCCAACCCTGGTCTTGTACAGTCCATGTTCACCCTCCTCTGTCAACACCACCCTAAAACGAGCCCTTGTGGGACTCCTCAATGTTTTTCTACAATTCCAGCGTTTGCTGCACGTTCTGCCTTCCTGCTCTAGCGCTAAGTATCTTCACTTGTTGCAGAGTTCCTGCACTTCTGCTGGCCGAGGTAATCGCTACATCTGAGGCAGTGATATGCCTGGCCACGAAGCTGTTTTTACGACTTTTGCTTGAAATTTTCTCAGTTTTTTTCGGCAGTGCTCTTTGTAAAATCAGCGCCGAAAGAGAGAAGTATTTCTCTGAAGTGCTTCGAAGTTTCACTTTTTTCTTTGAGCAAGTTTTAATTACGAGGAGAACATGTGCTAAATATTTTAATGTTATGCGTAAAATGGACGAAATTTTCAATCGTTGGATACGGATAGTATGTCCAGTACAAAAGAAAGAAATACGGTATTTCATATGTCACTTATACACTGTAATGAAACTCATTTCGATACTTATAGATTTTCATTATGATGGACAGAAGTCAATTTCATGCATATGAATATACTTATTTTCTTATAAATTATAGCATGGCAGTAGAAAAAATTGTGAACCTACAGTTAAAGAATAATTAGTTTTGCCAACATATTTTCTAATGGTCAATATGTGTACCTGAAAAATTTAATTTTTTAATTTTACTACAGTTCTTTAATGCTACCAGATGAAGACAAAATTTTTATAACGTAAGTTGCAAATAACTTTTCCTCTTATTCTCATTACAATTAAACACTATATTTATCAAAATTTAATGAAATTTTTGACAATTAAACTTTTTACTCTTCAAGAAATATCACTTCCGGTGAAGATATTTGTACCAAAATCTAATGAGCTCTTCCTATTTGTATACAAATGTAAAATACCAAATATCAAAATTTTTGGGTAATTCGTATTTGAGTTATCTGACATACACACCGGCCTTGACCACATTCATACATACACACACACACACACACACACACACACACACACACACACACACACACACACACACACACACACACACACACACATACACACAGACATCATCGTGAAACTATCAAAAATGAGTTGTAAGGACCCTAATTCGTGCTCATCCACTAAAAACTCACTACCCGATTTTTTGCATGATTCCAATACCTTCTTTTACAGGTAAGCGGAAGGTAAAAAGTATGGAAATCGAACGGAACTCGGATGGGAATTTCTGATTTACATTATACTAGAAATGGCTAGAAACTTCTCGGATGAATCTCGCACTAGAATTTAGGTGAAAAAAAAAATAATGTAATTCAGCCTTTACTAAATTAAACTATTATAACAGAAAGTTCTATTAGCCTTTATAATGCCAGACATTTTATTAGTAAAAGTACCTATTCAAGTTGATTAAAAGGAGTGATAGGTATGTACTGTATGTATTTTTACACAGGTTGGTAAAAAATTAATTTACTTTGTTAATAATTGATGGTATTATAATATTCCCACAACAATAATTATGAAAATGCAATAATAACACTCTTTTGTGTTAATGAAACGAATTATTCCCAGAATAATTTGTTTTTATACGCATTATCACTATCAGTATGCTTCAGAACATCTGAATGTCATTACCGAAATTGCTAGATTGCAATAATAATTATTAAAATGAGTGAAACGACAAAATTAGGATTCCCGGAAATTTCATCGCGGGAAAATTCATCGCGGAAAGTTCATCGCGGAAAGTTAATCGCAGGAAAATTCATCGCGGGGAAAATTCATCGCGAGGTAAATTAATCGCAGGAAAGTTCATCGCGGGAAAGTTCATCGCGGGGTAAATTCATCGCGAGGTAAATTCATCGCGGGCAAGTTCATCGCGGGAAAGTTCATCGCGGGGAAAATTCATCGCGAGGTAAATTAATCGCGGGAAAGTTAATCGCGGACAAGTTCATCGCGGAGAAAATTCATCGCGAGGTAAATTTATCGCGGGAAAGATCATCGCGAAATAAATTCATCGCGAGGTAACTTAATTACGTAAAAGTTCATCGCGATGATAATTAATCGCCAAAAAATTAATTTCAGACATATTCATGATCTGTAAATTCTTCTTTGCAGACAAATAAATCACAATGTTGCGTGTTATTAACAACAGTTGCATAAGCGCAGAAGTGCACATTTGAAAAGCACGATGGTTTTAGGGATTGTAGGTACGACAGTTTTTCTATAATATTTTTTGAATTTTTTAAAACTAGAAAATATTTCTGCCTAACATTTTTCTGAACTTAACCCCATCATACTCGAAGAGTATTTTTAACAAGATTTTTTGAATTTTTTAAAACTAGAAAATATTCTTGTCTAACATCATACTCGAGGAGTATTTTTATCAAGGTTTTTTGAATTTTTCAAAACTAGAAAATATTCTTGCCTAACATTTTTCTGAACATAACCCCAACATACTCGAAGAGTAGGTATTTTTAACAAGATTTTTTGAATTTTTTAAAACTAGAAAATATTTTTGCCTAACATTTTTCTGAACTTAACTTACTCGAAGAGTAAATGCCACACCACCGAAAACCACAGCGTATAAAAACCATAACCACACGTCCGAAAAACCACAGCGTATAAAAGTTCCCGCACCACAATGTCCAGCTACCCATATACCAATTTTCACACTTCGATTTGCACATTTGTACCCAAACTAATCAATACTAACAAAACCCTAATTGAGTCCAATAGATCTCCGTTTTTTAAAAATAAACTAATCAATACTAACAAAACCCTAATTGAGTCCAACAGAACTCCGTTTTTTTGACATAAACTAATCAATACTAACAAAACCCTAATTGAGTCCAACAGAACTCCGTTTTTTTGACATAAACTAATCAATACTAACAAAACCCTAATTGAGTCCAACAGAACTCCGTTTTTTTTAAAATAAACTAATCAATACTAACAAAACCCTAATTGAGTCCAACAGAACTCCGTTTTTTTGACATAAACTAATCAATACTAACAAAACCCTAATTGAATCCAACAGAACTTTGTTACACCAGTTGGGTATACCTGAGGCCTGAGGTATTAAATATATTCAAGTGTTATTGAGTTTCTATATCTTTCTTCGAAATTTGCAGTATTACACTTTTGTTTCTTAGCTATTGATGTTGTGAACGAATGGTAAATGACTTTTTAATCCTATTATAGAAATTGTAAGCCAAAGAACACCTGCAAACGTTAGAATTTTATGAACTTTCTTCAATTGCAGTTTGTAAGGGAAAATATTAAATTTCATATTATAAAATAATTCGTGATCAATAAGGATTAACATAACACAACATACCATTCCACATTACTACAATAAATATATTCGCGATGAATTTTCTCCGCGATGAACTTTCTCGCGATTAATTTACCTTGCGATGAATTTTCCCCGCGATGAATTTTCCCCGCGATGAACATTCCCGCGATGAACTTTCTCGCGATTAATTTACCTCGCGATGAATTTTCCCCGCGATGAACTTTCCCGCGATTAACTTGCCCGCGATGAATTTACCTCGCGATGAATTTACCCCTCGATGAACTTTACCGCGATGAACTTTCCTGCGATTAATTTACCTCGCGATGAATTTTCCCCGCGATTAATTTTCCTGCGATTAACTTTCCGCGATGAACTTTCCGCGATGAATTTTCCTGCGATGAATTGTCTGGACACGCAAAATGAGCCTAGCCTTGGTCAAGCCAAGTAAATATTACCAAAATGACTGCCATCCAGCAATTTGTAAAGTGTTTACGAGTACAAAAAGTTTTAGAAGCGCCGGAAATGGACGAACGCAAATGGGCCAGCTACAAGTACATAAAAAGAATTTACACGGCCATAAAGAGGAGTAGAGAGGAATTAAAAGCGCAGAATACACGAACCCGCAAATAACAATGCTTACGTTCACGCGAGCGCGCCATGAAAAAACACACAGCACTGGACCTGAAACCGTAATGGCGGATAATGATAATGGAAAATTAATTTTCAATATTGCTAATGAATATATAAATATTGATGTTATCAAACATATTTTACAATACCATTTGTTTTAGAACAATACAACTACATACATTATTATTATTACATATATTATTATATTCATTAGCTGAAAAGCTGAATTCATAGAAATTTTGTTACCAAAATAGATACTAGAATTATCACAACATAAAAGATAAAAAATCTGATGTGGACACCACATGACTTCCCTGTACGCCTAGTAAACTGGTCATACTTTTCTTAATAACTAAAATGTAAAATAATAACTTTTAACTTATGTTATACAAAATAACGTTTATTTTTTATTTGTTCAAACTCCATTTGTATTATTATTATTATAGAATAATTAATTTATCACTGTTTTCGTCGATTTTCCATTTGTACCTAATTTGATTCCAGATTTGTAAAATTTATTATTACTTATTATTACATTCTTATTTTCTTTCCTGGATGTTTTCGAAATTTGTGATTAAAAATCTGTTCTTTAGCTCGTAGCTCAGTAAAATATAACAAAAATTTGCTCAGATCCCACAAAAATTGAGGGTGAAGATTTTATTGTTTTAAAAGATAGGTATTGACATCTTCTTCAAGATTAGCCAACATCTTGAGCTCTACTCCCTGTGCTTCGCTGCCCACTGCCCTTTTTAGGGAATGAAAATAACATTTATTCAATTAACCAGTTTCCGTTAAGGTTAAAAGACAAAATGAAAAGACCAATTTGTACAGCGGAAAATTCTCTTATGCCTATGGCACACCGGTCGAGGAGCACCGAGGACCATCGAGTAACTCCTCGATGAAACGATAGAACGCACCCCGTCCTCGACGAAAAATAGGGGCGCCGCTATTTTCATCGAGTTGTTCCTCGATGAAACGAATGTATCTCATTTCAGACGTATCTTTTGTATTTGATTTCGCGCAAAACTTTGTTATTTGTCACCGATGAAATAGAAATCCATCGCTGACGGGTGCGTTCTTTCGTTTCCTCGAGGAGTTACTCGATGCTCCTCGACCAGTGTGCCATAGGCATTAGATAGGCCATGAGCGATTTTCATAGTTTTCGAGAAAATCGTGAAAATATATTTTGACAATTTCCAATTGTCCAATAGAGTCTAAATTGTCTCTCAATACACGTTTATTGGCGGATTACAATATCGACTTCCGGATTTCAGAATTCAATTTGGCTCAGGCGTGGTTTAACATAATAGTTGCTTAATTACTGTTTCAAAATCCGCAATTTTAATTCATATTCATATTTATTATACCTAGTTGCACCGCTTCCACTTAAATTTTAAGTATTCCTTAAATGAACAATATCGAATCAAAATCAAATTGTCAAACGTAGTATAACATTGCTGTTATAAATTATTCTATTCGATATTTTCATTTAAGTGACACTTAAAATTAAAGTGGAGGCGGCGCAAATTGCCATTAATTTTTGATGGATATCTGATCCATCAAAAATTGTGCTTCTAGCGAAAACTGCCCTAAAATTTATGAATTTGAAAAAAATCTTTTTGTTCCATGATCAGAAAGTACATTTTTTATCAAAATACATGCACGAAGTTGTGCATCAGCCTGTATATTAAAAGAAAGGTTTACCCATTGTACAGAATTAGAACCAACGCAACAACCGCTTTCCCTAATACCCAAAACTTCTCGGTAATCCAAGCAAAAATGTTCACTTTCACTTACGTCTAAGTCCGGTTCGCGAACTCCGGCACTCCGGGCCCGGACCCACGTCAGGCTAGTGGCGTGACGTCACGTGACGTCACACCGTCGTCACGCGGACTCACGCGGCGCGCACGAGATTTAAGATAATGCGAGCGAAGGACTGACCAGTGAGCAATGACCACATTTGCAAAACGAATGATGGGAAATACGACACTAGGATGGAACTAGATGTTGTGTTTAGTTGGCGGTTTAGTAGCAGGCGTTTGTAGTAATGGATCAACGTCTTCTACCCAATTTGGGTGTGGAAGTCGCATATATTATGTGTCATTGATATAGATAGGCTAAGTCCGGAAGAGTTGGCCTACAATTCGATTTTTTATTAATTAATTCATAAATATTTGAAATACTCGTATTGGCACAAAGTCATCTGATCTTTCCCCGAACTTACTCTATATCTTACCGTGTGTGCAGTAACTAGGCGTCGACTCTTTCATGGTTGTTAGTGGACACTGACATGGTGTATCTTACTGGATTGGAATCTGAGTTGTCAAAACATAAAATCAGCTATTTACCTTGTCAAAATTTTACCTTGTGTACAAGTTTTGTATACAAGACGTTACAATTTTGGAGCTAGTAGATATGTTTTCTCGAATCGATAATTTAATTTTTTATAAAATTCTATTTTTTTCTCTAGCTGATGGCAAGGTTATAAATTTAATTACGCAATTATAACACTATTTTGGATTTTTTGTAAACTAGTTTTTGATTCCAAATACATTTTTCACAAAATGGAAACAGAAAGGTATGAACACGAATTTGAAGAAATAATGTAAGAAAATTAAGTAAATTAAAGTAGTTTATAATAAATTCTCTGATGGTTTTTACTATATCTATCGTTAAAGTGCAATATTACCGACTCAAAACAGTCGATACAGTAGCACTTTAACATTAGCTATGCAAAAACTAAATAGCTATTTAAAATATAAACATATAAAAAGATATAAAAAAACCAAAAAATCGTGGCAACATAAATATTCGACCCGTATTTTTCTATTTGCCATAAAGTTGCTAATCCAGAAAAAAATTCGTAAAGTTTAAAAAAAATAGGTGCCACGAAAAACGATACCGTGTGTGACGGTGTGACGTCATCAGCACTGAGAACATATGTTCACCGCGCTAAGAAGGACTTAATACGATACGTCTTACCTTATTTCAACACAGGTCCGTCGTCCATTCCGTAGTCAAAACGATAAAAAACGATCTTACACGAAGAAATCTACTTTCGGTTTGCTCTCAATGCCGTTTGCGTCACACATGGCGCATTTCAATGCACGTTTCAAAAGAGTTACATTTTCATTTCGATAAAAAAGTAACAAATCTATCAAAATCACTTTCCTAAAACGTTATAAGTATTTCTTTAAAAGCAGTAGACTTGGAAACCCCCATTGCCTTGACTCTTTCGAGTTACAATTGCTTTGTCCTCCTTCTAGTATAAAACAGATACCACGTAGACACATCTACGTCCCAAACACGTTAGTTATATTTGTTTGTTGCGGGTACTCCTAAATTCCTGGGTGTTTCTCTAGGGTCAGAGTCGTCCTAGACGTCCATCAAACCTCGGGCAACTTCGGCCGTGCTCGTAAACTCACGCAACAATGCGAGAAGTGGGTACAGAGCCTAGTGCCTGTGCGTACATCACACTCACATACAATAAACATGCAAATTGCGGAGTCAGTCCGCCAGACCAGGGCCATTTCAATCGTGGTGAGGAATATAGGGTGAATTAACGCGTCACTAGTTGAATTCATGAGTTATATTCCGGAGAGCAAGAGAGGAATGACGCCAGGACAGGTAGCTCTAACAAGAAACGCAATCTAGTTGTTGTTACTAAGAAGAATGGATTTAGTATTTTTAAAGTTGAAAACTACTCGAAATATCAGTCATACAACATATTCTTCTTCTTATATAACCGACGTTTCGGTTTACTCTTAAACCTTGTTCAGGGTCTACCAGGGATGTTCACGTAGTCTACGCGACGTAGATTACGTGTAATTTTACGAGTAGACAAACACGTAATCTACGCATGCAGTATCTGTGTAAACAATAAAACAGTGTAGACAATGTAGACAAAGAACAAATATCACCAAAAACGAATAAAACTATAACTAGGTTAGATTTGCTGACAATTGAATTATTTACATACTTTACGCAAAGTCTACATTGTCTACATTTTACATAGTTTACGCAAACTTTACGTGTAGACGTAGAAAATGATACTTTACGCGTAGATGAACAACCCTGGGGTCTAAAAACATATTATTATGGTTGTAACGTATTAAGTTCGTAACTAATGAATTATAAATATCTAAGATATTATAAGTAACTAATTGTATTGTTGTTTATAATTATCAATAAATGTTGCATATTAAAAAGTAGTAACAAATTAAGTATATATAATCCTTGTTGAAATGAAATTTTACCATTATTGTACTGGCCACAAAATACTCGCTACGTTAGTACATTTTATGCTAGATTTTAGGAGGTATACGGACCACCTTAAGATAGATTCACGATTCAGACCTACCCAATTATAAGTATAAGTGCTAAATTAGCCTACCAACGTTTCCACAAAATTTCAATTTCAATTATAAGTGCGAACGTTGAGCACTGGTTGGTAAAATTAGCCACTTACACTTATAATTGGGTAGCTCTGAATCTAGCTTTACTTTTCTAACGTATCCTAGTATAAAAACATAAATTTATTATTTACCATGATGTTTCCTAATTATAATCGCATTGTAATTTGTTGTGGTGGAATGAAATTGTTTACAAAATTTGTCACAAATTAGTGATGGCCGATAAAGGAACATGTATGTGATTTAGTGCACATAAAATTTATACATCACTGCAAAATTTATATGAAACAGTCATAATCCATATAACATAGTAACAAATTCGCTTCGAACAATAAAATCTCTACACTTTACGATTGTACTGCAACTTCTGGAAGTGCAAGGTAGGTCAAACAAATTAACTTGTGCCCCATATGCCCGAGGTACTTCTCCTGCGCTGCCACTTATCACATTTTCCAATAAAATGCGTATGATATTTTTATGCGTCAAGATACACGGAACATATGTTTACCAAGTTGAACATAATTTTGAAATATGTGCTTCGTGTACCAATAAACTGCGGTGTAAATGCCGCCTTACGCAAAATACATTTTAGATAAAATGAAACTCTTGTTCGAAAGAATTTTATGGCGAACTACGGGGCGCCAGTAGATGAAACATGGAAATTTATAGTTGCAAATAGCAGATTTATTCATACTGTAAAATATACTAGAAAATAACTCATAAAATAAAATCAGACTTATTTTATTTTCCTGTATTCCGTCGATAAGCTCCTGAAAATATTATACTCTGTCCAATTTGTTAAAACCTTCAGTATTTCATGCAAACATATGCCAGGATTATTGATATTCAAATGAAATATGTAAGCTTGTATTTTATCCCTATCCAAAACGGTATTAATAAAAGCCTCTGTTCTGTTCACTAATGATCTTTAATTAATTAGCTCGAAACATCACAAAGAACAAAGACAAATTCAATTAGTTAATTCGGGAAAATGATTAATGGTGCACAAATTATATTAACAGCACAGAAAAAACCAAAACTGGCATAACCAAATTATACGAAGTTCTACAACTTTTAACACAGTGTTTCTCAATCATTTCCTCCCTTTTCCTTGTGAATTATTATCACCGCCCTCTGTTGATTTTTTACAAGCAATTTGCAAATTTCATTAAGAATGCGAACAGGAACAAAATTTGAACTAAAACAACGAAACGATTTGAATGCTGCTAAATTAACGCCAAGAGCTTTTGTGCTTTTGCTTCAAGTTCAAAAGATAACAAGATAATAACCTAATAAAACTATTATTTTACCTTTTTGCAACATCATATCTTTGTGAAATAGGGTTTTCTGCAGTGGCTGTCTTAAAAACAAAACAAAAATAAACTAGAACAATATTGAAGAGAATTAAGGGTACCGATGTCAAAAATAATACCATCCTTTGAAACACTTGAATATACTTACTGTATTTTTTCTATTTGGCGTCCATACAGTTAACTTTGTGAAACGCAACTGAATGTCACCAAGGTTCACTTTGTGACACGCAACACATTTTTTAGAAGTTTGGTATTGGCAGTAACAGATGACATTTACTTCAATTCTCAATCGTCAAACCCCAGATCTGACAAATTAATTTCAATGTATCCTCTAAATCTATTTTGCTTAATTAATTTCCACACAAATACAGGCTTAACTGGATCAAAAAATAAAATGACGTGCCGAGAAGACAAACCTTCTCAGAGCAACATCTCAAAAAACCAGTAACGCATTTCACAGTTTACCCAAAAATACAACAGACGGAGTACAGTCGTAGTTTAGCCTGTATTTGTGTGAACATTACTTTTACGGATCTTATTTTACTTGGGCTTATTTATTCAATAAAATTGATGGATATAGTAATAGAAAACATATAAGTTCAATATTTTTTATACTGTATTCACTTATCACCTAGAATAGTTCATTAATTATATACTTTTACAATAACAGTGACAGTTAAATAAATGGCAATATTTATGTCACCGACTAAAACGTTACACCATAACTTTCCCTAAATCGAAAAAATCATGTCTCATAAAACTTGTTCTTCAATATACTATTGTAATAAAAAGATACTTTACAGTTATATTTATTGTTTTAGAATATTGTTTTTTTACTTCCTTGTACGAAGAAAGGAAGTATTGTAATCGCGAAAAATTTCGGTTCTCAGATTTTGACGGAAATATCTGTTTTGACCTTTTCTGAATCCATTATGACTAGTTTCGTCGTGACGTCTGTACGTACGTGCGTGCGTACGTGCGTACGTACGTACGTACGGACGTATGTGTGTCGCATAACTCAAATACGGTTAGACGTAGAAAGCTGAAATTTTGTATTTAGGACTGTTATAGCATCTAGTTGTGCACCTCCTATATTTGGTTTCAATCTACAAACCGGAAGTAGTAAATTTAAAAAAAAATTGATAAATAATTAATTTTAGGCAATTTTTTTAATTTTAAATGAAAGATTATGTGATTATTATCTACAATCGGTATTTTATAAATTTTTCTGTATCTTCTATCATTTAAGAATAATTAAAGTATATACCTACTTATAATTTAATATTTCGGTATCTTGTAGTCCATGATCGATTAACATTTGTTACTAGGTAAAATTTAAATGATTATGACATGACAGTGACAGTAGCAGTGACAATAGTAAAATATCGTTTATATCTTCTTCTGCAGTTTAAATAAAATGACTAAAATATATTTGTGAGTATACTAGTATAATAAGTTAAAGAATTTTTTATATTATTCTACATTTTAGTTATTAAGAAAATTATGAACAAACAAGGCGTACAAGGAAGTCATGTGGTGTCCACGTCAGATTTTTTTATTCAATACAAAGTTTTTCTTTCAATTTTTGTATTAGCGCGTCCTACAGGTTGAGAAACGCTGATTTAACAATTAAAATATGACTGTATTTTCAAGTTATTAGAACTTGGAAGACCAAAAAACATTGTTTTTGTCATATTTATTCTGTTCCGTTTGAAGTCAGTAAATATATCAGCATCTGGAGGGTTGAAAATAGTGACATTTTTTGACACATTCGCTATTGGGTTATCGACTACACTTATCTGTCCTTCAAGCATAGAAGAGGGCAAAACATAAAACTAAATGTGAGCGCAAATGTTAAGGGTAACATTTTTATGGCTTGAAATTTGATCCCGGTTTCTTAACGTCGTTGTTAATGAGACGTTACGACTTTTTTGAAACTAAAACAAAAATCTACTCGTAAAATTAAATTGTCTCTCCATAAAATATTCAAATTCATTTTAAAAATCTCGAAGAAAGTTAGATAATGAATACATAAATCATTTCGCTATGGAAATTCAAAGGGAAATCTATGCAAATTGATTTGATATTGAACTCGATTAAGAAGTAAATATATTCCTCACTAAATTCATTTGTTAGCGACTACATGTTTTCGTTACATTGACGCTGTTAGAGATAATTAACTTAGGCTAAATTAAATCCCCGATGCTTTGAGATTGTTATTGGGGCATTGATCGTTTACAAGCAAATTTTCTAATATTGGAGAATTTCTACTAAGCGAATCCTAATTTACATCGGAATGTGAAATCTCAAATTTTAATTTCTCCAATTAATGCTCGTCATATTTTCATAAATTCCTTCTTAATTTTATTTTGAAAATAAATAAATAGTCATTGGTTAGGTATACAGGCTGTTCACAAAAAGCGGTACTACCCACTTGACAACATAAAATCCCCAGAACATTTCAAGAATGTGAACATCCCGGCTTGTTACTTGCTATATTTGCCCATTTACATCCTAATAATATCTTTGCGATTGCTAATGTCCGCCCTTGGTAACATTATCTATGTTACATCCCAATGTTGTAACTTGGTAATAATATCATAATTATGCATCCCATGTAATTCTCTGAGATGTTTGTATTGAGTATGTAATTTTTGATCGTACTCAGGATGTGGCTAGGATAGACTTAAAGTACAAGATATTTTTAAACATCCCATGGACGATTCATGTCAAGTGGGTAGACATTTAGAGGATGACGTATGTGACGTCGAAACTAGTCGATTATTGTTGACTGCATTCCAGTAATTTTTCTCCAATTTTCATTATCTACCATCAGTCAAGTAAATTACGTCATCTATTTATACGAGGCATATCCAGAAAGTAAGGTGACAAGTGCTCTGAAGGGCGCAGGGATTTTTTTTTCAAAAGTTGACACACCTGCGTGTAGGGGGCTTCGTAACGGTCAAACCGAGCCCTGGTTCAATTCAATCCGTTGAGAAATGCCGTCACAGGAGGAGCTTTCGTCAACCTCCGCAGAGGCCGTTCGCTCCACCTCCTCGGTCATCAATTTACTCACTTTGCGTCAAGAATCCGCGGCCGAAATCCATCGTCAACTTCTGGAAACCTATGAGCCTGAGGTAACGTCACGTCAGCACGTTTGCAAGTGGGTTAGGTTGTTTAAAGAAGGTCCCATTAACACTCATGACGAAGAAAGGAGTGAGGCCGTCTGCCGAGGTTCCTCACTTTGCGTCAAGAGTCCGATATGCCTCGTAGTTTCAGTTTTATTCGTTACAAAAAACATGGTACAAACCTCTTGCGGGAAGACACCATCCCAACTTCGCTCGTGTTTAAAAAACCGCTCATGTGGGATAAAAATCTTCCCGCATTTGGTTCGTAAATAACTAATTCGTGATTAAAAGATCTGATGCATAATTCAACTTTAAAGAAATACTACAAGTTTGGATTTAAAGTACTGATTAAATAATTGTATGTAAATATCTCGACAATATCTGGAGAGAATCTCGTGTAAACGCTGCTTTAGAGAGGTGTCAAGCGGGGTGTAGCCTCGCCTTCAGCTGCCAGAGACACTTGAAGCTGTTGACACTTCAACACTGCGAACTTTCAAACGTTGTTACGATGAAAAATGAAATTTTATGGATACAACGACAGATCTGAATGCGACACGATGGGTCTGCGATTGAGTTGTCTGTTGTTGTTACAGCAAAATTATTTCACAACTGAAACACTGAAACCTGAAATGCAGATAGAAAATACGATCTAGATGTATTTTGCACAACTGCATTTGTGCGCATTGCTTGTACAAGGCGACAGAGAACTTTAAAACAGTAATACATTAATTTTTAATGCAAGGAGTTTTTGAAGCTATCAATAAATAATTATAAAATCTATTTTTCCAAGACTCATTGTACTTAGATTCAATTTAACGACGACACTATTTAATTGGCAATTCTCACTAGGATTATTTTTCTCAAAAGTTAGAAACATGAAAAAATCCTCATCATTGTAGGTATGTATAAATAAGACAGCCACTGACCCCTCCCAACTTCCAAGTTGACAAAAAGGTGTGACCTGGTGTGACAGATATGAATGTATTATTTTATCTGATGGTATGTCATAATGACAACATTATAAGCCTGAATTTAAGGACCATAATAGCGTTCATTATAGGCCAAGGACCATAATAAATCCAGTATGGTACTCAGTACCATAATGAAATAAAAACAATTCGTTACTAAAGTCCGTTTTACATTACACTAAATCTTGAACAAAATATTGTTCAATTTTTGAAACAATCTAAATTGTGTAGTATCATACAGAAAATTGTGTGAAATATCGCATTGCTTCGTAAATTGTCTGAAAAAAAGATAAGCGGTGCTGTCAAATTATTATTATTATATGCTAACTGCGCAGAATCACAAACTAAATATTGTGGTAGGTATATCAAATTGTCTCAGTATAAAACAGAGTTCATTAAAAACAAAGCAATTTATTGCTCAAGATATTGTTCAATTTGTTGCTCAATTTTTTTTTCAATATTTAGCGTAGTGTAAAACGGCTATAAGAAAGTTTCAGGAATATCATTCCTGATTTTTGTAGATTTAATTTTTTGTTTACTTTTTGACTAATTTACGCCAGCAGATAAAATTTTGTATGCAATATGGATCGTAACCAATCATTATATACTAAGTTTACATGCAGTTTTGAAAATGGTTTGGGTTTTCAGTCAAAATTATGTAAAACTGTTTACATGCAGTTTTCAAAACAAGTGATAACGAAGGTTCGAAAACAGTTTCGGAGCAAGCGCATTTAGATCATGTAAATGGCAGATGAGTGACAGATCGGAACGAAAAATATAACCTCTTCACTCCAAATGTTTCGTTTTGGCATTTTTATTTTCAAATTTACGAAAACACTAAATAAGAAATCAACTCAGTTGTCACAACTGACAATTGGTGTTTGTACTTTGTAGGTTAGTAAGTACGTTCAAAAAACGGCAGAAATCTCTGTGAAGTACGCATGCGCAATCTCAAAACTTAATTTTACCTGTTTACATGACTAGTTTTGAAACTAATTTTCAAGTCAAACCCAAGAATTTTGGTTTTGGTTTGAGTTAACTCAAAACCGTTTTTACACTGTTTACATGGAGATTTTAACACTCAAAACGTTTTGGAAACGGTTTCAAAACTGCATGTAAACATAGTAATAGTATACGTCGTGTTATCAAATGGCTTCGCCTCGTCTGATAATCTTCACGATTAGTACCATAATGATTGACGTTACGATCTGTATACCATAAATAATAATGCCAATAATAATTTTTCAAAATTTTTTGTCAGTGGCCAAATCTTCTGTGGTTGAATTGGGACGTACCGGATTACTTTGTCGCTTTGGGAAGGGCTGTAGCCGTCTAAGTGCATCTTCGTGTAGTGCAGAAATAAATACGAAATGTCCTCTCCAATTTAGAGATGTAGACACGTGACAGGAGAACAATGGACAGTTGATGAACAGAATTCGGTCCGTGGTCAAGTGGGCTTATTTGTGGGATTCATTTTTTTAAGAGTTTTCTGGAGTACTCAATTTAAAGATTGAAAATTGTTAGTGGAATTAAGTTCAAAGTTTACTATGATAGAAAATATAGTGTTTTAGAAGAATGAATAATTGATAGGTGTTTTAAGTCTACCAAATATTATAATTTTATTTAAGGTTTCTGTATTTATTCAATACTGCAATTCAAGTTCGAGATATTGAGATATCGATGCAGTTTTTAGAACCTGAAAATTTTGAAAATTATATATTTATACTAAAGTACTAGATACATAATTCTGTAAACACAGTTCAATATCTAATTTACTATTTCTTGAGATATGCAGCATGGAAGTAGAGATTTGGAAAAACTTACACATTGGGATACCTAAAAAAATAAACTAGATTTCGAAATGCGGTTTGCAGCATTGGATTTCTTAGGTTTCAAGCTTTTAGAGCAATTATTATTGAATTTTTGTTATTACCCCTTTAAATAAAAATCTGACGTGGCCATCACACAACCTTCCGCCATATCTAGACATAAACATAAATGTATACGTACAATCCGGTGCCCATTTAAAATATACAAATAAAAATCTAAAATATTCAAACACAGAAATTTGCATCACCTGAATAAAAAGATTGATTCACAGGAAAACTCTGCTGTGCTGAAGCCATCCTCCGTTCAATTACTACATTTAATATCTTACTTAGGACTTATATAGCGCTAGTATGCCAACTTGTCACCCGTCTCACCTGTCAATATTTTTTACGCAGAAACAAAAATCAACCGATCATGGATTACAAGATATCAACGTTTTATTTGATAAATTTTACTGCAGTTCTTTAATGCTACTAGATAAAGACAATTTTTTTATAACGTAAGTTGCAAATAACTTTTCCTGTTATTCTTATTACAAATAAATACTATATTTTTCCAAATTTATATAGAATTTTGACAATTAACCTTTTCAATCTTCAAAAAATATCACTTCTGATGAAGATATTTGTACCAAAATCTAAGGAGCTCTTCCAATTTATATACAAATGTTAAATACCAAATATCAAAATTTTCGGGTAATTCGTATTTGATAATTATGCGACTAACACGGCCTTGACCACACACACACACACATACACACACACACACATACACACAGACATCATCGTGAAACTATCAAAAATGAGTTGTAAGGACCCTAATTCGTGCTCATTCACTAAAAACTCACTATCCGATTTTTTGCATGATTCCAATACCTTCCTTTACAGGTAAGCGGAAGGTAAAAAGGAGATGTATTAATAAAAATAAAAATATTTTTGTATTTACCTACTCATATTATTTGAAAAATTCTAAGTAATCTTAAAAAAGAAAAATATCAGTTCATAGTGTGTTAGGGGTGTTGGGTTTAAATAATAGAAATGTTTTTCTCGCTTCAATTTATCGAGAAAAACACTGTCATCTTTGGCACATAAAATACTAATTCATTCAATTATCGTATTATCCTCAAATCCTGGTATTAAATTCCTCTGCTGTGAATATGATAATAATATCCCCGAGTTCGCGCAATTCATTAAGAGTATACCATACTGAAAATAGAAAACAAAATGGTGGATTTAAATCCTGTCTTTTGTGAGTGCGATGAGGAAGGATTGAAAGCTAGACTAACTCACTGTAAAACTATTGCTATTGTACTCGTATTGGCTTTATTCATCGCGCAGAAAACTTCACAATGCGGAATTTAGCGGCGCTTGTTACACTACGCTTCTCTAATGAGTTTCATTTGTTTCGTTATCTAGTTAAATAGAGAGGCGTCCTGGTGCTCTATTTTTGATACATTTTAATTAGTTTTGCTCCAACAAACTAAGACGTCATTTTCTATAGACAATAACTGAATTATTTAAATGAGTTTTAATAATTTTGCCGGATTTTATTGAGTTTTATATACGAGTTGTCCGTAAAGTAAGGTTCCCAGTGACTTTGCACAGTGTAAAACATGATTAATTCAAAAAATGCGCACATTTTTGGAAAGTTCAGACTTTTACCTATTTTTCTACATAGTCGCCACTGCGGTCAATACATTTTTGCATGCGGTGTACGAGCTTTTGAATGCCCGAGTCAAAAAATCTGCCGCCAAGTCACGCAGATACGTCCGAAACGCTCCTCATCATGGACGTCAGTACGCCCGTTCTTGAACTGTCTGCACCACTTGCAAAAATGAGTACATTTTTGGAATTAAACATGTTTTACACTGTGAAAAGTCACTGGGAACCTTACTTTACGGACAACCCTCGTATACTATCCGGCGCGGTAAGAGAGAGAAAGATGTGCCCATGTTCTGCACAGAGCTGAGTCAAAGTTCTCTAACTTATTAGTTATTAATTAAGGAGTGAAAAGAATGGATAAATAAAATATCCTTATGTCTTAATCATACTGTTCTTTAATCAAATAAAAATGTTATCATTCCTTTACTCCTTAATTAATATTATCACACTTGCGTATGCCTACTTTTGATATTAAGTATTACTTGCCTGAACGCAACTCAGTCAAGAGAAAAACCGAGCTGGACGACTACTTTATACACTATTTCAAGGCAGTGAAGAGATTTCTGCCAAAAATGTTGCTGATATTTCCACTCCTGTATAAATTAAGCCATAAACAAAATAAAATTTTATCGCTTTGACAGCGGATAAAAAGGAAGGTAACTTTTTGCAAGTTATTAAACCTTATTTACCTTTTTCTTAGCAACTAAACAATAAACAAAACAGTAAAATGTCATTTGCTTCATATTTCTAATATTTTCAGAGAAATGATTAGATTTTGGGAATATTTGTGAAGAAGAACCAAAGGAGTCGTTGAATTATCTCGTTGAATTATTACACTCGAGCATTTTATTTCCTCCGAATAAATTTCTGTTTGACATCTCAACCTTGTCACCTGACTGCAATTTGACTCGAAAAATTGTTTTAAAATAAAATCACTTCACCTACGGTGTCGTGATTTTATTGAACTATTTTTCTTTTCAAATTGCTAGGCAACAAGGTTTCAATACAAACAGATATTCTTTATCCGGCGAAATAAAAAGCTCTTGTGTAATTACATTTGATAATAATTATTTTAAAATAACTTCTAATGATTCTAATAATTCTAAATAAAAGTAAAGTTTAAAAATGGCGTGATAGAAGATCAAATCATTCATTTTAAAAACAATTTATATTATTATCAGATTATGTACTTATTTTATTTTTTATTTATCGGCAACAAAAAAATGGTTACTGACTATTGTATTTGATTGTGCGATATGCTTAGGAACATGGGTATAATAAAAACCATAACTGTATTAAAATTTTTGTAAGCTAAAGCTAGATTCAGACCTACCCAATTATAAGTATAAGTGCTAAATTAACCAACCAGCGCGTCCACAAAATTCCAATTTCAATTATAAGTGCGAACGTTGAGCGCTGGTTGGTTAAATTAGCCACTTACACTTATAATTGGATAGCTCTGAATCTAGCTGATTTACAATGCATATGTTTATTGTATCGGCATGCTACCAATGTCCAAATATTTATTTAAAATCTGAACTACACATACCTACACATTTAATTTACGAGTACTACATTAAAAATAATAAAATAAATAGCAAAATTGTTGAAATTTTGCACACATTTTTAATTAAAATTATTTATTTAGTTAGCCATGTTTCAGCAAATATGTTTTGTAATTGGGTATTTTTATAACGTTTATTTATTGTTATTTGAACAATATTTTCATTAAATTTGCATGGTTAAATAATTTATGAGTAATTTTTTGCGTTGAGTGACACAATTAGCGACGTATATTTTTTCAACGAAACTGATGTATCAATTTATTATTTAATAATTTATGAGCGTAGTTAAATATAAATCATTTGAATTAACGAGCTGCAAACTAGTATCAAATATATCCCAATCCTCCGGTCAATAATAAAAACTCCCTTAGCCAACTATTCTCACGAGTGCGGTTACTCACATGTTGTAGCTGAAATTGGCATTAATAGAACTGCACACTCGATATCTTAAATTATCTTTAGCAGTTAATAAGACAGCCGACCAAGTCTGTTAGTCATCCAATTAGGGAAGCCCTGGGAAAATACACCCCCTATAACACCCCCTTAAAGGGGAGACCATATTTCAGCCCTTCCCAAAAGGAAATAACAAATACGCCGTAGTTTTTTGAGGTGGATCTGGATTCATGTTGAAAAAAGGGTCATAATAGATATTCTTCCACGGCTAGAGTTTCGTAGACGAGGCGCAGCCGAGACTGTATGAATCTAGCTTAGGCAGTAAATCTGTATGTTTTGTCGTATTAAACACATAATTTTTCGTTGATTGTCGACTATTCCAATTTTTACTAATTTTATTAATATTCTTGACAGTTTTATTATAACTCGTTCAATTTATTTAGCCTACTTGAAAATAGAGATCTATGACAGAGTTGCTGATAGATAATTTTTTAATTGATTTTGCCAATTTTATTGGAAGCTGACATTTAACTAGCCGGAAATATAAGTATTTCCAGCTAACTGGGATGACTCGCTTTCCAACTGTCTAGAAGGTTGGAAACGCACATGTTATTAACCGATTGTGAGTAACAGTAATTTACTTTACAAATGAGCAATGTAAGTAATTATCAACGAGGGAAATAATAATTTTCTCGAGTGGATCATTCCTTTCTTCCCCCGTGTGAAGTATAACGTTTATTCAACACCTCTTAATAACTGCTTAAATATTTAAATATTTTATAAGTTCCAATCAAAAACATTGTAACTATGGTGACTTCCAACAAGCTAAATACCAATTTACCCACAAGTGGGTATAATTTTGATCAAAGTCCTAGTGGACAATCTTTTACTTTGCTTGTTTAAAATATGATACTATTATTAAGAGGTGTTGGATAAAATAATTTTTGCATTTTCGGGACTAAAACTGCTTTTAGTCTTTATTTTTTGGGACTAAGGTTCTTAATTTGTTCCCAAAGGATTATTTTTCATATTTAATCCCGTTGTTAAGCAATTTAACTAATTAATCCCGTTGTCAAATGCTTTTTGTAGCAGAGTATCTATTGTAACAATATAAATATTTGTCATAAAATTTACTGTCAAAATTACAAAATGCGAATTCATTTAAACTATTTTGCATTCGTTTGCGGATAAAGTGCAAAAAGTAGCGTATATACCACAGGACTAAAGTATGTTTAATTCCTCAGGTGATTATTTCCCTTACCTTCGGCTCGTGAAATAAACTTCACCCTCAGGATTAAATCATGCACTTTAATCCTTTAATATAATATAATCTACTATTTGTAGTAACTAGTATTTTTTTAAATACACAAAATTAAGGATATTTTTCAAGTGAACACGTTGTTTAAATAATCTTCCTCGTGAGTTATTCCCATTACTAAACTCTCGTTGAACAACATGCTAATGTCGTTAATAAAAATGACTATGGCGTCCCCAAATATTTTTGTAGCAGTATAAATATTTGCCGAGCACTTAACTAGATTATGTCTGACTTCCCTGGAAGCTTTGAAGAAAAATAATTTCCATAAATCTTGATGTAAAGTCGGCTTCTACTCGTCGCTACTTCCGTTAAAAATTAATATTTTTATTAGCATTTGGACGGCAAATGACGCCTCTCCGTGCGATTTTAATATAGAATTATGATTTCCATTTCTTTCACAGCTGCTCTCGTTAAAACTAATTGACGTCAAGGTGGGATTGAAATCCGCGTTTCGCTACTTCGCCGTTACTTAAATTAATTACGCCTGTCAAATGCATCGTGCTGCCATCTGCAATCAATAGATATGAACGAGGAGTTCTACGGCGCCCGGATGAAAGGTTTTGATTGAGAGTCAACCAATACCTGAGAAATTAATTTAGATGGACTCCATTTAACAGTATTTCCCGGTTTAGTACTTTGTCAAACTACTTTACGACGAAGTTTTGACGTGAACGGCTGACGTATTTCCTGTGAGAAATCAGACGACCCGACTAAATTTAGATACTTGAATTGAAATAGCTGTACAATATATCTTGAAAAATCCTTAAAAAACTTTATAGAACGTTTTTCAAGGTATTATTTTCGGAAACTTAATTAATAATTTATAAAAGATAATACCTACCACCACCACCAAGTTCAGTACCTAACTGAACAGCTATAACAGTTAATAAAATGTTATTTACATTATTTTATTTTACAATGAGAGGCTATACAGGGTGAGTCAGCTAAGTGTTCCCTATTTCATTTGTTTGTAAAGTCTCAAGTTTTTGTGTAAAGTCCGCCAAATTTTTGCTGTAAATACGGTAGCCACTTGAGTTTTTGTTCGCAAAGTTTTATCATTATTGCTCTATTGCTTCCTAATTGGTGACTGAAATAATGATTAATTAATTAATGATTAGTCAAACGACTATTTGTAGGATTTTAAAAGACCTTAAGTGGCATCCTTATAAGATTCAAATTCTGCAGGCAATTTCTGAAGAGGATAAAGCAAACCGATTGGAATTTGCAGAAGACGAAATTGAACGAATGAATGAAAACCCTGGTCATCTGAATAACATCATGTTTTCTGATGAGGCACATTTTCATCTTGATGGTGGATTTAATAGACACAATCATCGGTATTGGTCAGATGAAAATCCCCACTGGATTGCTGAACAATCCTTGCACTCTCCTAGAACGACTGTTTGGACTGCAATTGGAGATTTTGGATTAATTGGTCCAATTTTCACATTGAAGTGAACCACTCGTGAAGTTTTTGTCGGATCGATTTGAAATTTCGGCAGTAAAAATTCCTTTAGATAGTTCATGTTTTGCAAAAATTTCGTCACTTTCTGATAAAAATTAGCTAAGTTATAAAAAATCCAATTAGGGAATAGTTAGCTGACTTAGCCTGTATATTAAAAGGCTCGTCTACCTCCTAAAATCCAGCACAAAACGTACTAACGTAGTGAGTGTTTTGTGGCCAGTACAAAAATGGTCACAATGTATTTCAACAAGAATTATATACTTAAAGAATCAATTAACAGTTGTGCCTTTTTAAAATTTTAATAAATAAATTTAACATGATTACAAAAATACCGAAAAATTCATCTATTTTATATGCAAACTTTACACGGTTATATCTCCTGATAGAAATTATAAAAAGGTACATCTGTAGATCCATTGTTTCTCTTTTAATAAAGACATCACATTGAAGACAATAATCAACTAACAGTTTACTCAAACGAAAATTCTTTTACAGTATTTTACAACTTCAAAATGGCATTGCATTGCTAGGATGCGGTAAAGTACGAGCTTCGGGCTGGTTTTAGGCAGTCGTAGTAGTGAGAAAAAAAGTGGAATAGAAAAAAAGTAATATCGAGGTTTCTAGGAATCCGAAAAAAACGTAGACGGGCCGCTTAAAGTACGACGGGAAGCGGAGTGCTTTAATAAACCGGCAAATGTACTCACACCTAAAGCACACATTATGTAGGTATTATATTTTTTGGCCGACATACCTATTTATTTAAAACATAGTATTTTCTATGAGGTTAAGTGAAATACATTTGATATTAATACTAAAATTTCCTTGTGTCAAGTAGCCTCGAAACAACTGCTATGACATGTCGTCAGTAAGTGTTACATTTAAAATTAATCTGTTATATTTATTTCAGACTCTTTTGAATAATAAATTGTGTAAAGTAGCGTTTTTGTAAGCTCTCTTTTTTATTACAAAGCAACTTATTTTTAATGGCCTATTAAAGCAATAAACGTAGATGCTGTTTACCGAACAATATGCGGTAATGTCATGGCATATCATAGACGTCAACGATGTGTGATTGTTATGTTTACACTTCAGGGGTCCTATTCTATTTCACTTATCAACGTTGATAAGTTGGGTTGTCTTGATAACCCCCCACCATGTGTGACGTAGTAGCCAAGCGACTGTCGCTACGAATTATCAACCCTCGCTACGATAGACTTGCGCGTTGCGTTGATTTTTGTTCGTTAGGAGGTTAAAATATTTATTTTATAAATATAAAATACCAATAAATTATGAGTTCATTATATGTATTTAATATTTTTGATTAGTTTATTAAATAATTCAACTTACAAATTGTAGAAATAAGAAATTGACATTTTTCTTGAAAAAATAATTTACTTTGAAAATCAAAAAAATGGCTTATTTTAAAACAAATAATACGTTTATGATAAGTGATAGGTAAAATGGTGGTTTAGCAGTTTTTCTTGCCAAAATTCACAGTAAATGTAAAATCTCTATCAGTCGTTATCAAGTGGAGGCCAAATATCCCTAACCCTTGATATAGTTACAAACGGAATGACGTCACGAAGTTATCAACTGAACTTCGCTAGCGACTGTCGCTATGAATTAGAATAGGTACCCAGGAGGCCAAAAACAACTATTAAATACCTTCCAATAAAAGCCTGTTACATGTAACTATTTTTTGAATAAAATTTTTCCACATAGCGTACACCTACATACACAGGTAATTGGAAACCGAATATTTAATGTAAATAAAGTAACAAAACTTTTATTTGGCAGTGTAGAGTTGAAATACGCCGCCACTATTTCAAATTACCCCAATTTATTTCGCTTTAAATGTAGAACCAGCAAATAAACTACAAAAATACCTACATATTTCATTCACAATCCTGTTTCAGTTTACAGTAAGTAATAAAATTTATTCTCAAGCATAATAGTTTGCAGACTTAAATTAGTTGAAGTTTAAAGTTTAAAAAAGCGAACCACGCAACAACTTCAAGATCCGGGGCATCACAGAGCCATTATTTTTGCATAAATTGATTAATTACACTTGTTACAAAAAGACGGCCGAAACAACTGCTAGGCAGCGCCTTGGCGGTTGCCCTGGTAATTACCATAATAAATGAATGTCGGGGTGGGAGGGACGCCAAATCTGTAATTATTACCCCATTGCAGTATTGCAGTTAACCACCCTTCGCTCGGTTATAAACGATCTTTAAATCTTAAATAAATAATTACTTCCTTTCAAAAAGAACAACTCATAAAATGGAGCCATTATAAATGATTGTGCCGACTCGTTCTAATTTCTAACCTTTGCCGCCTAGATGTGATTGCGTACTGAACTAAGCTCACCATCTTAAACTTAAAATGTCAATAAATTAGGGAAACTGCAGAATAGTCAGTTTTAAAGTTGGTAGACAGTAAATTTGAAAAGTCACTAAAAATGATAAACAAACCAGTGAACAAAAAAATGTATTTAAAAAACGTGGATAAGAAGTAGCTAAAGTGACAACCAAAAACTTTTTTTTTAATACGGCGGGAAGTATCATGATGATGTCCAGCTAAGAAGAATCAAATTTTAGAAAAATATACTGTGTTTTTATTACTAAAATAGCAAATAGGTACATAAGTAGTTATGAAATTTGCAATTTTAGTTAAAACAAACCTAAACTTTCAGAAATAATCCACATTTTATAGAATGAAAGAAAACAAACAAAATAATGTCAAATTCGGTCACTTAAAACAAAATTTAACAAGTGGACTATTCTGCAGTTTAGCAAAAAATTATAGTTTTTTTGAAAAATTACTTAATAATAATATAGGTACATTACTTATTTTCTGCATTATTAGAAGTTTTGAAAAAACAAGATTTGCCATAAATAGCACTGCGTACTATTCATTTGACAGGAAATAATTATTAAATGTATTCCGCGAAAGATAGTTTTGACTAAAAAACTGACTTTTTAAGTCACCTGACGGTCAATCAGTTATAATCACTTTGTGAAATAGTACGTAACAGTTTGATGTGCTGACTACGATTAAAAAAGAATTTTTTCCAAAATTAAAAAAATTCAGCGCAATTTACTTACACAGTACATTTTTAGAGTCACTGGATTCACCATAATTGCAATTTACATTATATTTCACATTCATATTATCAACATCAACAAACAGTTTAGGTATCACTGATTTATTAAACAAAAATCAAATAATATTTTGCACACAATATTCTTATAAAGGAATACTCTGAACCTGTTGAAACCTTGTCTGCGTTGAATTAGGAACCGATGTTTCAGGTTCAGTTCAACGCGGATTGTCGTAGTGCATGTATTAATGTTTAGAAGATAAAGTTAATAATTTTGTGTGTGTATTTTGATGTATTAAAACGTAGAAATGTTTATAAATTGCGTGTAATTGAACTTTTAAGTTCGTAAAATTATATAAAAATAATAACTACTATTTTAAATATACAGTGTAGAGCCATAACAATTTAAAGACTTTCTGGGACACCTAGAGAGGATGCACTTTCGTCAGAGTACATCAAAGGTTAGCATTTTTATTTATATTATAAAATATTGACGCTCTTAAAAAGGTATTCTCTCTGTTATTGATTTAAAAAATCGTGTATGTTGCCAACTTTTAGAATGGCAAAAAATTTATTCTGAAATAAGAATAATTTACAAAATTTAGTTGTTATTTTGGAATGAATTTAAAAATTCCATTGTAAAAATATTCCATTAGGCAGTATAATTATATATTTATTATATTTTTCTGTAAAAAAATGAATATTCTAAAAAAATATAATGAAAATAGCACGTGTCCTCTAGGGAAATAAAGGTCTAAGAGTGTCCCACAAGGCAGGCGACTGTGTATCGAATGAAATTAAATTCTCGTCGAATTGAACGTCGAGATATGGTCTTAAAATTGTTCCAATCACAGATAATAAGCAATAGAGTGCTTCAATAACTGCAACTATCGTGCAATCTAATATTTATTTTTCTGGGCGTAGTACGTAGCATTTTTCTATAATTAGTTTCCTTGAGTAATTGGATTCTTGGAAATGGCAACTATTTGTTTTAAAGTAGTTTTTCTTCAAGAGAATCTAAATTAATTAGATATTTAATTAAACAGTAAGAACCAGGAAGAACAATATTGTGTCACTGGATCTGCACGCAGGAATACTTAATAATTTAAATTATGTTCTAGCTTCTTTAAAACTTTGTTGAGATAAACTAAATTACTTCTTACATTAAACATTTTGTACAACAAAATTCTGAAATACACTCCGCGTCAAAAAAAAAGGGCCCACCTGAAATTGAGAAGAAATCGACAAATTTCAAACCGCTATAACTTTTTATCCAATCATCGTAGGAACTTCGTTTTTGGAAAAATTTACAGAAAATTGATTGAATTTTATTGTCATGTAGTTCGGGTCAAAAAAAAATTTCTAGTCCGTGCACATCATCAAAGTTAAAAAAAATTCCCCTGAAAACACTTTTTTCATAGGGGAGTTGCAGGGGTGCAGAGGGGGTTATAACAAAAAATGAATGGATGTCCTTAAAGTAGACACTTTGAACTTTCTTTGAGTCGAAAGTTCATCGAAATCCATCGAAAACTCGCTGAGTTATAGCGGTTTGAAATTTGTCGATTTTTCACAATTTCAGGTGGGCCCTTTTTTTGACGCGGAGTGTATATTATCCATTTATCCATTTATGGCAGTCAACTAATTTCAAGAAAATCATTTTTGTTCCATGATCACGTAGTTGTGAATCAGCCTGTATTTTTTCGTGTGTGCGGTTACCAGCCATAATAAAGGTAGCAAATAATTCCTTCCTTAATCACAGCAGCATTCGGCTCTCGATTTTCAGTCATACTCTCGCATCGCAGGTTATAAATAATTTATATCACGTTGGAAAGGATTTCCGACCGGCGCTGTATAAATTCTGATTGTATATTAAAAGGACAGGGATCCTGCGATCAATCCCAGGATTACTTGGAGAGGAATCACTCCTGAGGACTGAGAAATCCGTAGGAACTGATACCAGACGTGATAGACTTGAATCAAGTTCTGCTTTACGACGGATTTCAAATTAAGAGTAAATGAAAAATGTATCGCGGGGTCAAATCATAAAACTGACGATCATAAGAACCAATCTGGTAATCCGTAGTCTATGTAGGGCTGGTTTATAGTGGATGTAATCGGTTACTTCTTCTGTATTCTGTAAGATGTGTGATGTGAATGAGGAGTGTGTGGTTCATCTGCTAATTTGACGACATAACCTTTCTTATGGCTATGGCACACCGGTCGAGGAGCATCGAGGACCATCGAGTAACTCCTCGATGAAACGAAAGAACGCACCCATCCGCGATGGATTTCTATTTCATCGGTGACAAATACATCAAAGTTTTGCGCGAAATCAAATACAAAAGATACGTCTGAAATGAGATACATTCGTTTCATCGAGGAACAACTTGATGAAAATAGCGGCGCCCCTATTTTTCGTCGAGGACGGGGTGCGTTCTATCGTTTCATCGAGGAGTTACTCGATGCTCCTCGACCAGTGTGCCATAGGCATTATAACTGTCAGAAATGGATCCGTTTGTTGAAGGTTACATAGTTGGATCTGCAATGTTTATATTGTAGCGAAATATAAAATACTCTTCTAAATGTAAACAGACATCAACAAAGAACAAATAGGATTTACTTGCTATTTGTTGAGAAAGAGTGAAAAGTGAAGTGGCTTTATACTGAGTATGACTGACTACAGTAAAATTGAATTTGAATAAAATTATATGTTTGGTAATACATGAAGAGTTTACAAGTTAGATACTGAACTAATTTTTTGATATAATATTGTTACAGTTAAACATTAATTAATCCACACCCTTTTAGAGTATTAAACCATGGCTATTTGTTTGAAATACAGCGCCTATGGCCATACTCTTTATTATGTAGTGATACTCTAAGACAGTTTTCTTAAAAGTTTGCGAACCTTACTGTTACAGTAAAATCCAGTGTCATTATGAACCAAAACATAGAAATACCTATAGCTCATGTTAGCAGAACACAGAAGAAGTCAGCAGTTACATCCATTATAAACCAGCGCCTTTATCGCACCAACCAACTTAGGATGCAAGCACTATAAATATTATCCAAACATAATTATTTCGTGCTAGAAAAACTGTACATTAATTTTATTTATGAAGCCCTATTACTCCAGTCAAAATACGGGTTTGGTTGTATTATTACTGGCAACTACCAGATTTTTGGGTCGCTGATCAAGAATTTCGGGGATTTTTTATAAAAATTAATATTTCACCCTTAAATTAGCTAAAACTACCCCCAAAAAGGGTATTTTTGCTATATTCGCACTTTGAGCGTCCAGATTTAGTCCATATAGGTTTTTTGGATCTCTGATCAAGAATTTCGGGGTTTTTAAAATAAAAATTAATATTTCACCCTTAAATTACCTAAAACTACCCCCAAAAAGGGTGTCTTTGTTATTTTCGCACTTTGTGCTAATTTAAGTGTGAAATATTAATTTTTATAAAAAATATCCCCGAAATTCTTGATCAGCGACCCAAAAAACCCCTATGTGCCAAATCTGGGCACTCAAAGTGCGAATATATAAAAAATACCCCATTTTGGGGGTAATTTTTGCAAATTTATGGGTGTTCCGCACATTTCTTTACAAAATGACCCCTAAATTCGTAATCAGCGACCCAAAAAACCTTTACTAGACCAAATTTGGTAGTTGCCAGTAATAATACAACCCTCCCCCGTATTTTGACTGGAGTATATTCACACATGGATTCTTTAAGAATTCATTCATACGTCTGAATCCTGGAAAAAGAAATTCACAGTTTGGAAGCTATCAATAAATTAGAAATTGTTCTTTTCCAAGACTCATTGAAGATTCAATTTAGTGGTCCGCTATGTAACAGGAAATTCTTACCGGGATTATTTTTTCAAGATTCAGAAGAAATCCGTGTGTGAACTGGGCTTAAAATGCCTTATACAAATTTTTAAACAGAATTATCTTTCACAAAACCGCTGGTAAATACAAAATAAAGAAAAGTTCTTTTCCTCTTTCATGTTTTTCACATTTCGACGGTGTTACTCAAACCGTGTTAATAAATATTTCAGCTGAAATTACACAATAATTAAAGAAAACTTGAAAACTGTGGCAGCACGGAGTGATTTCGGTGTGGCATTTTTTCCGCATTGTCCACAGTCTGTGCGTCAGCTGACGTCGACGCTGAGCGCCGCGACGTCGTTACAATGCGGCGCACGCGTCGCCGTACAAATTGGTCAATGAAACTCGAGTTTTGTCCCGAATTTATCCCTAAAAAGCGTTATACAGTAACGATGAAATCAAGGCGGTGATATTTAGGATTTGCCAGTGTAATAACGGCTTTTTAAATGGGTTAAGTTCGATGCATTATCGGCCACTGCCGGTGGAAATCTATATTCTTTTTTATTTTATCTCGGGAAAGTTTCTCGGGAAATTATACCACTCGCGAAGTTCGAGTAAGTAATGTTGCGCACGTTATGTTGCTACGTTACTGGTTCAGATGCCAATATCAAAATTTATTTTGATATGCGATTGGCCACTTAGGAAAAATAGCTTTCATATATAATACCACTAGTGTTCCAAGTTATGTCGACAATTTTTGTTGCTGTATCACGAATGGTTATTACGCTTGATTGAAAATTGCACGAGTGCGTAGCACGAGTGCTATTTTCTCAAGCGTAATAATCATGAGTGATGCAGCCACAAAAATTGTCTACATAACTTGGAACACGAATGGTATTCGGAGGACAATTCACCGAATAAAAATGTATTCTTTCTTTATGAAAATGATTTATAAATAGCTTCACTTCCATTACAACAGTTATAACAATAGGATTTTGATTAAAAGAGATATATTCAATTGTTTAAAATTGTCGATTGGATCACTAGTGAAAATTGTCGAAAAATTATGTCGCTGCGAGCACTAGTGCTAAATTGTCGAAAAAATTCGTTTCAATTGGTGGAAAATTTATAAAACCTCAAAATTGATTGGTCCATTTTTGACAGATGACACATGAGTTGAATTGTCATAAAAATTCACTGCATTTAACCTCAAGAATATTTTTTATTATTATAAATTCAGTTTTCTGTCCATATTTAAAATATCCGAAATATGAGATTGTCGATTTTACATTGGTAAACAATATTAATCGAGCGGACACAGATTATCAGCAAATTTTTGGCAGAAACCGCTTCGTTATCTTGAAATATATATATATATATATATATATATATATATATATATATATATATATATATATATATATATATATATATATATATATATATATATATATATAAAGAAGTCGTCCAGCTCGGTTTTCTCTTGACTAAGTTGCATTTAGGTAAGTAGTGAGTTGGCGAACTTTGACTCAACTCTGTGTAGAAGATTTTTGCTCTCTCTTTCCGCGTCGGCCAACTCTGGCTGCACGAAAAGTATAGGTACTCGTAAACACGAATACTAAAATTGATCAATTGTAAATATAAATTATAATTTAGAATAAATTACATAAGAAAATTAACATGTTAATTTTGGCGCACTAAACCTAAGCGTTATTTAAAATTTATAATTTATACCTATTTAAGAATCTTAAGTCTGGAACATTTTTTATGTATACTAATGGTTATTTCTTTTGTTTCAGGTTAGTAAATCCTCATTTTTAGCACAATTCATTTCTATTGAATCTACAAAAGGTCTGTTTTAAAATTTGTTCCTTATAAGGGTTCTGCAATATAGAAAAATTAAATTTACTTAAAAACGTCTTCTTAATACTTTATTAGGTAAATATAAAAATACATATTGTGAGTCATCACGTCATCAGTATATACCCACTTGTCAAAATAAAGTCCCCAGAACATTTCAAGAATGTGAACATTACGCTTGTTGCTTGCTATATTTCCCTATTAATATCCTAGCGATTGCTAATGTCCGCCCTTAGTAACATATTTATGTAACATCCCAATGTTAATAATTTGGTAATAATATATTATGTGTCCCATTCTCTGAGATGTTTGTATTGAGATGTAATTTTGATCGTATAGTACAAATTTATTTCAACTACCTAATAATCATTATCGTTTATTAGGAGGTTATTGCAGTCACACAATGGTCAAAACCACAAGCCTGAGATGCGCCAGAGCATACAATACAACCCTGGTAATAAGCTTCGAAAAACTCTTACTCTACCAGTGGAACACTGGGGGTAAAATATATACTCGGGTTAATAAATATGGCAAATACTGAACTGTTAACTGCTAATCTTAAACGATTGCGGTTTTGGGCATTGTGTGACTGCAAATACCTAAGAATTGAACGATTATGTTACTTGATGTCTGCGTGGACTATACTCAGGATATGGCTAAGATATTTTTAATCATCCCATGGACGATTTATGTCACGTGGGATAGATATATTTTTGACCATATCAACTCTCTCATGGTTGTCCGTGGAAAATATACCACAGGAGAGGTTCTTGTGCAACTAAACAGAAATACCTGACTGTATTCGATCCTGAGTTGTAATAACCACATTCAGTCACACAACCCACTGGGCTACATAACGTATTAAGTGAGTTGATAAATGCTATGTACATTTTTTTGTCGCGATGTACGACTATGCGATGTTGCCATGTCTAATTAGTAAAACAAGGCAGCGTCGCTAGTTAATTGCTCCCTTCAGGCGTCTGGGCGGCGGCGTCGTCCGTCTTATTAAGTGATGAAAGCGTCTCCAGCGCCGTGACGTCACGCCTGACGCCTGACAAGGAGAAATGGCTCGACGCCGACGTGAACGCCAGGTGGAGCACCCAGTGTAGTAAATATCACTGAAATACGCCACTAATCAAACTTCCCGTATATTAACAAAGTGATGAAGCGCTAGAGTTCAGCTTTTACTCAGTCGTAATGGATGGAACCGGGTACTTATTCTGTTAAGTTTACGGTTCTGTGGCATTATGAACCGTAAACGCCCATAGTTCTACTTTACAAAATACAGAATAAGTTCTGTGGCTTGGTGCTAAAAGGGCCAATTTCAATCTTTTGAGATTTTGAAGCCAATTGTACTTGGTTCAGATTTTTTTTGTTAAAACGGCTAATGTGACATTGGCTCTTTTAGCACCAAACCACAGAATTAATTTTTAAGAACCAAAATTTTTTGAATTGAATTGCCTTTTGACCGCGCTGACAAGGACCGAATACGATACGTAGGTCTTATCTTATTTCAACACAGGTCCGTCGTCCATTCCGTAGTCAAAACGACAAAAAACGATCTTACACGAACAAATCTACTCACGGTTTGGTCTCAGTGCCGTTTGCGTCACACGGGACGCATTTTAAAATGAGTTACATTTTCATTTCTATAAAATGGTAATAAAGCTATGAAAATAACCAATTATTATCACTTTCTTATAACTTAATGCTGAAAATTGATATCCAATAAGTATTTCTTTAAAAGCCGTAGGCTTGGAAACCTCCATTGAAACTGTAGAAATACAACGCTTAAGCCTTAAGTAATGATAGATGGATCTTATATAAAAATAATTATGTTCGTGATTTTCAAAAATACATTTATCAATATGGTCACAGATTTTGTCGAGAAAAAGGAGAGATATATACAGATTTAGTGTGCCGAACAAAGGCAGCAAAAGCGAACGCGCTCTAAAAGTGGCATCGTATTTGTATTTATTGTATTTGTAAGACAAAAGAAATAATCAAACGCATTATTTATATAATGTATAACATGTTACCTACAGTGCGACGCATGAATTTTAATACATTTTGTATTTAAAATGTCCGAAATTAAACATGTGAAAGTAGTAATTTTCTCTTTATTCGGCATTTTTTAAAAACAATACTATGGCAAAATTTGGTAAAATCGATTCGTCGCACTGTAGAATGAATATTAAATATTGTCGTAAAAATATTCCAACGTTCTTACGTTAGTATTAGATTCAATATTTTACAAACCGTAGAGCACTGTTCTTCCTCTTTATATACACCTACATTCCCGCCTTAAGTAAAATGGCAATAGCAATTACTACCCATTTAAACAAATAATAATTATAAAAATTTCATAGATTTCAAAAACTAAATACCTACTCTGTGTTGGTTTCCCTTGGAAGTTTTGTCGTAGGAAAATGATTTATTTCCCGGGAAAGTTGTAACGATTTCTGGGCAGGTGAGCGGGCGGCCAAGTGTTCGAACTGAACTGAGCTGAACTGAAGTTCAAAGGGTAGTTTAATTGATGGCTCATATATTATGAAAGTTTGTGGGGGTCTGCCTGAACAGAAGAATGGACTGTGTAATATCTGCTTTAATCATTTGTTGTATAAGTCGTAGCGAACTTTCAATTGAAATAGTTTCATTTTAATTAGATTAACTTGTCGAAAGTTCTGCAACTTTGCTATCCGCCGAAGCTCCGTCATAAAATATTTTTAGTAGGAAATTAGTCGAGCGAACAGCAGAGAATTCAATTTTCAAATTAATAAACGAACAAAACATTTCTTCAATTTATTTCTGCGCTTGGAATAGACACTTATTTGATTTCTGCTATCGCTTTAGCCGCGCAGTTACAACTACAGCACCAGAAGATGCAAATCTAGGAAATACCTCATCAAAAAATTCATTCACACCAAAATTCAACTCTAGAATTTTATGTTCGGCAAAAATGCAAACACAAGAAGATGCAAATCTAGAAATGTTATAGTTTAAACCATAACACCGCAGAACATAAAATTCTAGAATACTCATTCACAGAAAAATGAATGCACAAGAAGATTACAATGTAGAATATTTATTCGTAGTAAAATATCTGCATTGAAAGATCGATTAACAGGCAAATGCAATTCTAGAATTTTTGATTCGGCATAAATGTAAACATGGGAAGATGCAAACACAGGAAGATGCAAATCTAGAAAACAAGTTTGTCTCTTCAACACAAGGGGGTACACAAATTATGTTGAACTGAACTAAATGAATAACCCAAACCATTCTTGACTCTCACATATTCGGTATTGACTATAAATTTTCTAGATTTGCATCTTCTTATGTTTACAACTTGCATCTGCATCCTTGTGTTTACTTTTATAATAAATCTAAAATTCTAGATTTGAATTTTCCTGTGAATGAATCTGTTAATGCAGGTATTTTATTACGATAATTCCACTCCTGTATAAAGTAAGCCATAAACAAAACACAATTTTATCGCTTTGACAGCGGATTAAAAGGAAGGTAACTTTTTGTGATAAAACCTTATTTACCTTTTTCTTAGCAACCAAACAATAAACTAAAACACTAAAATGTCATCTGCTTCATATTTCTAATGTGACAGTGAAATGATTTGATTTTGGGAATATTTGTAAGAAGAACCAAACGAGTCGTTAAATAATCTCGTTGAATTACACTCGAGACTTTTATTGCCTCCGAATAAATTTCTGTTTGACATTTCAATCTTGTTACCTGACAGCAATTTGACTCGAAAAATTGTTTTAAAATAAAATCACTCCACCTACGGTGTCGTGATTTTATTAAACCATTTTTCTTTTCAAATTGCTAGGCAACAAGATTTCAATACAAACAGAAATTTATCCGGCGAAATAAAAAGCTCTTGTGTCATTACAGTTGAATAAATATTATACATTTGAATCTTCTTGTGCATACATTTTTTTATGTGTGTGAATATTCTAGAATTTTATTTTGTAAAATTGAAGCCACTAAAACCGAGTATGTGGGAAGAATAGTATTGGGTTGTTCATTTAGTTCAGTTCAACTTCTAATAATTTGTATATCTCTCTTGTGTTGATGCAAAACACTAGATCTAGATTTCCTGTGTTTGCATCTTTTTATTTTTGCATTTATGCCGAATCTAAAATTCTAGATTTGCAACTTACTGTAAAGGAATCTTTTACTGCAGGATTTTGTTACGTAATTTATTTTCTAGATTTGAATTTTCTTGTGTATGAAATTTATTTTCTGGTATTTAGTGGCCACCCTTCATAATTCATACATACATATAATACAGGCTGTGTCATAACTTCGAAATTAGAAAAATTTGGAGTAATTAAAAATTTGTATCGTATTTTGTAAGTGACAAGACCAATTTTAAATATGTGGACAGTGGGCAAGCTATCAATATTGACAACTCCGTGCACAAATAAACAATCCACCCACTTAACAGATTACCCCATCATTCCTTATTCACTACAAGATAATTTACTTGTATCCACTGATTAAATTACCAAAATCATTTAATTCAGTTCGAATGACAAGCCATAATATAAATCAATACCTGTACGCCTCACGCACGGGTCTACGTCTACCTGTGTGTGGGAGGGGGAAAGGACTCAGGAAGGAGAACTTTAAGAGTAGCCGCACGCACAGCACGAAGTACTCACACGCACACACGCACGCGCGCGCACACGCGCGCATATTGTCGCACGGAGCACGTATGGTGTCATTATTTTATGTTGGATACGTGCGCGGATACTTAATATGTCTACATGATATATTGTTTATTTTATGAAAGGTGGAGGAAGCTTTTGACGCGAGGGGGATGAATTTAAGAACATAGGTTAAACTTTAATTTTAATTTGAGGTTAATAAAGCCTCATTTATAATGTCTAGTACAGATAGGTTCCATGATTATCAAAAGGGATTTAAAGTCTTGTTTGTCCGTTTTAATGGAATAATGCAATATATGGGGTGGGCGTACTAGTGGTTTCTTTTAAAATCATAGGTTATTTTGACACTGACAGCTTTTTCCCACTCGAAATATTGATAGAAATTAAGTATCATACCTCCGCGGTACGAAATGAGTCGCTTTACGCTTGAGCAACGTTGGGAAATATTGCAAATTTATTTCCAAAGTGAGTGCTGTGTAGCCCAAACAGTGCGTTTGTTGAAAAGAAGATTTTTACAGAGCCATGGTATCCGACTTATTTTTACTGAAATTGAAGACATGGATTTGGACTACCTCTGATTCATGCAGGATGGCGCGCCATGCCACACAGCCAATGCCACAATCGATCTTTTCGGCACCAAATTCCCAAATCATGTTATCATCGTCTTGGCGATGTCAATTGGCTGCCTCGGACCTGCGATTTGACCCCTTTTTTGTGGGGAACCGTGAAGGACCGAAGTTATGCTAACAATCCAGAAACGATTCAGGCCAATATCATCCAAGCAATCCGTGAGCTACAGCCCGAAACAATCAACCAGGTCTTGGAATCTTGGGTGACAGAATGCGCTACTGCGAAGCCAGCCGAGGCAGCCACTTGAACGAAGTTGTGTTCCATAATGAATGGGAATGTTTGCTCTTACTAATGAAGCCATAATACATGGAAAAAAAATAATTTTGTTCATTTGATTGCATTTTCAAAAAAAACTTGTATTTGGCCCACCCTATATTACGAAATACTTAATGACGGGAAAAATTATCAAATATCTAAAAGGTGAAACAAAAATTAAAACTGTTCGAATGGGTTGCACAAATTTGTGTTATTGTTCATTTTCGTAGCTAGGTAACTGTATAGAAACTGTTAGTTTCGTATATGGTCGTGGAAAGAAGGAATGTTTTATTTTTACTTTTTTCAACTTGAGTGTGACATGGTCATGTGAGTCTCGATACTTCTGGTTGTTAGTGGAGGGATTTTTGTCCAGTCTTCTGAAATTGTGGACAAAAATAGCAAGTAACAAGCCGGATGTTCACATTTTCTTGAAATGTTCTGGGGATTTTATTTTGTCAAGTGGGAGGACATTGAAATATATAAAGTTTGGCCGAATCAGATAATCTACACCAGTTCAAAGTTGCAAAGCTTTCATGTGCTTTATTTATTCCTGCAGACGACATGTGAACATAGCCCAGTTCCGTCTTATAAACAATGCAGGAAATAATCTAGTCAGTTGTGTCAGCAGTGTCAAGGTCACCCGAGTCCCCGAAGTAAAACATCCCCAGCAAGTTGGCTGTGACTTTGCGGCACATTCATCTTCACCCTCCGTCTCTGTCCCTCTCAGAGGCTGTCTCCCTCCCCCGTGGCCTAATTGGTGGCCGGCGGCGGGAGTTATGACTCGTTGCTGCGTTTTTTCTCTTTTTATTTGCGGGGACAAACCTCTAATCTTACATCGAGTAGAGAAGCGACTCTGTTTTAATGCAAATTAACTTTGAAGTTTAAGTTACGGCGGACAATGTTTTAAATTTTGGAGAGTGGAGTGAGCGGAATAAAAGTTTTAATTATAACTTCTGCTTTAGATTTTCTACGCGAATAAGCGGAAGAGGACTTCACCGGTTATTATAATTTATAAATATAACTTTCGAGGACTGAGACTCCGTTGCCAATTATAGAAATAACAATTATTACCCAACTTCCAACTGATTCTCTCTTTCAGTTTGTAACAGACACAATACAGACAGCAGGATTCGCACTATAAGTCGACGCAGCCCCGTAAACTTTTGCAGGTAGGCAAGTTGAAGTTATCCACTTGACATGAATCGTCCATGGGATGTTAAAATAGTTATTTACGAACTAAATCCGGGAAGATTTTTATCCCACATGAGCGGTTTTTTGTTTCATTTACGCGAATGCTGGGATGGTGTCTTCCCGAAAGAGGATTGTACAATGTTTTTTGTAACGAATAAAACTATAATCAAATTTGTTCAAGTTACGAATATTCAATAAATTTTATAAAAAGTGGTACACATGTCATACCTGTCACGAGTTCCTAAGCAATGTGTTGATTTGTACAATTGTTTATACGAAGTAGTAATTTTCGTCTGATCATTAAATTTGAGGTTACGATGTTTTTTCTACTCACTACTATCGTAGATATTTATTTCAAAATTATTATATTTCGATGGTGTTTGTGGGTTTTATTACATAAAAACCGTGGGAAGTAACATTCATTAAAATAAATTTTGTTATTTTGAAGATGATTTTATTGTAGAATGCTCAAGAAAGCCAATGTTCTTTGCATTTTTCTCGATTGACTGTACACTGGGAAATTGACATTTCCGATTATCAATTGCGTGCTTAATATGTCATTTCCTAAGTTATGAGTACAAAAAATATCTTATTGTACTTTATGTGATATTACGTAAGCTACATTCTGAGTACGATCAAAAATTATATACTCCATCTCAGAGAATTACATACTTCGGATATTATTACCAAATTGCTAACATTGGGTCAAAAATGATGTATGAATTCGTTCGGACCATTAATAATCTAGAAACTAGACCATTTGTCCGATCCTGAAATGAAATTTTGCACAAAGGCCTCTTTTGCCCAGAATCAGATTGTCAGGTATGTTCGAATTCCGACTATTGGGGTGGAATTAAACAAAAAATTTCTTCTATCTGTACTAGTACTAGATAAAGTATTCTTCTTGTGAAATGGTAAAGTAATATTCATCTTATACTGTCATTAAATAATGCACCTGCTAGATTTTATAGACTTATATTAAGGATTTAGATGTGTATCTATTCGTTTAACAAAGGTCCGTTTAGCGCCGTTCGCAGGCTGTAAGATTAAACTGGGAAATTCAACAATATCACCACAACATTTATTTCCCACAAAAATACAATTTAGCCGCACAATTCCATCGATATCTCGTACAAGCGTCGCTATTTTTTGTGCTGAGGCGGCGTTGAGATGAGATATGGTCGTCACGTGATCGCCCCCACCCTTCGGAACCGCAAACCCGAACCCAAAACCAGGACGGAGATTGAAGTCACAGCGCACACACACACGCACACACACGGGAGATATCCACAGCAGATGTATTCAACAAATGCAAACGAGTTCCGATTTCGGATTAGATTGGATTATCTACAGGGTGGAGACAGCCCAGGGCCGTAACGCCGGATTCTGTGCTTTGAACCCAAAAATATAAGGATACAAAATTCTTTAAAGATTTTAAGTTTAAATTCATTCAAATACACAGTAGGCTACTAGCATGTTCTTTTTAAATTATTCTTTATTTTGACAAAATTCTGATTAACAAGCGCGAAAAAAGCTAATGAAAATTGAATATTACTATGTGACGTAGAATAACGCCGAACCAATGACCGTAAATGCATAGCAACGACTGAACTAGTAACTAGTGAACGCCCCATAACAACGGCTTGTGCAGAAACCGCCAACCAAGATAGTGACGTCACAGAAAATATTCTTTCTCAATTAACTAAAAAAAGGTATGCTACATTACAAGAAGGATTTGTAGCCCAATAATGAATAACCATAATTCAAAAAGTATTTCATAGTATTTCCATGTTTTATTTATTGGGGGTTTCCAAGTCGACGGCTTTTAAAGAAATACTTTTTGGATATCAATTTTCTGCATTTATATGTTATAGGAAAGTGATAATGATTATTAATTTTGATAGATTTATTACCTTTTTATCGAAATAAAAATGAAACTCTTTTGAAACGTGTATTAAAATATACTAAACTAAACCGTGAGTAGATTTGTTCGTGTAAGATCGTTTTTTGTCATTTTTGGAGAGACAAAAAAGGGGTTTAATATTTTAATGTATAAATTAACATTATATCAAAAAAATCGTGGGAACCCCTATTGTATGAGATAAACGTTTGTAATGTCTATGGCACACCGGTCGAGGAGCATCGAGGACCATCGAGTAACTCTTCGATGAAACGAAAGAACGCACCCGTCCACGATGGATTTCTATTTAATCGGTGACAAATACATCAAAGTTTTGCGCGAAATCAAATACAAAAGATACGTCTGAAATGAGATACATTCGTTTCATCGAGGAACAACTCGATGAAAATAGCGGCGCCCCTATTTTTCGTCGAGGACGGGGTGCGTTCTATCGTTTCATCGAGGAGTTACTCGATGGTCCTCGATGGTCCTCGACCGGTGTGCCATAGGCATAATAGTAGGGAATAAGGATAATTACTAGACTGGTTAAAAAGAACGCTTTAATACATTGCTGTCAAAGTCGTAACCATGGATAAGAAAAATCTCATGTTTTACGTTAAAATAAACTCACTGCATACTCTACACAGTATAAGGGTTCCTAAAGCTGAATATAGTTGAACAAGGTATAGGTTATAATTTAATAAGTAAAATGGCGAATCTCTGCCTAGCCGGAGGCACACCATCTCCTACAATCTCCTCGGCCGTTGTGTAGAAGGAAGTAATTACCTATAGAACACTGCAGTTTAATAACATAACATCCATTTAGAAGCAACGTGCTTGGCAGTACACAAATAATGTAACGTGTGTTCTGATAAAATTGGAACAGTACCCCGAGGCGTCGTAAAGCCGGCGTCTTCGTCTTTTTCTCCCGACTTTCGCTTGTTTTACTCCACAGCTTGCCCTGATAATTCCGCCATGCGCGATCATTTGACACTCGATGGGTTTTATGGCGTATTTCATGTTTAAAGCCACTCAACTGGTCATGACTAATTTTAGAGCGCGGTGAGTTTACGTTATGAAGACGGCGCTTTTTATTCCACTCTGAACGATATGATCGCGGGAGAAACATTCAGTTTATGCTTAAATTTTACCGATAATGGTGAAGTATGGATAACGCCGTTACACACATTCTTGGTAATCTGCTACGATAAGTATACATTCTTTTAGTATTTTATACATAGTCGTATATGTGCATAGGTTCAATGTTTTTACATCTTCATATTATACTATAATGATTATTCTTTCAATTTTCTTTTCTAATTACGAACACAAAATGTACTGCCGATTCAATATAAAATGCCTTTTATCAAAAGATAAGTATGGAATAGTATACTATATTACATTACTAGCAGGGTAAAACAGTTTTTACTGCTGAAAGAAGGAAATGACCGGCGAGCCGATTAGACGAGCCTGTCACCTACTTGAAGCAGTAAAAACAGTTACCCTGCGTGTATTGTACAACATTTTACTTGTTACTCATCTGTAAACCAGAATAAAATTTAAAAAAAGTAACCAAATCCTGTCAGTTACACACAACTGTTTTCTCTTAAATAATATCTCATAAGCCTTGGAAGTATGATTGCTGTGCCAACGTACATTGTTTAACACAACAGTAAAACTGAGCACGCTTGTAAAGAAAAACATATGCGCAGAACTAACAAGTAAATAGTATTTTGTGCACCTAGGGAGGGAAGCGTGCTATTACTCCCGCGGGCGAAGCGGCGGTCCGAGCTAGGGCGCCGGCTTCGCTCAAGGGTGTAATAGCTATTACTCCCGCGGGCGAAGCGGCAACCCGAGCCGAAGGCGAGCCGCAGGCGAGTCCGAGCGAGGGCGCCGTCTTCGCCCAAGGGAGTAATTGCTATTACTCCCGCGGGCCAAGCGGCGGCCCGAGCGAGGGCGCCGGCTTCGCCCAAGGGAGGAATAGCCTTCCCTCCCGTGGGACACACAATATTTTACGTCACGAGGGCCTCGAAATCACCTTTCTTGCAATGTTTTCCGTCCGCCAGTACCGGGAAGAAAACAGTGTTTTCCTCCCGCTCGAGAGGACCGTACTCGCTTCCCTCCCTCCATTAGCAAGAGGAAAACACTGCTTTCCTCCCCCGAGTGACGTAAAAAGATTTACAAGCGAGTAGTTATTGTAACTTGTTAATATATATTTTCAAAGACAATAGCAGGCTTTGTAAAACAGCGTTAACATGTGAGTAACAAGTAAAATTATTTGGAATACAGTTTTTTTTTTTTGCACCTTCTATGTAAATGACACTTTACAGGTATTCTGATACCTAACTAACAAAAATAGGAGATTTACTTAACGCTACAGTTTTAAAGTAAAGTTTTAAAATGCTAAAGATGTAATAGAAGTAAGTGTTTACGACTTATGTAGTAATGTAGTTATTTTTCTTCTCCTCGGCAATTTCCATTAAAGAATAACTAGAAATCAAAAATAAAATTATGCCTTGTTCGTTTATTTATGAAACACAGAATTAATTGAAAATTAATCAACAAAAAGATAGATACCACTTCATGAATATTTAATTATAATCAGATTACCCCAACAACGACGGATTCATTATATTAAATAGTAACAAGTAACCTTCGAGTTGTCATAAAAATAAAACGATTCTATTTATTTCAGCGTCGTGTCCCATAAAAATATCATACGGCGAATGTTTCTTTTCTTGGATCGTTTTGAGGTTTCCTCGCGTGTATGTTTGATTGTTGCCGAATGATTTTCCGAGAAAATTGTTTTGTGTGCGGCCGGGAAATATTGATAACTGTTGAATGAGATATAAAATTCCATTTCCTTTATTTCCTTAGTGGAAAACAGGAGAACTTATAAATGAATCACGGAGCCCTACTACACATACGAAGAATGAACATAAGATACGCACAGACATCGATCGCGCATTTACAAAAGTTTTTGTTTTACTCTCTTGCTACACAACAACAAAAACATGAATTTCAAACTCAGTTGTCACGCATTTATTTAAGGCGCTTCTCTAGCTAGAAAATTCGAAGCAAAAAAGCATGTTACAATAAGACATTTTATGACTTGGTTTTGAAATCTATAATCCCATATTTCAAAATGATGTACTTAAGAGCATTCTGTACAGGAAGAATGTACACGTTAAAGCATTTTACACTCATACACCTCATCGACACATGGTTGCACATTTTAACAAAAACAAATTTTTATATGGTAGATAAGGGATATAATTTCGTTCTATTAGTGCAAAAAAAAAAAAATTTCAGCACGTTCAACGGTCGATATTACTTACTTTCAACCGCTTGCAGGCGTTTAGAAGCACCTACAGATTTTTCTTTATATTTCGCAGAACATGATATTTTAAACTTGATTCATGTAGTTTAAAGTTTTATCTACGTTGGGGTAGTGTTATTTTTTAGAAAAAACTTTCTGATTTCGAGAAAATTATAGGTAAAAAAATGTGAATTTTTGTAGTTTTCTTTATTTTATAAACTAAAACTTCGGTACAAAACAGAAAAAATGGCACTAATAGAACGAAGTTTTATCTCTTATCTACCATATACAAATTTGTTTTTGTTAAAATGTGCAACCATGTGTCGATGAGGTGTATGCGTGTAAAGTGCTTTTTACGTGTATATTCTTTCTGTACAGAATGCTCTTAAAGGTTGTGCTGACACTGCTTAGAATGAAATTTACCAAACAGTTTGTGATATTTTCTTACATTTCTAAAAATTACTAAGAAAGTGAATTTTTCATATTTTCTACAGTAAATTATTGTTTACTGTTTAAAAATTATCTCTCTATAGCCTTCTTCCGACCAATGTATATGTTGTTAATTTCAAAAGAAATAATTAATTTTTGTGTATTAAGGAGGTTGGGGACTCCTGCAGTGGCGTACCCAGACATTAGCCTTGGGAGCGGATATGAAAATAAAAATATTTTTGATAATGTAAAACAAAATTCGCTCAACGCGCGTTGGCTGATATAATTGCAATTAGTTCAGTTGCGCTGATATATTTTAACAATAATTACTAATTCACTAAGCAAAATATCTGATGTGGCCAGCACAAGACCTCCCGCCATACTCTACTCTTTTAGTACTATACAAATCAAGATACAAATATTTTTGTATATTTTTTTAAGTACACCATTGGATTCCTCGTATCAAACTACATAATATAAATACACATTTTCTTTAAAAAAATGCTGTCGGGTACAATTTTAAATGCACTATGAAAAAAAATTTAAATGTCGAAAATTTTCAAAATTTTCGATTCGTTCTAAATTTGGTTATACCCGAGGAATCCAATGGTGCACTAAAAAAAATTTTTGGCTAATACTTTTCGAGATAATTTTTGCAGGTGAACGACGAAAGTAGCTATGACTGTAATTTTTTCACCATTGGATTTCTCGCGTTGAATTACATATAAATGCATATTTTCGCGAAAAAATTCCAACGGGTACAATTTTTATGAAGGGTTTTCGAAAATTGGCCAAAAAACGTAGGTCGCGCCGTCGTACTTTAATATAGAACCTCGCGTTGTAAAATTGTACCGCACATATAATGTAAATTACTATTGTTTTCGAAATATTTTCGAATAACATGTTCAATGCCCCACCCGTACTTAATTAACTTAAACTCGTACCAAACAGAAATTTAAAGAGGAAGACCTGAATCGTAGCATCAAAAGAGAATATTTTAATAACGAACGTTGCAAGATTTTAAGGTAACGTTAAAAGCTATACAAAATGGATACTAATAAATGATGCACCTTTCCATGGCGCTTAGTGTGCAAAGGGCTCTAGATCGCGGCGCGTATTGTTCCAGCAAAATGCATCAGTTCATTATGTGTCGGGTGAATAATGAATAAGTCTAATGCTTTTCGCGCTATTCATCTAAGTTGGCCGGGCGTGCGGTCGCGTTTCTAAGCGCATTATGCCTCTTGGACTCTGCAGCAGCTCGGCTGCATTGCGGTCTACGCCAACTTAAACTGCGCAGATTAAAAATTCAAAGGATGCTGAACTAGTTTCATAACTTTGGACAAGGCATTTAATATTCTTCGGATGCGGCCGCCATGATATCGGCGAAAAAACACTGTCGCAATTCAAACCACTGTATTAAACAACGAGAGTTTAACAACGGTTGTGACTCATGAGAATTTTTACCACCATCCCTCTTGATATGAAGCTTTTTCTATTTGGCGTTCACAATGTTAACTTTGTGAAACGCAACTGAATGACGCCAAGGTTCACTTTGTGACACGCAACATATTTTTTTGAAGGTTGGTATTGGCAGTATCAGATGACAGATGATTTTGAAAAATAAAAAAAAACATCAATGACAACTAAAAAAAAATCTGATGTGGCCAGCACAATACCACCCTACTCAAGATACCATACTCTTTTAATTACAGTTTAATAATAGTATTATATCTATTACTTAAATAATATATTTTAAAAAATGTAGATGAATCTCTTCGTACAAGTTGAAAAAAAATGTATGTTCCGTTTTCCCCTTTTTCCAACTTTAAAGGCCGATATCTCAAAAACTAAGCGAGAAATCAAACTCTAGTCTGCAGCATTGTATTTCTAAAAATTTTTGACCACCCAAAAACCAAACCACCCTTGATTTCTAAAAAATGCTTCAATATATTTATTCACCAATGAATTCCTCGCGCCGAATTACATATGAGTACCAATTTTCAGCTCAAAATTCCGACGGGTACAAGATTTATCACGGTTTCTCCATTTTTTAAGATTTCTTAATGTTGGATAAATCCTACCTTATATCAATGGAAGAAAAATGTGTTTTCTCCGCATGTTGTGAAAAACTAAAATTTTAATTAATTGTGCAATGGCAGGAATTGTAAATTTATGAAATTCCATTTTAAATAAGTAACCAAAACCTGTTTGATTAAAAAGCCTGGAAACTAAAATTACGCATTCTGGAAAAATTCTTTCAGTTCCGGGAGAAGTGGGTTGAGCACTATGCCATTAAAACATATGCACGAAGTTGTGATTCAACCCTGTATATTATCCCGTGTGTGCGGTTACCAGCCGCCAACTCACAGGTACACATTATTGTTAGTAGAGAGAAATGTGTATTTAATTGGATTCGAACACTCATCAGCTAAATTTACAACATCCTTAGCAGTCAATAACACTTCTTCATTATCCTGCAGCACTCCTGCTGCAACTCTTGCTCCAAGTGTGCGTTGAATTTATCTTGTTATCAGCAGGGCCCAGCTGCAACCACGATCATCATGGTTGCATTGGCCAGGATTGCCTAGGATTGCCTGAGTGTTATATGGCGGCAGCCGTGCGGCATATTGCATCACTTGACCTGCGCTCATTTTGTATGTCCTGCGAGACACAGAGCGGCAGGATGTTAGTATGTATGTCGCATACTACGAAGATTTATCCACGAAGGCTGAGGGAGAGGGGGTAAGGGTTGCAGGACGGGAAATGGATTAGTATTAGGATGATAGAGTCCTGAATGTTTTAAGATATTACTATTGCTTCCTTGACCTTTGTAATTTTTTGACTGATTGATTTTTGATGGATCTTCACGAGACTATTGAAAATCATTGTTTCAAAAAAAGTTGGTCTGTGTGTCTGGATGTTGGATAACTGAAAAATGCGTTGGAATTTTGGACTGAAATTCTTTATTTAAGGTCTTCAGCCAGAAACTAACTTCAAGTTGATTTGGATCGGTACCTACCATTCCAAGTTGGGATCTAATTAACTTGACAACCTCTAGCTATCGGGCACCGGCTAAAGGCTGTAACAAGGGCTTGCGCTGGGTAGTAAACAAGAAAATGGCGCACAAAGTATAATACTGTGTGTGCCATCAAGTCACCCTAGGGATATAACCCAAATGAGGTTCAAATCCCGAAATCATAATACATACATACATACATTATTATAATACTATCAAATAAAAACTCTGGAGAAATAATTCTAATAGAAGAAAAAAACATTTTTGTACGTTTGATCATATTTAGCGTTTACTGGGTCTGTATCCAAGGTAGTAGGTTTTGTTTTCAAATTATAAGACTTAAAGAAATCTGAGAATAAGGCGGTAAGATCCCATGAAGTAGGCGGTAAGCACTAAATAACAACAGAAACCAAGGCAACAGCATCTAAATGCAAACTTAATCTACATAACCAACAATTAAACATTATTTACTAAAATTATTTTAATTGTATCGACCGTGCAAAAAATAATAGTTTACCGGTTGAGGATAATTTTTGGAGACTAAGACGTAGTCGCAAAACTGCACATACCACCCTTGATACTTAATGTACTTATAATATTAAACACAAGTAAGAGTCACTTAACTGTTGAGCTAATGGTTATAATTATTATAAAAAAATAAAGTTTTTAGAGTTGGCACATAACCAAATAATAGAAATGTATCTAAAGCAAACTAATATTATTTCTATAATACAGAAAAAAAACATGATTATTGATTAAGGAATGAGTTCCAAAAGCACATTTTTACCAAAGCGAATGATCGATTCCACGTACAAACAACTCCTACTGATACACTTTCCACGGGCAACTCCTTTGAAGTTTCAGTTTCACCAATACTTCTACACTTCCGCTGGTCATTTACCAAAATGTCAACGCACTCAGTAACAACAGCATAAAACAACCGTGACTAATTTCCCTACCATCACGAATCAATTTAAATTAAAAGGCGGCAAAATTCGATCGCTTTCCCAGAACTCATTAACTGGAAACTAATCAAGTGTCAACAGACTTCATATTTCACTTTGTGGAATAAAGAAACATCGCTGCATTGTTGAGTTACGGGATGATAGAACGGGGAACTCGAACGTGGAATATTTTGTATATAAATTAATTTTGAAATTCAAATTAGATGTGGGAGCTTCATAAAGCTTTGTTTCACATCGTAACCTAAGTAATTTTAAGGCATAAAGCTTCAGTGAAGCTGTCTTCTTTTTGTAGTGAATTTATTTTAATATTTACCGAGATAGGATGATGCTAAGATTGTTGTTTTATATTATAATCGAATTATGGATAATGAATTATGAAGAGTTTACGTTGTATCAAATGGAACTCATAGCGAAATATTCCTCACGAAAGGTGCGCTAGTGAGCTAGTTCCTTTTAACCTTCAAATGACTTAGAAGCGCCAAACCTGTGTATGAAACAAATGTCAAAATGTGCGAATGCGAAATAACAATATTTCCGAAATTATTATTTCTGTCATAAGCAAAATCTTTTCTCTCTAGTTGGACAAATAACTATTTATTTCATACATAGTTAATCAAATCCATTATACAATCAACAATCCAGAGGTTTCAAAAATGTGCTTCTTCCGAATTTAGAAAATGAGATTTTTATCACTAGGTCTAATACATTGGTAGAATACAAATTTTATTTTAAAAGAATTGTGTTTTTTTTAGTAAAGTTAAAAAGAAATTTTGCTGTGAAGTCACTATTTTGTATACGAAATATCTCAGTATTATATGTCACATCACATATTATTATATTTTCATTAATTATTTGTTGATAAAAAAAATACGGGTTCCAAGTTCTTGAAAAATATTTAATTCAAAAAATCATGCAAGTAGCTCATTCCTAAAAATAGCTTATCAGTAACCATTGATGTAAGCAGCTGTATCAGTGTTGGCATTCAAAAAAATGTTGTTAAAACTCTACCATTTCAAGAATTTGGGGGATTTCTAAATGTATTTAAAAAATGCGACATAAATTCTTGCGAAAGAATGATAATGGTCCTTTCTTGTAAACAAGAAATTGTAATAGCTTTAGCATCTAAATCCGATTATCCTTGTTCCTGGGGTCCTGAGATCAAACCCACAAATAACTCTAAACATAAATCCTTCCTCCATTTACAACTTTACCTGCAAATAAAACAAAACACAGAAGATTCCGTGATACTTGTGTATAATTTTCATCAAGTTCACTATGTGTTTAACATTGACAGACGGGAATAGTTTGCCACCACATGTCAATCTTAGTAAATGAACAATATTTTACTGTCATATTCATGAAGTCATGATACGTACAAATTAATTCAATATTACTGCTTCCCGACAGAGGATGGTGTGCAGACGAATTTAAATTTAATCGAATTGAATTTAAATGCACTCGTGTAACCTTTTATTTGTAGTGGGAAGGATTTGGACAAGTCTGATTTGAACAGAGTGCTCAATTATTGTACCTACGGATATTTTGTATGTTTGTCCAAGTAAAGAAGGTAATTTTTCACGAAAAATAGGACACACGATAACAAAAACTATTCTGTAATGACCATCCCACTTGACAAAATAAAATCCCCAGAACATTTCAAGCATGTGAACATTTTGGATTGTTACTTGCTATTTTTGCCCGCTACACTTATGCCAAAAATATAATGAAAAAGGGACCTTGCTTTATTACAAACTGAGCTCTTGTTAGTACACCTACACTGTTCATATTTTATATATAGATAGATAAAAGATGACTCTAGAGTGCTAAGAAATTATATTTTTAAAATACTTAATTATATTTTAGTAATAAATTAGTGAAAATAGTCAATTTGGCCGATTTTTTACTATGTTTTTTCGTCAGATATGTAATTTTCTTGACAAAAAATATTTTCTTAGCACTCTCACGAACAATGCAAGGAATCGACTATTTAAAACAAAATTAACAAATATGCAATAATAAGGCCATAATTTGTAATATTAAAATGCATAAATTAATCCTTATTTTCTCTAATTGTTGTCGCAATAATGTATTGTATGAATTTTTGAATCAAATAATGCTACTTATGGTAAATTTTAGATTTTTATTTTGAGAAATATAGCCAGAATCGTGAATTCTGATTCTATTGCAGCAATATTGCGTTCAACAAGTGTAGATTCGACTACGATTCGATTGGTAGCTTAACACTTGTACCAAAAATATAGTGAAAAGGGACCTTGCTAAATTACAAACTGAGCTCTTGTCAGTACACAGTACTAACAGCTCCAAAAGTTATAGTATTATTTACTTGAAACAAATAAGGTTAATTATAATTACTACCTTTACATTATGTATTAGAGGAAACTGCGTAGAAAATAACCTACGTCGTTAAATCTATTACTTTGTTTGTAGCGAGTCTGTAATTTCACGCTCATGTATAAATAAACCGCGTTACAATCAGTTTGTTTTGCGTTAATGATGTTTTTAATTCCATTTCATTTTATCAGTCATTGTAGTACGTCCAAGTTGAGATAAAAGTAAAAGCAACGTGTAATTCCCTTGCAATATCTTAATTAAACAAACATCCGAGTCAGTGGGCGGTGGTTTCGTCGAAACAGCCTCGAGTCACGTACAGATACGAGAATCAAAGCATTTTTCAATTGTTTGTTTTCTTAAATCACGATCTAGAGTGCGGCTCACACTCGTACCCACCTCACGACTCTCAGTTGTTTAGTCTGTCGAGAGGAAATAACAGCAGACTGTCGCAGGGATACGTGCAAAACAAAGACGACACGACAGTGGACCACATCGAAACAAAAACAACGTTATGTGCGTTATGAGATCGCAGTGACCGCCCGGGATTCACTTGTTTTTGCCCGGAGAATAAAGAAGGAAGGAAAGGAAATATGAAGAGATAAGGAAATCTCCAGGATAAATGAAAGTGCTGAGAAGTGACGCGTTTTTGTTATCGAAATTTGACACTCCTCCAAAAATCATTTTCACGGCTTTTCCACAAAAAACAGTTTTTTTTCTTTGTTTACCATCGAGACATAAACACTGACATTCAAATTCTTCATCGTCACTTCGGAAGCTAAAAAATTGTTTCCACTTTGCTCAGGAAATTGTCCATGGGATGTTTAAAAATATCTTATTCTTGTGCTTTACGTGATATTACGTAAGTCTATCCTAGCCACATCCAGAGTACGATCAAAAATTACATACCTACTCAATACAAACATTCCCTAGTCGTTATCTTTTGTATGTAGGTACAATACGAAAAATGAGAGATGGCCGGACTTAAGAATTTTAAATGAGTAAACAATATTAATCAAGCGGACATAGATTATCAGCAAATTGTTTGTCAGAAAGCGTTTCGCTACCTTGAAATAGTGTATAAAGAAGTCGTCCAGCTCGGTTTTTCTCTTGACTCTGTTGCGTTGAGACAAGTAATTTTGACAGCACTTTCTTTTTCTTCCTTACCGCTCGGCCAACTCTGGCTGCACGACCAGTACCTTTCCTGAATATAAACTAAAATTATTTGCTAATATATGAACCTAACAACAATTATTATTATCATATTTTTGTAAATAATTGATTCAGTCTTACCCATAATTGGAAAAGTATTAAACGTAGATCAATACTAATCTGCAACTAATCGTATTAACTGGAAGTTTGTGTTACACCTTGTATATTAATAGTTATTTTGTCTCTAATATTTGCCAGCAACAGAATAAAAACATATATCAGCAATTATGAAAAAAATAAGTTTTTTCTATTTAGTATAGTTTGGCCTGATATTTTGTCAATGAAAAAGAACAGGTCAAACAAATTTCTTCACAGCACAATAATAAACTATGTGTCATTAGTAAAACTTTTTGCAAACCAAGAACTTGTGAATTAGCATCATTAGCGCCGGGTAAGGGGTAGTATTTTTAAGTTGCAAGTTCGGAATATTACAAACCACACCGCAACAGCAGAATCTTAAAAACCGGAGTAGAGCAGTAAATAAACTTCATTAATATTAATAACGTCTCCATCTTAAACGCCTTTAATGCGTGTGGTTCATGCTCATCTAGTTGGCGACGACGGTGGTGAAACCAGCAGATAATGAGAGAGGAGAATAAATTATCTGTAGTAGAGAGAGGGTTGATTTTGTAATTGACTAAATATGTATTAGACACATTTCGCCTTCAATAAAACAAAAATATTTAATTGTTTAGTTCGCACATGGATTCTTGGAGTATTATTTCAAGCTTCTGAATACTGAGAAAAAGAAAATATATGAAAATCGCCTGTCAAATAGCGGCACCACTAAATTGAATCTTCAATGAGCCTTGGAAAAAAGAATTTATAATTCATTGATATCTTCAAAGCTTGGTACACATTCAAATTTATTTAGTACTGAATAATTTCTACCTTTCATACATCCAAACCAGTCAATCAAATACTTCGTTTGCATAAATTAGAATGTGTACCACACTGGAAAAAATTCAGTATTTTTAAAGTTTTGAAGCTATCAATGAATTATAAATTCTTTTTTCTAAGACTCATTGAATAGTCAAGTTATTCTTTATTCAATCAAGAGCCGACGTTTCTCCAACACTATTGGCTTCTTCAGGGCGATAATTACTAATCTTAGTCATCGTCCTGAAGAAGCCAATAGTGTTGGCAAAAACAAACTTACAAGCTTGAAATTTTGTATACTTCTAAATAAAGGTTCTGTACAGTCCGCTATCTCAGTAATATATCAATATTTAGGTTTTTTATATACTTAATTTATTGTCAAAAATTGGTGTATTTTTTAATGCAATTAAACATTTTGCCAACATTGAAAAATGAATAATTTGGAGTTAGCGGACTATTTTCATATCTTATGCATATAATAGTAAAAAAATTAATACTATATGTTGTACTATGCAGTCAGGATTTGTTCCAGAAAAATAGTCTATTTTTCGAGTGGAATTATGTCCTCTTAAAGTATCATAAATTTACTAAAAAATGTTATATTTTACACGTCTTTATTTCTCCATGATCGGTACAATAATAATCTTACACTTACCTATCTCAACTTCCCAAGTAAACTAACAATCACATAACAGTAAGTAAATTAATAAATCAATTATAAATAATTAATTGTGTAACAATATATTTTGCCGTATTAAAGAACACTTCAAAATATAATAATTGATTATTTTGTGTAACTCAGTCTCTTCTCCGTGCATTTGAAACTAATTCCACTTGATGCAGAGCACTTCACCCCTTAATTAATTTTAGCAACTAGTCATAAAAACCTCCCTCACGTCTACAAGCAACTAATCAAATATTCCACGAGATATAACATTTAATCCCATTTTATTTGCCGTGCACCGAATTTCGCATAAATATTTAAATGCCGCAGTCGTTAGGAACTCATAAGGTGGGGGGGGGGGGAGTGGTGGTGTGATGACGTCACGGCGGGAAGTTGTTAGCACTAGTGAACTAGATTTTTAACAATATTAATAAACAAAGTAAAGGAGCCATTAGCTGAACTGCAGTTTTATGAATCTTCTTCCAAACTACCAAAGTTTTGTTTCTTGCTGAAAGGGTGATAGTCTCTTGTTTTTATGGAGGGAGAAAAAGAAGAGAAAACCGCAAATACTATTTCCATGCCATTCTGGCGGTGCTATTATTTTTGCAAAATAACAAAAGTAGTTTTTGATTGCAAGAAATTTTTAGATAATAACGATTTATTTATTTGGGAATTAGTTCTGTAAGTATAATATTTTATTTTATCTACAACCATTCAATAATACATTCATTATGTAGGTAACTTTTGTTAGATAAGACACACAAATGTATTATAGTAATCTTTAAAAAATTCTTTTTGTTCATGATCAGCACGTCGTACAGTATATATCTTTTAATTTTTGTCCTAAGTTGTGGAACAGCTTGTTAATATTACTCGACGTGTTTTCATCATCAGGTAACAAATGATAATCGTCCACAAAACAATTATTTTACAATCCCAAATAAATAAGTCATTTAGTTTTTTGTTATTCAGTTATTTATCGTAATTGATATAATTACAAATTGGTTCTTAGTGGAATCGAACCATTCGCAATCTGAGTGCCCAGCAGGCCCACAACTGGCCGTAAAATGAATTAGTATAATGTGGCATAAAAACTATAGAAGCTAATGGTACCATTCTATTAACTCGATGTTATCGAAGCTATTATAATAATTTTGTTATTTATTATTATTATGCCATTACTTTTCGTTTATTCTCATTTCAATGAGAGTATTTTCATGTAATTCCACATATAACGCTATTATTACAAAATGTGTATCGGTTTTTAATATAACAAGTAATACATAATATATAGATTTTCATTTTTGTTATTGTATAGTTTTTGTTTCGAAACAATGCACTATGAACTCGGAACACATTTCGATGCGGAACATAAACAAAAGACGTAAAACATGATATTGTTGTAATGCAAACATAACACTGCCTGGATTTTTAATACAAGAAAAATTTAAAATACACACTGATTCTCATCTAATACAAACACTAAAAACTGCATACATAAATCAACAAGATTTGCTTTGATTCTTTTATTAAGGTACGCGGATACATGATTCACGGGCGATGATGGCAGATACATGCATTTTTCACTACATAAAAGATAAATTTTGCCGCTCAAATACATGAGGGTTCTACGTAAAAGTAGTTTGGAACACAATATTGAATTTTATGTGGTCACTAAACAACGATTAAACTTGATTCACGTGTATTATTAAATTGTATTTTAGATACAATTTAATTCATCTTGATATTGTGGAAAACATACTTTCGTAGAAGTTTGAAATTTCTTGACTGGATAGTGAATAAGTGCAGGAAAATTACTGGGATTCAGTCATTTAAAATTTTATTTCACATTTGGACAACGATATTTATAATTATTAATTATTTATTTATTATTAATGTATATTAATTTTTCATTTCTAATTTACACATCCTGAGGATGATCCTGGGTTGGATCGAAACGTCGATGTGAAATAAAATTTTAAATGACTGAATCCCAGTAATTTTCCTGCACTTATACTTTCGTAGTCCAATTCTTATAATGATTTGACTGGGACCAGAAATAAATCCACCTTTTGTAGAGCTGTTTTCATTACTTATTTAATGTGTAAAATTTATCACGAGATAAAATTGCAATATAGTAGTGTTCTCAAACTTCAAAATTTATTTGCTGAAAGTCAGTAAGAATAAAACGTTGATCTGCGAAGAAATGCACAGATGGACATAACTAAACTAAATAAAGAAACCTAACACCTTTCTTGAGTCCCACATTATCAGTTTTGGTAGAAACTTATTTGAACTAAACTAAATATACCCTTTGAGTCTCACATACTCGGTTTGGATTGATTTTATTATTTTACGTGCATCTGAGCATTTCTTTACAGATCAGCGTTTCAGCGGTTAGCACTGATCAGCATTTTATTCTTTTCATAGTTCTCGCACTTCAAATAATAACTTATATACAAATACAGCCAGTGGTTAGCTCAGCGGTAGACGGTCCGGCTAGCATGCTAGCGGTATCCAGTTCGATTCCCAGCGCAACCAAGAATATTACCACTGGGTCCGAGTGGTTTGATTCCACTATAATAACATCTACCATTCTGTAATTGGGAGTTAATTCTGTAGGATGGTTAAGCAGCAAAAATAAATATATACGATTTTTAAAATCTTGTCGTTTCTAAAAGTTGACTACCCTCGGTATCTCAAAAACGGTTAATATTATGGACTTGACTTTGTCACTATTGAATTCCTCGCATCGAAATATACGAGTATACAAATTTTCAGCATAAAAATCCGATGGGAACAATTTTAATCAAGAATTTTTAAAATTCGAGACAATTAAGGGGTTCTCCTGAGCTTGCCCCTTAATTTTCAAAAATCCTTCATAAAAATTATACAAGTTGGAATTTTTAGCTGAAAATCGCAAGATACAAATAGCAGCCAATGGAAAAAATTATTACAATAATAGTATGTAACCATGGTTATATAAAAATTTTGCGGAAATTTTTACTAGTAGCTTGGGGAACTTAACTAATAAGCGGGAACTTTACCGTCATTTGTTAGTTTGGCATTAAATTAAAAATTGGTTAAATTGTCATTTTGAGTATAAATAAACAATTAATAAGGTAATAAATACATATTGATTAATGTTAAATACAAATTTAGTAAATATTTCAAGTTTCTATTGTAAATAGATTTCAAAAATAGAGCGGCGGTGTTATTGCACTCGTGCATTAATTTATGTCCAGGAATTTTTTATCGTGCATTCCAACAACGTAATTAGCTCTCGTGTACCACTCGAGCTAATTAAAACATTGTTGGAAAGCACTCAAAAAATTACCGGTAAGAATAAATGGTGGAAATATTTTAGAAACCTAAAAATTTATATAAAGATATTGTAAAAGGTTAGCAGTTGTTCCTTATGATGACGAAAATGTATAATGGTTTCCCACCTTAAAAAACTGTTTATAAATCTTGTGAATCCAATGAGGATTAAACTGAACTACTTCGTTTTCGTCTTAGACGTCTTCTCGGCAGTCACAGGTAGATAAATCACCCCCTCCCCACGCCATATAATAGCAGTTCGTTAATAACGCACAAACCGTTTCCAATCCAATGTCACCATTTATTAGCGCTAGGGTAACTAATTTTAAGTTTCCTGTTCCCCCTTCCCAGGGTGGTTCGATCCCTCGTGCCCTCGCGTGTGTTTGGACACTTAAATTTATTGGTCACGACAAGTGAAAGTTTGTCCCGGTTTCAGAATTAACGACCCCCTTGAAAATTTTTATAACTATATTCTTTCTCGTCCTCTGAATTTAATTACGTTTGTGTTTGACATGTTTCTTACATGAATATTTAATTTTTAATTCTTATATGTAACACTAGGTTACAAGTTTTAAACTGCGGTTAGATAACGAATACTATAAGACGATTAGGTATCACTTGTGTTATTTCCATTTGCTCATTAATATTTATGACAGAAACTAAATAATTATGCAATTAGAATTACAATACTTTTTTAGTAAGGACTGTTATAAATATATAGTGTGTTTCTATACCTCTGCAGTCTGCACGCAACTTTAAGGAGGTTGGTGACCGTTTATTAAAATGATGATGAGATGCTGAAATTTATACAGTGCCTTCATTTCACTATTTAGATCCTAAATTAATTTTTTTTAAATTTTCGTCTATCCGGTTTTTGAGTAATTAAATGTTGAAATTCGCTCGTTTTACATGGACTCTTATGGCAATTCACTAAATTTTTGTTTAAACTATATGATAAAATGATGAAAAATTCACAGAACTTGTATTAATATTTCCAATAAACCTTTAAAAATAAGTTCTTGAAGATTTTGTGTACTTTGTCTAAACCATTTGCAAGTTATTTAAAAAAATGTAAGCATGTCAAGCATTTTTGATTAGGGAATTAGTAATTATTGTAAAAATAAATATCACAGCAATGCAATGACATCAGCCAACGTGCGTTGAGGCGTTGAGCTAATTTTGTTTTACATTATCAAAAATATTTTTATTTTCATATCCTCCCTCTAAGGCTAATGTCTGGGTACGCCACTGCAGGCGTCCCCAACCTCCTTAATAGGTTATATAATTTGATATACCTACTGATTTCAAAAAAATGTTATTTTTTTTTCAAAATTCGCGAAAATAACCGTAGTGAAAATTTTAGTGCCACTGATTTGAAAGTCCATTTAACTGTTTATTTATTAATTATTACAGTGACTATTTTTGTAGATAGTCTAATACTATTTATAATTTTATTATATACATAACATAATAATCTACAGTTAAATGGATGTTCAAACCTATGGAACTTATATTTTCGCAACCCTTAGTTTGGCGAATTTTGAAAAAAATAATTCTGTACTCAGTACCTCTAGATATATCAAATTATACAACCTATTAAAGTTGTGTGCAGAGGTATTGAAACACTCTGTATATTTATTTTAGTTATTTATTAATTTATTAGTGATATGAGTAAAATACAAAAAAAAATAAAAAAGCAAATTTATCAACTTATAGTATATCTATAAGCTTTAGACCCAACTTGGGTATGGCATTCTTACATATCGAATGTCGTCGAGTATAGATATAATTTGAAATACAGGCTGTACCATAACTTGAGGTACATATTAGAACGGCACGTACTGATCACGGAAAATGTTCCTCAAATTATGGTACAATCTGTATTTTGTACTGAGTTGGTTGTTATCAGGGTTGTTCATCTACGCGTAAAGTATTATTTTCTACGTCTACACGTAAAGTTTGCGTAAACTATGTAAAATGTAGACATTGCAGACTTTGCGTAAAGTATGTAAATAATTCAATTTTCAGAAAATCTAACCTAAAATTTTATTCGTTTCTGGTGAGATTTGTTCTTTGTCTACATTGGCTACATTATTTTATTGTTTACACAAAATACTGCATGCGTAGATTACGTGTTTGTCTACGCGTAAAATTACACGTAATCTACGTCGCGTAGACTACGTGAACAACCCTGGTTGTTATCAGTTGTAGTCAACTGATTTGTTATAGTCGTAGCTGAGCGCTAGTTGCCCACGATGTTTTGTCTTACCTGCACGAAAAGTAACCTTTTGATAAGATTTAACTTTACGCACGATTTTGATACGATTCTACTTTGCGCACGCATATCCACATAGTTAAGAAATGAGCCACTTTGCGCACGCAAAACAGATACGAAATAGATTACATTTCGTGCAGGTTTGATAGAAACAAAATTTATGCTTTTGATGCGATGGCGTTTCTCATTAGTATATTATACGAGTAGAATTGAAAATTAATTAATTTAAAAATATCAAATATAAAATTTTAATATCGTAGGTATAATATGTCAATCAGTCTCGTGAAATAATATTGCCGTTCAATATTTAGCAGGTAGTAATAAAAATTCGCTGTCATTTTCTTTTTCTCTTTTCTCGTTCCAATTGCAAAGTGATTTGAATTCCGTGTGGCTTTATCCAAGTTCGATTTACTTTTTTAATTAAAAAAATCAGTTAAGCTAATAGGAAAGTTACGAGAGTCGGCAGCGAATACACGACGAAGGCGGGCAATGATCGGTGGGCAATGATCGGCGGGCATTATGCCTGCTAATCAACCTAATTACAATGCAGATGGCCTATCCTGTCTGGCGACAAATTATTCACACATTACGGAAGTATTCTCAGCGCCGGGAGAAATTACTGACATATTCGCACGTTGTCACTAATGATAATAGTTTTTTTTCCAAATAAGTAAAGCGCCATTCCCACTGTATTAGATTCTTTGAAGATTCTTCCATGCTTTTGAATTTTGAGAACAATAATCCTGGTGAAAATTGCTTGTTAAATAGCAGCGCTGCTAAACTGAATCTTCAAAAGTCTTGAAATAGAAGCATTTCTAATTCTGAAAAAATTTAAGAACTTTACATTCACTTAGAATTTTTTTACATTAGATTTATTTATTTTTACATTATATAAGAAGGAAGTTGATCATTCCTGAAAATTAAAATTAAAATTTTTGACTGCAATGTATCTCCTGACTAGATTCGAACCTGAATCGAATTATTTACAATATAACAAAAACAACATGTTCTGTCGGTAGTAATTTAATCAAATACAGCAACTTAAGATGATCCTCTACCGCGCCAGAAAACAGTCAAAAGCATAGATTTCGCGCGTCACTCCACAGCGTTTATTGTTTTGTTAAATATAATAATCTAAAAATATTGTTGAAGATAAAAGTACAATCTACAAAATACAAGATACGGAATTTTAAAATTTTGGTTCAAAATCGAAATATGTTAGTTTTAATTTTAAAACGAATATAAAAAATTTAATCGGTTATTTCGCATATCCAAGCTTTGTTGACAACATATTATTTGAAGTTAATTCACTTATAAATAAAAGCTGTACAGTGGCGCACGGAAATCCTCTTTTTTTACAAATATTGCAGTTTTTACTTCCTTGTACGGAGTAATAAGGAAGTATTGTAATCGCGAAAAATTTCTGTTTTCAGATTTTGATGGAAATATCCGTTTTGACCTATTCTGAATCCATTATGACTAGTTTCGACGTGACGTATGTACTTACGTATGTACGTACGTATGTACTTACGTATGTACGTACGTATGTACGTACGTATGTACGGACGTATGTATGTCGCATAACTCAAATACGGTTAGACGTAGAAAGTTGAAATTTTGTATTTAGGACTGTTATAGCATCTAGTTGTGCACCTCTTATTTTTGGTTTCAATCTATAAACCGGAAGTAGTACTTTTTTGAAATATTTCGATAAATATTTAATTTAAGACAAATGATTTATTTTAAATGAAAGATTGTGTGATTATTACCTACCTATATATATACCTATCTGGTATCATTTAAGAATAATTAAAGTATATATTTATAATTTAGTATTTCGGTATCTTGTAGTCCATGATCGATTAACATTTGTTACTACGTAAAATTTAAATGATTATGACAGTGACAGTGGCAGTGACAATAGTGAAATATCGTTTATATATTCTTCTGCAGTTTAAATAAAATGACTAAAATATATTTGTGAGTATAGTAGCACTAGTAGTAGTACTTATATATTAATATATTTGTATAATATAATTCTACATTTTAGTTATTAAGAAAAGTATGAGCAGTTTAATAGGCGTACAAGGAAGTCATGTGGTGTCCACGTCAGATTTTTTTACAAATATGGATGACAAAATTATTTACTCCCCTCAAACATAAGTTATTATTATGTTTAACAAAACAATAAACGCTAAGAATAGCGTGCAGAATCAATGTTTTTGACTATTTTGCCTTAACAACTGATTCATAATTTCGTGTCTAATTTCCAAAGTGATTGAGTCCTCCCAAAGTGGGACAAGTCACTCACGACTCGCATATGATAATCCGGATAAGATATGTACATGACAGAACGTTAATGTGAGCGAAATATGTCAAACGCATCGCATACATATAATTATCATCATGTTAAATTAAACGCTAAATTGTTGATTTAAATGCTCGGTATCTGTATTGACAGTCCGACACGTCTGTGACGAGCTAAACACGAACATAACACGGCAAATGCCGTAATATTCCGACACATTGGGAATTACTTTAATCATGACGTACTCACACAAACACAACTCTAATTTATTACAATTATTATAGTTATTTATGTCGTTCATCGTATTAGCTACAGAAAAATTTCTACAAATATTGCCACCATCGAAACACACATTATATTTATAATGCATTGAAAAACTCAACTATACTATTTTTGAGAATGACTGGTAGTAATAAATCATTCTATCAAAGACATTCCAGTGGCGCGTCAATAATTGTTTGCACAGGGATAGTCAAAATGACTAAATTCGGTAGAGAACTATCGTTTTACGTCTAAATTGTTTTTCAGGGAAAAGATTTATTTTAATAATAATGAGTGAGAAAGTTATATTTAAATATTAAAAACTTTTATTTTTAGTAAATGTATAAACAGATCACTCCTATCTACGGCTATGACACAGTCCGACGGGGATTATCAGAGCGTTATCTATTGTTCGAGAAGTAAGTTTCGTTCCAGGTACAAAGCGTGCGGCTTATTTTGACCATCCTAGTGTAGTTACAACTGATTTTTCTGGTAGTTTTATTTGCCGCATTGCTGGCAAAAATCCAATACTACTCTTGCAAATAATGATTTATTACTGTCAGTCATTCTCAAATGGACTATAATAAATAACACATTCATTATAAGCTGTATGTATAGTAATGGTATATTAGATATTTATACACCAAGTGAGAAACATGAATGTTTATTCAAGAGAAGAAAGTTTAGCCCCCGAGCCCGAAGGGCGAGTGGGATAATTTCTTCAAGTGAATAAACATTCGTATCTCACGTGGTTTATACAATATTTTATTCAACTTTGACGAAATTGTTTCAAAATATGAATTATAAATTAGTAGTCGTCAATGACAAGTTGTCATTGTTTTTATAAAAAATTTTAACAAATAAATAATGAGACAGTTTAAAACAACAGAGTGATATAAATATATGTGTAGAGTGATAAAAGGGTATATTGTAATACTACTGTGGAAATTGAAAAACTAGTACATATGACAGTTGGAGCACGAGCGTTAGCGAGTTTTTCAATGACCCTTTCTGCAAGTTATACTATTTTTTCTACGAAAGTGAGAAATATTGAAATAAAATATTTACAAATTAAAGAAAAACCAAATCAGCTAGGCTTGCTGTCAGAGCTGAAAACAATAACAATATCTAATAACTGACAGACCAATTTTGTAATTTTACATTTATGGTGTGATTTATGATATAAATAATGACATTTCATGCAGAATGTTCTAGTGATGTTTATTTGTATCCCTTCGGACATTTTACGGCAATTGTGAATCTAAACTTTTGTCTCTGAAGTCAAAATATCCTGACAGCTTTGACTTTTCAGTAACTGTACAATTTCTAGTTCATTTATGTCCCAAATTAAGTGAAAATTGTCCATTTGAATATTTATTACAGAGATTACAACACAATGTGTTGTAGGTATGAATAATGTACTTTTTGAAAATTTTTGCACCCAATGCACAAATTAGTGTAGAAATTATTTTCACCACTCAATGTTTCAAAAGCCTACTTTCACCATCAACTTTAATATCTGAAAAAATGTGAATTCGCATTAAGGTACAAGGGAAATGGAGTAATGGTGAATAATTATTAAATTAATTTTGAAAATCATGACCGCCGCCGGGAATTGAACCCGGGACCTTCATCTTGCCGGGATGACACTACCATCTGAGCTACATCGGTCCTGCCTTCAATTCTCGTCGGCTATCATGATTTTCGCTACACCATTATTAATTTTCAAAATTAATTTGTGAATTCGCACTTTCGTAAAACACATTTTTTAATTCAACGAATAAACAGTTGTCTCGTATTGGTCACACCAAATTTTAAATAACACATGTTCCTCACACATTTATCTCCCTCCACTGTCTGTAAGTCACCTCCCCCCACCCCGGGTGATTTGAACCGCGCTAAGTTCTCGTAATTCCTCCCAGGGTGGTCACTACCAACACAACGGCCAAGTCCCCCCACTCCCCAGCCGTAGTTCGCCGGAACGCCGTTATCTCTTATCTACTTGCAGATACGAATATATCATATTTATGTGAGTCAGTTTCCTGCTACGCGACGCTACTGCCCTTGCTGACGTGGCATGTGGCGTGACAAGACACACAAGAGATATTTGCAGGCGAGTCAGCAGGAATTAAGACAGAGGTGGCAAATATTGGAGGAATCAAGACAAACATTTGTACTGAAAACTGTGACATTTTTTGTTTTGCATTTTCGGGATTCTGTTATTATATTCGATATACAGTTACAACAATGTTTATATAACTAAGTATAGATTTTTTGCAAATTTGTTTATATTAATTATGTAGCATGCTAGCGGTCCCCAGTTCGATTCTCAGCGCAAGCAACAATAATGGATTCCACTTTAATAACATCTACCATTCTGTAATTACCATCAAAATAAAAATAAAATAAAAAATGTGTAATGTGCATACTTAGTTTAGTTAAATTTTCTGGATTATTTTTTAACAAGTTATTCATTTTTAACCCAACTGACTATAATCTTCAATCCACAAAGTATAATATAAACAGGAGTGGATACTCCGTATCTTAAGGGTCTCGTCTCCGTAACAAAATATTGCGTGTTTAGAGGTGTAGCAGTTTCTGCTTTACTCATTGCATATTAAAAATTTGAAGGAAAAACAGGTACTAGATTTTTGTGAAAGAATTAATCTAGGATTATGCTCAGTTAGAATTCTGAAAAAATCTTTGAAATCCATATACAAAATTAATGAAAAAGTGTGTTTTAAGCAATTTTTTACATGCTTTTTCTTATTATTAAGAGATTTATTAGAAAATGTAATAATCCTAGTTGCATTCTTCGTCTGTAAATAAATTTATGAAATTTAGCTTTATCTATAAAACTTCGTGAGCATTGTAGAAATTGCTAGACTGCTTTTCCGTATTTTTAGCGAGCGTTTCTATGTATTAACATAGGACAAACGCGGTGTTGAGCTACGTGGAGACGATACCCTTAACAAGTGAGAGAGAAAGATCACCACTGGGCCTGTGCGTTACCATCGTTACCGTTGTTTATCGTCATAGAATGAGAAAATAAAGATGGCTGCACAATAACCCTAGAACGAGAACATGAACGAGAACGATAAAAAACATGAATACCTACCATATTTTTAAATGTAGGCATGCACAACAAGTCTCCGAGAACGGAGAGCTTTCCGTCGCCCAAGAACCAGAACGGTACAGTTCGCCAAGATTCATCTTTTCCGTTCTCGTTACGATTTGCTAACCAATAGGAAGAAAGCATGACGTCATTCTTCAGTTTATCTTCTGTCACTTGTCATATTTTTGTGTGGTTAGGTGGTTTGTTCAAGTTGAGTTTTTATTTTCATGGATTGGGTTATGGAAATGGAAATAACAGAACGAAATGTTACCTGACATCTGAAAGCATTTTTTGTTTCCGTTCCCGTTCTCGTTTACTTCCCGTTATCTTTCTCGTTCTCGTTCCAGGGCAATTGTGCAGTAAGAAGTAAACAGACTTCATCCGCCCTTCATCCGCCCTTCAGCCACTCCTGTCGTATATTATATTTCGTGCTTGAAACCAGTAGGTGATGTTCTTACTCCTTCTAGTTTAAACGAACTATAGAATTTAATATGGCAATTACATATTCGATTAATAACTCGCCTGCGGCCCATTAATAATACAATATTATAAAATAATTAATTGTTATTTTGTTTGTTTCAGGTCAGTACCAATCATATTCCGCCCCAACAAAAGTTTTCGAAGGTTTCTCCAATGAAGGTTTGAACTTTACTCCATTTATTCAATTTCGATTATTCGCTCTTCATTTTGACAAATAAATCACGTAATCCTTTGAAACGGTTCGTGTCAAACGCCCACTTAACTAGGCCGCCCCTAACTAAACATTAAACAACTCTCACTAAATACCAGCCTGCTTCAGCTAAATTGATATCTTGACATTAAATATTTTGATTTGGTTCAGGTACGTTTGGAAGCCTTGTACGTTTATGACATAAACTTAAGTCGCGTGCTTAAAAGGAAATTAATTTTATCCGAGCTCTTGCGATAAGGAGGGAGGGGGGGTTTATAAAATGGAGGAAATATATTTGATTCGGTATTATTCCATTTGTTTTTGTTGGGCTGGGTTTAAAACGCAAGCAGGAAAATGACACAATTATTTTCACGACAACTTTGTAATTTCAATTCATTTATTAAGGTAACTTTAAAATGATGGTAGTTACAATAATAATTTATCTGATTACTTACGACGAGTATAAGAGCACGACGCAAAGCTCGACTTTAAATATATTCTGTCAACCAAAACATTTAAGAAAAATTTAATGTCTTTGTTATGTAGGCAGTAGGCGGCATAGTTGAATTAATATAAAAATGTCATGTACCTATGGAGATTAGATTTATGTTTATGTTTATGTATGACAGTGACAGAAGGAAATATAATTTTATTGAACAATTTATGAGTTTTTATTAATTATTTTCGCTCGGAATGCCTACAGTTATAAAACTGTATTGTATTTTAATTTTGATTCTGCTTATTTTTTTACGATTATGTACAATTTCTTATTTTATAGAATATATGATATAATTTCGGTTCTGTTAATAGCTCAAGCTTAAGAGCATTCTGTACAGGAATAATGTACACGTTAAACATTTTACACTGATACACCTCATCGACACATGGTTGCACATTTTAACAAAAACAAATTTTTATATGGTAGATAAGGGATAAAACTTCGTTCTATTGTGCAAAATTATTTTTTTTCAGCACGTTCAACGGTCGAAATTACTTACTTTCAACCGCTTGCAGGCGTTTAGAAGCACCTACAGATTTTACTTTATATTTCGCAGAACATGATATTTTAAACTTGAATCACGTAGCTGAAAGTTTAATCTACGTTGGGGTTGGGGTAGTGTTATTTTTTAGAAAAAACTTTCTGATTTCGAGAAAATTAGAGGTAAATGTAGTTTTCTTTATTTTATCAACTAAAACTTCGGTAGGTACAAAACAGAAAAAATGGCACTAATAGAACGAACTTTTATCCTTTATCTACCATATAAAAAATTGTTTTTGTTAAAATGTGCAACCATGTGTCGATGAGGTGTATGCGTTTAAAGTGCTTTTTACGTGTATATTCTTCCTGTACAGAATGCTCTTAATAAATAAATATTATTATAAAATAGTCTGTCTGATGTGTCAAAATATTGTTACTTTAGGAGATTGCTTACAATTTTCATTGTTTGTTGTTTACCAATCTTTTAATCATCGATTGTGATGCATGTGTAATAATATTGACATTATTTGGCTTAAACGGCTGCTTTTTAAGGGGAATCAAACAAATTATACAATTATTATTAAGACAAGTCTTGCAGATGAAAAATATAACGTAATAGGAAAATTTTAATTTTAAACAGCATTAATATGCATGATTCATTTAACTATTTTATGATTTGGATGTAATTTTGTTAGATGCATTTAAAATTGGGTTCGTTTTATTTATTGAAATAAAGCATACCTTTGTTAAAATATATTCGTCATATTTGTTTACAAAGTTAATATTAAAATGCTAAGTGCATTTCAATGTTTTTTACCCGAAGGCCAAAATCCTAATGAGCCATAATTATCTGCAAATGCTTAATTATTAATAATTAAGTTATGTATAAAAATCAAAGCACTGATAAATTATGCGTTCTTGCAAAATACAATATTTTCTTTCAATGGAATTTTAATTAAAGCAAAATATTTACAGTCTAATTAAAACGTTCACGGTATGAAAATTAGCTTCCTTATCAAAAAATAACATCTTTCATCTCGATAAAAAACAGACTTCTTCGTCGTAAAAATTCGGGAGGCACGGAAACTGTCACATCTTTGCATCTTTCTCATCATTTTTCACAGTCAGAGTTTTATCTTTTCATCATCGATTGGAGACGCGTTTTTTCACACACAAAAAATACTGTCAGTGTTTCAGAACACTGTGGACCGTCACACCCTACATAATACACATCGTTATACATAGTTACAGTATCAATCTACTCCTTATATTATGAAAAACAAACGATTCATAATAACATAATCAAAAGTTTGTTTCTTTGTTACGGTATGAATTAAAAATGGCTTGAGCAATTGTAACAAATTTTTATTCGTCTTTAATTTAAAATATGACATACCTATATATTTTTAAATTCTGCCATCTTATATCATAATGGTGCACTATCTATAACAAAAAGGTTATATACAGGGTGAGTCCTCAAAATGCCCGTCTACGATATCTCTCTTGTCGTCTTGTCATTAGAAATACAGCATAAATTTATTAATAGAATTTATTCATCTACTCAAGGAGCATAACGTAAAATTATTTTCACACATACAGGGTGTTGCATGACGGTTTGGTGAGAATAGTTTTTCTTTCTTAAATGAAACCCTATATATTTTTATATATTTTTAATAGTAATTTATTCACCTATACGAACATTATGAATATTGTTTTAGTTTTCCGTCCATCTTTTCTCTAAAAAATGTCGAAGTTATTTAAATAGTAATAATCAACATATATTTTGTTTTTGTTTTCGTAGTTTGCCCTGATGATGCCACAAGAGGTGGCGAAACGTTGGCCTTAGATCAATAAAGATTCAATTTGACTGCATTCCTGTGTACTCTCTTTCTACTATATTTTCAATATTCAATAAAACGAATAAAATTTACTCAATTTCAAATTACTATAACTCGTCATTTTCAAATGGAACGTCGTATATTTTATTATTCTGTTGTGTGTCTTTTTGTATTATCTTCATGTTATTAAGGGTATACTATGCCTGAAAACAATAATTTCGGTGTTTTTCACCATTTTTCTCTAAATTTATTAATTCAATTATAGCTATTAATATAACAAGAATATTATGCGATTTATAATACCGAGGATGTTGCTAAGCGACGAGGTGAAACCGAGTCTCTTTGAACATCCAAGGGGGCTTAAATCGCATATATTCGCGTTATATTCAAAGCTTAATCGTATCATCAACGACAGCGATGTTAAAACAAATTAACAATTTTATCTGTCAATTAGTGGACAGTATGCATATTATGGAAGGTTTTGATGTTATTATGGTTGTATCTAACGTATTAGGTTGTTTATAATTTATCAATAAATGTTGCATATTTGCAGACGGTTCATAAATGAGTAGATAATTTACTCTTCCACGTATATTTAAAAAAGACAAACATTTCTCGCCAAGCCGTCATGTAAAAATCTGCAAAAATTGACATATTTTTCAAGATGGCGGCGGTTCCGCATGGTCCTAACAACTTTTACTTTACCAAATTAAAAAGGACCCTTCAACAAATATGTATACCAATTTTCATCTGTATTGGTTCGATTATGACCTCAGGCTCTGTTTTGATCTAGGATGACTGGACTATTGTATATTATGAGAAAATAATTTTACGTTATGCTGACTGGACGAATAAATTCTGTTAATAAATTTATTCGAAATTTATGCTGTATTTCTAACGACTAGGGAGATATCGAAGACGGGCATTTCGATGACTCACCTGTGGAACTAAAGATTCATAATAAATTATAAGTTTGTGTCCAATTTTTATCAAATTTAGATGGTAGTTTTATCAATCCTTAACTTAAAATATGAGATAAATATTTTTGATTCGGCCATCTCACAACAAATTTCCGAACTATATAAATTCCTATCGCTGACCCAGTTCTAATTATTGAATTTTTGAATTGTCTCCGGCGCTGTTTATCATCGTTGTGATAACTGTGGCACTCTCGGCTTGAACTGGGTTAGGACTAAAGTTGCGTCATAAATTTTAATGTGTCGGGATCTGTAGAAGTGCAATGAATTCCCACATAAATTTGTCTAGGCCTACTGGGACACCGCGCTGTCACTTGTGGAGGGACGGTCACGTGCCTACCCGGGGTCACGTGGGAATCATGTGATAGGGAGGGGGCAATTTGAGGGTTTATTATAGGGGAATATGACAGTAGCTCTGATTTTATGAGGATGGATTAATGATGTTTTCAACTGTAATTAAAATTTAACTGGATAGACAATTTATTAAATATACGCCCACTTTTTACTCAGAAAGGGAGATTTTAGTGAAGTGTATTTGACTTGGATTCAAACAGTCGGTCATATAACACACTCGGCTATGCGAATCATTAATTATATGCACGAAGTATAATATATATGACTGGAGTAAACATTGATAAAGTGTGGCATTTCTGTTTACCTTTTAGAGAGAGACAGAAAATACGGGTCAGCCCGCAGCATGCATTCTATGGCGATAAACAACTGTAACGATGGTAACGCACGGACCCAGTAGTCATCTTTCTCCCTCACACAGGGTAAACAAAAATGCTACGAAAATAGAAAATAAGCAAGTTTTATCTCTTCGATTTTGTACCATTTTATAAATACCTCAATAAAAATTGTACCCCTTCGAATTTTTTCCTGAAAATTTGGATTCCTACATAATTTGACCCGAGGAATCTAATGGTGAAAAAATTAATTTTCCATTTCTTCCAGTTTTTGACAAAAAAAAATTATGTCGAAAAATGTTGGTCGAAAAAAATTTTCGACTGCAGATTTGAAATCCTCGGGGTCGAATTAGTATATAACCAAATTTTCAGCCAATTCTGCGAGAAAAAGTTATTTGGGCCAAAATTTCATCAAGGGGTGTACCTACGTTTTTGGCCATTTTTGAAAACACTTCATAAAAATTGTACCAGTTGGAATTTTGTCGCGAAAATTTGGATTTATATGTAATTCGACGCGAATAATTCATTTGTGAAAAATTACGGTCATAGCTACTCCCGTCTTTTACCTGAAAAAATTATCTCAAAAAGTATTAGCCGAAATTTTTTTTTAGTGGCACCATTGGATTCCTCGGGCCCAAAATAGGGTATAAACAAATTTTTAGCAAATCGGAAATTTCGAAAATTTTCGACGTTTTAAAAAGAGCATTTTAAATTATAACCGACATAATTTGTTAAAGAAAATATGTATTTATATGTAGTTTGATACGAGGAATCCAGTGGTGCACTTAAAAAAATATTTGTATCTTGATTTGTGTAGTTAGTTAAAAGAGTAGAGTATGGCGGGAGGTCTTGTGCTTGCCACATCAGATTTTTATTCCTCAAATTCCATTATCAGTCAAGAATTATTATAAATATTATATTCAGTGGAAAATTCTGATTGTCAACATAGCTTGTAAGTTTCCAAGAATAAACAGATACAATAGTAAATATCTGACAAGTCGACAAGTATGATGTACCAACATTAAATGTTTGTATTTAATCCAATAGATTAAAATCAACCACTCTAAGTTTAGAACTGCCAATCATATCTTATTATTATCTACGTATGAACTTTGCTTGACCTTAAAGTTTCCCAATATACGCTCATAAAAAATCAATTACCTCATGATTCATACTGTTTACAAAACTAAATAATAATAGCAAAAACAGCCACAATAGGATTAATGAGAGCTCGTGTTTCTACCCCTATTTAGGGGCCAGACATCAAGAGGGGTGGCCACATAATTCGCCGCGGCTACAGACAACAAAATTGGTTTGTTTACAAACACACGGCTCGTAAATCTTGCCCACCCTGTATGTTATGATGACTGTGAGACTATGGGAAGAGAAATGGGAGACACCGTTATGGGGCTCATGATTGTGACCTCTGACGCAATGAAGCTTATCAGAACCATGTTCTGTTTGAACTGTTACTCGTTTTCCTCATAAAAATTAGAGCGTAGAGATTATCTGATTAAATGTGGCACATTAGGTTAATAGTCGGTTATCGGGTAACAGAATATTCATAATAAAACATGATCAAATGTGAACATATCATTGTTAAAGATTTTAATACATAGCAAAGATTTAAAATGAGTTGTTATTTATTAATTCAATTTGTAATGGAATCATTTCTATTTTAATATTTTTAACAAGAGCTTAATTAAAATATAACACAGCCGAGTATTCAAATGACAAGTACGCGTAAAAAGAGATGGCCGGTTAGAAATTTTAAATTGGTAAACAATGTCAATCAAGCGGACATAGATAATGAACAAATTTTTTGGCACAAACCGCTTCTATATCTTGAAATAGTGTATAAATAAGTCGTCCAGCTCAGTTTTTCTCTTCTCAGTTGCGTTGAAGCAAGTCATAAGTTGACGAACTTTGATTCAGGCAAATTATTTCTCTCCCTTGCCGCTCGGCCAACTCTGGCTGCACGGACAGTACATATCGAGGTACATATTAAGGGGACAATGCAAAAGCAAAGGCGTTGCGGCAGCACTATACCTTATTCATTGATTTTAGTGTATTATAGTATTATTTGCTTTCACCTTTAAAAACTAATTTATTATACATAACAATATTTTGTACTTTTCATTAAAGGTCCGATACATGTTTTTCTTGTACACTAAAATTATGCATACCTAGTACATATTTTTTACATGCACTGTAATTAAAAATAGAAAAAATTAAATCTAATTAGATTTTGGTACAAATATCTTCACCGTAAGTAATATTTTTTGAAGATTGAAAAGATTAATTATTGTCAATTTTTTTATAAATTTGGATAAATAGGTTTTTATTTGTAATAAGAATAAGGGAAAAACTTATTTGCAACTTACGTTATAAAAAAATTGTCTTTATCTGGTCTGGTAGCATTAAAGAACTATAATAAAATAAATTTATCTAATAAAACGTTGAAATCTTGTACCTAATCCATGATCAGTTGATTTTTGTTTTGGCGTAAATAATATTGACAAGTAGTGTTTTCCTCTGAACGAATCTTATGATTCAGGTGATATTAATTTCTGGTGTTTGAGTATTTTAGATTTAAATGGGCACCATGTACGTATACATAATTTATATTTATAAGTCTAGATATGGCGAGAGGTTGTGTGCTGGCCACAACAGATTTAAAAAAACATGTAACACAAGAAAGACAAGTCGATCTTTAAATTATTTCACAGTAGTCAGTGATTTCAGTATCATAATGAATGAATTATTAAATAGTTAAAGATTGAAAAAAGTTTCCTAATGGCCCATTGACACACTTAAGCGAACCCTAAAAAATCCTTCACACTTATATCCCTCGCGACCAATTTTCCGTATCTGATGTAAACAAAAACAGCCATCACTCCCCATAATGCAGTATCGAAAAGTACATATAGTTCAGTTTACACTTGCAGCGCAAGTTAACAGTAAACAGCGAACAGTTTTTCGTCGCCTGGCAACGGAACAAACGTATTGTGTTTGCTTTAGTGAAGTTCAACGTTCCGCCGTATGAACTGTAACAAATAGCGCCTTGCAAGTGTTTGCGAGAGAGAGATAGCGACAGATAGACAACACGTTCATCAAAGAGGATCTTAAGCATTGTAGTGCGGATTAATAGGGAATAGAATGCGGTGATTGCTGGACAAAGGAAGTGGGGGCGATGATATACACTCCGTTGCGGAGTATAATATAAACAGGAGTGGACACTACGTATCTTAGCCCTGTTCGAACGAGGATTCTTTGAAGATTCTACGATATTCTGAATCCTGGAAAAGAAGTTTTCTTCTTTCTATTAAATTGCGGTGCTGCTAAATTGAATCCAATGAGTCTTGGAAAAGAAGAATTTTAAAAATTTTGATTGATTCAAAACCATTCATTTTTTTTAAAGATTCAGAATCTTGAAACTTCTTTTTTTCCAGGATTCAGAATCTTGGTAGAATCTTCAAAGAATCCTCTTGCGAACAAGGCATTTTTGTTTACCCTGGAAAGGAAGATGTTTTCTTCTTTCTAGTGAGAATTACCTGTTAAATTGCGGTGCTACTAAATTAAATCTTCAATGAGTCTCGGAAAAGAAAAATTTATAGTCTTCAAAATTTACTTAAAAGGATCAAAACATCAGCGTACTAAGTGCTCCAAACCTTACAGTCGTTTATTTGTTGAGTAGGTAATCCTAATTTTTAACTTTTTCCAAATTTGATCTGTTTGTGGCATTGTCTTTCTCGCACTGTATTTGACATTACAAAATATATAAAATTTTCATTTAATTAAAAAAAAAATTAGGTTCCCGAAATTTTCCACCCCCGATTTCTCAAAAATGGTAAGAGTTATGGACTTTATTGTGTCTTTAATTAATTCCTCGCGTCGAATTACATGGGTATACAAATTTTCAGCGAAAAATTCCAACTGATACAATTTTTATGAAGGATTTTTGAAAATTAAGGGGCAAGCTCTGGGGAACTCTTTGCATTTTCTCAGATTTTAAAATCCTTCATTAAAATTGTACCCATCGGAATTTTTTGCTGAAAATTTGTACACCCATGTAATTCGACGCGAGGAATTCAATGGTGACATAACCAAGTCCATAATATTAACCATTTTTGAGATACCGAGGATTTAAAAATTTTAAAATCATATAAATTTATTTATAACTTACTTGAAATGCGATAAATACAATGCGGTTCACCACAGTTCGATATAATGGCTTAATTTTTGAAATATGCAGTCTCAAAGTTTGAATTTGGCATTTAAAACCTTGACAGCTTATCTAAATAAATACTTAATAATAACTTAATCGTTTTACAAAATATAAATAATATAACAAATAATTATCACAAATCAAGACACTAAGAAAAACCACTTCCAATATATTTCGCATCGCAATATACCTCATCTCAAGTCTCAATCACTTACCTCAGCCTCTCTCTCTCACTCTCTCTCCTCTCTCCTCTCCTGCTGAGTCAGTCTGAGTTCTCCTCACAACAAAGTCAAGTTTCAAAGTCTCCGATCAAGCGACTAAGCCGGTTCTGCTGCTGTTCGCGCGCATTCCTTGCTCAGTAATACACTCAGTAACATACTCAGTAACATAGCAACGTAGTCACATAGTCGTCCGTGCGCGAATACGTAGCAGGACTCGAACACGTGAAACTGTGCGTGAGAAAGTGGAATTGTGAGTGAAAAGTGGAATATTGTCAAGTGATAGTGAAGAAGATTGGAAGTAAAACATTAAGTTGGATTAAGACTGTTAATTGGAATGAAATGTAAGTGTTCTGTAGTTTAAGACTGGTTTAAATTAGTCAAATTTGAGTTAATGTTTCTGGTACCAAATTGCAATCTTGATAAATTGTTTGACCGAATCGAAACACTTTCAGGAAGAATTCAATGCAAACTATTCAGTTCCTATGTGTCTTCTTTTTTAAATTCACTCCTACTTATGATTTGTCAATTGATGTGACTACTACTCAACTTGGATGTGGCAGCCTCACATGTTTTATGTTATCGGTGTTGATTAAATTTACCGTGTGTGCGGTTACCAGCTGTCAACTTAATCATACTTAGTTTATAATTAGTGGATGACACTACATATTAAATTAATAAAGATCACTCAATTTAGTCAATTTTTAACTGTATATATATGCATAACTTAGGTTTGCTGGCACAATTCAAAACAAAGAAATGAAAAATTTTTTTAGTACATGCTCTCTAAAATCGTTACTTTACGAAAATAATATTTTAGGGGATCTAGTCCTAGGCAATGAGCTGTTATTTACATTTTATGGGATTATTTTCACTGATTGTCATTGTTTTATCGCCTACATTTTTCAAAATTTTATTTTAATGTTATATTTTATAATAATTTCGAATAGTTACTAAAAAAAAAATTAGAGAGCATACTATACTAAAAAAATGTATACTTACTTACTAAAAATGTATTGAGTACTTTTGCGTACTTGTTACATAAATGATGCCATGTCATTATAAACCTGAATATGAGGACCATAATAGCGTTCATTATAGGCCAAGGACCATAATGACTTCAATATGGTACTCAGTTCCATAATGAAATAACAAACAATTCGTTACTAAGGAAATTTCAAAAACAGCATACCAGTTTTTTAGATCTAAATTTTTTTGTCCAATACCAAATAATTTATTTTACTTTTTGACTAATTTACGCCCGCAGATAAAATTTTGTATGCAATACGAATCGTTACCAATCATGATACACGTTGAGTTATCAAACTCGGCTTCGCCTCGTATAATAATCTTCACGATTAGTACCATATTGGAATCAACAAGTTCAAACTTCGATTAGTAATGTAATTTATTTCTGTGTCAAATATTGACTTGTTATTATAATAAACAAAAGTCAGATAGTAGTATTATCGTAAATTTATATGTCTACTGTTTTGTAAAGCAATTTTTTACGTAATTTACTAAGTAAATTTAATTGCGGAACGTGCATGCTACTTAACTTAACGTCTATATAATTTACGAGACGACCAGTTTCACACAGCTTAAATCTTAATTGTTGTTTATATGAAAATCATCAAATTGAAATGATGACAGTAATGTTAAACACATTTTTATATTGTTCAGCTTCAAATAATACGGCAGTGCAATCGGCTATAACAGATTTAAATTCAGATATAGTAACTCGTTTTATTTTCCTTTTAAGTAGTAGAAAGTGTTAGGTAATTCTTGTAAATAAATTACGAAACAGCAAAACTAGTAGGAATCGGTTGTATCAATGATTTCATCAAGAATTCCGGTTTTAAATGATTCATAAACCAAAAACTATGATTAGAATTTACATGAGTCAAGATTCTTCATTGTTTAGTGTGTATAATTATCTTACAATCTGATAGTGAGAAAGAAAATGGCGCCAACCAGTACAACTTGTTCAATATTTACTTAGTGTCTCTCTCTCGCCCGAGGTGAGAATTAAAAACAAATTATTTCGCTCTAAAATTAGTACAACATTCTTGTTTAAAAATTTGTTGGCTGTAATTTATGTTCATCTGCAGGTAGGCGATACAGTTTGATGATATATTTTGGGATTTGTAATTTGACTACAATAAATTATAGCACTTTTACCGATACATTAATTAAACAACACCTAATAGGACTCATAATTTACAGTAATCCCGTAATTCGTTAAAGCTAATTGATGACTCAATAAAATATCAAATATGACATCATTAAAAAATTGCTTGATTTATTAGGCTAAGCAACACCAACAGAACATAAATTCTCACCTGAGGAAGTTTAAATTATTTTTAAAGAAATAGGTACAAATGTTTTTAAAAATAATATCTATAGGTATATAAAATCGGGCATTTTATTTTCTAATAGATTAAAACACTATCTAACTACGGAAATAAACAATACTCGTATCAACAGATACGTTCAACCCGTTCGTTATGTTATCAAACAGGTCATAGCGAACAGTTTCAATTTTTGTTTAACTTTTTAGAAGGCGACATTTGATAATGAGTTATTTCTGACCGGACTGTACTTTGCCTGCTTCCCCGCTTTATGCGGGCATGCTCTTAATGTTTTTTCTTGCTAGGGAGGAAAAGTACTTTTCCTCCTGCTTTTTGCGGGATACGTTTTTCCAATTTTATCGTCATCCGATTCATCCCTTTCTTCAACTTCTAATTGATTTTTGGTGCAGGTATTGAAAAAATATCGGTGCATCTCGGGACAGAAGTGTTCTCCCGACTCGTGCGGTGACAGCCCTCGCTTCGCTCGTGTTGCCAACTCCGCACTCGTCGGGAAAACACCACTTTCGTCCCTAGTTGCACAATATACTATTATTCACATAAATTAAAGTAATACTTTTGCTGTATCGGTTATATTCAAGAATAAAATGTTTAATATTTATGGTCGCGGGCAAAATAGTGTACACAACTCGCTAGAAAGTGACAACATTCTGACTCATACGTTATCAATCACTTTCCTCGCGGATTATGTAATATAGGTACTATAACGTTGCTCTTGGAGAAAACAGTATTTATCGCCGAGTTAATTATATTAATTTCCTTGATTTTTTATGCCTCGACGAACAAAGAGAGCGCTTAAATTTCTGTTTCGAGTAACTCTTGGAACTTTCCGTGGCGTAGCCGGTCGCTTTTGGTGGAAGAAAAGTGCAATTTCATTACCAGCAGATAAAAGAATTCCTCTGGTGTCTTCGTCTCCCGCATAAAAGGTTGTAATTAAAATGATAATCTGCAATCTTGTTCTCTGAATCTCCGCCGGGTTTATTTTGTAGCGAGGTTTCAATTCTTTCTGTAGTTCGAGCATATTTCAGCTTGTTCAAGCATAGTTTCATTCGGTTACATTTATTTTAATTTTAAATCTGCTGCTGTGAACAGAAAAACTGTAATTATGCAGGAATGATGCCCTTTGATCTGAGAGAGCAGTAGGCACTTAAATAAAAGCATAATTAGAGTTGGAGGTACAGTTTATTTTTATTATACAAGAATTAATATAAAAAGCACATTGAAGAGGAGACCATAGAACAAAAATAAAATAAATGTTAATTTATTTTTTATAAAGGTTAAGTCACAACTTCGTGCATATATTTTTATGGCATATAGTGTTCAACTTACTTATCACCGAACTTTCAAAATTCTAGTTTTTTAACAGTATCGGGTCACGGTTTTCATATGGAATTTCGTAAATTATATTCTTATAATTCTTTTCTTATATTTCGAATTTTTGTAGTTTATGTTTACGCATTTGTATTTTATGTTTATTGTTATAATCGTCCTGTAATTGGAATTTTAAATCCTGTAGGATCGATTCTTATAAATAAATAAATTTACTATTCTTACAATTGCACAATTAATTTCAATTTCAAGTCAGATATCCATTATTATTATTAGTGATGCTGTGAGACGAGACGAGACAGAAAATAATCAATTCTCGTCTCGTCTCGCAATTTTCAAGAGAAGAAATTTAAATAAACCCAAAAAATTTAGCTGCCATATTAAAAGCTAGAGGTATAAGTATTTATTAACTTTTTTGTACGTGTTTCTCACTCAATTCTTGTTTTAGCAATAAAAAATGTATATCAAAACCAAAAATGCTACGAACAAAGTAAAAAAATTGACGTTTTTGAAGAGAAAAATATCCAATTTTTAAGATTTTGTGTCGAGAATTCTCAATTTCTCGAGAACTATTTCTCGTCTTTATAGTTTTAAATTGTCGCCTTATCCTGAAAATCCGAGACGAGAAATTTATTGGTTCTCGTCTTGTAATTTCGAGACGAGACGAGAATTAGACGAGAAATTTTTCGTCTCGGCGGCATAACTATCCATTATCAATGTGCTTCTTGCGAAAATTGGCGCATTTAAAAAATATGTTTTTGTTCCACGATCAATAAGTTGAAGATTATGTGATGTGTCATTTAAAGTTGTGCATCACCCTGTATATTTGATAAATGTAGTCTACATTCATTCATAAAAACAGTTTGGGTATCACTGATTTTCTAAACTAAATTCAAATAACATTTTGAACACAATATTCTTATAGAAGGATAAAGTAAACCTGTTGAAACCTTGTCTGTGCTGTACTATGAACCAAGGAACCGATGTTTACGAGTTCAGTTTACCTCGGATTGTCGTAGTGCATGTATCCATGTTTAGAAGATAAAATGCATAATTTTGATGTATTTAAGTGTAGAAATGTCTATAAATTGCGTGTACCTAATTTAACTTTTTATTGCATAAAACAATATAATAATAATAATAATAATAATAATAATAATAATAATAATGACTATTTTAAAATTAATGTGTAGTGCTGTGAGCAATTTCAAGACTTTCTAGAACACCTCATCATCGTCAGAGTACAAGAAAGGTCAGCATTTTTATTTTATAAAATTTTAACGCATCTCAAGCTTACAGAACCCATTCGGCAGAATAACTTCAAACCAGGTTATTTATTTAAAAAATTATTGTTGTTGCCAACTTTTAAAATAGCATAAAGTTATTCTCTTAGATAAAATATAGTTGCAAAGAAACAATAAATGTCTTTGTAGTTTTTAAGCATCTATTAAACTGTTAGAGCAGTATATTAGTTCATTGTTTTTAATTAAAATTATTATAGATAATAGCATCACGAAAAAGAAAATAACTTTAACCTCCAGTCCTATTCAAGAACGAAATAGAATCGTGTGACTTGTATTCCCGAGCATTGTATTTATCTCTTTTTCCGCGTAAATTACGAATTGTCCGCTCTGAAAAGAGTCTCCACAAAATAATTCATCTTTAAAATTAAGATTTCTAAAGCCCAACTCACAATCGCCGAACAATGACAAAAATCTTCTTCTTTAAAAAATTCCCGTTGTATCATTTTGCTTCGCTGCCTCCAAAACCATAACACAAAGAATTTTCGTGCTTTGAGAAATATCAAATTTCAAGAAACAAAAGATATATTTTATATAAAATAAGAGAAAATTGTCTTCTTGATTAAGGGGAGAGTATAAGTCACCGGATTGAAATATTAAGAAAAAAGACGTAGAAGTTATGCCCACGTATTTTTTGTTGTGTTTCATTAAGGAGTGAAGAGAAAAATTGCGCTATATGAGTCAGTGTAAACAGTTTTTTATCTGGGGATTTTTTATCGCGGTGTCAGAGACATTAATTTATTGATAATTCTATTAATAGACTGGTATTTATTTTCGTATTTCACACGTTAATTTATCATCTATTTTAATAACTTTTAAATGTCCTGTGGAAAATAAACACCAATATATAAATTATTATAACGGACTTATGATTGGTTTGTGCAACAACTTTAAGAAATTTAACTTAAAGTTGCCGATTGATTAGTTTGTTTATTTAGTTGTATAAATATAATATATAGTTTCTTAATTTATTTACTTATTGTGTTTATTATTAAATACAAAAAGAGTTTAATACTTTATAAACAAGAAACAATTTTAATAGGTGGTAATTACAATTATTAATCATTGTTGTGTTTTTACATTAAAACAGTGCGGACTGTTTATAACACTAGTAAGTAATTAAAGGGTAAGAATTAAACGCTGATCAGTGCTGATCCCTGAAATGCGCTGATCTGCGAAGAAATACACAGATGGACGTAAAAACCCGCTGATCTACATTAAACTAAACTAAATAAAGAAACCAAATGATTTTTTAGTGATCCTCAAATTTTCACTAATAATATCACATATGCATTAATTCTTAATTTTTTGAGTGCTCGTGTACCACTCGAGCTAATTAAGACGTTGTTGGAATGCAAGATAAAAAATTCCTGGACATGAATGAATGCACGAGTGCATATTCGGTAAGAAATTCGCAATGACACCGCCGCGCTATTTTTGAATTATTTTACAATAGAAACTTGAAATACTTACTTTTGTATTTAACATTAATAAATAAGTATGTATTATTACTCAAAATAACAATTTAACCAATTTTTAATTTAATGCCAAAGTGCTAATGACGGTTAAGTTACCGCTTATTAATTTCAGTTAAGCTGCTAGTAAAAAATTTCCGCTAAATTTTTATATAACCATGGTTACTATTATTGTAATAAATTCATCCATTGGCTGTTATTTGTGTCATGCGATTTTCAATTTTATTTCTTCACTCGTTACAACTTACAGCTCGGTCCCGGGACTTCTGGGAAACCATGTATTATATTTCGTGGTCTGATATGACTATCGATATATGTGAGGCTGCCACACCCAAGTAGGGTGAAAGATAAATGAGAGAAAAATGAAAATCTCTTGGTTAGATTCCCCACAAATTTCTCCCTCCCGATTTGTCGTCTTGTAAAACTTTCATGCGCCATTTAATATTGAAGATCGGTTCGATAGCATCTGTTTCTCATTGAAGCTAATGAATTCGAGAATTCAGTTCTGAATAAGTGAACTGAGGGCTTGTTCCAGAGGTCATATTAATTAAAAAGTTATTTATAAGATTTTAAACGTCTTATTGCATGCGCCAGTATCTGCTGTGTATCTTAATTAATGCTGACAGCGCTAAATGAACACAGAACATGAACGGCATTGTCTTGTGGACCACCAATCATAATCGCATTACAAGGGGGATTCTGTCTTTTATTGGGGATTGTTTTGCATGATTGCAGATAAATAAAACATAATCTTTTACTACAATCGTTTCATTTCAGTTCAGGGGTTTAGTTATTAATTTGAATTATTTTACAAATGATGTTGATATTACGAATTTTTTTTTAATTACTTTTTATTCGTAATCAGTAGGTAAAGCTAACTGTATTATTCCTGTTCAACGACCATATACGAAACTAATTGTTTCCATTGTAGTTACCTTGCTACGAAAATAATAGTAATTTGTCCAACTAGACAACTAGAGAGGAAAAAAAAGTTTTCCTCTCGTGTTAGACACAACATTTTTTTCACGAGATATTTACAAACATTGTTAATGTAGAAGAAACACGTAGGTAACTAGAAGTTAGGTATAACTGCCATCTATCAGAATGACGTTTAAAAGCAATGAAATTTTTCACTGCAGTCAATATGCCAAATTAAATTTAAGTTGTAAAATTGTCACCCTAGTGGTAACACTGCTTACTTTCCTCTCTAAAGAAGGAAAACATACTTTCCTCTCTAAAGAAGGAAAACTTACTTTCCTCACTATTTCGCGAGAAAAAAAAGTTTTCTCCGCATGTCGTGAAAAACAATATTACCTATATAGTAATATACATCCGTACAACCCGTACATTATGATAACGCACACTGCTGAACGCACGTTTTAAATTTTTGTTACCCTTTTAGTAAACGTGTGTTGTCTATCTGACATTTGATAATAATTTTTCCTATCATTTAGTTATTTGCATTATTCCATTGAAATGGATAAACATGACGTTAAAAGTGATTTTCCACATACATTTAAGTAGGTAGGTATTATACTTTTGGTGTATCTGGTATAGGTACCTAATTTATAAATTTAAATAGAATTTGTATTCTTATTATTGAAAATATTGTATCATGTATATTTGTTTCTACGTAAATTTAAAATTATGATATTGGAAGTTGACATTAAAATATATTCATAAATCCTCGTGCGTAAAACTTTGTATTTTTTATCTGCATATCAAAACAAAATATTATAGGTTTTTTATTACCTAACGTTCATTATTTTCAAGAATTAAATAAGAAATAATAATAATCAACCACATAAAATAAATTATACATTCAATATAGTTACGATATTCTATTAAAATTTAATAATGTAAACTACTGTTTCGACTTATTACGAAGTTTCTCTGCGGTTTGTGTGGAAACCTGTCATTCTGGTCTCGTAGATTAAAATATTATTTTTATTTTGTCTCGGTTTATGTAAATAGGTCATGACAAAATAGCACGACGCCGACGTAAGGCGTCCCGACGTAAACGTCAAGACGCCAGAAAAATATTGCAAGTCGTTCAGGTGCGCGAGAAATTGCCTCAACATGGAAGTTGCATCATGTGCTAAACAAGACTAAATGTTATTGAGAGACGCAAATACAACTTTATTTCAAATCGCACTACTTTTCATAAATAATACACTCTTAAATGCTCATTTACTCTATGTCTGAAGCCTGTTTTACACGATTCAACTTATTGATCAACAAATTGTTGCGTGAAACAAGAAAAAATTCAACAATTTTCTCTTGATCACTAAATTGATAAAATTGACGAAATAGAACGTGGTTTTAAGGAATTCTAGGGATTTTTTTCTTAGTTTTGTCGTTGCCAACCTCTGGTCTACCATTTTTATTTTATTAAAGGATACCCCTGATATCGGTAGGTTGGTACCGTTGGTATACTATTAAAATTTTGATAACCTTTTGACAAAAACTCAATGTGTGTAACAAAAAAAAATGTTTGTACTAAACAAATTGTTGATCTAGATATTGATGGTTAAATTGATCAATTTATTTTTTATATTACTAATAGTTATTTATTAATAATTCTAATTCTAAACCAATAGAATTCTATTAAGATGTTGATTGAATTTATTTGTCATACAAACAGCATAACTCTTAATGTATGTATTCGAAGTTATGGTACATCTGTATATCAAGTACCGACTGTAAAAAAGTGTTGGATAAATGTTTGAAACTGTTGAAACAAATACAGGACTGAAAAATGTAACAAAAGGCATGTTATAATGTTTGATTAAGCTTTTTGAAACTCCAGCCGATGAAAAATATTTATTTATAAGAATTTGTGGAGCCACGAGCCAGACAATACGAACATATTTATTCAGGTAAAACAAACAGAAAAAATACCATACAGCTAAATTCCAATATTGCTTTTAGATTCCTATTCAACTAACAATAGTAAACAAAAAACTTTTCTCCCTTAAACAAATATCGAAATGAAAACTCAAAAATTGATCTTACGAAAACAAAGTAGAGCCCCAACAATTAATTTATATTTGGACATTCTTATGCTCGCTAATCTTTATGTTTCTTTATTTTTCTATTGTGGTCAATTTAAAACCAATTGACCTACTTTTATTAACATAACTTATATTGGAAGGAGAAAAAAAAAATGCTTTAGCCCACATGTGATATACCAAATTTTATCCACGACTGCTAATAGTAATTTATTATACAAGACGATAAAGAGATCATTTATCGAAAAGTGAAAGATGTTAGTTCACGAGTGACGAAGGAACGAGTGGGCTATCTTTCACGTGTCGATAAAGACTCTTTATCGTCGTGTACAATATATTATTTTATTTTGTACTTAATGTTAATTTGTGTAAAAATATTCTTATTTTACTTAAATTTTATTTTATCTACTCAAATTTTACTTTATCTACTCAAATTTTACTTTATCTACTCAAATTTTACTTTATCTACTCAAATTTTATTTTATCTACCCTCGATGTTAAAGTAATACTTTATCTACTGAAAATGAACGTATAAAACCAATTTTTAACATTAAGTACAAAATAAAAATTATTAATAATTGATATTTTTGTTTAAACGTCAGATTTGATATTTTAAAAATTATATATTTTGACAATTGATAGATGTCAGTTTCAATAATTTCGATTTAAAATCAAAGCAACAGGGTATAAACAATTTGTTTGAAAGCAGGACATCCTGTCAGTTTTAATTTCAAACAAATTTTTAATTTGTATGTTTATATGAGATATTTATTATTCGTTATAAATTATTTATTATGGGACAGTAATTCAAAATTGATTTATTCCAATAATATTTAAGGAATAGACAAGTATATTATAACCTCAACACTGCTGTCAAATATTGACAAAAATCTTATTTTTATTAGTAGTGGCTACGAACGAGTGAAGTAGAATAAATGCGAGAGGTAATAGACAAAAGCACATCATATTTCTTCACTAGTGAGGTAATATAACTAATTACCTCAAATAATGAAAAAAACTAGTATATCACTGGCGTGGATAAAAAATTTTAGACGTATAGTTTTGAAATAGTATGACATCTAAAGGATAATTAAATAATATTTTAAAACGCAAACATGGATTAATTTCTTTGCGTTTTTCTAACCGCATTCATCATTCGCACGCCGCGTGCGGTCAGAGCCACCTTGGATCTTGCCACTCAAAAATGTAATTAATTCGTGATTTGCAGTCGTTTGTTTCGCGAGTTTCCTCGCGCTGAAAACGTGGACATTTTTTGTCAGGAAAACTTGAAAAATCTCACTGCGGCGGTGATGTATGCTTCAGAAACATTTTGCGGTTTTAATTAATAAATTTCACAATGTTTTTAATGTTAACCGGTGTTATTAGTTGGCCTTTCCTGTCCGCGCGACAGAAGCTGTGATATGGAAATTAATGGTACCGCAAATGTACGCGCTTTTGTCAATGAATTGACGTCATGCAGTAGTAATGTTATGCAGTAGTATGGAGACAGTTTTTATAATAATTAAAGCCTCATTCACATAAACATTTATTATTAAGATGTTTACGTTTCAGATAGTTTAAATTTTTATAACTAAATACGAGCATTCACACTCCCACTTTCAAGCATTGTGAATGCTCATATTTAGTTAGATGTATTCAAACTTAAATCTAAACCTTAAAATTTAATGTGAATGTGCTTAAGTCTACACTTAATAAAACTTTAATTTAATTTAAAGAATCATTAATGATGTCTCCGAGACGAGAATTTTCTCGAAGTTACGAGACGAGAACCAATAAATTTCTCGTCTCGGGTTTTCGAGATAAGACGAGAAATTGTTCTCGAGAAATCGAGAATTCTCGCAATTCAAACTTTGAAAATTTTTGTACTTATATTATTTACCTACTTCGAAAATGTGAAAAAATATTATTTTGCTCATAACATTTTTTGTTTTGATATACTTAAATATTTTTATTTCTAAAACAATAAATTGTGTACAAATTTAACAGGAATGTATAAAGTATTCACTTCTAGCTTTCCAAATAATGAGTTGATGGCTGAAAAAAATATATTTTCAATTACGGATGACTGATGATTTTTAGTATGTAAGTCTGCCATTTTCAAGTTGGATAATAGGTGTTCATAGTACCTACTAATTATTCAATTTACTGACTTTAACTCTTCTTGTTTATTCAGTCGATTAAAAATTGCCTTAAAAAGAAATTTAATAGAATCACTGTAAGTACAATTTTATGTTAACTTTCTTTATTGCATCATCATGTATTTACGTAAAAGTTAGATAATATTGAAAATGTGTTTTCACATGCACACTGTAAAATTCTAACTTAGGTAAACTCAAGCTATTTTCTTAGTCTTAGTAAGTCCTCACAATTTCTTCTTTTTCTTCTTTTATTATTAAATGTTCTGGATTTAATATCTATTTGGTAAAGTAAGTGTTCATATTACTGGGTTGTTCTGTTCTGTCATCCTGTATAATCTGATTGACTATGAATGGAATAAAATAAAATTTTAATTATTTGGGCAATGGCAAGATTTGTAAATATATGAAATTCCATTTGAAAGAAGTGACCCAAATGTTGAAAAACCTGGAAACTAAAATTATCAAAGTATGAAAAAATTCTTTCAGTTTTCATTTTAGCACTATAGGCTATTAAAATGTATGCACGAAATTATGTGAAGCATGTGACAGATCAAAGTGTCAATTAACTGTCAAGCCTACGATAACGTGACGTCTCATAGATTACAATCACAAAAAATATCATCAAGTTTGACAATCAAAGCAACGAGGAAAAGTTATCATATAAATATAAATTGATCAATTGTATCTATCTGGGTTTTTCCTGTACAAGTCAGTAATTAATTTAATATCCAGGTATAATTAAAAATTGACGAGTTAATAACACCAGATCGATTTAAAATAAACTAACAGTGCGTGCTGAGCCCGAGTAGGTCAAGTTTAATTCTGGCGTATTTTGTTTAACATTCATAAACATGGAAGTGTTTATCTCGGGAAAAATCTCACTATCGGAGATTCGTGCCGTTGTGACACTGCGCATGCGCATGTAATTCATGTCGTGATCGAGTAAATACAACTACTACTCATAAATATTGCAGATCAAGTCGGCCCTGCTGCACATTCAGGCCAACTTTGATCGGCGTTTGCAAGCTGCTTATTTCTGCAAACATGTTTATAAAAAATTACGGAGTAAGAGAAATTTTCTCTGATTATAGAGTCGGGTGCAATTGGATTGTTCGATAACTGGGTAACACTGATTGCGTGAGCTTATGTAAGAAATGTAAACAGAAACAACTATTAATTTCTAGTATTTTTAAAGACATTCCGATTGGAGTACAAAATTACGTCCAAATAAATAATAAGCGTAGCAGCATTTTGTCAGAAAATCTATATAATTATTTTTATTTCGAGATTGAATTGACTTTCACGTAAATTTTACACCCTATACAGCTTCTATTGTCTCAAGGAGTAATATTCAGTCAAAAAAAATTCAGATTTTCTTTCATCAATTTTTTTTATTCCTGCTGAAATTTTGTTGTTGAATAACTCCAAAACTATAAAATATATTTAAATTCTGTTTGCGCCATTGAATTCAGCGTAAAATTTACTACATTTTTGGTGCAAATTATAGAAAAATATTTAGCCGGTCCAAAATGGCGGCCGGATGAAAAATTCCTGCTACGAAGTTTAAAATTGAGATAACTCGGAAACTAGGCAAGATTTTTGAGCGCTGATTTCGGGGTTGGATTCAGCATAATTTTCTTTATTGAATACAATATCTTTCTGTAAGATAAAGTTCTGGATAACTTGTGTTTCAGATAAGAAAATAATATAAAATGAAAAATGTATTTATGTAGAAATTCGGATGTATCTATAGGCGCCCGAAAATAAAATGTCAAAACCACAGTAATGTACTTCCACATATATTTAATCTACGGATTTTAATACGAATTTTTTAGCTACCTTGAAATAGTGTATAAAGAAGTCGTCCAGCTCGGTTTTTCTCTTGACTCAATTGCGTTCAGGCAAATAATAATTTGACTAACTTTGACTCAGCTCTGTGTAGAACATAGGCACATTATTTCTCTACCTTTCCGTTACTCCCAAAGGACCCCGCACCAAATACATGGGACCAATAATCTCGGTGAAATTTTCTGTAACTTTGGGAAATGACAGTTCTCGAAGTCTAAGACAAACTTTCAAATGCAACATGGGTCTGAAAATGCCTTAATTTCTCGCTATCCACGTCTCAAAGTCCGAAAATCACGTTTTTCCACTAGAAGATACATGGTAAAATCCACAAAACCCATATTTTTACTGGCAATATTATTAGTATTATTGTTGAACTTGTTGTTGTTGTTATTAATTTTCCAGTCCCCTCTTTCATCATACCCAGAATGCCAGATTTTTACTTTAATTCAGGTAAAAATAATGTACATTATCTTGTATCTTCTAGTGGAAAAACGTGATTTTCGGACTTTGAGACGTGGATAGCGAGAAATTAAGGCATTTTCAGACCCATGTTGCATTTGAAAGTTTGTCTTAGACTTCGAGAACTGTCATTTCCCAAAGTTACAGAAAATTTCACCGAGATTATTGGTCCCATGTATTTGGTGCGGAGTCCTTTATACTTAGGTACATCTTAATAAAAATTTCATTTTCGGTACCATGCTACTGCACTGTTGAAGTAGTAGAATCTAGTGATGTTGTCTGAGACATTTCTGCCGTCAGACTGCAGTCCCCCCTCCCTGTAGGGGAAGCAATTCTCCTGGAAATAATCTTCGGCTTCCGCACATAGTTTCTTACGTCTCATGCTCGTTCCTCGGTGTAAAGTAGTTGTAACATGTGACGCTAGTGACAGTCTCCTGTCTCCCGCTAGCTTCACGGCGGTGGAATTCCCCCACCCCTGCTACGTGCATCCCCCCTACATCCCCTGGTCGAGTAAATATTTGACGTTGTCCACATTCCCTTGTGCAAAGAGCGATGCGCGGGCGTGTGTGCTGGAGCATCACGTGCGCGCTGACCAGACAGGGTGGGGAGTTGACGGAGGGGAAATATCCGGGGGGAGGTACTAAGATGCAGGAATGGTTTTATTTTAGAAGAGAAACTATTTGATTAACAAACAACAGATACAGGTGATGCAACTGTATGCATATTTTGATGGTAGTAGGTACTATTCAATTTTTTCAATCCGGTACTGAATTTTTTTTTACTGCGCTTTTTTGCAGCATTTTTATTCAGTTTTTAACTAACTTACTGAATTTCATAACTTTACTAATTTTCATTAATTTTTTATGGGCTTGTTATAATTTTTTTTTAAATATATAATATCATAAGTGGTTTAATATTGCTGGAAAAAATTCAGATTGTTACGAGAGTTGTTGCCTAGCAAATTATTGTGTGACATTGACAAAAAAAAATCACGAGCTCTCAAGCGTCACAAAATAAATTGGTAACAAGCTCGCGTAAAATTTTGCCAAGACGAATGAAAAAGTCAATTTTGACACTAATTAAATCACATGTTGCTAAGGAAATTATTGAATCGTCAAAAAGATTAACTTTTCAATACTAACATAGTTACGAAATTACAGCAGTCTATTGGCTAGAGAGGTGCGAAAAAATTTGTGTAATGCCTAGTGCACACGGGGAAACTTTTAACAAAGTTTCCTGAAAAAAGTTTCCAGAAAATGGAGATTTTTTTTAAAACAATAAATATGTTTATGATCACATGTCACATTTGACGATTTGACAAATAAGAAGTTAGTTGCACTTCACAATGTTTCCTGAAAACGCCTCATTTTTATAGGCGCCGTTAAAACTTTGAAGTTTCCGGAAACTTTTTCCAGGAAACATGTCAAAAAGTTTCTCCGTGTGCACTAGGCATAAGTGAGTTTTGTCAAAATAAAACAAGGTAACTAGGTAAAATCATGAATTTTTGTTGGTTTAGAAATGTATGAGTGGAATAGTCAAAATAAAATATCTCCATTAAAAACTTTTAATTAAAAAAAATCATGCAAGTGGCCTGTTAGTCAAAATTTAATTTTATTACATTCATAGTCTATTATGCGATCTTCAATCCAGTGGTACCAAAAATGTGTTCCTTGCGAAAACTGCTTTTAAATTTATGAATTCGTAAGCTGACTTATGAAATTAAAATATATGCACAAATTTGTGAATCAGTCTGCACATTATGCCTTTTTCTCAACTTGGGTGTGACAGCAAGATTATTACTTGATCGTCTTAAATGTAATCCTGGTTGCAGAAGAATCTCTTTGATGCCACTTTGGCCTTTAAAGATCGTCGCACTGATTGAGATTCTGATTGCGTCAAGACGAATCGATCTAGAAGTGGTTGGATTCCACTATAATAACGTAACATCTACCATTCTACAATTATGGGTACTTATATCATCTTGAATGGATACCTTCAAAATAAAATAAAAAGTTCAGTCATTTTAAATTCTCACTGCATAAATAAATTGTTATTAAATTCTACTTTCAATCTTTATTATTAATTGTCAAATTTGTCAAACTGTGCGCATTGTATGCGCAAATTTGACAAGTTGTGCGTTGCTGCTGTTAGAATATCAGTTTTCATGTATTGGTATTTAAGTCTAGGTCGCAAGAAATAATTAGCAACTAATCCTGTAGTGAGCCGTGCCATAGCGAAACAAAAACATGACAGTAAACATCCGAACAGCACAACCAAAGCCAAGTAGATTAGTAAGATTAGCGCATAGAACACAACACACTCGGGTAAGAATTCAGCTCAGCAGGATAATGAATCCTGCTGCAAGGAATTCCCGACTAATTGGAAAGGAACTGAAGTCGACGCAGAAGAAACGCCGCCGTGTTCTCTACCTACTCACTATAATTAGCATATGAAATATGCATGGCTGATAACAGCCAGATAACAAAGATAATTAAAATGTATTGCTAACACCGAGGCTAATGCTGTCTTAATGAATTGTTAACCGCTGTTTAGTTGCCACACAGAATGCCGGGAAGTGACGCTTTATCACTATTAAGTGATGAATAAATTTATTTATCCACATACCGGTTTTCAAAGAAGAGAGCTCACATCTCAAACCAACTAAAAAAACTTCACTACCTATACTCGTATATTTAAATAATTTTTGCCAGAATACCTGACGGCTGCTAATTCCACACACAGTAAAATATGTATACAGGGTGATTCACAACTGCGTGCAATATTTTAATGACATATAGACTAGGTATTTTAAAAATCACAAAAATTATAATGCGAGGGTTGTCCGTAAAGTAAGGTTCCCAGTGATGTTTCACAGTGTAAAACATGTTTAATTCCATGAACGCGTACATTTTTGGAAAGTTCAGACTTTTACCTATTTTTCTACATAGTCGCCACTGCGGTCAATGCATTATTGCATGCGGTGTACGAGCTTTTGAAAGCCTGAGTCAAAAAATTTACCGCCAAGCCACGCAGATACGTCCGGAACGCTCCTCATCATGGAAGTCAGTACGCCCGTTTTTGAACTCTCTGCACCGTTTGCGCACGTGTTGTAGGCTCATACACTTGTCTCCATAGATTTCGCATAGCTGGGAATGGGTTTCTACCGGCGCAATGTTTTTTTGCAGACAGGAAACGGATCACCGAGTGCAGCTCACATCTGCAAAAAACATTGCGCCGGTAGAAACCCATTCCCAGCTATGCGAAATCTATGGAGACAAGTGTATGAGCCTACAACACGTGCGCAAATGGTGCAGAGAGTTCAAAAATGGGCGTACTGACTTCCATGATGAGGAGCGTTGCGGACGTATCTGCGTGACTTGGCGGCAAATTTTTTGACTCGGGCATTGAAAAGCTCGTACACCGCATGCAAAAATGCATTGACCGCAGTGGCGACTATGTAGAAAAATAGGTAAAAGTCTGAACTTTCCAAAAATGCACGCATTCATGGAATTAAACATGTTTTACACTGTGAAAAATCACTGGGAACCTTACTTTACGCACAACCCTCGTAACATAAAATTAAATCACTCCATCCTGCAAAGTCTTGGCCCACTCGGTGGCCATCCAAACATTTTGCAATATTTTTACACTAGTGTACGGCAGAGATACCTATATTTAAAATATTACAAAATACTTGGGAACAAATTTTATGTTTTTAAAAAAATATAGTAATAAATTTCTTAAACTTCTGCAGTAAATGTACATTCTGGCTACAAAACTTTTTGATCATGGGACAAAAATAATTTTTTTTAAATGTGTAAATTTAAGGATAGTTTTCGCAAGACAAAAAGAATTTTTTTAAAAGGTGTAAATTTAAGGATATTTTTCACCAGAAGCACATTTTTGTAACCACTGGATTATTGATCGTATAATAGATTTTTATTAAATACAAATGGAACAAAATGAATTGTACGCACTGGCAAGTATAGTAAATTTATGAAATTTCATTTGAATTGTACGACCCAAAACTGAAAACTAAAAATTTTCAATTTTTTTTCAGTTCCGTAATAAGTAAGTTGAGAACTATATCCCATATCTGTCTTGTCCTACATGCGAGTGATGACGTACGATCTGCCAGAAAAAAATGAACTATACATTATACAAGTCTTATTACAGTTCAACACATTCTTTATTTAATTATTTATTTTATTTCAAGACAACCAATTAAGGAATAAAGCATAAACAAATTATGCAAGATTTGAATCAGTATTGCAAGTATTGTCGTACCATTCGCATGTTATTGAAGTGTAAAAATATTTTTGGTTACGATGCATTTTGACGTCACATAAGTAAGTGTGTGTTATATGGAATACAATTTTGTTTGGTAATGTCTGCAGACAGAAATAACGTTGTCGATCTACTAATTGTTTTATCTAATCAAAAATAAACAGAAAATATTAATTTCTGACCGTCAACTCAAATATTTATTTTACAATTAAACTTGTTCCAGTTTTGTTTATTTTTAGATAACGATATTTTAATTTAGACCTTACACTAGTATCACTAGTTTAAATTAAAAATAATTGGGATTACTGGTTTATAAATGTTTGAATAACATTTTTGACATTACTACTATGTACTTATAATCAAAAACTGAGTAATCGTTACTCTGTAGAAGTAGACATATTCTTCTTTTCTATGAATAATTTTTTTTTTAATTACATACTCTCGATTTATCGTTGTAATTTTAGCAGTCTAGTTAGTATACTTCTTTTTGTTTGTTTTGTAGTATTATTTGCTTTGTGTTAATTTCTCCTCCCCTTTTATTAGGGTCTGCCTGTTGGGTAGCTGTATTTAAATAAATAAATAAATAAATAAATAAATAATAATAATAAAATATTGAAATGGTAATTTTAAACAATCTACATGTAATAAAATATTTATATAAATATCATGTTGAAACTCATTTGCGTACAAATGCATGCATATTGTTTTTGTTCTAATAATACAACAACGTTTTTAGTTAACAATGAAAAAGAACAAAACATTTTTAAATTATTTTATGTTTTAATAAATTTATTTATCAACCAGCGTATTACTACAACAATAATTTCACTGTTCATATTCATATAATCCGGTAGTTGGTAACGTATTTCACAATCTAACTATATATTCCTGCATCTAAATTAGGTAATAAAGTTAGTAGCTGGTGTACACGGAATCTTTATGGTTTCAGTTTTCAGTTTCATGAAACTCGTGCAGCGAAATGAAGCCAAGCATTCTGAAACTGAAACGTAATATACAATTCGTATAAGTGCGCACCTGAGAGTTGTAGTCTTACTAGGCAGGATGCAAAGCCTTGTTTAGTAGGATACTAAAGGAAAAACGCATCTTGAATGCAACTGATGCTGCAAGAGAATTATTCTTGAATGCTGTTCTCTTAGCTTTAACCTGCTGTGTGTTTTATTATTTTCGGAGGTAATATAACAAGCGCTATGATTATCATCGGTGATAGCATGAGTTGGTCGATGAAAATTGACCGAGTGCGCAGCACGAGTTCAATTTTTTGAAGACTAACGATTAATCATAGCTCGAGTTGGAGAAAATATTATAATAGTTCAAATTGTTTGGTTATATTTTTTCAATAGCTGTCAAAAATGTTTTAAATTCTATTTACCTTTGTCAATTTGGCGTGTTCTTCACTATTATCTCTATCGTGACATATTTTAAGTCTGTTTTTGACAAACAGCAATTTCAGATTGAGAAACTGACAGTTTATAACTAATAAACAAAACAGTTGACTTGTAACAGCGGTGATAAAAAATATCTTCGATTTCAGCTAAACAAATTAGTCAATTATGTACCACGTGATACATGAATTACATATTCACATTTAAGTTTTTATTTTATACACATGGATTCTGTGAGTATTCTTTCCCGGAGAAAAAGAAATTAACTGTTTTTGTTCTGAAGCTATCAATGAATTAGAAATTATTTGTTTAACTAGACTTATTGAAGATTCAATTTAGCGGCGCCGCTATTTGACAGGCAATAATTGCTGAATCATCGCAAGATGGCTGCAGGAACTGTACAGCAGAGGAGATTTGTGTGCAGTATAACTGAAACAACACAAACAGTCGGTCTCAGAACGTACCTATTTGGTTATTCTCCATTCTGGTATTATTAGCATAATTATTGATATATTGGAAAGAAATATGTGAGTTAATCTTTTAGTTTAATGATTGGATCACTCATTTAAAAAATCGTGACAAATTAAACTAACGTATTGACTGAATAAATTAAATTAAGAAATGACTAAACAAAAGAACAAAGTAAAGCTAGATTCAAACATACGCAATTATAAGTATAAAGCTAGATTCAGAACTACACAATTATTATAAGTAACTAATTTAACCAACCAGCGCTCAATGTTCGCAGTTATAATTGAAATTGGAATATTTTGGAAAAGCTGGTTGGGTATTTTAGTACTTATACGTATAATTGGGTTCTTACACTTATAATTGGATAGGTTTCAATCTAGCTTATTGGTTTATACGAGGGGTCGTTTTTATATTCCCGGACTAGGCATGAAAACAAAAGACTAGAGCAACAAAAAAATAATTCAATATATTTCCCCTGCTTTTGTATACAGGTATAACACCGTTTCAATAACATCTTTAATCCAGTATAAAAATATTAATTTGGTTTTTCCGCAAAATGGCCCTCAACAGCTGCTATAAGTTCATCATTGTCCCTAAATTTTGTCCCCCTTAGTGTTTTTTTGAGATTTGGGAACAAAAAATAGTCACTGGGTGCTAGATCTGGACTATAAGGCGGATTTTCAATTTCTTCGAAGCCACAATCAGCTACAGCAGCTTTTGAAAGTCTGGACTTTTGTGCACTGGTGCATTGTCGTGGAGCAACAAGACACCTTGCGTCAGTTTTCCGCGTCTCTTCACTTTAATAGCATCTCTAAGGCGATGCATCAGGTTTGCATAATACTCTAATTGCTAACTGCTAATTGTCGCTTCTTTAGTCTTGCATCCTCCAGTACCAAACACTTGGTTTTTTCAACAACATCTGAAGTGATCACGTCAACAGGGCGCCCTGGACGGGGATCATCATCCAGTGATTCTCGACCATGTTTAAACAATTTTGACCACTCGCAAATAGTTGACTTAGAAGGGCAATCATCCCCGTATACAGCCAACATTTCTTCAAGAATAATTTTTGGAGGTTTTCCTTGTTTTGTAAAGAATTTTATAACAGCCCGGTATTCGATTTTATTCATTTCGATAGATATACAACGCGCGACGACACAAACTGACAGATAATAAAATTAATAATGTTGCAATTGTTTTGTAAATTGCCACACAAGTTACTAAGGCATATGTGATTAAAAACAGCATAATGAAAAATTGCATCAAAATTCTAAACAGCCCAGTCCGGGAATATAAAAACAACCCCTCGTACTTATTTTCTGATTATTTTTATGATCAACAATTGGTGAAATAAATACATCTGTACGGTTTTTCTTTGTGATGTGTAGAATTTCTATTAAATTGCAGACGCTAAAATAATGAATAACCATGAAGATGAAGTGAATGCAACAGCAACATTGCCATGTCTATTTATAGTATTAATTGAAAACACATAACTACGGTATATAGTTGATTACGTGTTACAACACAAAGCAAATATCCTCGAAACTGGGCCACCTTTGTACGGCTCCGTATGAATCACTTGAGACTTACAAGACGACAAATCAAGCCTTATGTGCCGCAGTCGCATTTATCATTAGTGCCTTGAATCACACTTGCCATGCAAATACCAATTAGCCTCTCATGATTCATTTTTCCCTATTTCCGTCAGATCAACGATACACTTATTTACGTTAAACACTGGGTTGGATTTTTAAAAAGGTTTCAAACGAACGAAAGGCAACTAGAAAAATGAGAAACACACTACGTTTTACAGTTTATCTACGACTAATGTATAACATTCAATATGTGTTTTTGCTACTTATGGCCAGTTGCACCGCTTCCACTTAAATTTTAAGTTTTCCTTCAATGAACAATATCGACTCAAAATCAAAATGTCACATGTAGAAATAATATTGCTGTTATAAATTTGATTCGATATTTTTCACTTAAGTGACACTTAAAATTTAACTGGAAGCGGTACAAATAGCCATTAATGTCATAAATTAATCCCGCAGGGAATAATAGTTATTATTCCCTCTTCTGCACCAATCTGAAAATCACTTTGCCTGAATCAATTTCTCTGTACAAATTATGAATAACATTGCAATAGGTGATACATTAGGAAATGTCAAAATTTTTGCGTATTGGTATTTATTTTATTAAAATCTTATACGTTATAAACTAGTCGTAGATAAAGAGTACAGTATACAACTCGCTATAATGGCTATATTCCGTCTGATGATAAAAACCCTCGCTCGCTTTTCTCGCTCGTGTTGAAAGCTTCATCTTCGGGAATAATAGTATCTATTATAGTGTCGTGTAATATGCTATTATTTTTCAACAAATTTTCCATAGTATATATTGAGATGTGCTAGGTTGTTCCAGAATAATCTAATATACAGGGTGTAACAAAATTTAAGGTTGTATATTATTGGACGCACTGATGATGAATCAGAAAGAATTTTGTTGAAATTCGCAAATTAAATATGGGTCCAAGCAAATGACACATTCTGTAAGTACCTACCTACAAATTTCTTTTTTGCACTTCCGGGACTAAAACTCTTCTTTAGTCTAGACTAAGGTTCTAAATTTGATCCCAAGGGATTATTTTTCATATTTAATCCCGTTGTCAAGGAATTTAATTAATTAATCCCGTTGTTAAGTAAATACGTGCTATTTGTTACAGAGTATCTATGGTAACAATATAAATATTTATCATAAAATTTACTGTCAAAATTACAAAATGTGTATTCTTTTAAACTATTTTGCATTCGTTTGAGGATGAAGTGCAAAAAATAGCGTATATACCACAGGACTAAAGTACCTTTAATCCTTCAGGTGATTATTTCACTTTAGTCCCTCAATATATAATATACTATTTTTCCTGCTTGTAAAATTATTATTACATTAATGTAATTACACTAATAAATACTGCATAACCATTGTTTAACTTTTTATGACAACCAGTGATACCCAAAATGATATTGTTTTGCAAACTACTATTAATTTTACGTATTTCAACAAAATTCTTTTTGATTCATGATCAGTGCGTTCAATACCATACATTCCTAAATTTTTCTTACACAGGTTGGGTTACACCTTGCATAAACCTGAATGTTTATATGTCTGTCTGTTTGTTTTGTGTCTAGATCTAGAATCTAGACAGTATGTCCGATCCTCCTGAAATTTTGCATGCAGGTCTCTTTTGACTAGGGCCAGATTTTACGGTATGTTTGACTTCGATCGGCCATTACCGGTATATACCATTGAAATGAAATAAGAAAGATAGTTGGTGTTTTTAATCGGGTCATTAATTGGACTATAACATCAAGATTTAGACCGTTTGTCCGATCTTCATGAAATTTTGTATACAGTCTTTAAAGGTATGTTTTAATTCTGCGGGACAATTAGGAGTGGAGGTTGAAAATGTAGAATTTATACCATTTGTCCGATCCTTATGCAAGTTTGCATGTAGGTCTATTTTGAACAGTCAGATTTGAAGGAATGTTTCTTTATTCCGGGAAATGTCGAGTACCTACCCATCTCAGTTAGTGTTTTAATAATCTAAAGTCAATAACTTAATAGACGTCGATGATAAGCTTTTTTGCATTGATTTCTCTCTCCTCGTGTCGTTATAATAATTCAGTGGCAGGTTCTTCTGGCGCTAAGTTTGCTCTAGTTGTGTACGAAACACAACGCGAAACAACATCGAGACAAGATGTATTGTTCGTTAGTATTTACCCGAACAATCATTATTCAACAAAGGATGGGCTGCTAGTCATTTATCATTGAGATTGTAATGTAATGACTCTGCTATAAGATTCCTTAATGTTACAAGCATTCAATGCAATGCGAGGGAAACACTACGACCTTCTGAACACTGAGCAGACAATCTTGTTGTGCTCTTGCGAACACCAGAAATCCTCAAACTTGGAGAGAGAAAATCATCATCTAACAATTTCATATTATTATCCATAAATCCCAAATATTAAAAAATCTGACGTGGCCATCACACAACCTTCCGCCATATCTAGACTTTAAACAGAAATGTATACGTACAATCTGGTGCCTATTTAAAATATACAAATAAAAATCTAAAATATTCAAACACAGAAATTAGTATCACCTGAATCAAAAGATTCATTCACACGAAAACTCTTCTGTGTTGAAGCAATCCTACGTTAAGTTAGGAACTACATTTAATAGCTTAATTATGACTTATATAGCGCTAGTATGCCAACTTGTCACCCGTCTCATCTGTCAATATTTTTTATACAAAAACAAAAATCAACCGAACATGGATTACAAGATTTCAATGTTTTATTTAATAAATTTATTTTTTAAATTTTACTGCAGTTCTTTAATGCTACCAGATAAAGACAATTTTTTTATAACGTGGATTGCAAATAACTTTTCCTCTTATTCTTATTACAAATAAATACTATATTTATCAAAATTTATAGAAATTTTTTACACTTAATCTTTTCAATCTTCAAAAAATATCACTTCCGGTGAAGATATTTGTACCAAAATCTAATGAGCTCTTTCTATTCGTATACAATTGTAAAATACCAAATATCAAAATTTTTGGGTAATTCGAATTTGAGTTATCCAACAGACGGCATCGGCCCGGACCACACACATACACACACACACACACACACACACACACACACACACACACACACACACACACGCACACACACACACATACATACATACAGACATCATCGGGAAACTATCAAAAATGAGTTGTAAGGACCCTAATTCGTGCTCATCCACTAAAAACTCACTACCCGATTTTTTGCATGATTCCAATACCTTCCTTTACAGGTAAGCGGAAGGTAAAAAGTACATTTTACGTCTATTAATTACGAATTACTCAGGAATGAAGTCTCAATAAAGTTTTAATAAAAAACACTTAATTAGGGGAAAATTATAGTCGTTTCTCTGATATAACGTCGACTTTTGACAAAATAAAGTCTTTTTGAAACTGCAGTTCTGATTCAATTTTCGAAATAAAGTTTTTATACTTACAAATATTGCAATTTGCATTTTGAAAAGATAATAAAAAAAGTTTTGACAGACTATGGAATTAAATTAGTTCTAATGAACGAAACGTTAAATTTATTGATCATTTTGTATTTTCCTAGATTCCATTTTGAACAGTTCTCATACCAGGGACGTGTAAAAGTAATTAAATAGAAGACTTTTACTTGTATATAAAATAGAATAAAATGATAAAATATTTAGGAGTGTAAATAAAATGCTTGTATAATTTCTGGTTGTTATGTATAAACATTAAAACAATAAAACAATAATTATAATAAAAACAAATATAAAATACAATAGTAAACTTGATAAAATAATAAATTAAAATGTGACATGACAGATTGCCACAGACGTAACTAAACGTAGGCCAGGTGGGCCAAAGCCCACCCTACAAAGCCTTGGCCCACCCAGTGGCCTACCCAAAAGTTTTACAATATTTTTACATTAGTTTACGGAAGAGATACATTTAAAATATTTAATAATGCAGATATAGATTTATACTTATTTAAGGCACAAGAAATTTTTATGAATATGAATTGCGGATAGATATAGAATGATTGCCGGTAAATGTTGTATTTTTGCATAGATGTACTTGTCAGTCTGAGTGCTCGTGCAATCTTTATTTATGTATACATATTTGATTATATTCTTAACGGGGTATTGTTTTTTGCGAAATTAATTTCAGGAGAAAATTAGTCAAATTCCTTCAGCAATAAAAAAAATCGCCTCGTTTCGCTCGACATACTGCTGTATTTTTCACCATATAAAGTGTAGTCCACTTTAATTTTTACTGACCCACCCTTGGTCCACTTAAATAATCAAAACCTAGTTACGTCCCTGTCTAATACTTACCTATATCTACCTCAGTACCTAAAAATTTAAATTGCCGCTTATAAATTAAAGAGACTTTCCAAGTGTACCTACCTAGTTTACAAATTTTATAATTTTATGATGACATCATCACGAAAATTACTTTTGATAAGAATTTGATACTGCATTACGTCAACTGATTTAGTTAATTTTGTAGGGAAACATAAAAACTTAGTAGTACTTCTTATAATTTAGTTTATACAATTTAGAAAATGATTAATAATTTAAAAATATGTCATGATCAAAAAGTTTCTAAGAATTAATATAGATCAATTGAACAATTAATATAATCTAATGTTAGAAGAAAAACTTCAAGGAAATAATTGAAACAAAAGTATTCCTTGACTACTCATCATTAAAACAATCTCTAGGTCAATATTATTCTCATTTTCGATAAGAGCTTTTGTTAAACATGTCTCTTACTTAGACATGACAAAGCTAATCACCGATCTGTACATATTTAACAGACACCTCATATGTTTAAATAACAATTTGTAATCTTCGTAGAATGTATTGTTACGCTAGTGATATTTTTATAAACTGTGCTACATTTATCGCTTCGTCTGCAAATTATCAAGCACAAATATTTGCTTTCGATTGGGAAACAACGCAATAGTTAGAATGAAACACCAAATGCTGACAATAGAAGGAATGTCAAAGAAGAAGATCTTTGTCACGTGGTATAGCTAGAGTCTATAGACGAACAATTAGGATTAATTATTTATAACTGCCTAATGGTTTAAAAGCAATATTATGTTTAGGTTGTACGACAAAATTATTTATTTATAAGTACATATTATATTCATTATAACTGTTTTATGTTACTGATTAATGGGTAACAATAGCATTTGTCCGTTAAAATATAGCATATACAGGGTGTAACCCAACCTGTGTAACAAAATTTAAAGGTGTGTAGTATTGGACACACTGATCATGAATAAAAAATAATTTAGTTGAAATTCGTAAAATTAACAGTAGTTAAATTAACAATATCATTTTGGGTACCACTGCCCACTTGACAAAATAAAATCCCCAGAACATTTCAAGAATGTGAACATCCCGGCTTGTTACTTGCTATATTTGCCCAATAACATCCTAATAATATCTTTGCGATTGCTAATGTCCGCCCTTGGTAACATTATCTATGTTACAAGGTTACAACCCAATGTTGTAATTTGGTAATAATATCACAATTATGCATTCCATGTAATTCTCTGAGATGTTTGTATTGAGCATGTAATTTTTGATCGTACTCAGGATGTGGCTACGATAGACTTACGTAACATCACTTAAAGTACAAGAATAAGATATTTTTAAACATCCCATGGACGATTCATGTCAAGTGGGTGGTTGTCACATTTAGATACAAAAAAAGTTAAACAATAGTTGTGCAGTATTTATTAGCGTAATTACATTAATGTAATAATAATTTTACAAACAGGAAAAAATAAAATTTGGAGGTACTTACAGAATGTTTCATTTCAACAAAATTATTTTTGATTCATGATCAGTGTGTCCAATACTACACATCTTTAAATTATATAGACCCTTAAAAATCAGTCGTTTTATAAAACGCCTAGACTTTTTCTAACTGACGCTGCATATGTCACATCATTATATTACACAATATGCCAATACTTTTGGTATAAACTGTGAACTGAACTAAATAAACAACAATAACTTTCTTGAATTCCACAGACTCGGTTTTGGTAGACACTCTGATTGCACTGAATTAAATAAAAACCCAAACCCTTTCTTAGTCTTAAATACCTACTCATTTTGCTACAAACTTAGATTGAACTGAACTAAATAAACAACCCAATACCTTTCGTGAGTCCCACATACTCAGTTTTAGTTGATTGAACTGAACTAAATAAAGAACCTAATACCCTTCGTAAATGAATTAAAATGATGTGACATTGTGTTTTATAATATGCCTAGGCATTTTATAAAAAGCCTAATTTTACAATCTACCTTCGACATATACAAACATATTTGCAAAGTAACTGGTAAATAACTGTCAAAAAGTTTACAGTAAATCTGAATAAATTCAGACAGATGTTACATCAAATACGTCGTAGATAATATTGTACTAAAATATAATATGACAGTTAATCATTAATTACAACACTCGCCTGCTGCTCGTGGCGCATTTATTGCAATGAGTAATATCCTAAAATAATAATTAAATAATATACTCTGTTTTAAAGTACTTATTTTTTGTTTCAGGTTAGTACAAACAGCGGACGTTTCTTGTCATTTTCCTGGGTCCCTATTGGTTAGGCTTCAAACAAGGTTTGCAATTTTTTTGCTAATCAGTATATTAATAATCTCTTCATTACTCTTAATTTCTTGCCGTCATAATTACTGCACAAAGAGCTGATGCGAATCTAAATAACTAATGCAACGTAAAGATTCAAGATTACTCATAATAAAAACCCTTCGCGATGATATCTCCTACAACATTATTATATTTTAACCTCCTAAGTAACGTACATTAACAATTCTGATATTTTTTCTTGATTGTATTCTACAATAAAATTGTAAAGCAGCCTTGAAAATTATCGCGGTCTAATCGGATTTTGATAACAGCCAAAGTACACATTTGGCTTAACAATGATACAGAAAATAGTGTATAGGAAATCGTAGGTTTAATGATGTTTGATTTTAAATAAGAGTTTTGTCAATATTTGGAGGAACAGGTTAATTTAATATTGAAAGACTGTTATCGTATTTAGATACAAATTTAGGTGTGTTGGATAAATAGTACAAGTTGTGTCATAGATTATGTAGTCAATGGCCTTGTTGACACGCTAATTTATAAAGTCAGACGTTAACAGTTACATAAAATGTATCTATATTGGTGATTCACAGTTTCGTGCATATATATTTTAATGGTATAATTCAACTTACTAAATTATGGAACGGAAATAATTTTTTCAAAATTCGAAATTCGAAATTTATAGACCGGGAGCTCATGACAGGTGTTGGTCTCCGATTTCATACTGCATGCCTTTTGGAGGATAGAATATGGATCCTATGACAACAAAGAAAAGCGAGTACTAAACCCTTGTACGCTTTCCGGTCTTATGGAAAATTGCATTTTTCCACTTGCACAAAATTTTTCTGGTTTTCTCTGATTTAATAATGCATGCCCTTTTAACAAAAGAAACTTAAACACATTTAAAGTCTTAAAAATTATAGGCATGCGATTCGCAGAATCCCAAAGGGCTCAAACGGTCACGTCTTGTAAGAAAAAATATGATTTTCCGCGTTTCCATACCTACAGCATGCCGATGAAAAGAATTAATATTTGTTTCATAAAACACCTATAACCAAATTGACATGCAGTTCTCGTTGGCCTAAGGTTGGAAAATTTCGGAAAAGTTTTGTGCAAGTGGAAGTGCAATTTTCCATATGACCGAAAAACGTGCAAGGGTTTAATACCCGTTTTTCTATGTTGTCAGGGTCAATATACTATCCTCCAAAAGGCATGCTGTAAGAAATCAGAGACCATCACCTGTCATGGGATCCCGATCTATTACGAGTTTTTTGATCAAACGATTTGGTCCACTATTTCCATGATATTTCATATTTAATTTTTAACTGTCCTGCCACTGTATTCATTAAAATTTAATTGTATTCCGTTCATAGTTAATCAGATATCCATTATGCAATTTTCAATCCAGTGATTCCAAAAATGTGTTCACTACAAAATTGTTAAAAAATATATTTTTGTTCCATGATTACTACGATATGTATGTATGTATGTATTATGATTTCGGGATTTGAACCTCATTTGGGTTATATCCCTAGGGTGACTTGATGGCACACACACAGTATTATACTTTGTGCGCCATTTTCTTGTTTATTTTACACGTATGAGAAGTTGACCCACCCACTACAAAATAGAGCAATGAGGGTTATATTAACATGTAATAGATATGCTAGTATTAAAAATATGTTACAAAAATTAGGTTGGTTCGATGTTAAAACTTTCTTAAAATTTAATTGTTTGGTTTTTATACATAAAATTAAGTTGGGTCTGATGCCGGCATATATTGTTAATAAAGTGCGTTATATAGAAACAAGATATAGTACAAGGAGCCAAGGTGATTTATATATAGATAAGAAAAATAAAACTAAATCACAAAATACCTTGTTCTACAATGGTTTCAAAGAGTACAATGTATTACCTAAGGAGTTTAAAAATTTAAAAGTTAATCAATTTAAATTTAAGCTCAAAGCCATGCTGTGCAATAATGGTTGATTATTTCTTTGTTTCACTTACCTTTGTATCATTATTTTTGTTTATTGTACTTTACAAATTTTTTTTTCAATTGTTATACAATGTAAACAAATGTTTTTGTATATAGCTTATAGCTAAATTGAATAAATTATTATATTATTATTATTATACTAGCCCACCCTGTCAAAATCTATCGTAATCGTTAGTAAAGTTTAGTTTTGTAGAAAATTGCGTTAGATTTGAAAGTTTATACGTATTTAAAAAAAATAATATTTGGGTGGACTAACTCCACAACAACCCAACGCTTTATTCGAAAGTGTGAGGAAAACACATTAATAACTTTTAATTGATTAGTTGATGTAAGTTGTGAAGTTAGCCCACCCAAATATTATTTTTTTAAATACGTATACACTTTCAAAACTAACGCAATTTTCTACAAAACTAAACTCAACTTCTCATACGTTTATTTTACTACCGTGTGTTGCCAGTCAACCCGGCCCTTGTTACAGCCTTTAGCCGGTGCCCGATAGCTAGAGGTTGCCAAGTTAATTAGATCCCAACTTGGAATGGTAACGGGAGTAGGTACCGATCCAAATCAGGCCGTGAAAATTTCCTGACCTGATCGGGATTCGAACCCACGACCTCTGTAACCAGAGCCTAGCATCCTAACCACTATGTCGCCACTATGCTATCCCGCCGTACTACAATATATACCATTAAAATATATGCACGAAGCTGTGAAATACACTGTAGTTTCATATTTAATTGAAAGCCATTTTAGTAATTTTTCTATTACTGCATTAATTCACATGGTGGTATACATAAAGTTTTACCTGGTACCTATGTTTTAAACTCACACATAGTAAAGTGTATTGTATACCACAGGAGACATTTTTGTATAAAAATTAAATTCTTGGTTGCACAGTGGTTCATAATTTTAATAAAATAAGATAAGTGTAATTCCGGAATGCTATTTTTATCTATTTTTGTAAAAGTAAAGTAAAGTAAAGTCAGTAAAAACATCGGCGACATTAAAATTAATTACAGTAGCTCTGTGCCGTTCGGCGCCAACCAGAATTCCAAGAACCGAACGCTCATCGATTATTTCCCATGAACGATTAATTATGTAAAGTCGGCAATCTGGCTCATGCTCTACTAAACCAGCGAGCATTGAACATCGAACACGAACGCGGTTCTTTCTCTGCAACGTGAACGTGAACGCTGCACTTGTAACCAGATGCGAAATTCTACGTCTTCTAGTTTTATGTTTTTTATATTAATTGCTGGTGTATCGAATTCTGTACAGGGATACAATAACGCTATTTACTCTTGCGAGGAGGGTTTCAATTTTATCGCAACACTCCACAAAAGCTTCACAATTTTGCAACGAATCTGGCTACACTATTAAAAATTTCAAACTGTTTAACATGAATAATTAATGATTCGATAAATGCTACGTTATAAATTGCTGTGACAGCAATTAGCAAAACAAGCTAATTTTTATGATTTAAGGAGGTTGGGGACGCCTGCAGTGGCGTACCCACACATTAGCCTTAGAGGGAGGATATGAAAATAAAAATATTTTTGATAATGTAAAACAAAATTAGCTCAACGCCTCAACGCACGTTGGCTGATGTCATTGCATTGCTGTGATATTTATTTTTACAATAATTACTAATTCCTTAATCAAAAATGCTTGACATGCTTACATTTTTACTTCCTTGTACGAAGTAAGGAAGTATTGTAATCGCGAAAAATTTCGGTTCTCAGATTTTGACGGAAATATCCGTTTTGACCTTTTCTGAATCCATTATGACTAGTTTCGACGTGACGTCTGTACGTACGTACGTACGTACGTACGTACGTACGTACGTACGTACGTACGTACGTACGGACGTATGTGTGTCGCATAACTCAAATACGGTTAGACGTAGAAAGTTGAAATTTTGTATTTAGGACTGTTATAGCATCTAGTTGTGCACCTCCTATTTTTGGTTTCAGTCTACAAACCGGAAGTAGTACTTTTTAAAAATATTTCGATAAATATTTAATTTTAGACAATTTTTTTTATTTTAAATGAAAGATTATGTGATTATTACCTACAATCGGTATTTTATAAATATTTTTGTATCTGCTATCATTTAAAAATAATTAAAGTATATACTTATAATTTATAGTATTTCGGTATCTTGTAGTCCATGATCGATTAACATTTGTTACTACGTAAAATTTAAATGATTATGACATGACAGTGACAATAGTAAAATATGCTTTATATCTTCTTCTGCAGTTTAAATAAAATGACTAAAATATATTTGTGAGTATACTAGTATAATAAGTTAAAAGAATTTTTAATATTATTTTACATTTTAGTTATTAAGAAAAGTATGAACACACAAGGCGTACAAGGAAGTCATGTGGTGTCCACGTCAGATTTTTTTTAAATAACTTGCAAATGGTTTAGACAAAGTACATAAAATCTTCAAGAACTTATTTTTAAAGGTTTATTGGAAATATTAATACAAGTTCTGTGAATTTTTCATCATTTTATGATATAGTTTAAACAAAAATTTAGTGAATTGCCATAAGAGTCCATGTAAAACGAGCGAATTTCAACATTTAATTACTCAAAAACCGGATAGACGAAAATTTAAAAAAAATAATTATAGAATCTAAATAGTGAAATGAAGGCACTGTATAAATTTCAGCCTCTCATCATCATTTTAATAAACGGTCACCAACCTCCTTAATATTAACTTATAATACCATAAGTAGTCTTAGTTATGTCGATTATTTTTCTGGTAGTATTACGAATGTTTCTTGTTCTTGGATATGAATATTACGTGTGCGCAGCACGAGTAATATTCGCAAGCACAAGGTACATAAGTGTATAATATATCTACCAGAAAAATAATCTACTTAACTACGACTACGAATGGTATTCAAGAGATTATTCATTGAATCAGATCCAGTTTTTAATTAAAATGGCAAAAAATGCAGTTATCCATTATTTCAGAAAATATTGTGATAAAATTTTAGACGTAACATCAAATGTGTTTTATGTGTTTTTGGTGTTTCTTTACAAATAAAATAATGAATATCAAGTGAAAAATGTTCTAGACCTTTGAAGAAAACCCAGATATAGAAATGGTGTAATAAAAATGGGATATATAGATTATAATAAAAATGTTCATTTGTTAAATAGTCACCTAAAAGTACTAGTAGTGAATAGTCGACACACAACCTTACTAGTACAAAATAATTTTTAAAAAACATTTTGATTGGCTGTGAAATTCAATATTCTGCATTTTAATTGGTCTTTTTTTGACAGATGACAGATGATGTGAATAATCCAATTTATACGATTATTAATACACAAAAATAAATAATGTACATTAATCTGAAGATAGCTATAGAGAGATTATTTTAAAGTAGCTAACAAATAAAAAACCAATAATGTTTTTTGTAAATTTCATTCTAAAGTAGTACAAACATAACCTTAAGTACATACATCATTGTAAAATATGAAGTCTAGATTTAAAACCAAAGTCACAATTGACTTATTGTGACATTTTTCTTTCAATTTGCTAGCAAAAATACCTACAATGAAATTGTGGGTGTGACAGCCCAACAGAAAGTAGTGACTGAGGCAAGCTATCGTTACGTATAATACTCTTCTGCAGAATCCCTCCACAGTACTGCAATGACAGAAGCCAAAGGCAATCGAGATCATGAGCGGATGCCACGGCGGCTTTTTTACACACTCGATGAAAACAGGATGCTAAGTACCAAGTACCAAGTGCTCTGTTATGTCTGATAGTCTCGCGTCTGTCGCAGGAGGAGTATTTTTAGCAGCGGATAATAGTAAATTAGCAATTAACTGATTTAGTGCAGGAAACCGAAAATAATCTAACTGTACAGCTCTGTTTATACATGGATTCTTACAGGATTTTTTCACTAAATCCTGAAAAAGAAATTCACTGTTTTAAAGCTGTCAATTCTTTTCTTAACATAAACATTGTTTTAGTTTTAAGATATAACCTTAAGACATTGGTATACGTAGATGCGGCTGATCGTTTTCATCTACTGTTTTAAACTTTGTCCTAGTTTTTGTTGAAGGTGAAAACGATCAGCCGCATTTACGTATGTTAAACATCTTAAGGTTATGTCTTAAAGTAAAACAATGTTTATGTTAAGAGGTCGAAATGTAAGTAGCATAAATCTCATAGCAGATTCAATTAAGTTGCCTAGAATACTCTCGATTTTACTTATTTTTCTATTCCACTCTTTTCCCCACTACTATAAGACTGCCTAAAACCAGCCCCAATCTCGTAGGTACTTTATCGCATCCCAGCAATGCATTATCATTTTGAAGTTGAAAAAAAAGGTAAGGACAGTTCACCGATGGAAGACAATGGTTGGAGACTGAGCGAAGCGAAAGCTTCAATTTTGTCTGACATCGCTAATTCCTTAACGTTCGTGATGCTTATATCATTTTTGTACTATCGGTCTTCTTTATTCATACTCAAATATTAATTTCTTCGTAATTAATATTAAATTTACATACCGTTCTGTTAATTTACTTACCGTTCAGTTTGAGATTATACTTATCGTTTTGTTTAGCCTAGCGATCGGTAAGATCAACATACTGTCTTGGAAACAGGCATGGTAAGTTGATAATAAAGACCAATTGTGCAAAAAATACTGTAAAAGTTTTTTCATTGCCAGGAACCTGTAAGTTTATTATTGACTTTTGCCCTTTTAAAATTTTAAAAATAATTTTTTATCCGGAGATATAACCTAGTAAAGTTTTCATAAATTGATAATTTTTATGAATTTAATTAATCCTTTAAGTATATAATCCTTATTGAGGATTTCGAAGCATGAAAGAATCTTCAAAGAATCCATGAATGAACGCCTAATATCTACTTAGACTGAACTAAACCAACGAATGAACGAATGAAAATAAAACTTCTTTTCTAGTGACGCAGTAGCACGATATGGGAGTGTCTTTATAGGTGTACAGTGATTATCGGACATGGGTAGCAGGGTGGTGAGAGACGACGGCCGGGGCGCAGCGCCGGTGTGTCTCTGGGAAGCGAAACGTGGCGCAAATCCCACGCGAGAGGTGTGCGGTGCGGTCACTGGCGAGTGGACACTGCAGGATTCATAAACCGACTACACTTGCGATAAATATACACAAGAATTCATACATGCTTCTGAACTTTGAATAAAATAATCCTGCTAAGAATTGTCTGCCCGTCTACCTCTTACAGTATTTTTCAACTTCAAAATGACGTTGCATTTGTAGGATGCGATAAAGTACGAGTTTCGGGCTGGTTTTAGGCAGTTGTAGCGCAATAGAAACAAAATCGAGAGTATTCTACATATTCGGAAAAAATGTAGACGGGCTGCTTAAGAACGAGTTGTTGAAACAGAATCCACTCTGTGGTATGGATTTCATTTTCCTCCTCACATTTCCATTAGTTTGAAATGCGACTAATGAAGGTCTGGGTGAAATGTCAACATCGGCAACATGTACTTGATGCAGGTGGAAATGTAATGCCTCAGCGTAATTAGCTGTCATTATTACCGAATGACATGTTCGGATCATGCGATGTGGTTGCCATTCCGACTGTATTTATTATTATCAGACGCAGTAGTGCTCTGCGACATTGCTACATTATTTTAAAACGCAACGAGTCTATATTTTATGCATGTGCCATAAATTTTTACCATAGCAAAAAACTACAATGGGTTCTTGCCACGCAATCCAGTGTAATCCAATTTGTCTCTGCGCATGCGTGGATTCATGCTGCCGTAGACAAGTACATTATTCTGCTATAATTATTTAATTTCGCAAAGGCTCTCTTTTCTAAACTGAAATATTATCTCATTGTCTTACACCTCCATACATCGTAATGGACTTTCAGAAAAATTATTATTATTATTAACAGTTTTGGATTTATGTTTAGGTTTAAGAAAGTTTGAATACATCTAACTAAATATGAGCATTCACAGTACTTGAAAGTGGGCAGTGTGGATGCTCGTATTTAGTTATATAAATTTAAACTTTCTTAATCGTACTCATGAATGTAAAATCTGGAAAGATCTGGAATAGTCAGGGAATTCAATGTATAAACTGGAAATTGGAAATAGGATTTTTGGCGTTTAAGTCAAGAAATCCAACTTTCTGTCTTGATAATTTAAGTAAAAAGACATTCTAGTTCTAAATTATTTCAATTTCCTTCAGTTTTTGAATGGAATATATCTTTTTTTATTATTTTTGAAATGCAAGCTGTCATTTCAAATTTATTTTATAAAATTAATGAATTATTCAATTGTAAAATAATTAATCTAGGTTTATGACCAGTTAAGCCGCATTTACATAAGTATTTAGTTTTAAGGTTTACATTTATATTTACGTTTAAGAAAGTATAAATACATCTAATTAAATACGAGCATTCAGTTCTTGAAAGTGGGACGTGTGGAAGCTCGTATCTAGTTATGAAATAAAGCCTCATTCAAATAAGCATTTAGGTTGACGGTTTACATTTATATTTAAGGGGGTTTTATCGCTCAGCGCTGCTAGATCACAAATCCTCGTTATTTCAGGTATCCGCGCTGACAGCCTATGTTGTATGAGCACATGTTGTCTCTATTAATCTAATTGCTATGTTTCGCTCCATTTTTGTTTAGAAAATACTCAATTTGATTGGCTAGCGCGCATACAATTTTTAAATTTATTTAACAAATTACTCGACTACTATTTGAAAATTTTATATAATAATGTGATATAAACATTTAAATTTCCAATGCAATCAAACTTACGAAGAGTTTTTCTCAGAATTATTGTTATTTAATTGTTTATAAATGATAATAATAACAATTTAAAAAATTCAACAACGTAGCTAGATTTTAACTGCCTTTATCTTTATATGGTATTTTTTTTAGATTTATAGGATTAATAGGTTGGGAGTAATTCTGAATTTATGCTATTTAGACAGTAATCCGGGTACGATTTTTGTCATTTGAGTGTTCGAATTAAAATGCAGTCCCTACATGGTATGAAATTTCGGCAACTGGTTTAAAATATCCGTATATTTAATATTTTGCGCGAGGGACATACAATATTTACAAACACATGAAATTTGCTTTGTGCATGTAAACAGTGTTTGCGCAAATAATGAATATTGCAATTTGTATCATTGTGACATTTTTCAGGAAAAAAAAAATTGTTACTGCAGTAAGCTAACATTTTAAAATGTACCTCATGATACTTTGGTATGTAATTACATTATAAAAAGCTCAACTTGTCTTATGATTGACGTAGTACATCCCGGTAAAGAAAAGTCCATTTATATGCTAATTACGCGATCGAAAAATCTTCCCCACAAAATCCTTCTCAAATATTTGCCAAACTTTTTCTCACGCAAGGTTTTCTGCTTTGCTGTCTCACAATTCAAGAAATTAATTTACAAGTCATGAACATGAGACAAGAACAGTCACAACGTCACAAGTTCAACAGGTCAGACGAAGGTCAACTCCGTTCCCACCGGGAATTCAACGGCGGTAAGATGAAAAGAGATTTTTGTCGAGATTCTAATTGATATCTTTGCGTTGCATTGAGGTAAATTGCTACCTTGTAGATTTAATTGCAGAGTAAATTTTACAAGTTTATGTGCTACTTCCTCTTGCAGTTACGGTGTACAAAAGCTGTCAATTAGTGCTACCGTTCCTATAGTTCACGAATTATTGTGAACATAAAGAAAATCGTTGAAATGACTTATCAGTTCGTTTTGTTAATATTTTATTTATAATGGTACAAAGATAATAGTAATAAGAGATGGCTGGTCTTAGGAATTTTAAATTGGTAGGTAAACAATATTAATCGAGCAGACATAGATTATAAGCAGTTTTTCTCTTGACTCAGTTGCCTTCAGGCGAGTAACAAGTTGGCGAACTTTGACAGCTCTGTGTAGAACAAGGCACATTCTTTCTCTCCCTTACAGAATCGGCCAACTCTGGCTGCACGGACAGTAATGATAGTTTAACGATGGTCATAACTCAAGAGAATGAAAGATTACTCACGAGCAGAAGGCGAGTGTCGTAATCATTCGAATGTAAACTCAAGTAGAATGCTATACTTTATCCACGACTATACTAAATAATTTACTCATTTTATAAAATAAATTTGCACTGACAGCTGTCAAAAATCTTTTATTTTACCTAGCAACGAATGTTTATGTTTGAATATGATTTAATACAAGACGTTCTATTGGTCAAAAGCTATAATACAATAAGTTTTATTGGTCAATAGCCAGTTGAATATGTTTTTATCACTAGTGAGTAATGGAGCATATTATTCAATGCAAACAAATGAATGCATATTCAATAGTCGTGGTTAAAATAAATTATGTTTCTGTCGTTTCCAATTTTAAATAAATTTGAAAAAATAGTCATTTAAATGCAGTTAAAAAATTGTACGCCTGTCAATCATAATTCAATGAAATTTCAAAAAGCAATATATCTACAAATGCCAATTCTTGTCTACAAAATCAGAACTTTGCTTTTTACCAATTAGAATTATTGATTTTGTATTTTGTCACAAATATGAAAAATAAAGAATCTAAACGTTCTTCAATATTATTCTTATGAATCATATAAAAAATTCGAGTTTTGAGACTAAAGCCTCATTCACATAAGTATATAGTTTTAAGGTTTATATTTACGTTTCAGAAAATTTAAATACGAGCATTCAGTTCCCACTCTCAAGCACTGTGAATGGTCATATTTAGTTAGATGTAATCATACTTTCCTAAACGTAGACATAGATCTAAACCTTAAAACTAAATATGTATTCAAACTTTCCTAAACGTAAACATAAATCTAAACCTTAAAGCTAAATGCATTGCCAATGCTTTTTTATTGGCTACGTAACTGCAACTGCCCTATAAAATTATTTAAAAATGCGGAATAGACCTGAAGGTTACTTTACATGTTTTCTGATTCAAATCTCGAAGTGCAGCACGATTAAAAAATTCAATTAAAATGCAGCAAACGACCAGCGAACATGCAAATTGACCAACATTTCCGCAACGCTACTTTAACGCTAATGTTAACGGTATGTCAAGATAATCACTCAGTTGTTACACACCCTGTATTATTAAATTTCACCCCGTGAGCAAGAACATCCTAGCTCGGTAACTTTATACAACAGCAACATATGGATTAAGTTTGATTATTTAGTTATACCTTACTTAAAACTTCAGTTATTGGAAGCTCATAGATTTTGACAATTTGAAAAGTTTGTATCCTCGAATAATTTCGTTATAGGCGAGAAGGATGGTTAAGTTTGGAACCTAATACAAACTTATACATACATACATACGTTCCTGATCAATAAAGATTTTTGAATTTGAATGAGCATGGTACTGAGATTTTTATCACTATGAACCTAATGTTAAGTCTAAAACATTGGCAAAAATACAAATTTTATTTAATAAAAATCTGAAGTGGCCTGCACACAACCTTCCGCCATATCTAGACTTAAAACATAAATGTATACGTATACAATCCGGTGTCCCTTTAAAATATACAAATAAAAATCTAAAATATTCAAACACAGAAATTTGCATCACCTGAATAAAAAGATTAATTCACAGGAAAACTCTTCTGTGTTGAAGCCATCCTCCGTTCAATTACTACATTTAATATCTTACTTATGACTTATAGCGCTAGTATGTTAACTTGTCACCCGTCTCACCTGTCAATATTTTTTACGCAGAAACAAAAATCAGCCGAACATGGATTACAAGATTTCAACGTTTTATCTGATAAATTTATTTTCTAAATTTTACTGCAGTTCTTTAATGCTACCAGATAAAGACAACATTTTTATAACGTAAGTTGCAAATAACTTTGCCTCTTATTCTTATTACAAATAAATACTATATTTATCCAAATTTATACAAATTTTTGACAATTATCTTTATCAATCTTCAAAAAATATCACTTCCGGTGAAGATATTTGTACCAAAATCTAATAAGCTCTTCCTATTCGTATACAATTGTAAAATACCAAATATCAAAATTTTTGGGTAATTCGTATTTGAGTTATACGACATCCGGCATCGGCCCGGACCACACACATACACACACACACACACACACACACACACGCACACACATACACACATACATACAGACATCATTGAGAAACTATCAAAAATGAGTTGTAAGGACACTAATTAGTGCTCATCCACTTAAAACTCACTACCCGATTTTTTGCATGATTCCAATACCTTCCTTTATATTATATATTATATATATTATAATTATATGTTTTTTTTGAATAAATCGAGGAAGTAATTTTCTAAGACGTTATTATTTAGTACAGGAGATATGGCAGCTTTCTACGTCAGATCACATATTATTAAATTTTGATTAATTATTTTTGGACTTGTTGATAAAAATTTTGTAAAAATAAGAATATGGGTCCCAAGTCAAAAATCATGCAAGTAGCCCATTATGCTTTTTATTAGTTTTGATGGTAACCTTTCAATAGGATTTGCTCCTAATTCCAGAATGGTAGATTTTTATTACCTATAGTGGAGTTCAATCACTGCGATCGATTTATCTTGGTGTAATCAGATCCTCAATCCGTGCAACGGCCTTTCAAAGTGGCAACCAGGACTACATTTAAGACGATCAAGTGGTCAGCTTGATTTCATTACAAGATGTTTTTACAATTTAACGACAATCACACAATGCCAACCGGAAGACTTGAACCACGGAACTCCGGGTTCGTACGCCATCACATGCAGAGAGCTGTGCTTCAACCCGCGCAGCTATTGCCTGCCCAACTTGGGTGTGGCAGCCTTACATATTGTTACATTTATTTCTACATGACGGAAACCCAGACACGGAATGGATGAAAAAAGTATACAGTATAAGAACAAAATAAAAATGTTGAACATAAAAATATACCTACCACTTTAAATGTAAATGCAAATGTAATATTGTAAAGATTTTGTACACCGAAAGGTAACAATAAACTATTTACTACTACATTTATTTTTGTGTTTAGAAAAATATGTTAACAAATTGTTTAACATTCATGAAACAGTTCCACTTGACATTAATTAAATGTATCTTATTCTTGTTCTTTAAGAGGCTAGTCTACCTCCTAAATTCCAGCATAAAACGTACTAACGTAGCGAGTGTTTTGTGGCCAGTACAAGAATGCTCAACAAGGATTATATACTTAAAGGATCAATTAACAGCTATACTTTTTTAACATTTTAATAAACAAAATGTACATGATTATAAATATTCCAATTTATGCAAACTTTACACGGTTATGTCTCCTGATAGTAATTTATTTTTAAAATTTTAAAAAGGCACATCTGTAGATCCATTCTTTCTCTATTAAATGCTTATAAAAGCATTACCTTAAAGTCAATAATATACTAACAGTTTACTCGCAACGAAAACACTTTTACGGTATTTTTCAATTTCAAAATGACATTGCATAGCTAGGATGCGGTAAAGTACGAGTTTCGGGAGTTAAGAGTGGAATATAAAAAAAGTAAAATCGAGAGTATTCTAGACACATAATTGGGATATTATTACCACTGGGTCCGAGTGGTTGGATTCCACTATAATAACATCTACCATCCTGTAATTGAAAGTTAATCCTGTAGGTTGGTTACCATAAAATTCAAATAAAATTACATTGGGATGTTACATAGATAATGTAACTAAGGGCGAACATTAGCAATCGCTAGGATATTAATAAGATGTTAATAGATAAATATAGCAAGTAACAAATAATGTTCTGGGGATTTTATCAAGTGGGGTGTAGCAAGAAATGAAGGATCCTTACTACTCAGTCCTTTTAGCGCTGCGATGTCATCCGCTAGTTCAGTGCGAAATAATGTGTTCGCCGGTGCAAATGGCGAAATTAGAGTTGGTGCGTGGGATTTATAGTGCAGTCGGCAACCCCATAACCGTGAACATCGCTACAACAGCAACAATGAGACGTCTCAGCGACTTTACGACTGCCCGCCATGTGCGTTTTATTTATCCGATGTGGTCTTCAACTGGAGAAGAACGGACAGAGCGCTCCCACCGGCCCCGTAAAAACTAATCGAAAATCGCAATTTACTTCGCAAATATTGACATGCGGTGAATGCCATCAACCAACAGCTCAAAGCCAAAGGGTTTTATATTTATTTACTTCGGTAATGCTCCAGTCCTTACAAGCAGTCTTTACATACGTTTACACTAAACACGAGGTAAAGATGGCACTTACTCGTAGAATACATTACTATCCATCACGCGTTGTATCTAAAGACTGTTTTACATTATACTTTTTTCGTCTAGATTCATGTTTTCTATCCGAGATTCGTTCGAGTCTCATACTTTATTTCCAAACTATTCGTATACAATCGGAATTCTTCGATTTTTTCCGAAATGGTCCAAGTTAGGCAACTTCAAAATAATATATATAATATTCTTACTTATTCTGACAAGTCACAACTTAAAATTTGAGGTTAGAATTTATAATGGAAAAAATATTGACATCACTTGAATAACACGTACAAATGCAAAATTGATAAACGTCAACGTGAACAAATCAAAACAAAATATCAAAACTTTTAAAGGTTGGTCAAACTGACCCCAGATTGAACTACGCATACGTAGACACATCTAATATATTTATGTTAAATAAAAACATTGTATGCTCCACGGGCATCATTGATGTTTATAGCCCTCGGGCGATAAAGACCCTCGAGCCAGAAGCCCTTGGGCTTGTAAACATGTCGCCCTCGGATGAGTATAAATGTCATCATGATGCCCCTGATACATAAAAACAATTTTTAATCAAATTGTTTTCTAAATGCCAAATTTTTTACCTACACTTATGTTTACTGCATTGTTTTTCTACCTGCAAAATGAATATCGATGAAAAATTACAAAATTTATGTTGATTGCTAATAAAAATACAAGTAGGTAATCGAAGAAAAAATGTTGTACTTCTGACTAGAAGTATTTTTGCAGACTTCAATCTGCAAAAGGTTACTTTCGGCCCTGGGCATACAAATAGCTATTTTGAAAATTTGTAAAACAAAGTGCACTCTAATGGCCATTTGCACCGTGTCACTTAAATGAAAAATATCCAATCGAACTTATGACAGCAATGTTATTTCTACGTTTGCTAATACGATTTTGATTCGATATTGTTCATTTAAGTGACACTTATAATTCAAGTGGAAGCGACGCAACTGGCCATAAATGACATACACATTTTTAGAGCCACTAGATCATGTTTAATTGGCATTGGCTTCAAATAGTTGATAACCTTATAATAAAAAATTCTAGTAAATATCTTGTTAATTAATTGTCTAAATGATTAATAGTTTTTTGTTACAATAATTGATTTGTTTCACACACAATTATCAGATAAAAACTAAAGCTATTAATTAGTCTGGCTATAAAAACAACAGTGTTAATTCCCGACACAAAAATAAATCTAGGTAAAAATTTCCATTTCCTCGTCGCCAGTCCATTCCGCAAATTCCGGCGGCTTATCCTGCTGAGTACTCTGGAAATCCTGCTAAATATCCTGCAAAACAGCGCAGGAGAACTACTGATGCTTATAAAGCGTTTTCTTCTTATTAATGTTGACGGTTATGGGCGCCCGGGTCGCTTTTTGTTTACCGATCAGTCATATTTCAGCAGGAGGAAGCACTAGCGCCATCTTTGTTGCCCTATTTCGTCCTTGTTGCTCTGTTTCATCTTACCGGAGTCGGAGTAGCCCTTAATAGACCGGAAGACTCAATAAATGATAGTCACCGGAACATTTAGAAACCTTTATTCGGGATAAGGATGGGTTTGAGATGATATAAATTTATTGGCAGCTATTTCGGGGGATTTACGGGGCCCGTATTTGTATTGATAAGAAAACTCACTTTTTCGATTTTATTTTTCGATCTTTAGCGAAAGACAATTTTTCCAACATAATATACAGGGCAATTCACAACTTCGTGCACATAACTCGTCAATACAATTAGATGAACACTTGAAATGAGGTGAAATTTCACCCATTTTCAAATCGTCGTATTTTTAATCAATTTCGATGAATCTTCGAGGTCGAAAAACTTTAAAGTGTCCACTTTGAAGTCATGCATGCGAACTTTAACGTCACCCCTTCCGCCCCCCCTCTAGCACCGCTGTGTAAAAAATGCTTTTAAATCAAAAAAATGTCCAAGTTTGACGATGTGTACGGAGTTGGAAAAAAAATTTCGAGTCGTTCACCAAAAGGGCACTAAAATTTGTTCAATTTCGGATTCAAAGAATGAAGTTCCTACGTTGATTTTACCCAAATTTATGAGTGTTTGAAAAAGAAAGTGCATTTAGAGGTTTAGCAGGAAATTGAACAAATTTTAGTGCCCTTTTGGTGAATCGAGTCGAAAAAAAATTTTCAACTCCGTACACATCGTCAAAGTTCGACATTTTTTTATTTAAAAGCATTTTTCACAGGGGTGCTGGAGGGGATGACGCTAAAGTTTGCATGCATGACTTTAAAGTAGACACTTCAAAGTTTTTCGCCCTCGAAGATTCATCGAAATCGACTGAAAATACGCCGAGTTATGACGATTTGAAAATCATTTCAAGTGTTCCCCTAATTGTGTTGACGAGTTTATTTCAATGGCATTATACTTGAACTTATACTTTAACTTGAACTTACTTATCACGGAACTAAAAGAATTTTTCCGGTATTTGTCATTTCAGGTTTAATCAAACAATTTTGGGTGACTGTTTACTATGAAATTTAATTAATTTAATTTAAAATAAATAATAAATTGTTCTCTTCGCGGTCCCACAATTTTAAGATGACTACTGCAAATCTCGATGGATTTTTCATTCTTCGCTGTTCTCTTCTGCCGTTTGAAAGTCGAGAAATCTGGAAATCTCTTCCGGACATTCTGTTCAATTATCTGTCTATTCTGGTGTGCGGCGGCGGCTTGGGGGTGGGGGATGGTGTCTGTGGTTGTACCTGGTACCGGAAAGTCTTATAAATCGCACTTTGCCCCCGAAGGCTTGTGGAGCCGCCCCAAACGCAGAGGTTCCCAAACATTCATCAGAAAACACAATTTATTTCAATAACCATTTTTATAAGACATTTTACTTTTTTGTCTAGATTCTTGCTAGATTTCTAGTTCAATTTGCATCCGAGAGTTTCATACTTTATTTCCGAACTATTCATATTAGATTTTTTTCGAACCAAACTTTTAAAGGTTACACACTGAATTGAGTATGTGTAGACAAATCTAGTACGAATCTCGAATAGAAAAATAGAGCCAGGTGTATATTTCTATACTAGAAAAAAGTACGGAAATCGAATGGAACTCGGATGAGAATTTCTGATTTACATTATACTAGAAATGGCTAGGAACTTCTCGGATGAATCTAACTAAAATTTAGTCGAAAAAAGTTAAAATCAACCAAGGTACCTACGTCATAATTTTATGAATAACATTATTATATTATAAGTAACTGAGATTAAAATATAATTTAAAACAAATGTAAACAAAAATTAATATTCAGTTTTATAAATATGCGCACGTGTTATATGTATAATTACCTATATTATATTATATTATCGTTAAATAAACATAATTGAGTTGCATTATTTGATGACGTACCTCAGCTGTTTCGGCGACTGTGCTGTACGTACTTGTACATTATTATTTCAAAGGTAGGTAATTAAATTCAATAATTCATTGACTGCTGATTATTTAATTTAATTAATTATACAACTAATTTACTGGTATTGTTTATCAGTAGCAAGGTTAGTTTGTACATAACAGACCTGTCTAGTTGTGTGCAGTGTATATTAATTATTATTTTACGTTTTCATCATGATACTTAAATGAATAAATCAACTTATTTGGATCATATATGTAAGTCTTCTGTCGTTTCTATTTTTCATGTAGGTACATTAAGTAACTAGCATTAAAATGCAACATTTTAGCCTCATGAAGTGTTATTATTATTTCTATATTACAAAAATTGTACCTAAATACAAAATTTGAATAGACAGTACCTAGTTCTATTGAACTACCGCATAGTATTATTATACCGAGTGATTTCTACATCGAATTAATAAGTATATAAAAATTTTATGGCTTGATTTGGACAAATCACAAAATATCGGGGACCGGCTAGTGGTTGTCACAAGAGCTTGCACGAGAGGGTTAGATGAATCTCGCCTAATATCAGGAGGCAATAATTTTATAAATAATTATTATTAAAGTAAATAAAATAGAAAGATTAGGTACCGTAGTGTCTAAAGGTGGGTTTATGCTCACAAAATTTAAGAATAAGAACTAAAGATATGAATAGTCTTAAAGTTAAAACAGCTATAACCTATGAGTCGGTTTATGCCCCAGCAGTAAGAATAAGGAATAAGGATTAAGAATTATTTCTCCAGCATAAACCGCCTCATCCTCGTATGTTACAACTGTTTTAACTTTAAAACTGTTCTAGTTTTTAATTCTTATTCTAAAATTTTTGAGCATTAAGGAGGTTGGGGACGCCTGCAGTGGCGTATCCAGACATTAGCCTTAGAGGGAGGATATGAAAATAAAAATATTTTTGATAATGTAAAACAAATTTAGCTCAACGCCTCAACGCACGTTGGCTGATGTCATTGCATTGCTGTGATATTTATTTTTACAATAATTACTAATTCCCTAATCAAAAATGCTTGACATGCTTACATTTTTTTAAATAACTTGCAAATGGTTTAGACAAAGTACACAAAATTTTCAAGAACTTATTTTTAAAGGTTTATTGGAAATATTAATACCAGTTCTGTGAATTTTTCATCATTTTATCATATACTTAGTTTAAACAAAAATTTAGTGAATTGCCATAAGAGTCCATGTAAAACGAGCGAATTTCAACATTTAATTACTCAAAAACCGGATAGACGAAAATTTAAAAAAAATAATTTTAGAATCTAAATAGTGAAATGAAGGCACTGTATAAATTTTAGCCTCTCATCATCATTTTAATAAACGGTCACCAACCTCCTTAAGTATAAAGGGATTGTTGTAAATGATCGTCTCCGTTTGAGAAGCGCAAATCTGCGTCGAACGAATTCTTTATCTTTTTATTTTGTGTGGAATTCCCTCCATCGAAGCCACGCTATTTTCAAATGAGATGGTAAATTACACCAGAATAGAGTTTGTTTACATTTTGCTGTGATAGGTTTTTGTTTGTTAAAGCTGTTTTTTTGTCGAATTTTTATCACAACTCCGCTTTCATGATTTGGTTACAAATATTTAGATACTTTACATAAATGGCGGTGTTTAGTTTATCCGATATTGTATTTTATTTTCGATGTTTGCTGGCTGTTCACTGTTAGCCAAGTTCGGCAGAAATTATGAAAACACATTATTTTAATAAATAAAATAGTCAATGTACCTATTTATCTATTATAGTAATTATATTTATTTGTCATTACATAAGTTTGGCATTCAAAAAATTGACTATCTACTACAGGCTCTAGATGTATAATTTTCCTGCTAAGATTGCAATTCCCAATAGTTTTTATTGGATTGGAAATATTCGGAAATATTGGAAATGAAAAATATTTCAGGAATAAAACTCCTGAAAAGTGTTCAGTAGGGCCGAAACCGGTAGAGTGGTGTTATATAGCAATAATATACTGACTGAAATAAGAATTATCCCAGCCAAGAAAATTCCGTAACTACAAAAAAAATTATTACATTGTATTGGCGAACTGCATTTTGAAAAGAGTTGTAGTGGTTCTAAATTGAAAGAATTGTCACTCTGACTTCTTCTACTATATTAATTTCATCTTCGCTAGACTCAAAATCATTTACATTTTCTACTTTTACTTAATTAAATTAAATCACTGACGATCTGTCTGCAAACGTATGTTCATGCCACAAATTTGTATTTCAATGCATTGCCATTATGAAGCCATCCTGCCAATAATTTAAGTAAGAATAATAGGTATCTGTCTATGTTTCTAATATTTCCATTTACAACAATAGTAATATTCTGTTGAATGGGTACCATTCATCAAAATGAAATAAATATATATTATTGTCTCTACATCCACATCTATTGCGCCAGTGTCTCAACTTGGGTGTGAAAGCCTCACATACTGTGGGTTATATTATAAAATATTCAGTTCAGCAGACTGTGGACACAAATCAAACAGTATAATAATCTGAAGCAAGCAAAACTAACACAAATCTGCAGAAAAAGCAGCTTGGTTGTGTAACCCTCCTTTGCATATCAGCGTTCACAAACAGAAACCAAAACCCACTCCCTGCCAATCAGATGCACGCGCACGGCTCTTCGATAACGCGGAACAGTCGAATGACGTCGTCCCGGAAACGAGAAGTAACATCTGAACTCTTGTTTGGCCGGCGAGCACGTTGCAGTCGGAATTGCAAATCCTGTTTTCATAATAAATAATATTCCCGGAAGCCCGACCTACATGCGAATGATTTAAACGAGGATTTATTCAAGAAAACAAACCTAAAACTTACGATACTGTTACCACAACGCAGACCAAGAAGCTGGGCTGTGTTCAGTTATTCAATACAATGGGAGAAACGCTCTATCGCTAATGGAACGGCTAACATTGCGGTGGAATTGGCTCATAAGTTATGTTTATATTACTGAACGCTACTTTGCTTCTTGTAATCATTTCTTATAAGAATATTTTTATAACATTTGATAATAACTTTCAGAACTCATTATTATAACAGTAAGGACAACCGCGCATTGTCAACTAAACTGTTCAATGACGTACTCTGGTTTATACAGTACCAGTGGCGGACTGGCTCCGGCGGGAGTACGGGAGCTTTCCCGGTAGGCCGAATGTACCGAGGCCGGTGGCCCAAATTTTTATAAATAGATATGTAAATAGAAAGATAAATGAAAATTTCATCCGTGAAAAAAAAAACATTCGTCGAAAAACTTTCGACCTATGAGTCAAAAAACCACAAAATGTACTTTATTTCAAACGCCCATAACTTTGTGCCAAATCGTCGTAGGAACTTCGTTTTTTGAGTCCTGCACAGGTAATTGAACAAATTTCTATGCCCTTTTGGTGGATCGAGTCGACAATTTTTTTCCAACTCGGTACACATCGCCAAAGTGGGAGGTTTTTTGGTACAAACATTTTTTTTGTTCGAGTTTTGAAGGGTACGAATAGAGATCATTCTAATCAGAGTTTACCCGCTTAAAGTACAGCCACAATGGATTTTTTCCCGATAGAATCGTCTAATTTGGTTGAAATGTCGCTGAGTTATGTGCGAAAAAACCTGAAAATGCACTTTTTTTGAACATTCGTCGAAAAACTTTCGACCTACTCGTATGAGTAAAAAAAACCACAAAACGCACTTTGTTTCAAACACCCATATCTTTGTGCCAAATCATCGTAGGAACTTCGTTCTTTGCTGCACAAGGAATTGAACAAATTTTAGTGCCCTTTTGGTGGACCAAGTAAAAAAAAATGAACAACAAATTCCATATGAAATTTCATAACTTTATTTAATTTTTAACTGTCTATTCATTGTACAGGTTGTCAGGTTGTTCCACAACCTAGGACAAAAATTAAAGGGTATATACTGTACGACGTGCTGATCATGAAACAAAAATATTTTTTTTCAAATTCGCAAAAAAATTGTATCGTATTTCAAGCAAACATTTTTTTGCCACTGGTCGGTATTTATTTGTAATAACTTTTTTTAATTAAAATAATAGTTTACATATTTTATTCCATTCATAGTATAATCAGTTACCAATATACAATGATTATTCTTTGCTATCCTTAAATTTAAGAATTTAAAAAAATATATTTTTGTTCCATGATCAGTAAGTTGATAAAGTTGTGAATCATCCTGTATATTTCTATTTCTAATAGAATGAAACAGAGCCTGCAAAAAATGCTGCCATTTTCAGTGTAGTCGTTCCGCATTTTAAACGCGAATTTAAAATCTACCCCATGTAACTCAATAAAGATAACTGTTATCAAATCGTAATAAACACGAAGGGCGAACAAAATATTCAAATGAAATATGTTGTCGACAGAACGGTTCATCGAACACAAACAGTTAGTTTTGTATTTGTGGAGCCAATGATTTAAACAAACACGCGCGACATTTTTAAGCTTAAACACTGATACTGGTATTTCATTAAAATCATCCTTTTATAATTACTACACGAGATGTGAAATTTTTTACTCTGTGGAGCATATGCAAATGTAGTTCGTTTTAATTTCCTTTTTAAATCCTATGTAATGTAATATTTAATCTTATTTCCTTTCATCAACTGAAGTTTTTTGTGAGGGTTTTAAATCTTGTTAGTTAATTTGCACTCTCTGGGTCTGTGCTAAATAAAAAGGAAATATTCTATTCCGGGACGGGACATGCAATTTAAAAACCTTTTTGCACCTCTTCAAACTGTTAAAAGGTCACATTAAAATCTTTGCTACATTCATTTAAAAAACATCAAAATATTGAAATTTATCAGTATTTTTTAAAATTACGTTAATAAAAATGTTATTGATAATTATTTTTTTATTTTGATGTTAGCAATTATTAAAAATAACTTCAATAAATTTGAGATGATAGCACCGTCAGAAAGTGCTTACCGAAAAGCTTAAAATACGTCGAATTTCATTGGACGACCTATCATCTGAAATTTATTAAATTTTTTAATTAATTGCTAACATCAAAATAAAATTATCGTTTTTTTTAATAACGTCAATAATGAGCAATATAATAACATTTTTATTGATGTTACTAAAAAAACTGATAAATTTTTATATTTTGATGTTAGCAATTAATAAAAAATCTGACGTGGACACCACATGACTTCCTTGTACGCCTTGTGTGTTCATACTTTTCTTAATAACTAAAATGTAGAATAATATAAAAAATTATTTTAACTTATTATACTAGTATACTCACAAATATATTTTGTAATTTTTTTTTTAAATTGCAGAAGAAGATTATAAAGCATATTTTACTATTGTCACTGTCATGTCATAATCATTTAAATTTTACGTAGTAACAAATGTTAATCGATCATGGACTACAAGATACCGAAATACTAAATTATAAATATATACTTTAATTATTCCTAAATGATACCAGATACAAAAATATTTATAAAATACCGATTGTAGGTAATAAGCACATAATCTTTCATTTAAAATTAAAAAATTTGTCTTAAATTAAATAATTTGTAGATTGAAACCAAAAATAGGAGGTGCACAACTCGATGCTATAACAGTCCTAAATACAAAATTTCAACTTTTTACGTCTAACCGTATTTGAGTTATGCGACACACATACGTCCGTACGTACATACATACGTACGCACGCACGTACGTACAGACGTCACGACGAAACTAGTCATAATGGATTCAGAAAAGGTCAAAACGGATATTTCCATCAAAATCTGAAAACCGAAATTTTTCGCGATTACATATTACTCCGTACAAGGAAGTAAAAACAATTATAATAAATTTGAGATCATAGAAATAAATTATAAATTATTCTTCTTATATACGACTCATTGAAGATTCTATTAATGGCATCGCTATTGGACACCAGAATTATTTTTAACAGGATTTAGAAGTACGAAAGAATCCTCAAAGAATTCATGTGCTGATTTGGCTTAACGTTTATGCAATAATTATTGAATAGTGCTAATATTAATTCCGTATCGTAAAGAATTGTCCATTTTTTTGGAAGTGTTACTTTATCTGAAATTAGTGGAAACTGGAAGGTATATTATGCCTAGTGCACACGGAAAAACATTTTGACAAGTTTCCTGAAAAAAGTTTCCACAAAATGGAGATTATTTTTGAAAAACAATAAATATGTTTATGATCACATGTCACATTTAACGATTTGACAAATAAGAAGTTAGTTGCACTTCACAACGTTTCCTAAAAACGTCTCATTTTTAGGCGCCGTTAGAACTTTGAAGTTTCCGGAAACTTTTTTCAGGAAACATGTCAAAATGTTTCTCCGTGTGCACTAGGCATTACAGAGAAGTTTTTGTGCGGTTAAAGCCCTGTTTACACAAGAGAGTTATTTCATTGTACAGAATTGTAAAAATAAAATCTTGGTAAGAAATGCATGTCAAATAGCGGCCAGTCTTGGAAAATAAGAATTGCTAATTCATTGATAGCTTCAAAACAGTGAGTTCCTTTTTTCTAGGAAAGAATCCTCTAAGAATCCTTATGCGAACATCAATCAAATGATGCCAATATAAATACATATCTTTGTTACTTTTGTAAATGTTAAGTATTTCTTTCTGAAATGTTGTAAACCTCTGGTATTCCAGTACAAAACATTTATTCAGCTCCGCCCTTTGAAGTGTGAATACTCTACGATATGATCAGACTGCAGACTGCAGTCCAAGTGCAAAACTAGTTTAGCTCGGAGTACAACAACTGGGCGAAAAGCGAATTACACAACACGACACCATATCGCTGTACTCAGTCTTCAGTTAGTAGTTAGCGCTTAGTTAGTTCTTTGTGCAGTTGTTTTGTGCACTGGTGCTTGAGCTTAGCCAATCACAAGACCCCAGGCTATAAATGAACCTTTATATTGTAGAGTGTTTTAACAGTTGCTGGATATAAGATAAGAATGGGTTGCACCTTTGAAATGGCAGAAAAAATATCTAACTGAAGCTATTATACAACGACCTAACCACGGATTGTAAAAGTATTACTAGAAAGATTAATATTTTAGCAAGGTATAGGAAAATCTTCAAACACAATAAAAGTACAAATGAATTTGTTAAATTTTCTTATTGACGGCCAAAGGCGTGAAGGCGAAACAAACCAAACCTATCTCAATTATAACATTTTGTCTAAATTTAGCAATGCATTGTTATATTCACTTTGGGAAATTCACTTCATAAAATTTAGATTTAAGAAATTTTACATTCACAGTGCTTGAAAGTGTGAATGCTCGTATTTAGTTATATGAATTTAAACTTTCTTAAACATAAACGTAAACTTTAAAACTAAATACTTATGCGTGAATGAGGCTTTTGTTGTGTAAATAATAGTTATTTATGTATTAAGAGTGTAAGGAAGCTTTTATGGCCCGAGCGTCAGCCGAGGGCAAAAAACACGTCAAGAGCCATAAAAGCAAGTTACGTCCGTGGTACATACCCAACTTTATGTACGGTGGAATATTTTCTAATAAATTAATTAATATAATTTAAGCCTCATTCACATAAGCATTTAGTTTTAAGGTTTACATTTATGTTTACGTTTAATAAAGTTAAAATGCATGTAACTAAATATGACCATTCACACGTCCCACTTTGAAACACTGTTAATGCTCGGATTTAGTTGGATGTATTCAAACTTTCTTAAACGTAAACATAAATGTAAAACTTAAATATAAATGCTTATGTGAATGGGGCTTTACTTGCTTAAAAATTTTCAAAAATTACTAAATTCTTAACTGTTGCTAAGATACCGAAAAAATAACAAAAATCTAAATTTCAAAGTTGTCATTATTGAATTAAACTTTTACTAGATAATTTATGTTAAATGTAAGTAAAAATTATACAACTAATTATAGAAAATGGTTCTCTATTGAATTACTAGTAGTTTATATGAGGAAAATTGAAAATCTAAACTATTTGCATTAACTTGACGTTTTTTTATGGCGCACATGCGCTATAATATGGTTCGTGGGCTATAATGTGACGTTTACGTTAAAGAATTTCGTGTATAAGTATCAAATTATGATATGACCGTGCATAAACACTCATACGTAGTATACAAAGCAAAATATTAAATTCTGATTCTGAAAAAATATTTTTTTGCCTTACACCTATGTCAGAATATCTGCAACTGGGTGACGTCAGCGCCTTCATAATCAAATTCCACCGTACAATGCAAAAATTTCCAAATCCCCCCCTGGAATTCAAATATGGAATGAATGCAGTGAGAGAATACTTCAATATTTGTAACATTGAAATTTAATATGCGAAATATTTCCTATATTAAGTCTAGGGCCGTCAGAAGAGTATTATTGTCGCCTGTGAATAATATCATATTACACATTCCTCTTTGAGTTCACAACTCTTTCAGGATTTTTTCAGCGATGAAATGTGATTGAGGATCTTTGAGAGAGAGATAGCTGGAGGTAATATCACGGTTTGAGTTTTATTTAACGTGCAAACGTAAAACTACGACGCTGTTAACTTAATTAGGCATTCCAATGCAGCGGTAAAAGTTTCACAGCACGAAGGATTTAATTGGAGATTGCTACCGAAAATCTTCCGGATATATTCTCTAGTTTTATTAAATTTACTGGAGGGAAGACCAAACTGCACTCAATTTAGTTTTAATGTTTGTTACTGCATCACACAGAAACTACTGAAACGATTTATTACAAGATTTTACTGACAATTTATTAATTTATAACTTATTATCTAACTTTGAATAGGAACTATAAAATTCTTTGTGTCAATAATGGCATATCCAATTATTATTCACACGAGGAAAGTTTTTACTAAAAAGTTTCTTGAAAGTAAAACAAGTGCTAGGAGCTGTCATAAAAATCTGTCAATGCCGGTCATACGGGGAAACCGTGGGAGAAACTAATTATTTCTTTAAAATATTAAAGTTAGCGATCTTAAATATAATTAATTAAAGTTATTACATTCTCCGTATGAAGGTATTGACAGTTTTTATTTATAACAGTTCCAAGCACTAGTTTTACTTTCTTTATATTAAATTAATATTAAATTTTACCTATTCCGCAGCCTTAAGACGATCCTTTACCGCGCCAGAAAATAACTAAAAATATGGATTTCGCGTGCCACTTCACAGCTTTTATTGTTTTGTTAAGAGGAACGGTTACTGCACTACCAAAATTTATCGGTGCGGGTCGCTTATTATCAAAAGAGTCAATTTCTTCGAATTTTAATAAGTGTACCCAATACGACTCTAGTTTGGAGGTGGAACTAAATTGAAATTTGAATATTTATTCGAATATTTACACTGCCTGACCTTATTTTTGTGTCAAAAAGGGGTTTAGTTTTCACCGTAAAATTTAGTCTAAATATTTAAAAAAATTAACAATTTTTTTTTCAATTTGTAGAAGAAAGTTGGTTCTGTGACATTTCTGTATTGAAATTTTAAAATTCAAAACATAAATATTTTAAAATGTTAATATTTAGATTAGATATGATGGTGAAAACGAAACCTTGTTTTCACTTGTAAATTGCACCAGTATCCGTTCCTCTTAAATATAATAATCTGAAGATATTGTTGAAGATAAAAGTACAATCTACAAAATGGTCGATGTAGAATTTTAAATTTTTGCTTTAAAATCGAAATATGTTAATTTAAATTTGAACACTTTGATATTTATCGAACACATATCTACTATTTATTTTGATCGGATTCAAGCTTTGTTAACAACATAAAATTTGAAGTTAATTCACTTATAAATATAAACTCGTACTTTGCCGCATCCTAGCTATGCAATGTCACTTTGAAGTTGAAAAATACTGTAAAAGTGTTTTCGTAGCGAGTAAACTGCCAGATTATTATTGACGTAAGGATAATGTTTTTATAAACATTTAATAGAGAAAGAATGAATCTACAAATGTGCCTTTTTAAAATTTAAAAAATTAATTTCTATCATGAATTATAACCGTGTAAAGTTTGCATAAAATAGGAATTTTTTTGAATTTTTGTATTCATGTACAATTTTTTAATCAAAACTTCTGTAGATTCATTCTTTCTCTATTAAATCCTTGTTGAAATACAATTTTACCATTCTTGTACTGGCCACAAAACACTCGCTACGTTAGTACACTTTATGCTGGATTTTAGGAAGTAGACGGGCCTCTTAATTTGTCTTTTTCCTGAAATGTTTTGAGCAGTGTGTTTGAATTTCTGTGCCGTCTTGTGCGGTAGGAAAGATTAAATCTACTTTGGTAGGTAGTATCGCAACTGAAGGAATCTCCACGTAAGTTTGAAGACTTGAAAGAGACAGTTTAGCGTTTCAATTAAATGCTGAAATTTCTCAGGCTCGCAGGTGCGCCTCTGATATCCAAATGTAAATTATTTAAGTGAGAAATACGAGAACACATTTGCGCCGGACGGACGCGTAGCCTTAATTAATTATGTCATTTATCTTAAAATTACTTCTCGTAATTTTACATTCGCGAGCGATTTTCTTCCTTGGTTTTATTTTTAACTTCTAGTTAATATAATCTTATCTCGACTGCTCGATAATCGATAGCAAACAATTCAAGCTGTTGAAATGCTTTTATTAGTTTTAAACTTTTTAATATCGTAAAATTGCTAACAATTCTACGCTGAGTTACTCGCTTTTATCAGGAAAACGGATAGTTGTTATCTTTATTTATTTAAGATATTAAAAAAGTTGATTGTGTAGCGGAATCGATACTTGCATTAGTTTATTACAGACTTTCAGTAAATCATGTAGAAAATGGTGCCGGTAGTTTCAGTGAAAGACGTTTTCAAATAATTGGATTATTAAATAAAATGGTAATTAAAGTTATCTAGTCTGTGTCAAACCAGCACCGTATCATTTACACTCAATACAATTTATAGTTACATAAATGTATTTAAATAAAAATATATTGGTTTATGTTTATTGATTTGTTGCGATATAACCATTGATTTTAACAATTTTGTATAAAAACATCTATCATTTAAAAACTATAATATTGCTATATCATGAAAATGGCAGCTAATAATTTCAGGATTTACCTTATCAATTTTCTTAAAATTTAGATAATCGTTCTATTACAGATAAAACAAAATTTCACAAATTTTTATACCTATAGACGAAGAATGTATTTACATTTATGCCAAGTTACATTTTCTAATAAATCACTTAATCATAAGATAACACATGTCAAAAATTGGTTAAAACACACTTTTTTATTAATTTTGTAGAAGGATTCCAAAAAAAAATCATAGTTCTAACTGAGCTTTAATATAGATTAATTTTTTCACAAAATCTATAGTACCTGTTTCTCCTTCCAATTTTTAATATGCAATGAGTAAATCACAAACTGTTACACTACACCTCTAAACGGAAACGGGATCCTTAAGAAATATTGCTAATCTAACATGTACTTAAAATTATGGCACAGCCTGTATTATGCTATGTGTGCGGTTACCAGCCGTCAACTAAGAATAAGTAAAATAGTACCATAAACGACAATAAAAGTTTACTAAGTGTAGTAATTTGTGAGATTTAAGTCATTCACATAATCATTTAATTTAAGGTTTACAATTACAGTTATGTTTACGTTTAATACTAGATTCAGACCTACCCAATTATAAGTGTAAGTGCTAAATTAACCAACCAGTGCTTCCACAAAATTCCAATTTCAATTATAAGTGCAAGCATTGAACGCTGATTGGTTAAATTAACCACTTGCACTTATAATTGGGTAACTATACTACAGTTTGAACCTTCCAATCTTTAAGTATATGTTTACCTCAAGCTATTTTAAGTTAATTATGTAAATGCTGTGTTTCTTAAACTTAAATATAAAAGTAAACTTTTATACTAGAACGAGCTTTAAATATTCTTAAATGTAAATATAAATGTATACCTTCAAGTCTTGTTCATATAGATACGCATTTAGTTTTAAAGTTTACATTTGTGTTTACGTTTAAGAAAATTTGAATACATCTAATTAAATTAAATTGAAAGTAGGACGTGTGAATGCTCATATTTATGTGAATGAGGATTGATTCGTTGTATGATTGATGATGTTGTTGTTGCAGGGTGTCGCCCTTGGTCATGAGCTGGTGAGCCGTAGTGTCCGGTCGTTGGCGATGGCCTTGTCCGTGTGGATGGTGCTGCTGGTCGCAGCCGCCGCAGCAGCGAACGAAGACTGGGCGAACTGCGTGCCATGCCGCTGCAGCTGGGTGTCCGGCCGCAAGAACGCCGACTGCCACCGCACCGCCGCCACCACCCTCACCGCCGTGCCCAGCAACCTCAGCGCAGAGATCCGCAGCGTCGACTTCTCCGAGCAGCCGTTCTACGAGCTCAGCAAGCACGTGTTCCACAACAACAGCCTCGGCGACCTCCAGAAGATCAAGCTCATCAGCTGTCGCCTCACCATCATCGACAAGTTCGCCTTCGCCAACATGCAGCTGCTCATAGAGCTCGACATGTCGAAGAACGACATCGGCAAGCTCGACGCCGATGTCTTCCGGGATAACAAACGCCTGAGGATCGTTATTTTGAACGATAATAAACTCGAAGTGCTGCCCGATAGACTGTTTGCTAATTTTACGTACTTGCAAAGAGTGGAATTGAACAACAATCGTATAGCTACTGTAGGTAAATTTGCGTTTTCGACTACTCCGGCTTTACAATACATTATGCTGAACTCTAATTTATTGAAGTATATGGATGTGAGTATCATACAAACCATACAGAAATTAAGCTCGTTAGGTCTGCATAATAATTCGTGGGTTTGTGACTGTCATTTGAAAACCTTCCGCGATTATACAGTTAAGGAAAAACTGTTTACTCTTCCGACTGAATGTGCGACTCCTGATCGACTGAAAGGTCGCAGTTGGAGCGACTTAACATCAGAAGACTTTGCATGTCGACCGCGGATAATCTTACCACCGAACTCAAGTACCAGCATTGAAGCAGAATCAGAAAACGTAACACTATCTTGTAAAGTCAAAGGTAATCCACGTCCTGATGTTAGTTGGGTGTTTAAAAACAACATAATTGACTCAAATCCAAGACGATCAGGAGGTCAACGTTACTCACAAAGTACTAGTTTAATCGAAGATGACACTTACTGGTACAACTTAACAATAATCGGAATCAACTACCACGATGGCGGTGAATACAAATGTGTGTCGAAGAACCCAGGCGGTATACAAGAGCGAAACATCACCCTCAAGGTGACCAACATCCCTCCACCTTCCTCGGGGGTGGCAACAGCCGATGCGTGGACGTTGGTGCTCTTCATCATCTTGGGCCTGGTGGTGCTGGCTCTTCTCCTGACGGTGTTACTCTGGTGCTGCCTCTGCAGGAGACGACATCCACGGCACACGAAAGGAAACTCTTCGTCGCCTAACGGAGATATTAGTCTCGACTGCACCGGCGCTGAGATGGAGAAGAGTTTGATAACCGCGGTCAACCCTGTGGAGAAGCCGCCCAGGCAGTACCCTCCGTCGGTGGCTAGCGGTGTCACGGAGGTCAGCGAGGTCAACCGCACGTTGCTGGACAGTGATTCTGTCTTTGGTAAGAGATTATTTATTGATATGCTAGTTTGTTTGTTATGGTTTCACACATTTTGAAACAAAATGGTGGCAAGGTTTTTTCAAAAAGATGATAATTTATTAAATTATTAATTTTCGCCGCAATTCTTTCGAATCGTCTACGTAATTATTTGACCTGTAACATAACTATATACTATCTTTCAAAAAATTGCGACAAACTGTCTGAGAAATGACTTCAATAAAATATTTTAATGTGCATCCATCGGCTTGAAATATAATAGTATTAGAATAAACATGGCTAATATCCGGAATTTGGTTATCAGCTTTTATTTGTTTAATTGTTTTAATGCAATTTATTTTCATTGCTGACGAAGTTCTTAATCTTGCAGATAAGATAGTTATTATAGATAATGTCAAATACTCATCATTAGGAGTCATAAAGCACTTTGATATCTTAATAGTATTTTCTTTATTTTTTAAACATTTTCTACTTGACTATTATAATACTTATAATTATTTTCTTTGGAAGATATCGAATGAAAGTGTGATTGAAGTCAATAATAAGAAAGAAATTTACTACATATTTATAACAATAATTAGGTCATACCACAAAACATAATACAAAGTTTCTCAAAAGTTTTGAACGAGTGAAGAAAAAAATTGAAAATGTGGGGATTATTAAAGAGTTATAAAAATTACATTCTTAGATAGTTTAGAGTTTTTTTAGGGGATGACCACCCCAACATTTTTAAATAATAACCCCTGTCGAGTTTCACCTTATTTTAATGGTACCTAACCAAAACCTAATATCTTAATGATTGTTTCAAGAAGTTAATGTTTATTTAATTTCAATGTTTATGTTGTTATTATGATTTTTATAACAAATGTTCAAATTGTTGAGCTTCTTCGGACTCGCAATGACCCAAACGCTTTAGTGATCACCATATTTTCAATTTTTATTCTTTACTTGTTCAAAACTTATAGTTCCGTCCCGCGACTTTTGGGAAACTTCGTATCTTAGCTATACTGTAGATTTCCACACTTCAGTCGCCCTAGTGTCCACTCCTGTCACAATATAATTTTATCTCGTGAGCCATAATTTTAAAAAGATCCACCACGAAGTATAACATGAAACGAGTGGAAGCGGACACTATGGCGGATGCAGTGTGGCCTTTCTGTTTATCTTTTGAAGCGAGGCAAAAAATACTGGCCAGTTAGATTTCATACATAAGACAGGGTAAACAGATATTCCACTCCTGTGTTTATATTATGCTTCATGAGAACAACTAAACTACTAAACATATATTCTTAGTAAATTAAGAAACTTCCTTATAAAAAATTATTTTTATAATCTGTAAGACTCTTCGACCATATATAGGAATAGACAAACAACGCAAGCCTTTGTTGTGAAGCAAAGAACTAGCGTAGCGGTGTGAAGAGGAGTATGACCTGCAGATACCTTGAAGTGTTGCAGTTTGCCTTTTTTCATTCTCTGTTCCATGTTAACAAACCAGAAGTTAGCAATGTGCAACACTCTAACGTGTCCTCACCTCCTTTCTCCGCCTATAGCTGCTGCTCCCTGCTACCGTACTTCTTGCCTTCACAACATTGTATACTACAGCATTGAGTGTTATCTGTTTATACCTATATATGGTCAAAGGTAAGACTACTATAATCACTAATCAGACAATATATTTATTTTATTTGTCTTCTTTGTGTCTCCACCAGAATACGTATTTTGACATATTTGAACTGTAAATGACGATTTCCAATGTGTGAATGAATGATTCTTCTTCTAGCAGCCGGCGACGACTTGAGCCGGTCGTTCGACTTCATGGAGCCTCCTCCGCTGACGGCGCGGAAGCCGCTGAGCCACCTGGAGGTGTCGCCGCTGCGCAGCGAGCACCGGCCGTACCCGCCGGACCTGCTGGCGTTCGGCGCGCGCGGCCTGCAGGTCTCCCCCGCCGGCTCCAGCGCCTCCACCGTGGCTGACGGGTCGCGCCTCCCGATGCAGAACCCCACGTCGCCCGTGCATAGCCCGCTGTTTGATGCCCCGGGGTTGTACCGCACGCTGCCGTACTCCAGGTACTAATCTACGAAAGAAGTCTTGTCTTATGCCTATGGCACACCGGTCGAGGAGCATCATGAAACGATAGAACGCAGCCCGTCCTCGACGAAAAATAGGAGCCTCGCTATTTTCATCGAGTTGTTCCTCGTTGAAACGAATGTGTCTCATTTCAGACGTATCTTTTGTATTTGATACCTTGATGTATTTGTCACCGATTAAATTGAAATCCATCGCGGACGGGTACGTTCTGTCGTTTCATCGTGGAGTTCCTCGATGCTCCTCGACCGGGATGCCATAGGCATTAGCCATTTCTTGAATGTCTTGAATCTAGATTTCTTGAAATACCTCTTCCATAACTGCAACGTTAGCGTTTACAGAAAAATTAATAATGAATTAATCTTACTTAACACTCACGTTCATGCCCTACCTAAAGAAAGTATAATCTTGTGTTGTGTTGATGTCATGATCTTTCCTCTCCTACAGGAGCCACTCGCCGTTCACGTCGCCACTAGGAGGCCCCGTGGTGATCCCCCGCGCCTCCAAGGGCTACGTGACCATGCCGCGCAGGGCCAGGGTCCCCAGCTGGAGCAGTGCGCCCCCCACAGCGGCCGAGCCCGTGTACGACAACCTGGGGCTCCGCACCACAGCTACAGGCAGCTCCATGCTTAGCTTGAACAAGACTCTGCCCGGAGATAGACCAGGTTGGTAGAATAGGAATGTTGCCTAGTTTTTAGTAGAGTACAACACGAAGGTACAGTTGACAGACTAAATTCGAAACTAAGTTGTCAAAATCACACAATAATAATATCAATATAAATTAATTGTTTTGTGAACTTTTAGATATATTTAAAACAGAGACCCGAACCGGAACGAAATCCGGATTTTGTACGGTTCTATTTAAAAACTAAGAGACCTAAAAAAGTCTCTAATCTTTAAAAATTAAGAGCAATACCTCAAAAATCTCAAATCTTCTGCATCACAAATATTGTCACACTTCTCTCAAAAGTTAACAATTTAAATTAAAAATTATTATTCCTTCTATAATAATTTCTACATATCAAGCTTTTGACCTTACTTGGGTATAGCATCCTTCTATACTCTGACTACCAGCCGTAAAGGCACGAGTAATTCTTTCATTTTAAGTCAGTAAATCTTAGAAAAGAAGAATTTATAATTCGTTGATAGCTTTAAAAGGAAAAACAGTGAATTGATACTCAATTTGAGTATGGCAGCATCACTTCACTCATATTGTAAGTTATCGGTGTAGATACTGTGTGTGCGGTTATCAGCCGTCATTTCACGAGAACCTACTGTTTGCTAGTAGCATAGAAGAGATTTGTATGCACTTAAACTGGAATTTGTACCAGACTGGCCAATGAAAATATAGGGTGATAAGCTTATGAATTAAATAAAATTAGTTTCTTGATTTTAAATTGATTCTTAAGTTTAAAAATAACCGATAAGTTTTTATAAAGATAAGGAAATTCCACTGAAAATTTTAGAATGCTATAATATTCCAACTTTTGGCAACATTGCTGGGAATATTGAATCTTACAAGTTTACTGAAATATTCCCAAAGTTGCAATAGTACCCATTCTAAATATTGCCGACGCAGTGCTCTGTACTCTGTACGTATGGCTCAAGGTCTAAAAAATATTGCCGTCAATATTTCTAAATTTTCGGTAATATTTCCATTTTCAATGTATCCATTTGGCAACTTATAAGGTTCTAAGCAACTTTCCAGGAATGTGGCAATAATTATTTCCTATTGGTAATACTGTCGATTGGTAACTGTGTGTGCGGTTACCAGCCGTCATCTTTCGAGTACTGTTTGTTAGTTGACTGACTTGTGTGTGTTTACAGGTATAGGAGTAGAGTCTTCTCCAGACACCCGTCGCCTATCAGCAGCGTCACTCCCCTGCGTCCCAGAGGCGCGCAAGGTTCCTCCACGGCCGCCGCCCAAGCCGAAGAAGTCGGTGACCAGCGGCCCCCTGTTCGAGGACGAGGGCGAAGATGGCACGGAGGTGTGAGGGTGGCTTTCCCGGGGACTCCCGGCCATCCTCATCGCTGTGGCTGCCTAGACCGCTGCCCACCCACCTCAAGTGCCTTCCCGTCTCTCTCAGGACACTGTGCCAACGCCAACGCCAGAGAGACGCTACTAGACATGTTGTATATAATACCTGTGATGTGTGTGTCTGTGTGTTTTTTAAACTATCGATATAAGTGTTGTAACCCAGACAATCTGAGACTGAAGTTAAGGACAGCTGCGACTGATTGATCTCTTTGTTTAAGTCCTAACGCCTCAATTCCGTTTCTATCTAAACGTTTAGGTAATGTAATTGCTTTTTAATGTTCCAAAACGAAACAAATGTAACAAACTCTACGATGTATTACCAGGAGTTCGAGGTGTGGCTTTGCATTTCATTCTTCATATTACGATTTATTGTACATAATTCTAATTCACATATTTTTAACAATGAATGACTGTATTATAATAATCTTACTTTATTATTACTATATAAATATACAAATAGAACTAAATGTATTTACGAGATTAAATAAATACAGATGGATATATGGAATATTTAAACAAAATATTTTGCTCAAGCGCAACATTAAAGAAATTAAAGCCTTAAGTAGCATTCACAATCAGAAATTAGTGGCAGTGGTAGAATTAGTAGTAACGGTAGTGGCAGAGGTAAAAGTTTGACACTATGTTTGTAATAGGAACCATTCATATTAAAAATTCTAAAAATTAGTGGTGAAGTAGCGGTATCGGTAACGTAGTGGTAATGGTACAAGTTTGCAAGCTCCAAACTTTTACCACTGCTTCGCCATTAATTCTACCATGAGTGACAGAAACCGAAAGATGTTTATGTTATGTTTGACTGCATGTGCAATATATAAATCTTTATTGAAATTAGAAAATATATCTTTGTCTATAATCGTCGAACGTATACAAGAACAGTTAGAATGGCAGCTAGTGTAGGCAACTTTAGAATTTCACACCGCAGATCGAATGAAATATCCCTGTTTATTACCATACACTAATTTTTTCTATTCTGAACGGCGAGTGGTGCTAGACTTTAATTTTATAAATTTGTTACCACAACCACTGCCACTAATTCTACCGTTGCCACTAATTTTGTTGTTGTGAATGGGCCTTCACTCATAAAAGCTTTTACATTTATGTTTACGTTTTCAACTAACTTAATACGAACATTCATAATTTCCACTTTCAAGCACTATGAATGTTCATATTTAGTTAGTTGCATTCAAACTATCTTAAACGTAAACATAAATTAAACTAAATGCTTATGTGATTGAGTGAACAAGAGGAAAATATTTTTATTAGGGTGAACTCAACTACATGGGTGTTCTTCAGGAGTTCAAAATTAAATTAAATTAAATAGTTTATACATATATTAATTTATATCTTGAAAATTCTCATCTCCAGAAAAAGGCGCAGTTGAAATAGTCTAAATATGAACAATTTGACTGCATTGCAAAACAAATTATTCCTCATAATCACCAACCAAAAAGTGTATGCAAGGTAAATTATATAGTTAATAACAATAATATCTGAAGATGTTTTTACAAAGACTTTTAAAAAATTACTAAAGATACATTTGATCCTGTTTCAGAAACCAGAGCCAGATATCAAGCGTGAAATAAAAGTAATAATTATTGTGTACTTGCCACGTTTTACATGGTATTTATTGTAGAAATTAACTTTGTTAGGAATAGAATTAGACTTGCAGCAAACAATTTAATTGAATTAAAATTAATTAAACCTCCATTCTATAAAATATTTTTGCGCTGAACAGACGTATCGATATTATAATGTAGTTTACAATTGATCTTAAAATGTTTTTAGATTGATTTATAGTAATATCTCTAGTATTATTGCTACAGATATTTTTCTAAATATTATGGATGTTCTTAGAAGTTCGTTGGACCATCTGCTGTGTCTACTGCATCCATGGAGGACATCTGCAGATGTTTGGAGCTCTTAGAGGACCTGACAACATCTTCAAGAGTCTGATGGATCTACCATAGCACACGCATTCTTGGAATTCTTCTGCAGTGTTTGAAGACTTCGGTAATGAACAGGTACTAATGAAAATTTAAAAACATTTTGTATGATATTACAAAATTTTCATATTTTGGATTGTGATTTCAAACGGTAGTACATATCTTAAGTAATTTGTTTTTTGAATTGTTCGTTCAGTGAGGAATAGAACCAGATTTAATTGAATCGTCATTGTATAAAATAGTTTTGCGCTGAAAAGACGTGACGATATTATAACGTAGTTTGCAATGGATTTTAAAGTGTTTTTGGTTTGCTTTATAGTAATATATCTAGTATTATTGCTACAAACAGTTTTCTAAATATTTTGTATATTCTTAGAAGTACGTTGGACCATCTGCTGTGTCTACTGCAGCCATGGAGGACATCTGCAGATGTTTGGAGCTCTTAGTGGACCTGACAACATCTTCAAGAGTCTGATGAATTTACCATAGTACACACATTCTTGGAATTCTTCTGCAGTGTTTGAAGACCACATGCATATTTGAACTGAAGGTTGGTGTTATATAATGTTATATAAAGTAGTTTATTTATTTGGTTGTATAGAAGTATCTTATGGTTTTTTTTATTGTTACAGATCCTATAGATGCCGCCCTACCTTATCTACCCTTGGCAGTTCCGTGGGTTGCCTCTGTAATTTACTGTATTATATAATATTTTAATCATTTAATTGTTTATCATGCAAATCATTTTTATATCGAATTAAAAGTAATATGAGTTGTGTATTGTTGAATTACCTGTGTTTTTGGCAAGGTGTCTTATAAGATACTTAAAGAATCTTTTAAAAGATTCTTTAAGTATCTTTCAAGATAGGTACCTCGAAGAATGTTGTAAAAGATTTTACTGATACTGTAATAATAATCTTATAGTTTTCTTGGATTCTTTCATAATAATCTACTCTTTTTCTTAGATTCTTTCATAATAATCTATTCTTTTTCCCAGATTCTTTCATAATAATCTTTTCATTTTCTTAGATTCTTTAATAATAATCTTTTCTTAGATTCTTTAATAATATTCTTTTCTTTTTCTTAGATTTTGTAATAATAATCTTCTCCATTTCCTAGATTCTTTAATAATAATCTTCTCTTTTTCTTAGAATTTTAAATAATAATCTTCTCTTTCTCTTAGATTCTTTCATAATCTTCTCTTTTTCTTAAATTCTTTAATAATAATCTTCTCTTTTCCCTAAATTCTTTAATAATAATAATCTTCTATTTTTCTAGTTAATGAAATGAATAGCATATGTATATTACTGTGCGAAAGTATTTTATAATTATTTTATGTGTTTTTGTACATTATATACTTATGTAAAATGAATAAAAAATTAAGTCTTTATGTATTTTCCTATATTTCTTCAAGTTTGTATTAGAATTAGTTTTGTTGAATTAATTTTTTAAATTAGATGTACACTCTTTGAGAAAATAAATTATTCTTAAAATAATTATCTAATTTATTATATTTCGAACCTATTATTGTCGTACGTCCCGTTATATAGGGTAAAAATTAAATTTTTAGGGGTGAAATCGGTTAAAATCAGACTAGTGGTGCCATCTATTGGTAGAACGTCCGATAAGTTTTTGTTCAGTAGGCAAGAAAATCATGCTTGTTGGACAAAATTGAAGCAAAATTACAACTACGCTAGGAAAATTTTAAAGTGCTTATAACTCGTAATCTAAGGGTAGTATGATAAAGAGGGGTAGGTTAACCCCTCAATTGGGACCCGCTAAATCCAAAGAAGCACCCCATTTTGTCGTGCAACCCTTAGATTTCGAGATATTTGCAGTTTAAAATTTTCCTAGCGTAGTGTCAATTTTTTTGACGATTTTGCTAGTAAAATTGCAACTACGCTAGGAAAATTTTAAACTACAAATAACTCGAAACCTAAGGGTTGCACGACAAATTGGGGTGCATATTTGGATTCAGCGGGTTCTAATTAGGGGTATACGATACAAACAATCCCTAAAATCAACGTATTTTTAGTCGATTTTGGTGAAATTTTGCTGACTTTAAATAATTATTATCTCGTAAACTAAAGGGCTAAGGGCAAAAAGTTAAATACAAAGGATGCGTAACTTTTCATTCTCTATCTGCTTGTATATAGATTAGGGCGTTTTGAGCAATTTTTAATTATTTTTTTGATCTCCCACCATTCATGTTCTCCTGATACAAATTTGGTGATTTTTGTACGATTCAAAAATGAAGTCGAGTAAGGGTGAAAATTTAAAAACGCGATTACGTAAAAACTAAGGGTTGGGGAGTGATTTACGGGTCATATTCGTACTCTACGCGTTGAAATACACCAGTATGCATATTGCCACCCCTAAAATTTCATTAGCACCGGGGATATTCAACCCTTATTTGTATCTTCGGTACTAAGGGTCGTATCGAAAAAATGTACATTGCAGTCGATAGGGGATGAAAAACGGAGCATCTTTTACATTTAACTTTTTTCTCCACGACCCTTAGTTTAAGGGATATGAACAATCAAAGTAGTGAAAAAGTCGTCTAAACATAGTCATTAACCCTTAAACTAAGGGTCGTACAGAAAAAAGTTAAATGTAAAAGATGCTCCGTTTTTCATCCCCTATCGACTGCAATGTAGATTTTGTCGATACGACCCTTAGTACCGGAGATACAAATAAGGGTTGAATATCTCAGATGCTAATTAACTTTTAGGGGTGGCAATATGCATACTGGTGTATTTCAACGCGTAGAGTACGAATATGACCCCTAAATCACTCTCCAACCTTTAATTTTGACGTAATCTCGTTTTTAAATTTTCATCCTCACTCGACTTCATTTTTGAATCGAACAAAAATCACCAAGTTTGTATCAGGAGAACATGAATGGTGGGAGATCAAAAAAATAATTAAAAATCGGCCAAAACGGCCTTATCTATAGACAGGCAGATAGAGAATGAAAAGTTACGCACCCTTTGTATATTACTTTTTGCCCTTAGCCCTATAGTTTACGAGATAATAATTATTTAAAGTCAGCAAAATTCCACTAAAAACTACCAAAATTACGTTGATTTCAAGGGTGGATTGTATCATATACCCCTAATTAGGACCCGCTGAATCCAAATGTGCCCCCCATTTGGCCGTGCAACCCTCAATTTCCAAGTTATAACCAATTTTTATAACCACAGGGTAGTTTTTAATTTTTAACGGTAAGTAATTATATAATTCTGAGGGCATATTTAAAATCAGCAGACCTTAATTAACCGATTTCAATACCAAGAACCCTTGAAATATATGAAACAAGCCCTTATTTTAAGGGAAAATTGTTAGAATTTTCAAACCCTCATAACTCGCTTGGAATTGATTTTTTCGCAATTCTGAGAAAATTTTCCGCCCCCCTTAATTCAACCCCCCTGGCATTTCTATGCCCTCTATACATGGCCAAAGTATCAAAGGGCTAAGGGCAAAAATAAGGGTTTCAATTTTTTGAGCGATCGAAAATTCATTTTAAAACCTCCAATCGAGGTATCATTTTAAAAAAATTTTAAATCAATAAATCATGTATTATGAGCCTGTCAAATGAATAAATATTGCTATTTAACAGTGTATCTATGTTTATTTACCCTTTTCTACATAAATTAACCCTTATTTTTAATCAATTAAATTTTTACACAGGGTAGTTTTTAATTTTCGTAATTTCTCGTGAACGGTAAGTAATTATATAATTCTGATGCCATATTTGGATTCAGCGGACCTTAATTAACCGATTTCAATACCAAGAACCCTTGAAATATATGAAACAAGCCCTTATTTTAAGGGAAAATTGTTAGAATTTTCAAACCCTCATAACTCGCTTGGAATTGATTTTTTCGCAATTCTGAGAAAATTTTCCGCCCCCCCTAATTCAACCCCCCTGGCATTTCTATGCCCTCTATACATGGCCAAAGTATCAAAGGGCTAAGGGCAAAAATAAGGGTTTCAATTTTTTGAGCGATCGAAAATTCATTTTAAAATCTCCAATCGAGGTATCATTTTAAAAAAATTTTAAATCAATAAATCATGTATTATGAGCCTGTCAAATGAATAAATATTGCTATTTAACAGTGTATCTATGTTTATTTACCCTTTTCTACATAAATGAACCCTTATTTTTAATCAATTAAATTTTTACACAGGGTAGTTTTTAATTTTCGTAATTTCTCGTGAACGGTAAGTAATTATATAATTCTGATGTCATATTTGGAATCAGCGGACCTTAATTAACCGATTTCAATACCAAGAACCCTTGAAATATATGAAACAAGCCCTTATTTTAAGGGAAAATTGTTAGAATTTTCAAACCCTCATAACTCGCTTGGAATTGATTTTTTCGCAATTCTGAGAAAATTTTCCGCCCCCCCTAATTCAACCCCCCTGGCATTTCTATGCCCTCTATACATGGCCAAAGTATCAAAGGGCTAAGGGCAAAAATAAGGGTTTCAATTTTTTGAGCGATCGAAAATTCATTTTAAAATTTCCAATCACGGTATCATTTTAAAAAAAATTTAAATCAATAAATCATGTATTATGAGCCTGTCAAATGAATAAATATTGCTATTTAACAGTGTATCTATGTTTATTTACCCTTTTCTACATAAAAGAACCCTTATTTTTAATCAATTAAATTTTTACACAGGGTAGTTTTTAATTTTCGTAATTTCTCGTGAACGGTAAGTAATTATATAATTCTGATGTCATATTTGGAATCAGCGGACCTTAATTAACCGATTTCAATACCAAGAACCCTTGAAATATATGAAACAAGCCCTTATTTTAAGGGAAAATTGTTAGAATTTTCAAACCCTCATAACTCGCTTGGAATTGATTTTTTCGCAATTCTGAGAAAATTTTCCGCCCCCCCTAATTCAACCCCCCTGGCATTTCTATGCCCTCTATACATGGCCAAAGTATCAAAGGGCTAAGGGCAAAAATAAGGGATTCAATTTTTTGAGCGATCGAAAATTCATTTTAAAACCTCCAATCGAGGTATCATTTTAAAAAAATTTTAAATCAATAAATCATGTATTATGAGCCTGTCAAATGAATAAATATTGCTATTTAACAGTGTATCTATGTTTATTTACCCTTTTCTACATAAATTAACCCTTATTTTTAATCAATTAAATTTTTACACAGGGTAGTTTTTAATTTTCGTAATTTCTCGTGAACGGTAAGTAATTATATAATTCTGATGTCATATTTGGAATCAGCGGACCTTAATTAACCGATTTCAATACCAAGAACCCTTGAAATATATGAAACAAGCCCTTATTTTAAGGGAAAATTGTTAGAATTTTCAAACCCTCATAACTCGCTTGGAATTGATTTTTTCGCAATTCTGAGAAAATTTTCCGCCCCCCCTAATTCAACCCCCCTGGCATTTCTATGCCCTCTATACATGGCCAAAGTATCAAAGGGCTAAGGGCAAAAATAAGGGTTTCAATTTTTTGAGCGATCGAAAATACATTTTAAAATCTCCAATCGAGGTATCATTTTAAAAAAAATTTAAATCAATAAATCATGTATTATGAGCCTGTCAAATGAATAAATATTGCTATTTAACAGTGTATCTATGTTTATTTACCCTTTTCTACATAAATGAACCCTTATTTTTAATCAATTAAATTTTTACACAGGGTAGTTTTTAATTTTCGTAATTTCTCGTGAACGGTAAGTAATTATATAATTCTGATGTCATATTTGGAATCAGCGGACCTTAATTAACCGATTTCAATACCAAGAACCCTTGAAATATATGAAACAAGCCCTTATTTTAAGGGAAAATTGTTAGAATTTTCAAACCCTCATAACTCGCTTGGAATTGATTTTTTCGCAATTCTGAGAAAATTTTCCGCCCCCCCTAATTCAACCCCCCTGGCATTTCTATGCCCTCTATACATGGCCAAAGTATCAAAGGGCTAAGGGCAAAAATAAGGGTTTCAATTTTTTGAGCGATCGAAAATTCATTTTAAAACCTCCAATCGAGGTATCATTTTAAAAAAATTTTAAATCAATAAATCATGTATTATGAGCCTGTCAAATGAATAAATATTGCTATTTAACAGTGTATCTATGTTTATTTACCCTTTTCTACATAAATGAACCCTTATTTTTAATCAATTAAATTTTTACACAGGGTAGTTTTTAATTTTCGTAATTTCTCGTGAACGGTAAGTAATTATATAATTCTGATGCCATATTTGGATTCAGCGGACCTTAATTAACCGATTTCAATACCAAGAACCCTTGAAATAAATGAAACAAGCCCTTATTTTAAGGGAAAATTGTTAGAATTTTCAAACCCTCATAACTCGCTTGGAATTGATTTTTTCGCAATTCTGAGAAAATTTTCCGCCCCCCCTAATTCCCCCCCTGGCATTTCTATGCCCTCTATACATGGCCAAAGTATCAAAGGGCTAAGGGCAAAAATAAGGGTTTCAATTTTTTGAGCGATCGAAAATTCATTTTAAAATCTCCAATCGAGGTATCATTTAAAAAAAAAATTAAATCAATATATCATGTATTATGAGCCTGTCAAATGAATAAATATTGCTATTTAACAGTGTATCTATGTTTATTTACCCTTTTCTACATAAATGAACCCTTATTTTTAATCAATTAAATTTTTACACAGGGTAGTTTTTAATTTTCGTAATTTCTCGTGAACGGTAAGTAATTATATAATTCTGATGTCATATTTGGAATCAGCGGACCTTAATTAACCGATTTCAATACCAAGAACCCTTGAAATATATGAAACAAGCCCTTATTTTAAGGGAAAATTGTTAGAATTTTCAAACCCTCATAACTCGCTTGGAATTGATTTTTTCGCAATTCTGAGAAAATTTTCCGCCCCCCCTAATTCAACCCCCCCGGCATTTCTATGCCCTCTATACATGGCCAAAGTATCAAAGGGCTAAGGGCAAAAATAAGGGTTTCAATTTTTTGAGTGATCGAAAATACATTTAAAATCTTCAATCGAGGTATCATTTTAAAAAAATTTTAAATCAATAAATCATGTATTATGAGCCTGTCAAATGAATAAATATTGCTATTTAACAGTGTATCTATGTTTATTTACCCTTTTCTACATAAATGAACCCTTATTTTTAATCAATTAAATTTTTACACAGGGTAGTTTTTAATTTTCGTAATTTCTCGTGAACGGTAAGTAATTATATAATTCTGATGTCATATTTGGAATCAGCGGACCTTAATTAACCGATTTCAATACCAAGAACCCTTGAAATATATGAAACAAGCCCTTATTTTAAGGGAAAATTGTTAGAATTTTCAAACCCTCATAACTCGCTTGGAATTGATTTTTTCGCAATTCTGAGAAAATTTTCCGCCCCCCCTAATTCAACCCCCCTGGCATTTCTATGCCCTCTATACATGGCCAAAGTATCAAAGGGCTAAGGGCAAAAATAAGGGTTTCAATTTTTTGAGCGATCGAAAATTCATTTTAAAATTTCCAATCGCGGTATCATTTTAAAAAAAATTTAAATCAATAAATCATGTATTATGAGCCTGTCAAATGAATAAATATTGCTATTTAACAGTGTATCTATGTTTATTTACCCTTTTCTACATAAAAGAACCCTTATTTTTAATCAATTAAATTTTTACACAGGGTAGTTTTTAATTTTCGTAATTTCTCGTGAACGGTAAGTAATTATATAATTCTGATGTCATATTTGGAATCAGCGGACCTTAATTAACCGATTTCAATACCAAGAACCCTTGAAATATATGAAACAAGCCCTTATTTTAAGGGAAAATTGTTAGAATTTTCAAACCCTCATAACTCGCTTGGAATTGATTTTTTCGCAATTCTGAGAAAATTTTCCGCCCCCCCTAATTCAACCCCCCTGGCATTTCTATGCCCTCTATACATGGCCAAAGTATCAAAGGGCTAAGGGCAAAAATAAGGGTTTCAATTTTTTGAGCGATCGAAAATACATTTTAAAATCTCCAATCGAGGTATCATTTTAAAAAAATTTTAAATCAATAAATCATGTATTATGAGCCTGTCAAATGAATAAATATTGCTATTTAACAGTGTATCTATGTTTATTTATCCTTTTCTACATAAATGAACCCTTATTTTTAATCAATTAAATTTTTACACAGGGTAGTTTTTAATTTTTGTAATTTCTCGTGAACGGTAAGTAATTATATAATTCTGATGTCATATTTGGAATCAGCGGACCTTAATTAACCGATTTCAATACCAAGAACCCTTGAAATATATGAAACAAGCCCTTATTTTAAGGGAAAATTGTTAGAATTTTCAAACCCTCATAACTCGCTTGGAATTGATTTTTTCGCAATTCTGAGAAAATTTTCCGCCCCCCCTAATTCAACCCCCCTGGCATTTCTATGCCCTCTATACATGGCCAAAGTATCAAAGGGCTAAGGGCAAAAATAAGGGTTTCAATTTTTTGAGCGATCGAAAATACATTTTAAAATCTCCAATCGAGGTATCATTTTAAAAAAATTTTAAATCAATAAATCATGTATTATGAGCCTGTCAAATGAATAAATATTGCTATTTAACAGTGTATCTATGTTTATTTACCCTTTTCTACATAAATGAACCCTTATTTTTAATCAATTAAATTTTTACACAGGGTAGTTTTTAATTTTCGTAATTTCTCGTGAACGGTAAGTAATTATATAATTCTGATGCCATATTTGGATTCAGCGGACCTTAATTAACCGATTTCAATACCAAGAACCCTTGAAATATATGAAACAAGCCCTTATTTTAAGGGAAAATTGTTAGAATTTTCAAACCCTCATAACTCGCTTGGAATTGATTTTTTCGCAATTCTGAGAAAATTTTCCGCCCCCCCTAATTCAACCCCCCTGGCATTTCTATGCCCTCTATACATGGCCAAAGTATCAAAGGGCTAAGGGCAAAAATAAGGGTTTCAATTTTTTGAGCGATCAAAAATTCATTTTAAAATTTCCAATCGCGGTATTATTTAAAAAAAAATTTAAATCAATAAATCATGTATTATGAGCCTGTCAAATGAATAAATATTGCTATTTAACAGTGTATCTATGTTTATTTACCCTTTTCTACATAAATTAACCCTTATTTTTAATCAATTAAATTTTTACACAGGGTAGTTTTTAATTTTCGTAATTTCTCGTGAACGGTAAGTAATTATATAATTCTGATGTCATATTTGGAATCAGCGGACCTTAATTAACCGATTTCAATACCAAGAACCCTTGAAATATATGAAACAAGCCCTTATTTTAAGGGAAAATTGTTAGAATTTTCAAACCCTCATAACTCGCTTGGAATTGATTTTTTCGCAATTCTGAGAAAATTTTCCGCCCCCCCTAATTTAACCCCCCTGGCATTTCTATGCCCTCTATACATGGCCAAAGTATCAAAGGGCTAAGGGCAAAAATAAGGGTTTCAATTTTTTGAGCGATCGAAAATACATTTTAAAATCTCCAATCGAGGTATCATTTTAAAAAAATTTTAAATCAATAAATCATGTATTATGAGCCTGTCAAATGAATAAATATTGCTATTTAACAGTGTATCTATGTTTATTTATCCTTTTCTACATAAATGAACCCTTATTTTTAATCAATTAAATTTTTACACAGGGTAGTTTTTAATTTTTGTAATTTCTCGTGAACGGTAAGTAATTATATAATTCTGATGTCATATTTGGAATCAGCGGACCTTAATTAACCGATTTCAATACCAAGAACCCTTGAAATATATGAAACAAGCCCTTATTTTAAGGGAAAATTGTTAGAATTTTCAAACCCTCATAACTCGCTTGGAATTGATTTTTTCGCAATTCTGAGAAAATTTTCCGCCCCCCCTAATTCAACCCCCCTGGCATTTCTATGCCCTCTATACATGGCCAAAGTATCAAAGGGCTAAGGGCAAAAATAAGGGTTTCAATTTTTTGAGCGATCGAAAATACATTTTAAAATCTCCAATCGAGGTATCATTTTAAAAAAAATTTAAATCAATAAATCATGTATTATGAGCCTGTCAAATGAATAAATATTGCTATTTAACAGTGTATCTATGTTTATTTACCCTTTTCTACATAAATGAACCCTTATTTTTAATCAATTAAATTTTTACACAGGGTAGTTTTTAATTTTCGTAATTTCTCGTGAACGGTAAGTAATTATATAATTCTGATGCCATATTTGGATTCAGCGGACCTTAATTAACCGATTTCAATACCAAGAACCCTTGAAATATATGAAACAAGCCCTTATTTTAAGGGAAAATTGTTAGAATTTTCAAACCCTCATAACTCGCTTGGAATTGATTTTTTCGCAATTCTGAGAAAATTTTCCGCCCCCCCTAATTCAACCCCCCTGGCATTTCTATGCCCTCTATACATGGCCAAAGTATCAAAGGGCTAAGGGCAAAAATAAGGGTTTCAATTTTTTGAGCGATCAAAAATTCATTTTAAAATTTCCAATCGCGGTATTATTTAAAAAAAAATTTAAATCAATAAATCATGTATTATGAGCCTGTCAAATGAATAAATATTGCTATTTAACAGTGTATCTATGTTTATTTACCCTTTTCTACATAAATTAACCCTTATTTTTAATCAATTAAATTTTTACACAGGGTAGTTTTTAATTTTCGTAATTTCTCGTGAACGGTAAGTAATTATATAATTCTGATGTCATATTTGGAATCAGCGGACCTTAATTAACCGATTTCAATACCAAGAACCCTTGAAATAAATGAAACAAGCCCTTATTTTAAGGGAAAATTGTTAGAATTTTCAAACCCTCATAACTCGCTTGGAATTGATTTTTTCGCAATTCTGAGAAAATTTTCCGCCCCCCCTAATTTAACCCCCCTGGCATTTCTATGCCCTCTATACATGGCCAAAGTATCAAAGGGCTAAGGGCAAAAATAAGGGTTTCAATTTTTTGAGCGATCGAAAATTCATTTTAAAACCTCCAATCGAGGTATCATTTTAAAAAAATTTTAAATCAATAAATCATGTATTATGAGCCTGTCAAATGAATAAATATTGCTAATTAACAGTGTATCTATGTTTATTTACCCTTTTCTACATAAATGAACCCTTATTTTTAATCAATTAAATTTTTACACAGGGTAGTTTTTAATTTTCGTAATTTCTCGTGAACGGTAAGTAATTATATAATTCTGATGTCATATTTGGAATCAGCGGACCTTAATTAACCGATTTCAATACCAAGAACCCTTGAAATATATGAAACAAGCCCTTATTTTAAGGAAAAATTGTTAGAATTTTCAAACCCTCATAACTCGCTTGGAATTGATTTTTTCGCAATTCTGAGAAAATTTTCCGCCCCCCCTAATTCAACCCCCCTGGCATTTCTATGCCCTCTATACATGGCCAAAGTATCAAAGGGCTAAGGGCAAAAATAAGGGTTTCAATTTTTTGAGCGATCGAAAATACATTTTAAAATCTCCAATCGAGGTATCATTTTTTTGACGATATACATCGATTTTTGAAGCAAAATTACAACTACGCTAGGAAAATTTTAAAATGCTTATATCTCGTAAACTAAGGGTAGCAAGATAAAGAGGAGTAGACTAACCCCTAAATTAGGACCCGCTGAATCCAAATATGCATTCCATTTTGTCCTGCAACCCTTAGTTTCCGAGTTATAAGCAATTTAAAATTTTCCTAGTGTAGTGTCAATTTTTTTGACAATTTTGCTAGTAAAATTACAACTATGCTAGAAAATTTTAAAATGCTTATAACTCGTAAAATAAGAATAGTAGGCTAAAGAGGGGTAGTTAATCTCCTTAATTAGGACCTGGTGAATCTAAATATGCACCCCATTTTACCGTGCAACCCTTAGTTTTTGAGTTATTTGCAGTTTAAAATTTTCCTAGCGTAGTTGCAACTTTGTTTCATTTTCTGGATTAAGCGACAAAATTTTTTGTGACGATTTTAGACCGATTTCACACCGAATAAGTTTTAATGCTATATAAACACTTCAAGGGAGTAAATTGTACTGTACCCCTTAATTCGAACACGCTGAAGCAAATATGAACCCCATTTAGTCATTAAACCCTTAGTTTAAGATATATTGTATATTTAAATAACTGCCACCAACAGATGGCAGCAACTATCTAGTTTTGAACTTATATGAACCTAAATAAGGGTGTTTATGTTAAAAATGATTAATGAAGTTAATTTATTTGTAAGATTGAGTATTGTATTGAAGTATTTCATTAAATGAACCATAATACTTACTGTTTATTATTTCGTATCGTAGTACATTTTCAGGTTTAAGGCCGTGTACTCTCACCGTAGAAGTCCTGTAAGGGTTTAGGAAGTGTACCAAGGGTTGTTTAAGAAATAAAATTAGTGCAATGATGTAAGTATTAATTAATTGTTTTTATTAATAATATATACAGCTATTTCATCTCGATTATTTAATTTTTATGATATAAAAACCTATGTTCTATCAATAAATAGCAGACATTTCTCCATTGGAGGCCAGTGGTCAATTGAAGAATGGTAAGTAGGGTCTCCTCCTAAGAAGATAACCGCCTCCACGGGTCGAAAACCTGAACACACAAATAAATAATTAATATATGCCGCAAACCGCGCTTTGATAAGTCTTTTAGTTTTCGAGATATGAGCTCTCAAAGTTTAGATCCAAAATCGAAAAAAAAACAAAGGTTAACCACTCAGTACTTTTATTGGTCAAAATTAAAATTTCTCTAAAAAGTAGCGGATTATACTAAGTAAATTACGGTAAATTACGAGGAATTCAATGCTGCAGACCGCGCTTTGATAAGTCAATATTTGTTTGTCATTTTTTATCTGACAGAGGCAGCAACTGAATAAAATATTATATTTTAGTACCTAGTAATATTTAATAAATTAAACTTCAAAGAAGTCCGGTTATCAAAATATCAATGGTTCCCAACAACTTCAACAAATTTTCCTCATAAAAATGGAATGTATAAAACAACATTAAATTTAATACGTATTTAAAAAATCTGAAGTGGCCTGCACACAACCTTCCGCCAAATCTAGACTTATAAACATAAATGTATACGTATACAATCCGGTGTCCCTAAAATATACAAATAAAAATCTAAAATATTCAAACATAGAAATTTGCATCACCTGAATCAAAAGATTCGTTCACAGGCAAACTCTTCTGTGTTGAAGCCATCCTCCGTTGAATTACTACATTTAATATCTTACTTATGACTTATATGGCGCTAGTATGTCAACTTCTCACCCGTCTCACCTGTCAATATTTTTTACGCAGAAACAAAAATCAACCGAACATGGATCACAAGATTTCAACGTTTTATCTGATAAATTTATTTTTTAAATTTTACTGCAGTTCTTAAATGCTACCAGATAAAGACAATTTTTTATAACGTAAGTTGCAAATAACTTTGCCTCTTATTCTTATTACAAATAAATATTATATTTATCAAAATTTATATAAATTTTTGACAACTATCTTGTTCAATCTTCAAAAAATATCACTTCCGGTGAAGATATTTGTACCAAAATCTAATGTGCTCTTCCTATTCATATACAATTGTAAAATACCAAATATCAAATTTGAGTTATGCGACATCCGGCATCGGCCCGGACCACACACATACACACACACGCACACACATACATACAGACATCATCGAGAAACTATCAAAAATGAGTTGTAAGGAACCTAATTCGTGCTCATCCACTTAAAACTCACTACCCGATTTTTTGCATGATTCCAATACCTTCCTTTACAGGTAAGCGGAAGGTAAAAATAATGTAAATTTTAAATAGAGATACTACATTCGTCTGTCATTTTATTTGACAGAGGCAGGAACGCCCAAATTGGACAGAAACTGAGTAAAATATTGGATTTAAGTAGTAATATTTCATAAACTCTCTTTTAAAATATAAATTAAATGTTCTATCTAATGTGGCACAAATAAACTATTTCTATATCGCATTTAATCATTAAAATAAAGTTTCTATGATCCTGGATATCATTGATTTGGGTTTGAAATTAAGAATCCGAAGTAAAATTTACAATTTAGTTCACCAGGATATTGTCCAGGTCTTCAGCTGGCTTAAGAACTGTTGAAGCTTCCTCAGGAGTTCCAACATCTTCAGCAGACCTTCAAAATTCAGTAGAGACAGCAGATGCACCAACTAACTGCTAGGATCGCCCACAAATCTGTAATTTTATTTATTTTTTTATTTTATTGAAAATCAATCCTACAGGATAAAAAATCCCAATTACAGGACGATTGTACCATTACAAAAGTAAATATTAATTAACAAAAGTAAATGCGAAACAAAATTTTAAACTGAGTTACATTGGTATACTTAAAAAAAATGTGATTAAGAAGAAAAACAACAACAAAGAAATTATATTTAAAGTTAACCATACTGTAAGCAAACAATAGAATTTAATACTGTGATAGAATACTTGGCAAGATTTTAGATTTAAACTTAATAAATGAATCGGCAAATAAATCGGTATCAGAATGAATACTAATTTTATCAAATATCAAAACAATAAAATATTACTACTATGTACTACTGGATGTAGTTCTGGCAACTCAGATTCAAATCTAAACATGAACAAATCATTTCAAATTAAAGTTTACACCTTTCTTGTTAAGATCACGAGTGAGTTAATGGATGGTAACCACACACATGGTAAAATATCTATACTGTTGAAGCACAGTAAGTGTGGCTGCCACACCACAGTGTGACGGTATATAACGAACTACATTTTGATATATTAAGAATCGTAAAAAATTTAATGTAAACCAATTGGGATTGTTTTATACTACTTTATGAATAAAAATTTAACATTATCTAAAAATTGATTAAGTAGGTATTTAATAAAATTAATCGTATCTTCAACTGTCATTACCTTTTTCCATGCAACATTTATTGATAATTATAAACAGCATAATACGTTAGTTACTTATAATACGTTAGAAACTTATAAGTCATTAGTTACGGACTTAATACGTTGGATACAGCCATAATAACATCAAAATTGTTGATTTGTTTTAACATCGCTGCCGTTGATGATACGATTAAGCTTTGAATATAACGCGAATATATGCGATTTAAGCCACCTTGGATGTTCAAAGAGACTCGGTTTCACCTCGTCACTTAGCAACATCCTCGGTATTATAAATCGCATAATATTCTTGTTATATTAATAGCTATAATTTTTTAAAACTACGGTTTTCATCAATTCTTTATCATGCAAAACCAAATACTAATTTAGCTATTTAAATTTATTTTATTCAATTTAGACGTTTTAAACTGCTATTATTAACTCTAAAGCAATAACTATAAACAACTGACGTTTGAAACTGTCATTATTTCATAAATAATGCATAAAAACAATGACAACTTGCCACTAACGTATGTTATGTCGAAATAACTTTGTAATTCATATATTTGAAATAATTTCGTCAAAATTGAATATAATATTGTAATAACAACGTAAGATATGAATGTTTATTCACTCGAAGAAATTAGCTAAACTTTCTTCTCTTGAATAAACATTCATGTATCTCACTTTTTGTGTAAATATCTATTATTTCATTAAAATAAAATTTGTATCTATACTGAAGCACAATATGTGTGGCTGCCACACCAAATTATTAGTGGAAGGCGTGATAGATAGTATGTATGAAGAAATGCAATACAAGGAACCACATTTTGATATTTCCTTTAAGTTTTGAGATAAATCATCGCAAGTTATTTTTAAAACTCTTTAAAAATATTCAAAGTGAATGTACTATTTTGTAGTATGTGTAAATTTATCTAGTTGGTCATTAATGTTTACAAATTGATCAAGTATTGAAAAAATTAAATCAACTACGGTTTTCATCAATTCTCAATCATGCACAACTTAAAAATATTTATTTTATTCCATTATAACAATTATATTTACAAACATTGACATTATAAATAGCTGATTAATATAAGTGTTTATAAGTAAATTTATATCCTCACATGATCTCAACAGCTGCAGAAGTTTTGCAAGAGTTGAAACTCCATCGGGGTCTGTAGATGACGTCCAAGTTGATGTTCTTAGTCCTCTGAGAGCTGTTAAATTTTCCAGAAGATTCCCAAACGTACTGCTCGTCCAAAATCACCTGTAACAATCAGGAAACACATTTAGATTCATTACAATTATACAAAACAACGGTTGATAGCGACACACGGTAAATATTTATATCTATACTGAAAACTTTAAGATATAGAACACATACCTTTAATTTAAAGATGTACTATGTTTTCAATCGACTTTTGAAGACGTTGTCAGGTCCACCAAGAGCTGTAGTGAGACCTGAAGTCCACCGAGATCTGTAGATGACGCCCAAGTTGATCTGCATTTGATGTTCTAAGTCCTCTGCATGCTGTTCATTTTTACAGAAGATTTTCAAATGTACCGCACGTTCAAAATCATCTGTAACAATCAGAAAACACATTTAGATTCATGTCAATTATATAAAACTACTATTAATATATATCTATTCTCAAAACTCACAATATGTGAAGCTGCCAGACCCAAGTTGGGCAAAAAACGTGAAAGATAATATGTATGTACATCAATAAACAACATTAATAACTTGCAAATTTAATTTACAAAATACATACCTTAATTTCAAGATGCACTAGGTTTTAAAATGGCTATGCAAACGACTGCTGTCAGGTCCACCAAGAGCTGTCTTGAAACTGAGATCTGTAGATGACGTCTAAGGTTTGTTCTTGATGTTCTACGTCCTCTGAATGCTGTTGAATTTACCAGAAGGTTTCCAGGGGTACATCACCTCCAAAATAATCTGTAACAAATAGAAAACACATTTAGTATCATGAATATAAATATAATATTCCAGCAATAGCAAATAATATGGCTGGTAACTGCACACACAAACCAATTATTGTCAAATTAAAAACTCTATACACTTTTAGCACTTCAAACAATTTAAAATATGGAAATTAAAATAATGTTTGCATTTAAAAATTTAATGTTAGAAACCGTGCAGTTGTAAATATTTAATACAAATATCAATAAAAAAAATTTACCTTAATTTTTGTAGTAGAACACTTTGAATTGTAGCTAAACTGGTAGTTCATTCTTGAAAATGTTGTCGTCGCTGTATAAGTTGTCGACATTCCTGCAACGAACAGAAAAATCAAGTGCACAATTTTAAATTTTAATATTAAACAGTATTAGCACCACTGTTATTTTAACTGAACGTTATAACAAAATGTTCGTTATAAACGTACTAGCTGTACAATATATTTTTAAACAATTATTAATTATTCAACTAGCATTGAAGTCTACAGCAAAACAATTACATCATATTCTAATTGATCGGCAGTCACTAATTTAATTAAGTTGTTGTTCGGTGCCAGTTTAGTAATATTACGATTTTTAATTAAACAGAAATGAACAAGTTACATAAAATTACGTCCACAAAAATCCACAATTTGAAGAAAAGTTTCATATGTAAAAATATATAAATTATGTATGTGGAGTAGCTACATCCAAATAAAATACATGATAAGTTTCTATGCATTTTACAAAAGTTAATTGTGTAAATCCTAAGTCAATATTATTTACCGTTCAAGAATTACAGGCAATTAAAATGAAATATGTAACAATAGACAAAGTACATACCAATTCTCTCACAAGAACTTCAATTTTTATTCAAACACACTTCCAGCATACCATATTGCACAAACACTTCAAAACGTCCGCAGATTTTTCTAAGCTAATGCCGGGATCAATGTGCTCGCTTGCCGACATCTGACCATTCAAATTGCCGGACTATTACACAACTTTTGCAGTAAAACGAATAAAATGTTCTCACTTTTTCTTTATTTATTATTTATTTCACTTTATAAAGTTCATAGTTATTGTTGGGTACTAGGTATTAGTTGAGGCATAGTCTCGAGCGAAGGGCTACCCCGGGAGGCGACTGCGGCCTACCGCGCGAGAGGCGGTCAGGCCGCAGTCTTTGCGACGCCACCAGAATTTGCTACCAAGAAGGCTTAATTAAATTAAATCTTGATGACGTCAGTCGCCCCCACCGCCACAATTAACCACAAGTTATTCGACACCAGCGCCACAACTTTGTCCGACACCAAATTAACCAGAGGTGGCGTGAGAATTTAATTTCTTAGGGCTAGTCTCCACTGCCGGCGTGAGAGTTTTATTTTTTTGGGACTAGTCTATCATTTAATCTGAATCTATGAAACTATCACACATAAATTGGATTGTTTTATTTATGATAATTTAGAGTTAATAGTAATATTTTTACAAATTAAACTTTATAAAAACTGAAGTGTTAAAGTCTGGTTTTTAAAATATCAATAGTTTCCAACATTTTCTTAAAGAAATTTGTTGACCATTTCGAGTTAATTTAGAATTTAAAAAATGCAAGTATAACATACGATTTCAAGTTTTAGATTCTACTCAAGAGTAGCTGAAGTTCACCAGGAGGTTGTCCAGGTCTTCAGCTGGCCGAAGAACTGTTGAAACTTCCTCAGTAGTTGTTGTCAGTTCCACGCCTCCAAGAATGCTGTAGAGACATCACTGATGGACCAACTTCTGAGAATGTCTACAAGTCTGTAACAATAAAACAACAATCATATTAGAGATAGTTACAATAAAATATTATAATAAAAATAAAGTATTTTTATAATCAAATCGACATCAGCAATAGAACTTACAATGTCGGACACCAAAGTCACCAGTGGTGGTGTGGGATTTTTTTTTGAGGAAGTAGATTTTTTTTTTATCTGACGAAGATTTATAAGGCAATTTTATTTTTGAGGACTTGAAACAAACACTTATTTATCTTTTTAAATGACATTTATTTAGAGGGCTGTGCAACAGCCAAATTTCTTAAAACCTGTTTTAAATTGTATGATCCAATTGATTTTTATAAAAACTAAATGAAATAGTCCGGAAATATACGCGAGCAGATCTCGGCGACCGACAGATCTCGACATTTTAAATTTATTTGCAAAAATCCCAATTATTTTTGAAATATGATGATTTAAAAACATGTATTATTACCATACTTCAATGTAGAATAAGTTGCCATCTTGTCAAATGCATATTAAATACTCAGAAAGTATTATTACAGAAAACTATTTGAATTTTTTAATATTTTTAGTAGGGGTCTATTATGCAGAAGGTAAAAAGGATTCTTTCCAGGGTTGGAATATAATAATTCGAGAAACAGTGTCCTTTTTTGTACGCACAAGTGCTGCTGTTTAGTGGAATTAATTTGAACTACAGTCAAGGGTAGCAATCCCTATAAAAATCAATAATCAGGGTACAGCTTCTAGCCGAGAGATGGCTACAGGGTTGAATTAAGGGAGGTCTCTGTTTTATATTGATTTTCTTGGGAATGCAACAAAGGATGTCTCCACTTGTTCAAATTATCAGTGCCTTAATTTAAAGAAGTTTACAACAACAGCAATAAATTCACACCCTTCTAATTTAGAGAAATGTACCTTGTTTATCTGCATGCTACTAAATAAAGACTTGAGTTAGTTTTAATTGAGATTATTTAAAAGAAAGATACACTAAATAGTAATTTATTTAGTAAACTTAGTATCTCTAGCAGAAACACGAAAGAAGAAATATTTGAAATTTAAACCAAAATTAAATTACGTAGTGAAACAAAAAACGGGTCTCGCTAATGAAATGGTTATTCATGACCCGAAGCTGTGGAGTTCGAGTTCTCTCATTTATTGGCAGTTAGTTGATTAAACGAGTCAGTTGGCCAATAAAATGGCCGGTGTAAAAACTAATGCAGGGGAAAAACACGATTCGCGTTTGATGGTCGAGCTGTTGGGATAATGTGTGATAATCTCTGTTTATTTATAATTTAATATTTGGCATTTGCAGTCGTTGCTAATCCTAACAAATTAACTCAGGATAAATATTTAATTTTGGTAATTATAATTCATCAACCTTTCAACATATATGTTATATTATTTATAATACAAATATTAATGTAGATTATTGATAAATAGTACAAACAAAGAAAACGTTAATGTGTTTTTGATCTTGATAACCCAAAAGATATTTTTTATCAATCAACCCTGTAGATTATAAAATAGGTAAACTTGACTATTAAATATTTTTATACGAAACGGTAAAATTATACTTTATATAATTATGTAGGAATCCATAGTTTCAATAAAAAATATCAACGGGTAGAGCTTTTACAAAGGGATTTCTAAAATGTATAAAAATATATATTTTAATCTAGACTGAATTTAGACCGAATCTAGACTGAATTTAGACCGAATTTAGACTGAATTTCCGACTCGCTCAAAATGATTTAAGGTTAAAAAATAGCAATTTATTTGTTTCTTAATTTTGAGCGAGTCGGAAATTCAGTCTAAATTCGGTCTAAATCGGTCTAATTCGGCATAAATTTTGAGGGAGTCGGAAATTCAGTCTAAATTCGGTCTAAATTCAGTCTAGATTAAAATATATATTTTTATACATTTTAGAAATCCCTTTGTAAAAGCTGTACCCGTTGATATTTTTTATTGAAACTATGAATTCCTACATAATTTGACCCGAGGAGAGAAAAAGTTATTTTATATTATTATATAACTAAATTTTGAGCGAGTCGGAAATTCAGTCTAAATTCGGTCTAAATTCAGTTTGTATTTAATTAAAAAACGAAAATATTTGTTACAAATCTAACCATTTTCACGTTATTTAATTCATCTACTGCTGCTTTATGTTTTAATATTTGTTGTTATATTTTGCTGGGAGATACAATGTGCCTGAAGATTGCACAATAGTAGTATGAAATGTATTCTTCATCTGCGTTTATTTGCACACAATTTCCAGTCTTGCAAATACGTGGAAATCAAAGGAGAGATTTCACAAAGCGCGGAGCATTTGTAGTGAAGCTGCTTACAGTGTACAACATAAATATAAAATGTTCAATTCATGAAATATGTATAGCATTATTCATTGTGTGTAGAAATATACACATGCACGATTTAAACATATGTAACAGTCAGAACTGTGCTCTATATTATTTGAATCGAACACATATGCATTTTGCTTATGGCGATTGGTTTTATTTTAGTTGTAAAGTTCAACAGTATGTCGTTTTTGCAAAATGGGCACATTTGGGAATTCGTAAAATTTTACAAGCACACATTTCAATAGCACATAATATAAACCAAATCATTTTATCGAACTATACATTGTATACACACAGTTTACAATAACTTAACTTCGAGATCGAGTTTAGGATATGTACAATGTTTCATGAGCTGATTACGAATAAAAATAATTTTTCAGATATTTAAGAAATTGCTACCTTATTTATTAAGAATGTTACCTTACATGTGTAGCAAAATTAAGGTATAGTTTACTTTTAAGTATCACTGAATGCTGCGCACAAAATTAATTTTTTGTGTTGTGTAAAAACGTTTTGAGTCCGTAAAATAATATTTTAGCGGATCCTGTGCTTTAAAATAACGTTACTTAAAACCTTGTTCACACATGGACACATAGAAGACACGGGTGCATGTCACTGCGCCAAATTGCCGTAATGTCAAATACCCGCTGTGTCCAATTGCCGCAATGCCAAATTGCCACTGTGCCAAAACGCATCCCCACCACTTACATACTTGAATAACGTACGAGTATGTCGAGAGACTACTGCAAATTTATTTCGACACAGAGGCAATTTGACCCAGTAGCAATTTGACACAGCGGCAATCCAACACAACAGCAATATTTAGACATACTGGCAATCGGGCATAGCGACAATTGGACATAACAGGAGCATTTTGACATACACTAACAAAGCTAACAAAACCGTACTAGAGCCCCACAAACTCGGTTTTGGTATTTAATACACTAACAAAGTTAACAAAACCGTACTAGAGCCCCACAAACTCGGTTTTGGTCGTTATGCCCGATTGCCAGTATGTCTAAATATTGCTGTTGTGTTGAATTGCCGCTGAGTCAAATTGCCACTGGGTCAAATTGCCTCTGTGTCGAAATAAATTTGCAGTAGTCTCTCGACATACGTTATTACAAGTATGTAAGTGGTGGGATGCATTTTGGCACAGTGGCAATTTGACATTGCGGCAATTGGACACAGCGGGTATTTGACTTTACGGCAATTTGGCGCAGTGGCGTGTTCCCGAAGACACACACATGCGACACACAGCCAACAAAAGAAAATGAAGAACGTGTGGCACGTTTTTTGGCCTCATAATTAATTTTTTCTTTACTTACATAGAAGCCACAAAATAGCGGCGCCTCTATTTCACAAGCAACACACACAGTATTACTGTTGCGTGTGTGTGTCTTCTATGTGTCCATGTGTGAACAGGGCTTAAGAAACAGTGACGGATTAAAAATAAATCAATCTGTATGATTATTTTACCAAGCGTAATGCTCTAAATTGACGCATTAAAATCTTAAATAATTTTCTATTATTCTGTATACTAAACTGAATAATTCAGGCACGTATGAAGGAGTGAACAGGGATTTTTCAATTACAGGGCATTTGACCTGGAATGCAAAAAATATTATCAGTACCAGCACAAGTTTTGGCCTTCCCGTCAAAAAATCCTAGCTCCGCCCCTGCCAAGAAATGAACTTAAATTCAATGTGAGTTTTTTGTGTAATTTTGCTAGCAAGCATATTGTGTTTTCCAAATAGTCTCCGGTAAATTTTAATCTTAGAGCGTCACGTTTCATGAGGATCTTGTCACGTATAACGTATCCCAGACTCCCAGGCTTGCTAGATCGATGTAGACAAAAAAAAGATGACATCAGACACAATCTGTTCCTAACTGTGTTACTTCCAAATGGATTGACACAAAACAAAGTTACAAAAATAACACCGGCAAAAAATACTTTCACTTCTACAGACTTCGATTAGTCCGGGCCCGCACCCACGATATATTCACCAGCAGTTGACGGCTGGTAACCGCACACACTTCGACTACATACATATGATAAGGGTAAGTTTGATTACGGTTGAAAAATAATTTTTCTAAAATGCAAAAAGTAAAATTCAATATATTTTTGGTAAACATTTTTATGGCACTGTATTAATAATTATTTTATTATAATTTCTAATCATTCTAATTCTAAATGAAGTGTCCATTAAATTTATTTTTTATATTAGCATTTATTCGAATCCAGTGGTGTACAAAAAATTGACTGCCCTTCATATATGGAATTCTAAAACATTATTTATCTGCTGGCGTGTCATAATGACAACATTATATTACTCAATTTGAGGACCATAATGAATCCAATATGGTACTCAGTACCATAATGAAATAACAAACAACTTGTTACTAAGTAAGCGAGTTAAGAAGTTTCAAAAATAGCATACTGATTTTTTACATTTAAATTATTTCCATGGCATAATAAATTAGAATTTAATTTTAATTTGTTAATCTATGATAAAATCTACAATTCAGTGGTTCAAAATAATGTGATACTTGCGAAAACTGCTCTAAAATTTAAAAAAATTATTTTAGTTCCATAGTCCGCAAGTTGAGTACCAATACTATACATATGCCATTAAATTATATTACCTAACGAAGTTAGGAATCACCCTGTATATAATGATTGTAATGTAGTTATGATACATTCTGTGTATCTATATCGATGATGCACAGCATGTGAAGCTACCTCAACAAGTTGAGTAAAAAAATTCAAGATATTACATCTGACTATAGAATGAATAATTTCAAAAACTTACACAATGGTTTGTTTCACTAAAAAGCATTGTATTTCTCGAACTTATTGAAATGCAACGAATCAATAAACTGAATCCGAAGCTAATTATTAATCCTTCTAATAAGAATTCAGCGATGCATGCCGGGTAATTTTCCAAAGTTTCCCGAGCGAGCGAAACAATCCAACCAAAATTTTCCACCTTCATTCATTCCATTTCTCTGATTTTTCCCAATTTTAATTAACGTTCATATTATCCGCAAAAATAAATTACACAATAGGTTCGTTAAAAGTTACTTCTTCATAATAGCATTACTCGAAATTAAATACATTATACAATGAAAGAGTAATGAATATTTAATACCGTGATATAAAAGTTTTTATAACTCGATGGTCAGTTAAAGATCAATATCGAGGCAGTAAATAATTTACTGCGAAGTTGATGCGGTGTATGATGCTAGGGAAGGTTAATATGTACTAGTAAACAGTTTAATATCTAAATATCGATGCTTCGCGTCGTAAAATGATAATATTACACATTACTCATGTGCAATTTTGAACAAATATTGGCTTGGTTATTTGATCACTACAATCGTGGCTCATAATTTGTGTAGTTTGACGCTACATCTATAAACATTACTACTCAAACATTCGACCACTGTAGACATCCATTTACACACTCTTATTCATTATCAAGTCATGAGCATTTCAACGAATGGTTTTGAAATGCTAAATGAGGAAAAGAAAACTTGGTTTTTAAATGTCTGTCTATATTTTTCAAAACTTTCAAAAATAATTTTCATTTATATAAAGGAACATTTTTTTCGTGGTACCTACTGGATTTAATTTTTTTTCTTCGGTATATTATTTAACGAGTACACAATCTTACTTTACAAAATAAAATCCACAGAACATTTCAAGAATGAATTTTTGACCATTTGCATTCTATTTCCTAGCGATTGCTAATGTCCGCCCTTAGTAAAATTATTTAACAATACATTGTTCATAATTTGGTAATAATATCCCAATTGTGTATCCCATGAAATTCTCTGAGACGTTTGTATTGAGTATATAATTTTTGATCGTACTCAGGATGTGGCTAGGATATACGTAATATTACTTAATGTACCTACAGGAGTCAAATACGATGTTTCATCTACGATTTTTTAAATAAAACATGTATTTACAAATTTTTGTTCATTAAAATATTAACGAAACCTCACATTTTCGTGTGATAACAGATGACAGTTGTGTTGAATAATAGACTCATAATACAATAGTGTGTCTTATGGAAGAGTGTATCTTACTAAAGTTACGTAGGTACGTAATGTATGTATTAGCTTCTGATAATTTAATGTAGTTGTATGATGAGTAAATATATCTCCATTTGTAGGTTTTAATTAAATTTATTTTTAATTGTAGAGTCTAGTGGTACAAAAACTGCCCTTAATTTGTAGAATTTCTTAAAAATTCTTTTGATCTGAAATCAGAATATGTACTGAAATGTCATGAAGCAATACAGATATTGTAAAGATATTGTCGTCTGAAAAAATAACTGTTCAAACATATCAATTTTTATCAGTTTTATTTATTTATGTTTATGGAAGAAGCTTTTAAATATTCAGCAAAATATATCAAATAAACCTACGCATTGTATCGGATAAAAATCAAATTGTAACTTTTTGTTGTTATATTTCACAATTCCTCATGTTTACTGACAATAATCATAATTGGAAAATATATCACAAATATATTTATACGTCTCTGAAAACTGGAAGCATTTGAATTTGGAATATTTATTATATTTCAGTGAATGAACAAGCCTATATACTGATATCCTGAACAATTGTAGTTCATATTTGTTTACACCCAAACAAAACAACTCGGTGACGATGATGTACGGCTGGTTTATTATTTCACTTGTTATTTAACACATTTTATTTGGAAAAACATTTAAATATATTCACTCAGTTCGACATTCACCTTTTAAAACAATTTTTTTACAGGCGTAATACCATTTTAAAATAGTTTGTCGGCGATTGACATTAAAAGTGCTGTTTTTTGACAGCTGACAGTCAGCAAAGTGTCACTTTTGCTGCCTAGGCAGCAAAAATAGTAAAAAAGTCTAGGCAGCAAAAGTAATTGTTACTATGGTGAATCAACAAATTTGATATTTATAAAATTCATCAACATGCCTAAACTATTTTCTTTTTTCATAGCAACTGTCAACATACGCATAGCAACATAATTTGATTGTGATACCTATCAATATATTTAAAATAATCACTAAATTAATATTAATTAATAACAATCGCCGAAAAAATAATGTGTTTAACATGGCAAAAAATACAGATTTGCTGCCTAAGCTAGATTCATAGCCTCGGCTGCGCCTCGTCTATGAAACTCTAGCCGCGACAGCAAATTTAATATTTTTTTGACTAGTTAAACAAATAATTATATTGTCTGGTACCTACATAATTTAAAATTATTCTGAAACCGGGAAAGGCATAAAATTTATTTGTTCCCAGAGGAGATAATCTTTAGTTTTTTGTTCTGTATAAACTACAAATATAAAATTAGAAAAAAGATCCTTTCATGACTTATTAAATTCCTTGGAATGAATAAATTTATCTTAATTTATAATGTCGTTAAATTATATTTGATTTATTTCAAGTCAGAACTCTGTTCTCTTCCAGCATCTCTTCAGCATTTCCTTGTCTATTTCCCGATACCTGTCCCGTATTTAACATAACAATTTCCGTTTGGTTTTGCGTAAGTTTCCCGTTCCATCTTCTCACACATGGAGCGTGCGCTGCGCTCACTAGCGCCACAGCCGCATTGCGGACGCGGCGGGAACTACTCGCAATCGGACATCGGCGGTCACTATCCTGCTACGCCTGCCCATCGCCCCTCCGCAGGAATCACAGCAGGACCTGCATTCCACGACTTAAGACTAGTTTGTTCATTCACGAACAGAAGTTGCTATTGACGTTATGTTCATGTTTAACACAAATCACTTGTAATAATATGACTCACAATATGTAAGTCAGACACACCCAAGTTGGGTAAAAGGTGTGATACATACTTATGTTATATATAATTTAAATTTATGTAAATACAGGCTGTTACACAACTTAAGACAAAAAATTAAAGAATATAAACTGTATTATCAAATATACTACCAAAACAGTGATAATCAAAATCGTTGTGCTACATATTTACAATTCTATTTTTACCACTCCAACTTTTACCACAGCATTTTTACCACCATTCTTTTTTACCGCTATCCTGTTTTATCGGTAACTCATTTTTTACCACTCAATTTTTACCACTCCATCTTTTACCTCTGCATTTGTACCACTATACTTTTTACCGCTATTTCGTTTTACCACTAATACATTTTTACCACTCCGTTTTTACCATTACAACTTTTAACACCATACTTTTTTACCGCTATTCCGTTTTACCATTAATAGTTTGTAGGGCTATAGTACGGTTTTGTTAGTGTAGTAAATACCAAAACCGAGTTTGTGGGGCTCTAGTACGGTTTTGTTAGCTTTGTTAGTGTAGCAAATACCAAAACCGAGTTTGTGGGGCTCTAGTACGGTTTTGTTAGCTTTGTTAGTGTAGTAAAAACAAAAACCGAGTTTGTGGGGCTCTAGTACGGTTTTGTTAGTTTTGTTAATTTAGTAAATACCAAAACCGAGTTTGTTGGGCTCTAGTACGGTTTTGTTAGCTTTGTTAGTGTAATAAAAACAAAAACTGAGTTTGTGGGGCTCTAGTACGGTTTTGTTAGTTTTGTTAATTTAGTAAATACCAAAACCGAGTTTGTGGGGCTTTAGTACGGTTTTGTTAGCTTTCTTAAAAAATCACAAAACCTTCCGCCATATCTAGATTTTAAACAGAAATGTATACGTGCCCATTTAAAATATACAAATAAAAATCTCAAATATTCAAACACAGAAATTTGCATCACCTGAATAAAAAGATTCATTCACAGGAAAACTCTGCTGTATTGAAGCCATCCTCCGTTCAATTACTACATTTAATATCTTACTTAGGACTTATATAGCGCTAGTATGCCAACTTGTCACCCGTCTCACCTGTCAATATTTTTTACGCAGAAACAAAAATCAACCGATCATGGATTACAAGATATCAACGTTTTATTTGATAAATTTATTTTTTAAATTTTACTGCAGTTCTTTAATGCTACCAGATAAAGACAATTTTTTTATAACGTAAGTTGCAAATAACTTTTCCTCTTATTCTCATTACAAATAAATACTATATTTTTCCAAATTTATATACAATTTTGACAATTAACCTTTTCAATCTTCAAAAAATATCACTTCCGATGAAGATATTTGTATCAAAATCTAGGGAGCTCTTCCAATTTATATACAAATGTTAAATACCAAATATCAAAATTTTCGGGTAATTCGTATTTGAGTTATGCGACTAACAACCCTTGACCACACACACACACACACACACACACACATACACACAGACATCATCGTGAAACTATCAAAAATGTGTTGTAAGGACCCTAATTCGTGCTCATCCACTAAAAATTCACCACCCGATTTTTTGCATGATTCCAATACCTTCCTTTACAGGTAAGCGGAAGGTAAAAAGAGACGATGGTAAAAATTAGTGGTAAAAATAGGGACGGTGGTAAAAAAAGGGACGGTGGTAAATAGGGATTGGTAAATATGGGGGCAAATCATTTAAAATGTGCACACGTCAAATAAACTACCCTTAACTTTGCGAATTTAAAAAAAAAATTGTAAAAATTATTTCTGGAAAATTGTTGACTCCAACTCTGAACGAATTTCGCGAGCTTATCCTTAGTGATTTGGTTCAGTTATTGCACGCGTCATGTACATTGTACGAGGACTTGTGTTTTAATTAAACAGAACTGACAGTACGATTATAAAAGACATTTGATGTCAAATAGACTGCAGAATATGAGACTCACGTATGGAACGCGTAGATAACTTTGTGCGCTGCGTACCAATACCGACGCAATTGCGAAGAATTATAGTTATGAACTTCTACAAACTGACAGTAAAAGAGAAAAACTGCGGCGGAAAAAGCGCCGCAAATAGAGCAGAAAATTATACATGAAGACTAACCGATCGCAATCAGTTACACGCAGTTTAGTTATAAAGTATATTCATTATTTATTAAATGCCACGCCTTTTACTCAACTTGGGTGTGTCAGCCTCTCACATATTGTGACTCATCGGAATATTACAACTCTCAACTTACGGGTATTCTTGGTTGTCATTAGAAAAAACACCGCACTAATAAAATATTTATGTGTTTTAGTAATGTTACCTACGTTATGTTGTGTGCGGTTATCAACCCTCAACTAGCGGGTATTCTTGGTTGTCAGTAGAGAGAGTAGAGACTGGAAAAAATATATGTGTTTTAGTTCTGTTATATATTCCCTAGTCAGTTTATTACGTATGGCTTTTAATTGGAATAAAAAATCTAAGTTGCAAAAATAATAATCGTAACTTAACTACTGCCTTTTCAAATATGATATGTAAAATTAATTATTTATATTTATTATTGCATAATATATAGTATTCTACTAAAATGAAATTTGACAATTACATGTATTAAGCTACTACAATGGTATACAATTGTACAATAAACTACCCGAAGAGTTCAAGATAATCACTAATTTAAAAACTTTCAGAAATCGCTTGAAAATGTTCCTTGTAGAAAATTGTTTTTATTCAATTGCAGAATATCTATCCCATTAGAGTACCTAGCTATATTATATTAATTGTTATATATGTTTGTAAGCCTAATTGCTATGACTAAATCTATATCATGTATTATGATCCTTGATTTAAATAAAATAAATAAATAAATAAATAAATACCCGTCTACCTCCTAAAATCCAGCATAAAATGTACTAATGTAGCGAGTGTTTTGTGACTAATACAAGAAAGGTAAAATTTTATTTCAACAAGGATTATATACTTAAAGGATCAATTAACAGTTGTGCATTTTAAAAATTTTGATAAAAAAATTGTACATGATTATAAATAATTCAAAAAATTTCAAATTTATACAAATTCTACACGGTTGTATCTCATGATAGAAATCTATTTTTGAAAAGTTAAAAAGGCCACATCTGAGATCCATTATTTCTCTATTAAATGTTCATAAAACATTATCTTCTTCTTTTTCCAATAATAAACTGACAATTTACTTGGAACGAAAGCACTTTTCAACTTGAAAATGACAGAATGAGGCAAAGTACGAGTTTCGGGCTGGTTTTGGGTAGCCATAGTAATGGAGAAGGAAGTGAAAAAATTGAGGGTATTTTAGGAATTCAGAAAAAATGTAGACTGGCCGATTAACTCTTGTTGAATAATGTATAATTTTGTTCAAGTAATGTTACTGTAAAGTCTCATTCACATAAGCATTTATATTAAGTTTAAGAAACATAGCATTCACATACTAAACTTAAAATGACTTTAATAAGTGGAAAACATAAACGTAAAGTTTGGAGCATTCAAACTTTGTTGCTAGAAAGTAAAAAATGCGGATGCTTGTATAGTTACATTCTTAAACGTAAACATAAATGTAAACCTTAAAACTAAATGCTTATGTGAATGAGGCGTAATATACTTTAAACTTAATAAATAAAGTAAGCGCTGGAAGCAATAATTGTAGTATAAAGAAATAAAACAATGTTCTTATTGTTTTCGCTTAGCGCGAAGTAGTTAGCAAGCGCAAATATTTGTAGTTTGCAGTTAGAAAATAGACGATTCGCAAACTAGTCCCGAACAAATGTAAATGAATTCTCCTCCGGTAAGATTAATGAAAGTTCGCAAAACCCCGCGTACGAATTTCACATTCGGGTCTCGTTTAATTCCATTACGGATATCCGTAATCCCAAAATTCCTGCCAAATAATTCGCAATAACCCGCTGTCATACACATACCAACTAGATACGGTCTTAGAAATTAATTATAAGGAACATCCAACCAAACTAAAATATAGAATCAGAAGGGAAATCAAATAACGCCAAGTTTCAAACTTGCGATGAGGGACCAAACGATGCTTAGTTTACCTCCCTCAAGACTTGTAAGCGAACGGCGCAAAAGAGGAAGAGGAAGACTACTTTCATTTACCATCAAGAATTATATCATCGTTATAGTGTGAACCATTCACTAAATATTTTTATTAAAAAATTATTTTAGTATTTAACTGAACTAATTATGAACAGTGCTCTCATCTAGATCGAACGATCTAGACAAGATCAATTTGTGTGATCTGTCATTTCAAATTTTGAACATAAAATAAATTAATAATTTTTTTCTACTCTCTACTCTACTGAATATTGGTAACATATCTTCATACTACCATGTGTGGATAGGGATGTCATATCCACACCAGGTGTGGATATGAAATTCAAGGTCAAATACGTCAAAAAATTATTAATGCGTGCAAATTATGTTTTTATTATGACAAATAATTATTAGAAACATTAAATCAACTGTTATTTAATTATTAATTGCGTTTAAAAGCATGATTTAATGCAAAAAGATCAAATAAGCAATTATTCAAATGTTATACGAGGGCAGTTCAATAAGTAATGCAACACATTTTTTTTCAAAAACAGGGGTTGTTTTATTCAGCATTCAAATACACCATGTTATTCCCCAATCTTTTAGCTACACAACACTATTTTTCAACATAATTTCCATTCAATGCTACGGCTTTACGACACCTTGCAATGAGGGCCTGTATGCCTGCACGGTACCATTCCACTGGTTGATGTCGGAGCCAATGTCGTACTGCATCAATAACTTTTTCATCATCCGCGTAGTGCGTCCCACGGATTGCGTCCTTCATTGGGCCAAACATATGGAAATCCGACGGTGCGAGATCGGGGCTGTAGGATGGATGAGGAAGAACAGTCCACTGAAGTTTTGTGAGCTCCTCTCGGGTGCGAAGACTTGTGTGAGGTCTTCTGGGGCGCTGAAGGGGTTATTCTGTTCGATGCCCTTCCCCATGGTCAAACGATCAACTCTGAAGTGTATTGTGCTACTCTTCGAAAATTGAAGAAACGACTTCAGCGTGTTCGTCGGCACAAAAATCAGAACGAACTTCCCCTTCTTCAGTGGGCTGTTCTTCCTCATCCACCCTACAGCCCCGATCTCCCACCGTCGGATTTCCATATGTTTGGCCCAATGAAGGACGCAATCCGTGGGACGCACTACGCGGATGATGAAGAAGTTATCGATGCAGTACGACATTGGCTCCGACATCAACGTTTGCAGACACTCCCCCTATGGGGTCGTGACTGCAAACTCGTTCTCGTGCGATATAGGCATCACATCCACTCTTGTTGTACAATATACTATATTTTCGTTCAGTTCAACTGTCATAATATTTTGATAAAATGATGCTAAAGCATTTATCTTTAAAAATAATAAATAAAATAAAGATTTAAAAACAAGCCTTCGGGTATATCAAAAAAGAATGGTAAATACTTTAATGAATTAACTTCGCCTTACGGTGAAATTAAACGAAGCAAAAAATTAAACCAACACGAACCTCGTCTCAAGTAAAAATAAAACAAAACTCTGTCATAATCCTCCCCGTGGCTGTAAACCCACAACGTGTGGCATAAACTTAACAAGAACAAAAGCAAAACACAGTGTGGATATTCTTCTGTTTATTGAAACATTTGCCGCGCGGAAACGGTCGTGTTTTTGTCTATAAACACCGAAGACGGAACATGGGAAGTTCCGAGGATTACTCGATGTACAAGCGACACAATATGTCCGTCTTGGGCGGCTGGGAAGCTTTCATCTTCGTTTGTTTTAGTGGTCAGGGAACTCACTTCCCCGCCAAGAGAGGGATGGAAATTCTATGAATTAAGGGACAATTCCGTCGATGATGGCAGATGGGAATGGGTTCAACACCGGAAAATAAAATTTTAGAATATTCATACACAGGAAAATGACATTGAACACCAGAAAAAAAATCTAGAATATTCAAACACAGAACGATGCATGCACAATAAGATTGAAATCTAGAATCTAGACTTGTATGAGTAATGTTTTTTTTAAAACTCGCATTAAATAATACACTATTTGTATTCCTGCATAAATTATTTAGTAAAAATCTGATGTGGCCAGCAGAAGACCTACCGCCATACTCTACTCTTTTTACTACTATACAAATTAAGACACAACTATTTTTGTATATATTTTTTAAGTACACTACTGGATTCCTCGTATCAATCTACATATAAATACATATTTTCTTTAAAAATTTATGTCAGGTACAACTTTAAATGCACTTTGAAAATTTTTAAAAATGTCGAAAATTTTCGAAATTTTTGATTCGCTCAAAATTTGGTTATACCCTATTTTGGACCCGAGGAATCCAATGGTGTCACTAATAAAAAATTTCGGCTAATACTTTTCGAGATAATTTTTTTAGGTGGAAAACGGGAGTAGCTATGACCGTCATTTTTTCACCATTGGATTCCTCGCGTCGAAATACATATAAATCCAAATTTTCGCGAAGAAATTCCAACGAGTATAATTTTTATGAAGGGTCTTCGAAAATGGCCAAAAACGAAGGTACACCCCTTGATGAAATTTTGGCCAAAATAACTTTTTCTTCCAGAATTGGCTAAAAATATGATTATATACTAATTCGACGCCTCGGATTTCAAATCTGCAGTCGAAAATTTTTTTCGACCAATATTTTTCGACATAATTTTTTTTTGTCGAAAACTGGTCGAAATGGAAAATTTATTTTTTCATTATTGGATTTCTCGGGTCAAATTATCTAGGAATCCAAATTTTCACGAAAAAATTTTGAGGGGTACAATTTTTATTGAGGTATTTAAATAGTGGTATAAAATCGAAAAGATAAAAACTTGCTTATTTTCAAGCCTAAAAAATCTGGTGGCCAGCACACAATCTCCCGCCATATCTAGACTTATAAACATAATGTATACGAAGAATCCGGTGTCCATTTAAAATATGCAAATATAAATATAAAATATACAAACACAGCAATTAGTATCACCTGAATCAAAAGATCCTTTTACATACAAAACTCATCTCATGATTCCAATACCTTTCTTTACAGGTATGGTGGAAGGCAAAAAGGATATTTTATAGTTAGGTATATTTTCTTTTTCGGCTCATATTCTATCAAGAATCAAGGGAGGTATTGTATTATCTTTTAGCAGTTCATGTACTGAGATATTCCGTTATCAAAGACTCCTGCTTCCGCTAAATACAACATTTATCATTAACATCGTGCGACACGTAAGTAAAGCAATTTAAAACTCGGTATAAATTTGCAACGTTGCAACTGCGATTAAGTGCAAAAACGTCCAAGACAAAACTAAGTGGCTGCGAATAAGTTTGCAACATGGGAGCATCGGTCCAATGGCGAATAATAAATAGCCCAGGGGAACCGGGCTCATTTTACAGCCCCTGGTTCGGAGTTCAGGCCCGCACTGGCCCAAACACCACCGCAGCGATTAATATTGTTTTAGTTTCAATAATATGTAAGCTTATTGCAAATTAAATACATAGATGGGTATTAATGAATTATTAAACTGTTTAATTAGTGAAATTGTGTTTTAATAGGCATTATTGACGGCTATGAGAGCCAATTTTCATTGCAATTATATATTTTATTGGATTTCAATTACGTTACATTAATCTAAAAGTTAATCGGCATTTCTAATTTAGTTATTTGTAACATACATATGTAAACTATCATGCCACACACCCAATTTGGATGTGGCAACCTCACATACTTCTCGTGTGTGTGGTTACCAGCCATCAACTTACTGGCGTTCCAGATTGTTTATGGAGATTTTATATATTATATATATTTTATTTTATACTTGAGTTTTTAAAATTCCAGTCGGTCACATAAAGAACTGTTCAAACAATGATTCTTTGAGGATTCTTTCATGCTTTTCAACTTTGGAAAAAATAAATTCATTATTTGAAGCTATCAATGAATTAGAAATTCTTCTTTTCCAAGAATCATTGCAGATTCAATTCAGCAACGCTGATATTTGACATGATTCTTTTTTCTCCTGTCATGACTCAGAAGCAAGAAAGAATCCTCAAAGAATCCATGTGTTAGCAGGGCTATTAATGTATTTTATGTCTTTCTAATAAGTACTTGATTAAGGTGGTTGGCTTCTGGCCGTTAAAATGGTGAAAAGTATGTTTAGTTTTCCCATTTAAGGGTGCTCCCTCTTTGCTCTAATGCCAGTTTTTTTAGTTTTTTCTTCAATTTTTTTATGTGCATGGCTAAAAATGTCCAATTTTGTGAATATTTCATGTGTATTTTAATACAATCCTACATAAAAATTCAAAAAAGTGGCATTAGAGCAAAAACAGGGCAACTTCAAGCTTTTAGAAAACGTCTTATTTGTTTAAAAAATCTTATTGTTTAAACCAATTTTATGGGGAAAACTGCATGTTGTTTTTCGCTATTTCAACGGCTGGTGTTGATCCATTTTAAATTTAATTTTCTGGAATACAAAATTCAAAAAGTGTTCAATTTATTTATTCAGATATATAATTTAAATCTTTGTTTATTAAAGTAATACAGAGCGTTCAGCAAAACCTATAATTTGACTGCGCAACCGCCTTAATTTTGTCATGGATACGAGATACGTTACAAAAAACTAAATGTCAAAGTTGTCATTATTGTATTAAACATTTACAAGACAATTTATGTTAAATGTAAGTAAAAATGATGTTATTTAAATAGAAAATGGTACAACTAATTATAGGTAAATGATTATTTATAAAATTATTTGTAGTTTATATGAAGAAAATTGAAAAACTAAACTGTTTGCATTAATTTGACGTTTTTTATGGTACACTGCGCTATAATGTAATCCGTGGGCTATAAAGTGACGTTTATGTCAAAGAAATACGTATAAAACTGTCAAATAATGACATGACCGTGCATAAACATCAATATGAATACGCTTGATACACAAATAACTAATTGAGCAGTTGCTTTCTATCCTAATATAATTTGCTATACAATGCTTTGCAACTGTAGCAGAATCTCATTGTTTTTAGTCGCGACTAATCCCGATAGGAATAAGACGAAATCATCACGGGCTTAACCGGAAACAAGACATCCAATTCCGGTGATAAATCCCAGAGAAGTAATTGCAACCTTATTGAAACAAACGCGAGTGCAATTGCAACGTAACAAGATGATTTATCCCGCGCGCTCGTATTTCACTCCTTCGAATGCAAATATTGTATCAGACAGGAGCAGGAGCTGAGGTAACTTCTGGGAGTAAATATATTGGAACATATTTCAAAATGGCTGCTTTATCGCGAGGCAGGCTCTCCCGATGTCATCCTCAGACGCTTCTTCAGAGGAATGGATAAAACTCCGGCTTAACACGCTACATAAATATTCACAAGTTATGGCAGCTAACGATTATTATTATGAGTACCGAGTGCAGAGCGCTGATTTGCTGGGATGTTGTGGAGTGGGATTAAACTTAGCTTTATGATTGTAATTAGTCTCAGGTTCTTCATCGTTAAGACCTTATTTATTATTTAATTTTACCTGAGCTGCGGGAGTAAACTACTTGTAATATTATGATATTAGTTTGTATCAATATTAAGGCGCAACATTTAATAATTAATTTTCTACCAACAACCATGAGAACCCGTCAGTTAATAGAGCAACATCCCAGGACCCCCAGACCTTACTTATTTTCTCAGAAACCAAATGTATGGGATTAAGTAGTGTAAGTATGTACTTTGAGTGTATGCGTACTTGCAAGCTTGGCCCGACGGCCAATTAGCAGATATCCGGTGCTAAAGGTAAGTAAAAATAGTATTCACATTTCTTAAAGTTTCAGTGCTGATTTTTACGTATGTTTTAGAGAATATAGTTAAAAATTAATAATCAATACTTCTAGACACTTTCCATCGGCGGTAACTTTTACCAGACACTTTAAAGCACACGTTTGACATAAAAACTGTCATACATACATTTCAATAATCAAAGTTGCTTGAAAACAAACAAGCTAAGTCAATTATGTCAGTTATTCTATTATGTCAAACGTGTGCTTTAAAGTGTCTGGTAAAAGTTACTGCCGATGGAATGTGTCTGGCAGTATTGATTATTAATTTTTAACTATATTCTCTAAAACATACGTAAAAATCAGCACTGAAACTTTAAGAAATGTGAATACTATTTTTACTTACCTTTAGCACCGGATATCTGTTAATTGGCCGTCGGCCCAAGCTTGCAAGTACGCATACACTCAAAGTACATACTTACACTACTTAATCCCATACATTTGATTTCTGAGAAAATAAGTAAAGTCTGGGGGTCCTGGGATCTTGGACTATAACGGCTGATACAAAAAAGAAGTTTTTAAATAATATATCATTTATGATTTTTAGCATTGAATTAAAAAAATACTTTCTTTGCAAAATTAATAAGGAGAACAATAATTCTTCAATAAACTATTTAAAAATTCGTAGAAATTCTGGCAAAAGAGCTACAAATATGAAACTACGGTAATTTACTAACAAATCTACGATTTTACCCAATTTGGGTGTCATCCTTACTGTGAGTAAACATATAAATTCATATTTAACTATGCGCAGTTCAAAATTTGAACCTGAGTTGTCAGAACAAAGTAGATCACGTTACGCACTGAGCTATGTTTGTACTGTTCATACCTCTCAAAATATATATATTTAAAACTATCAGCCTTGAGTATTAGAAATATGATTGCCTGTACGAGCCGAAGCGAAATTCTTGAGCTGTGTGTCTATGTAGTAGTGAACAATTCCTCAATAAACTATTTAAAAATTCGTAGAAATTCTGCCAAAACAGCTACAAATATGACACTAAGCTTATTTACTAAAAAAAAACTACGAGGAATCCAATGGTGCAATCAAATTTTCGATATTACATTTAGTTCAGCCTGTACATCACTTAGAAAAAAAATAAATCGATTTTTACCTTGTATTATTCTTCGCAAGGACTTGAACTTTCTTCCAGGATTCAATGAGGTCCTTAGACACACACTACACATAGTTTTGTAAATGTATATCGCGAAATAATTACAGGTTTTAGTAAATAAAGCATCGATAAAGTACTACGAAATCACCACGAGTTGATCGTTACATCACTCCATCACTGATGTTCTTACAAGTCTATGTTTGGTACATTCTTTGTATAGATGACGCCTGTTTCGATTCATATTTGAATATTTAAATGTTTTAAATGATATTCTGGTAAATTTATGTTTCATATTTATTTAGGTAATATAAATTTGGAAACTAAGTAATTAATAAATGAAAAGAACATGCTTTATTAGTGCTCTGTATTTCGGGATAAAAATATTTCAGGATTTGTTAAAATTATTGTTTGAATATTTCATTTTAACAAGATACTAAAATATACTGTCTGAAATTTTAACATATTTAAGATGAGTTATTATTATTATAAAATAACAAAACTATAAAAAAAATTCCTCAATGAGAATATCACCTGTACCTGGCCTTGGGACCCCGAAATTATTTCGCCACTAATGACTTTACCTCTGTTTTAAAACTATTTCAATTCGTTGTGGCATAGTAGCTTCAAGTCTTAAACATACTTTTCTGGAGAAAAATCCCAAATATTCTACCTTCTGTGTCACAATTCTTTGATTGTCCTTGCATAGAACGATTTTTCAAATGAATTTTTTTATTCGGTTCCATAAAGTTTCGACTGTTGATTTGATTTGGGATTGTGTAAAATGTATTGCAGTTATCAATAAATATAAGATACAGTACATTATACTTGTATTTTGATTTAAACTTTTGTACAACAAAAAAACTACCTACTTTTTTATGTCTGGGTCAACTTCAATGAGACGGGGCTCATAGATGCTGCATTAATTTTCAAATCTTTATCCAAGCGGCTGGTAACGTGGTAACCGCACACACACGGTGAAATATAACGAGTATTTATATCAACAATTTGTAGTATATCTTGCCACCACACCCAAAAAGGGTTTGTAGATTTACTTCTCAATGTACACAAGTATATCGCGTGTTGTTTTAATTTTCTTACAGATTATAATCCTTGGAGATGCAGGAGCATCGCTGAAAAACCTGAAGTTCAGGAAGTTTTCCTGCTGAACGTCAAGGGACCAAACAAGGCGGCAGGGCATGGCAGCCCCGCAGGGAGGCGTGAAGTTGTTCCTGCTGTCGCGCAGGGCTTCAGCAGGACGAGGAATCAAATAATGGAGTACAACACCCACAACTCAAAACCTAAGTAAATAGTCATAATTCTTTATGGGATAAACTTGTACACAATTATATGTTGTGTTTACTAGAAATATTATATTAAAAGTTTCAGTCTGAAATAATTCCTGAATACTTCAGGATAATATATTTGTAATTTGACCCACATTGTGCAACACTTCATTAGCAATACCTAGTTTTAATTAATTAATTAAATTTTTTGTACTTCTGGGACTAAAACTCTTCTTTAGTCCTTATTTTTAGTTCTTAATTTGATCCCAAGGGATTATTTTTCATATTTAATCCCGTTGTCAAGGAATTGAATTAATTATTCCCGTTGCCAAGTAAATACGTGCTATTTGTTACAGAGTATCTATGGTAACAATATAAATATTTGTCATAAAATTTACTGTCAAAATTGCAAAATGTGTATTCTTTTAAACTATTTTGTATTCGTTTGAGGATGAAGTGCAAAAATAGCGTATATACCACAGGACTAAAGTATTTTTAATCCCTCAGGTGATTATTTCCCTCACCTTCGGTTCGTGAAATAATCTTTCACCCTCAGGATTAAATCATGCTCTTTAGTCCCTCAATATATAATATACTATTGGATAGGTTCATTCTAAACAAATTCAGCTAGGTGCTATTGTTTCTATTTTTGTTCTGTTCACACAAGGATTCTTTGAGGATTCTTTCATGCTTCTAATCTTGAAAAAAATAATCCTGGTGAGAATTGCCTGTCAAATAGCGGCACCGCTAAATTGAATCTTCAATGAATCTTGAAAAAGAAGAATTTCTAATTTATTCGAAGCTTCAAAACTTCGCATTTTTCTAGAATTCAGAAGCATGAAAAAATCTCAAAATATTTCAATTGTACATTTCTAGTGATTGCGTTCGACTTATTAAAACAGTAGACTGAAAAATATAAAAACAATACTATGTTTTACTTATTAAATCCTATTCCGTTTTTTGCCAATTTATTTTTACAGTAATAATTTATAACATCTACCTACTCGTAGTTATAAGCTGAACTTTATTTCTTATTATATTTGTATCCAATTAATATATCGTATCTATATTTCCATTGCGTAGAACTAAAAAGAAACTACGTCGAACTGATTAGCATTTCTTCTTCTATTTTCATTTGCTAACTCAATGTAATTAACAGAGTTTTTTGCGGATATCAGCATTGTAAAGTACAATTAAATACCGGAAAAGCAGAAGCACCCAGGAATATTCCAACAATGTAGTATAGCAGCATTTACTTGTAAAATGGGGAATGTTTATTTTTATAATTAAGGCCGCAGTTAAGTTTCTGGGATTATAATTAAATAATGTGGTGGGATGTTTTTTCTCCAAGTTTTTCCGGATTCAGAAACACGCAGGACAAACAAAAAGATTTTTCTCAGAGAGAAATTTGTGCTGCTCTTGGTAGTAGATTATTTTGAATTTGTTTAAACAATTATTGTAATATTACAGATTGTTCATGCATAAGTTAAAAAAGCGTACGCATTAAATATTAATTTGACGCCAGAACTTTCCATGTTCAAAAGTCTTATGTTTAAATATTTAATGAATAAGTCCATGTCTCGACCAAAATTTCACACAGCAAACCCATAATTTGAATATGCAATCGCTTTAAGGTTGTTGTCAAAATTGATAAGGACGGAAATAAATAAAAAATTTATAGGGCATTTATATGATAATAATACACTTAAAATAAAGGCTGTAAAATTTACATTGCAAGCACAGGAAAGTGACTTGAAATCGAGCGTTATTAAATTAGTGTATCTAAACCAGCCGACATTTTTTTTTTTTAAATTGATTTATTTTTCCGAGCACCTCAACATCGAAGATTATTGGTGCTTCGGCTTAATATTTTATTACATTTGTATTTATAATGTTACAATATATTGTGAGTTAATTACAGTTTATGGATCAAATTTATTTGTTTAAGGTACATTAGTGATTTTTTCATGTTTTCTTCATTATGTAGGCATTGTTAATTTTTCATTGCATGTTGAACATAGCGTTGGATCGGTTCTTTTGAATATGTAGTCGTGGGTTAAGAGAGTGTGGCCAATTCGTATTCTTGTTGCTACTATTTTTTCTCTTCTGCTTCCATTGAATTTCCATGGTGATATTTTTTCTTGAATTTGTCTTAAGTGGTTGTTGTTGGTACTAGTCCACTGGTTTAACCATTTGTCTTGCATTTTAGTTTTAATTATGCTGATGAGATCTCTTACTGGTATTGGGATGCGAGTTATGTTGGCCTGGGTGGCTGCTTCCTTGGCAAGTAAGTCAGCTTCCTCGTTCCCTCTGATGCCGCAGTGGGACGGTACACAAAGGATAGTAATGTTTTTGGAATTTGGTGGAGGTGTTCTTGTATTTGTTGTATTGTATAAATAAATTCATGATTTGTGTATGTATTTTTTTCCAAGTATGCGAACTCTTGTCTTATTATTGCTCCAAGTGTGTTATTTTAGCCGACAATTTTAAAGAAAACCTAACACAATATTAATTGAACATAGAAGAAGGTTGTATTAAATTAAATTGTCAAGGGAACCGTCAGTTATATAAAAATTATATTTAATTTGAAAGACAATTTATCGAATAATTGAGGTTATTTATCAAAAAACTTATTTCTTCACTAATATGTGCCTCTATGGTACGGTAATGCCAAATTTGTTTACTTTTTTATCTCTCTCCTTAAGAGGCACGTCTACCTCCTAAAATCCAGAATCCAGCATAAAATGTACTAACGTAGCGAGTGTTTTGTGGCCAGAACAAGAATGGTCAAATTTTATTTCAACAAGGATTTAATAGAGAAAGAATGGATCTACAGGCGTGCCTCTTTTAAAATTTAAATTAAAAAATAGTACATGATTATAAACATTTCTGCCGGCCACGATGGCCGCGCGGACTAACGTGACTATACTTCATTTCAGCTAAGAAAATAGCGTTGGGTTAGATAGGGCAATGATATTCTTGTATCTGATTGGTTGATATGAGAGGTAGATTTACACTAGCAAACATTTTCATTTCCGTTAACATTACTTATACCTTCTTATTTTGAATTTCAGAGTTACATCGAAGTACTACATTATTCTATAGATGACAGCTTTATTCACAAAACATAACTTATTTAAGATCGCGTCAAATTTTGAACCAATAAAATGTGTGAGTGTAAAACTTACTGGCATTCACAGTGCCATCTGCTATTTTCTTAGCTGAAATGAAGTATAGACTCACTTTGGTCCGAGCGGGCAGCGAGGTTGTGGGTTCAAATCCCACTGAAGAGCATGGACGTTGTGATTGTCTAAACATTGATTTATATAATATATAATAATCCAATTCACATATGTTACTGGCTGATAGGCAAGGTACATAAAGCCATAGGGGTTTCCCCTAAAAAAAAATAAACATTTCTAAAAATTCAAAAGAATTTCCAATTTATGCAAACTTTACACGGTTCTATTTCATGATAGAAATTAATTTTTAAAATTTTAAAACGACACATCTGTAGATCCATTCTTTCTCTATTAAATGTTTATAAAACATTATCCTGAAGTAAATAATAAACTGACAAACACTTTTACAGCATTTTTCAACGTCAAAATGACATTACATAGCCAGGACGCGGCAAAGTACGAGTTTCGGGCTGGTTTCAGACAGCCGTAGTAGTGGTAACAAGAGTGGAATATATAAAAGTAAAATCGAGAGTATTCCAGGAATTCGGCAGAAACGTAGACGGGCCGCTTAAGTAAGGACCACAATGTAAGCACGAATATTGAATCCCAGAGGTCATCTTACAATGCAACAATGTTACGATTAAAACCAGTATCTCGTAGCTTCAACCCTAACACAATATTGTCTCTACCTCCGATCCTTCGATGATCCTTGCAGCAATAACCGAGAAGTTAGCCACAGAATGTGAAATATTCTACTACGATACGCGCGCCTCCTGTTTTAAATAAGTGTAGTTTATGGCTGCATATTTACTCGCGCCTGGGTTGCAGTAAAATTGTAATTTTATTTGCAATTTTCTAATATGAAAAACATAACCTCGCGGTGCATAAAGGACTAGAAATATCGTGAGGATGTCCCACGAAAATTGATCGTAAAGCCATGTGAGCGCATACACCCTTTTAGAGAATTAAACAATCATAAAAATGACGTAAACTTAATAGTGTGCTGTGAGAGCTTCCGCAATTTAATCCGCTGGCAAAATGGCGCTGGCGATAACGGAACGACGATGCTCTTTATCCACCAGTTGTTAAATGAATTTTTATGTGCGGTCTAGTTACAAAGGATGAAACAATTTGTTTATTAAATTTTTTATACTATTGATTTGTTCGGTACAAATTTGTTTTAATTCAAAGTCGACTGGGATCAAGTTATCAAAACACATAAATGTACAAACTACAATATTATTTTACGAACCAATAACATGGTTCCAAAAAAGCACGAATAATCAGGGGTCTACGTGTAAACTTTACACGTAAACATGACGTAGACAATGCAAATGATGTGGACAATGTAAACAATGTAGATAATTTTAAATATGACAATTCGAAACAACATAACCCAATTTTTTTCTGCAAAACGTTAGGTGTTACTGTAGGTACAGGGTGTTGTATACAGAATTTTCATGAGTCAGAAAGAATTTTGTTGAAATTCGCAAATTAAAAATGGGTCTAAGCATATGAGACATTCTGTAAGTACCTACAAATACCATTTTTTCTTGTTTGTAAAATTATTATTACATTAATGTCTACGTTTCTGTAACTATTGTTTAACTTTTTTGTATTTAAATGTGAAAACCAATGATACCCAAAATGATATTGTTTTGCAAACTACTGTTAACTTTACGAATTTAAACAATAGTTATTTGTGTATCAAGTATGGAAAGAGCATTGTTTGTTACACGCGGCGAGAAATTTGTTCAGTCGAGGCGAACCCGAGATGGACGACTCGCAAAGGCAACAAACAAGCTCTATCCAACGAGGTGCACACAATATTTTGTCTACAATCGTAACGTCAATATAGCTAATTTTAAAATTATTATTATTTGCCGTGCTTATAACAATTCAATGAAATCGTGGTTATCAATCATGATCATGACAACGTTTACAAAGAAAAAAATTCAAACAAAATGTTCACAATCGTAGTTTGAGGTCAATTTGACGCAATTAATTTAATAGTTTTATGTTTTGGTCGCACTAGTACGACAATTTTGTACATATTCTAACTAAAAATTGAATTACAATGTTCATATTGTACAACGATTGTGGACAAATAATATTGTAATCCCAATTTGGGTGTTACAACATTGACGTATTTTACGTACACATTTCTGCCTATAATAATGTCCCTTAACCTTTAACCGACGGAGTGGGGTAATTTAATGACCCCAGCTGTACATTTTACTTGATAATAGACTTGTTTAGTGGTTACGTCACACTGGTTCCAAACTGGTTCGTTGCTAAGACCGTTGCTATGCAAGTCGGTAAAACAGGCTGGTTTGACGTTTGCCGTTTGACAATAACTGCGTCTTTAAATTTATTTTGAGATTTAATTGTTTTAAAGTGGCTTAAAAACACGTAATAAAGTTTAGTTCGGTAATAAATTATTTTATAAATGATTTTTGATTGTCAAACCAAACTGTTTTATCAACTAGCATAGCAACTACCTTAGCAACGAGTGGCCATTTTCTTGTTTGGAACCAGAAAGTGACGTCACACTAAACAAGTCTATTCTTTGAGTTTTTACCTTCCGCTTACCTGTAAAGGAAGGTATTGGAATCATGCAAAAAATCGGGTGGTGAATTTTTAGTGGATGAGCACGAATTAGGGTCCTTACAACTCATTTTTGATAGTTTCACGATGATGTCTGTGTGTATGTGTGTGTGTATGTGTGTGTGTGTGTGTGTGTGTGTGTGTGTGTGTGTGTGTGTGTGTGTGTGTGTGTGTGTGTGGTCAAGGGATGTTAGTCGCATAACTCAAATACGAATTACCCGAAAATTTTGATATTTGGTATTTAACATTTGTATATAAATTGGAAGAGCTCCGTAGTTTTTGGTACAAATATCTTCATCGGAAGTGATATTTTTTGAAGATTGAAAAGGTTAATTGTCAAAATTGTATATAAATTTGGAAAAATATAGTATTTATTTGTAATAAGAATAAGAGGAAAAGTTATTTGCAACTTACGTTATAAAAAAATTGTCTTTATCTGGTAGCATTAAAGAACTGCAGTAAAATTTAAAAAATAAATTTATCAAATAAAACGTTGATATCTTGTAATCCATGATCGGTTGATTTTTGTTTCTGCGTAAAAAATATTGACAGGTGAGATGGGTGACAAGTTGGCATACTAGCGCTATATAGTAATTGAACGGAGGATGGCTTCAACACAGCAGAGTTTTCCTGTGAATGAATCTTTTTATTCAGGTGATGCAAATTTCTGTGTTTGAATATTTGAGATTTTTATTTGTATATTTTAAATGGGCACCGGATTGTACGTATACATTTCTGTTTAAAGTCTAGATACGGCGGAAGGTTGTGTGATGGCCACGTCAGATTTTTTTTTTCTTGTGTTGAAGTTTTATGTAACCGTTCCTCATGCCACCAGCTCTCAGGTAACTTATTCATTAACTAATAAAAAAAATGTACAGAGTAAAATAGTAATATATAGGTGGTTAATGCACAAACAAAACTCTGTTTCAGAACACGCATGGTCGATGCAGAAGCATACCATAATTTTACTTTTTCGTAGTTAAGTATTTATTTCTTTGTAAAAGTACCCTTAGGTGCTCAAAGTGCCAAACATTTATATGTACAAGTCATCGGCGAATTGAAAAAATCAATACTGAAAACTGTATCAATGTAGATTAATGTTTTTTTTTTTTTTTAGTTTATATTTTTGCATATTATAAAATAAAGATGTTTAGTTTATAATTAAGCTTTAATGAACCCTTTTATCTTATAAATTCAATTAATATATCCATTACACACTAATTAAATAGAGGGTCACTCAGTTACCCCACTTAGAAGTTTACGTCAGGTGTAAGGTAGAAAATCCGTCGGTCATAATCGTGCGTGATTTCGGTGTGAGGTGAGGCCGAAGCAGTCAAATAATCAGAAATAAATTATTAAAAATCGTAGATTTGGATGTAAATTACAAATCATAGGTATCCAATTAAATAAAAAATATAATTGAAATTTAAGTTTACACTGAAATGCAGTAGTAGTCCGTCAAAAACATAATTTTTGTTGAGACTGGAACCTTTTGCATGCGATTTCTCAACCATTATTGCGGTGACTCATATTTTTTATTTTTCTAATAAATACCTCAAATATCAAAGAATAACATATTCGTTTTCCAAATATGTGTTGGGTTGTTATGATATAAAATTTTCTAATCGTTTAGTAAATCTACTGGTAACCTCCATATACGCAATGTATTTTAGCGCGTTTTTGTGTCAACTTTAAATTCAATTATCTTCGTTATTTCAACGGTTACCTATAAATTTTAATTTTTATTCAAATTCTACGACTTGTAATGAATGCTGTATATTAATTTAAGTCATATTTTGGGTTGTCACTACCCATGAATTTACTACCTTTTAAACACTCAGTTGGTTAAGGGTTAAAAATATCAAATTTATTGTATAACTCCAGTAGCAATAGTTTTACAACCAATTTAGACGTTTTTTCGGTACTCTGACCATCCAAGAACTAGAGCTACCAGAAACGCGAAACCGCTCTTAGTTGGTACAATACCCCGGACAACCCCTCGCATTCCATTTCAATACCTTGTCCATTTCCCTAGGAAACAATCCCCATTCCCTGACCTCTGCAGTGTTGCAGGACTTCTTCTTGCCTTCGTCGGAGCGCGTCTTCGCGTCCATTAATCGTAATGGGATTCGGAAACGCGCGCGCCTGACAGTGACAGATGACGCGGGCCATTCACGCCGCCCGCGCCCATCCATTGTGGATGACGACAAAGATGACAACGCTCCGATATTGCAACAAGGCATCAACCGGCTAAACGCTCACAGACGTGAGCGCAGGGAATTTTAATTCGGGGAGTTTGTGTCATTGTGTGCAAGCATAATATGCATACATAGAGGCGATCACGGTTTAGCATAGTCAGATTGTAATCATGTCATTCATATACTTATCTAAACATAAACTAACACCTCTCATCCCCGCTTAAGGACGGTACAGATTAATTGAAAAGGGGGCGTGGGTAAATACAAAAATTGGTAAAATTTTTGTCATTGAATCAACAAAAAACAAAATAAAAAAATCTGCTGTGGCCAGCACACGACCTCTCGCCTAATTCTGTTTATTCTACCTACTAATCTAATAAATAGTTTTACTTACATTTTAATAGTTTCATGTTCATGTAATATGTAAACGATAATGTAAACCAAGATGCAAGCAAAAGATGTCAGCTGTACTGTCACTGTCATAATCATTCAAATTTTATGTAGAAACAAATTTCATATCATGGACAACAAGAAAGGTACTGGAATTTCAAAAAATAGAATATTAATTGTACTTTATTTTATTGTTAAATACTACCAGATTCAGCAAATTGTATTTAAAATTAACTGTATCCATAGATAATTATATTATCTTTTATTTTTAATTGCAAAATTTGTCATAAATAAATAATGTACCAATATGTGAAACTATATAAAGTTTCTAAAAGTACTACTTCCGGTTTGCGGATTTCTACCAAAATCTTATCCGGTGTCAAGATCTTTATTAAAACCTTAAATATGAAATTTGGTTATAAATGGTATGATACTTTTTAAGTTATCGTGGACGAAAGATCGTCAGTCCATACGTCCATACATACATACGCACACACACACACACATACATCATCGTGAAAATATTAAATTCGTATTCTAGAGACCCTGAAACGTGCTTATCCACCAAAACTCATACTCGAAAATTTTGACCCATTACAATACCTCTCTTATAGAATATGAGGCGAGAGGTAATAATATTCTTAAAACAATAAAAAATGTAAAGTCTTATTTTATTATAAATTGAAATTACTGTAGGTACTTCAGACGATCCTCTGAACTAACATATTTTTTGCACAATTGGTCTTTTTTATCAACTTGCCTGTTTCCAAGACAGTATGTTGATCTTACCAGTTGCTAGGCTAAACTAAACGGTAAATAATTTACTTATTGGTCTAGAACGGTAAGTAAATTTAATATTAATTACGAAAAAATAAATAAATAATTAAAATTAAAGCCTTCTCTCAGTCTCTAAACATTGTCATTTTCTTCAAAATTCAAAAGCACCCTCGAAGAATTACTACTCTTTGTAAACAATATTTTTCCTAGTAATAAAGCTTCAATTTATTTATTTAAGTTACAGAAATTAAATTTAATATGTGTGGCCTTTCGGCCCGTATAAATTATCTGCACTGTTTGGCGCTAAATTGAATGTACAGTAGTTACAATGGGCAACATTGCACTTGCATAGCCTCATTGAATGCATCAAGCATCAAATTATTCAAATGATATGCAATTACTACTCAATCACATCACTTCATCAAAGATGTTCGTTCATTAGGAAAGCATTTGCGGGCTGCCAGATTTCAATAGTGAATCAAACACTGTAATAATTGATAAGATCCAAACCATAAGACCGTGTCTACAATTTAGTCTCTTGCATTGCACAGGGTAAATCACAACTTATATATTTTAATGGTTATGCTATAACTACTCAATTTGCTGACCATGGAACAAAAATAATTTTTCAAAAATTCATAAATTTAAGAGCATTTTTAGCAAGAACCTCATTTTTTAAAACACTGGATTGTAGATTGTATAATGGGTATTTGATTAACTATGAATAGACTAAAATTTTATTTTGATTAATTGGGCAAAGAAAAGTTAGAAAAGTGAATTTATGAAATTCTAATCGAAAACAGTGCCCCAAGACAGTTTAGTTAAAAAACCTGGAAACTATAATTGCGAATTTAAAAAAAATTCTTTCAGTTTTATGATAAGTGAGTTGAGCATGCCAAAAAAATATGTATAAGTTGTAGGTAAAAATTTATAAATAAAATGTTTACCATATGTAGAATTCTAATATTAACAGTTAATAGCCAACCCACTTGACAAAATAAAATCCCCAGAACATAATATCAACAATGTGAACATCATGCTTGTTACTTGCTATATTTGCCTATTAAGAGGCCTGTCTACCTCCAAAAATCTAACATACAATGTACTAACGTAGAGAGTGTTTTGTGCCCAGTACAAGAATGCTAGAATTTTATTTCAACAAGGATTTAATAGAGAAAGAATGGATCTACAGATGTGCCGTTCTAAAATTTTGTTTACAAAATTGTACATGATTATAATAATTCCGAAAAATTTAACAAAAATTCTAATATCATATCTCATGATATAAATCAAGGCACATCTGTAGATCCATTCTTTCTCTAATAAATGTTAATAAAAAGTCAATAATAATCTGACAGTTTACTCGAAACGAAAACTTTTTTACAAATTTTTAACTTCGAAATGACATTGCATAGCTAGGATGCAGCAAAGTACGAGTTTCGGGCTAGTTTCAGGCAGCCGTGGTATTAATAGAAAAAAATCTGTTGTGGCCAGCACACGACTTCTCGCTTTAACACTGTAATTAATGTGAATTTGGTTTTAGTTAGGCTTTCTTAAATTATAATTTTGCAATAAATTTACAAACTTTTTGAAAATAATTTTATAGTTCTTAGTTCTTTAAATTAGCTTTATTATTACCTTATTACATTATGTTCAGTTAATAATATTTACATTTCTTTTAAAATGGTGCCACAAACATTTCAGAAATTGTGTATACGTCTGTTCATCTGTCACATTGACATATTCATTTTTGTTTTTAATTTTTTTCCTATATTGTAATTTACAAATCGTGGTAGGTAAAATTATATATCTTTGAAAAATTATTTTTCTTTATTGGTAAGAGATATAGACAAGATGTTAAATAAATATTGTAAGATATAATTTGATCTTTGAAATGTCGTATGACAAATTGTAATTATCGCAGAATTTTCTATATTTTTTGCAAAAAATGTTAAAATGCTTCAAGAAAATACCATTTCCGGTTGGCAGATTTTTACCAAAATCGAATCAGCTCTTCATTAACATGTACAAATATATAATGCAAAATATTAGAATTTTATGTTCAATAGAATTTGAGATAATGAATAAGAACGAAAGAGCATAGTAGGCACACATACAGACTTTCATACACACACACACACACACACACACACACACACACACACACACACACAGACATCATCGTGAAAATAGTCAAAATAGGTTCTAAAGGTGCTAAAACGTGCTTATTGACAAAAATCTCGACATCGAATTTTTTCACGATCCCTATACCTCTCTAGGCGAGAGGTAAAAAAGTAAAATCGAGAGTTGTTTAGGAATTCGAAAAAAAAACATGCATTAATATCCTAGCGATTGTTAATGTCCGCCCTTGGTAACATTATCTACGAGTATGTAACATCCCAATCTTATTAATTTGGTGATTATGAGTCTCGTGTAATTCTCTGAGCTGTTTATTTATTTATTAAAATTGTTTGTATTGAGTATATAATTTTTGGTCGTACTCAAGATATGACTAGGTTAGATTAACGTAATATCACTTGAAGTACAACAAAACGACATTGTTAAACATCCTATAGACGACTCATGTCAAGTGTGAAACTTTCAGTCATGTTAACCCCCTAGTTATTTAATTTATATAACTGAATATCTTGTCATCCTATCGTGTCATATCAGAAGTTTAGCATTCCTGCAAACTTGGCACCGGCGCCCTGCTGACATATTTTAATTACTGCTGATTAGTGACATCCTCGTCCTTTAGCTTAGTGGTCGCGCAGGATAAAACTTCGCGTTGACAACGTGAAGGATGCTTATCTCACAAACAATGCGAGGAAAGTTGTTTCGTGAGCAACGCAAGTTGTGACGTCTTTTCAAAGCCAATTCACAGGAATTCAGCTGACCTTTGACCTGATGACTTGTGTGTGATTTATGGAAGGAATTAATTAGCGAAATTCTGAAATACTTTAGAGGTTGGGTTGGGTTCGTTCAATGCGGTGATACTAATGAGGATGTAATGATATATGGGATTAGTTTATCGCGAATTCGGACATTCTTTGACACGGTTCACATTGACCAGTCATGTGGAAAGCTGTTCATATCGTTATAAACTTGATACAACACTACTCATCAATTATTTGATGTAATACATTCACTAACGTTTCTTAGTTATGTCACAAATTACTCACTGATATACAGGATGATTCGCAACTTCGTGCATGTATTTTAATGGCAAATATCACGGAACAAAAAGATTTTTCGCAATTTTAGTTTGCTGGTTGTTTTTTTTTAGCCAAACAGAGTCACGGTTTTCAAATGGAATTTTATAAATGTTTAATTCTTGCTACTGTACAATTATTAATTAAATTTTAATTTTATTCAATTCATAGTTAATCTCACAATCGTCCATGCAATGTTTAAAAATATATTATTCTTGTACTTTAAGTAATATGTAAGTATCTATCCTAGCCACATCCTGAGTACGAGTAAAAATTACATACTCAATGCAAACATCTCAGAGAATTACATGGGACACATTAATTGGAATATTATTACCAAATTTGTAAGGTTGGGATGTTACATAATTTACAAAATTTTCTTCTGTTACAAATTCGGCAGTACAAGAATTTTTTCATGTGTTTGAATTTAAAGAATAAAAATCATGGTGAAAATTGCCTGTTTGATGAGTCTTGAAAAAGAAGAATTTTTAGAAAATTCATTGATAGCTCAAACCAGTAAATTTCATTTTTCCAGGATTTAAAAACATGAACGAATTGTCACTTGTAATATCTCAAGCTCTTGGATTAAAACCGAAAATGTTTCAAGTGCATTGCTGTCAATATGTCAATTTCACGAGCAGAAGACGAGTGAAAATTGTATTGAATCAATGCACGACAATAAATTTTCTGGATATTAATCCATGCCGAGGGGTCAGTATTCGATAAGAAAATCACATTATTACTTATTTTATATATTATATCACTAGACCATAGAAAATTCTAAATTCTAAAATTCTCGAGACGTATTGCCTGGAAGCATCACAAGACAGAATGTCGAGTTGTGTTTCCATGTGGCAATACCTCGAATTTTCTATTGTTGAGTGGTATACGGCTGGACTATATCCTGAATGATGGTATTTTATTTATAAACCATAATATTATATTCAAAATTGACAAATTTTGTTACTCAAGTGACGTCAGCGAGAATACAAAGGTTTGTATTATCGATTATACAAAGATTTGTATAATCGATATTGTCATCGTTACTGCAAATAATAAATAGATGAGGGATATAGTCAATAAAAAAATCCATGTGTGAACATGACAAAATTTGTGTATTTTTTCTACTAAAAATTTCAGCAGTTCAAGAAATGTAGTCTCAAGAAAACTTTAAATAAACAATTAGGAAAACGATGTTTAAAATGCAGAATCAGTGTATAGCTTTCTCCTGCTGTTAAAACAACAATCCTGGTAGAATTGATAAGGCTGCTTAGCCTGTATTTGCTCCGGGTGTAGCGATGTATGTATTTGGCATTCGCATCTTGTTTGCTTCCCCCCTCCGGCAGCAACATCGTCGTCTGCCACTTGATCCGGTTAGCGTCAGCGGTCTACCTGCGCGTAAATGATGTTATTAGTACCCAGGCTGGTTAGCGGTTATGGAAATTCACCGGGAATATGCATCGCAATGAGCGCGGAACTGAGAGTGCGGTGACTTGAAGCGAGGTGGTAACCGATACCGGCAAACACTGCTTACTGATCGCAAATTGAAACTTGATATTTCCCTGGAATTGAAAGCTTTTAAGGAGATTTTTCCCGGGAGATGTTGCCACAACGAACGCTCAACGCCACAGCCAGAGGGAGACAGTTTCTAGTGAGTTACAGTAAATTACTCAACTCACATTTTCCACACAGCAATTTTCACACTATCCAAATAAATTAGTCAAATTTAGTATTTTTGAACGACAAAAGTGTTAAATAATCAAGCCTTTTAATACGACAAATTTATTTAACCCTTTGTTATCATATTATTTCTTCTAATAAACTATAATTAGATACTTTTAGTACACGTGCTACCGAAATTTGGTTCATTAGACAACCAAAACAGACAAGTAATTAATTAATAAGTAACTACACTACTACTATTATAGTTGAAATTTTTTTGCAGAGGAGTCACGTCATCAAAACATTACAAAATGAACAATAACTGTAGTAATGACCGAGTGATGTTAAATGAATAAAATAAATACGACTTTTTTGCATACTATAAGAATAGTACATTTTCATTAAATTTACAATAATTTTAAAGCCAAACATAATGTAGTTTGTTTCTTCGCCACAAATTGGCATTACTGAATTAAGAATTGTGTTTTGTGTTGTACGTTTACATGACATTCATATTTTTTCTGTAACGCTATAGAGTTCTAACTGGAAATATATTAAATTTTACAATGATATTTAAATATTAATCGTCCAATAATTCAATTAAATTGATCACAAAAAAAAGCATTGCATGTAAATTCAAAAATACAACACACATTACATTTTTTAAAATTAAATTAGTATACTATGTAAATCTAGTATTCCATGACGTCATTATCTAGTGACCAACATTGATGACGTGACTCCTCTCCAAAAAAATTTTTACTATACTAAACTGTAGGTAGCTCCTCAAACTAAAATTTGTATCTGACTAAATTATAACCTTAAAGTCGTCATATACACGGTTTGCCAAAAGTCCCGGGACCTAGCTATAAGTTTTGAACGAGTGAAGAAAAAAATTGAAAATTTGGGGATCACTAAAGCGTTTGGGTCATTGCGAGACCAAAGAAAGTCGACAATTTGAACATTTGTTCAAAAAACATTAAAATTAAATTCTTGAAAGAATTAAGATATCGGCTTTTGGTTTATGGGGATGTGTTTTAGACTGGGAGCTCATGACAGGTGATGGTCTCCAATTTCATACAGCATTCCTTTTGGAGGATAGAATATTAACCCTATTTTTTTTTTCTGTGATTTAATAATGCATGTCCTTTTATCAAAAGAAAGTTAAACGTATTTAAAGTCTTAAAAATTATAGGCATGCGATTCGCAGGATCCCAGGATAAAAAAATATGATTTTCCGCGTTTTCATACAGCATGCCGATGAAAAGAATTAATACTTGTGTCATAAAACACCTATAACTAAATTGGCATGCAGTCCTCGTTGGCCCAAGGGTGAAAAATTTCGGAAAAGTTTTGTGCAAGTGGAAATGCAATTTTCCATATGACCGGAAAGCGTGCAAGGATTTAATACCCGTTTTTCTATGTTGTCATAGGATCAATATGCTATCCTCCAAAAGGCATGCTGTATGAAATCGGAGACCATCACCTGTCATGAGCTCCCGGTCTATTTCTTTTTTCATTACCTTTAAAATAAGGAGAAACTCGACAGGAAAAAGTTGAAGTGATCATCCCCTTAAAAAACTCCACGTTGCATGTACTAAACTATCTAAGAATGTAGTTTTTATGACGCTTCAGTGATCCCCTTTTCGTCCAAACTTATAGCTCCGTCTCGTTATTTTTGGAAAACCCTGTATTATGATGATAATGGCTCACAGTATGTGTGGCAGCCACGCCAAGGAATGCGTAATGATCTTACGTTTGTGATTGATAATCAAGAGTATTGATTTCGCTCCGTGTGAATTTGGTCCACACAGAAATGGCTAACGAGAAACGAACGAATGTCTTGATATTTATGTAGTTGTTTGTCGTGAGCAATGCGGCGTGGGTAATTGGTTCGGAGCGTTGGACGGACAGTTGTTGCTCCCTGAAGACGCTTGACGTCACGACGTCGAGGAATGTTTACCGCGTTCGTTTGTTTGCCGCTCGTTTGTTTAAAACGATTCGTCAGATCGTTGCTTCGGTTACACTACAAAAAGAGAACATCGCCAGGAGGGGCGACGTCAGAGGGGTGAGTTTATTTACTGGGAACCTTCAAAGAGACTAAAACTTTAAAATGGTTTTGTAAATAATTGTTAAACCTATATGTTAGGTATAATATATTACATAATATAATGAACGAGAAAAGTCATTGATATCGTGTGAGTGAAAATATTAACGCACGAACATTCGGTAGACACTTTCCTGAAAGTTGTGTAGGTATACCTACTATTTTCATCAAAAATAAATTCAACCTTAAAATAAAATCAAAATAAATTTCACTGAATTCCAGTAATTGTTTTTATTGAACTTAAGAGCTCAGCCAAGAAAATTATACATTTATTAAACATTTTATTCATGAATGTATTTTGATGGCAACTGTCACTGTCATATTTTTAATTTTACGAAAATAATTTTACTCCTGTATAAAGGAAGCCATAAACAAAACACAATTTTATCGCTTTGACAGCGGATAAATAGGAAGGTAACTTTTTGAAAGTGATAAAACCTTATTTACCTTATTCTTACAACCAAATAATAAACAAAACACTAAAATGTCATTTGCTTCATATTTCTAATATTTTTGTCAGTGAAATGATAGATTTTGGGATTATTTATGAAGAAGAACCAAATGAGTCGTTAAATGATATCGTTGAATTACACTTGAGCATTTTATTTCCTCCGAATAAATTTCTGTTTGACATTTCAACCTTGTTACCTGACAGCAATAATTTGACTCGAAAAATTGTTTTAATATTATGGTGTCGTGATTTTATTACACAGTTTTTCTTTTCAAATTGCTAAGCAACAAAATTTCAATACAAACAGAAATTTATCCGGCGAAATAAGAAGCTCTTGTGTAATTACAGTTGAAACAAATATACCTCGATCATGGAATACATGATACAAGATACATTCTATTAAAATTTTTAAATTAGGTATACCAGATACAGTAATAGTACTACTTATTATGTGGATAAATCGTTTTTAATGTTGTGTTTGTCCATTTCAATGGAATAATGCAATTTATCACGAAATACTTGAGTGATTATAAAGACACCACACGCCTACTAAAAGGTGTAACAAAAATTAAAACTGTGGCGACAAGACCTGTTCGATAACATATCGAAATAGTTGAATAGCTAGGTAACTTTATTGAAAATGTTAGTTTCGTAATATGGTCGTGAGTAAAAGCGTTTTCTATCTCATCTATTTTGAGTCGATAAAGCACTTTAACCGCAAGGGTAGATAAATCAAAACGGGCAGCAGAACCTATTTTATTTTGTACTTAAATTTGTTTCATGCATGTCTTCATGCACTTTACAAAAAATAGAATAAAAACTGAAACTGCAGAATAATGTTTTTATAATAATTTAGTATATTATTGGTATATTTTGTTATTTTATCATCAGGTTTAGAAAAAAATATAATTTTATACAGGACGAAAAAATTAAATTATCCAGTAAATAATGAACAGGCTCTGAATTAACACGTTCCTTCGTCGATAAAATAAAAGTTTATAACCTTGCATAAAAATAACTATTGTTTGTTTTGCTTAGCATCTTCCCGTGTTTATTTTCTCGTAGTAGTTCTCTCGTATGTGTAGTCTGAAAGCCCCAGCGCAACGCATTATTAGCGCCATAATTTAAACGCTAACAACAAATGCACATCGCGCATGATGGCCGCAAAGTAAGGTAATTTATGAGTGGTTAATTTAATACCGCGACGATTTAGTGCGGGCGCGCGCATGTAAAAGTTGACATCGTGTTTCGCTGGGAAATTGGGTCAAAATGGAGCCATCATCGTAAACTTCCTGACATTGTATGCTGTGATTGCTGAAGCCCCTGGATGAATGAAATTTCACTTAATACTGCCCGCAATCTCTGTTTATTGTGATGTTTATCATCGGCGTGGTTGCACTAAATTCAACCGAATTTCGGAGAGAATTCTGAGGGGTACATAACGTAGAACTATTCATAAACATTCAGTTGAAAGAAATTTCAGAATTCATAATTAATTAAATTGTTTATTCTACAACATAGGATAAAAAATTAAAAGGTATATACTGTACGACGGTGCTGATCATGAAACAAAAAGAACTTTTTAAAATTCGCATAAAATTGCATCTTATTTCAAGCAAACATTTTTTTCCACTGGTCGGTAGTTATTTTTAAAAATATTTTTCAAATCTTCTAAAATGAAAGTAATTGTTTACATAATATCTAATACTAATAAATACTAATAAAATGCCATCAAAACAATGATACTTAAAATGTACATACGTCAAGTAAACTACCCGTAACTTTGCAATTTAAAAAAAATTCTTTTTGTTTCATGATCAGCACGTCGTACAGTATAGGTATACCGAGGTATACGTTTTAAATTTTTTGTACACCCTAATACAGTGAAAAACCATAGTTTTAATTAGTGTTCGAATGTACCTCATCTGTTCGTTCGTAGAAAAAAAGACTCTGGTGTCAATAAATATTTTTTTTAGGTTATGACCGCAGTATTTATGAGAAACAATTACCCATTATACAAACAATTCTAAAGATAACATGAAATTATATGTAAAATTTAGTTAAAAAAATTAATTTCAAAATTAATGGAAACAATATCGTTTTTAGTCAAATATAGATATTTTTTCACAGAGGCAGGAACATATTTCAAAGAAAAACTACAATTAAATACAGTTATACTTACGCAAACATGTAACACACATAAAGTTTTGAACCATGTATTTCAAATAATGTAGGATATAATGATGGGTGGCCGAAACTACTTTACTTTCCCCTATTGATTATAGTTTCACTAGTTTGAATATAAATAAATAATAAAACTTTGCATATAACGTACATCTAAATTCCACATATCAAATAAATAAATTTAAAACTAAAACGGTGACCAGTAAAAATCAAATGAAAGAGGCTAGGGTCTTTCGGGTGGTATTTATCTTGGCTAGTGTAAATAAGGCTAATTTCCAGTCCTCTTACGAATCTGCAAATGAACCGGTGCGGTGGCCGTGTTTAAATTACTCGCTACAACCTTACAATTCCTCGCTCTTCTTGGTCTTCCCGCCGTCTTCGCTTCAATAAATCGGGCGATAGCGATCGCTTGCTCCGCTAATGGAAACCGCGACCGCCGCGGCGCCCGCGACGCCGCGAAGCGAGTTACCGGATGCTCGCCGTGCGACAAGAGATCAAACTTTGGCGCCGTGCCACAAGAAATGACCTCGTACTCCTGGATTGCTTATTCAGCGCAGTGGGTACTTTTACTACCACCAGAATTTATATAATTAAGTCATATTTAATTTTTTACCGGAGCATTTTTAGTTTTTCTATTTTTTTCGACCTCTCGCCTAATTCTGCTCATTCTACTAATCTAATAAATAATTACTTACATATCAAATTTAATAATTTTATGTTCAACTATAAAATAAACCATGAAGCAGAAGATGTAAAAAATGTCACTGTCATAAACATTCAAATTTTTTGCAGACAATTTTCATATGATCATGGAAAACAAAATACCTACTGAAATTTCAAATACTAGAATATTAATTGTACTTTATTTTATTGTTAAATACTACCAGACTCTGTATCTGTACCTGTATCTGTATATATATATATATATATATATATATATATATATATATATATATATATATATATATATATATATATATATATATATATATATATTATTCGTATCGTAAAAATATTAAATTCGTATTCTAGGACTCTGAAATGTGCTTAACTACTAAAAATTCAACCTCGAAAATTTTGATTCATTACAATACCTCTCTTATAGAATATGAGGCGAGAGGTAAAAATCTGTAATGTTCAGTTTCAGTAAATAAATTATTAAAAATGTGTACCTACACTACAACAATGTATAGAACAAGCTTGTTTAACAACTGTTTGTTCTTTTGTACAAAAATAATTTAGATGCAGATTTGTATTTCCTGCGGAAATTAATCAACTCTCCGGTGAAATATGCAAGGCATCTGAATAATCGAGTAGCTATCAAAAGCAGGAGCAAATTTCTCGCTGAAAATTGAAATTATTGCAGCATGATATGCGTCACTCTGAAGTTGGTTAATTCGCAACTCCTCCTTGACTCCTGCACTGACGCTGACCATCCCACGTCCATCAACCAACAACTGATATTAGCAGGAGTGAGACAGCGTTATACGAAGCTTTACTAGCTGGAGTGAGAGCGAGGGCCCATCAAAAGCTCATAATGGATCCCTCACATAATGGAGCGCTTTCTGAATCGAATAACAATTGACATAAATATGGACTTGGACATAATAAAACGGCTTTTTTCGCAAGATATCGAGCGATTTATGTCTCTTCCGATGTGCTTTGGATTGAATGTAGGTGTAAAATGAGACGTTGTATTGTCAGGAAAAGTTGCGCTTTAACTTCAAGCACCCATTGAACTGCTCGAGTGTACGTAAGTGTTCGATAAAGAGAGATGAAGATGGCACACTTTGATTACGAGGACTAAACTGAAAGATATGCACAAGTCGATGACAAAACAAGGAAAGTTTCTCACATAAAATTTAAACAAACATAGAACCGGCTTCAAATGATTTGAAACATAATAAATGAATGTAACTCAGATATGTTAATTTAAAATCGAACCGAAAATTTAACGATTAGTGATGCTGTTTGTCGAGAGTAGTCGAGAGTGCACCCGACTCTCGTCTCAACTCGGAATTTCCAAAACTAATAAAAGTCACTCTCGTCTCGTCTCGAAATTTCTCGACTAATCTCGACATAGAGTCGAGAGTCTCGAAAATCTCGAATCAAGTTGGGTTGTGTGGTATTTATTTATTTGACATGCAAAACAAGTCAGTATAGCTTGTTAGTGTTAGTGCGGCCTAGGTCCAGTCTTATGGGATTACTTATACGTATTTTGTACGAAATAACTCTTTTGTGATATATTTAACATTTAACTCTAACTAATACATGTTTATTTTATTCCACTGTACTTCATCTATACTTGACTACTTAGTTAGGTACCTACCTAAATTTATAATTTTTATAATTAAAATTAATTTTTGTTAATTAATAAAAATGTTTCGTATAGGTACTTATATCTTTACTAAACTTAATATTTTGTTAATAACTGTTACATAATTTAATAGGTAGGTATTATTTTTATTAAATATCTAATTGATTTATGTAGATCAAAATAAAGATTTTATTTTTAAACATGTAAGTTTGTATACATTTACTGTTTGTTGATCTTGGAAATATTACTTAAAATACAACTTTTTCGTGAAAGATCCCATTTATGATCTGGTCCTGATATTCCAGCATCATTAGCATCTAAAAATGCGTCACGGACAAGAAGTGAAATTTTTGTTTAATCCTATCATATTCACAAAAGCTTATTTTTCTGTTAATTTTAGTTTTAAGCAAATAGTTACTAATCAATTATATAAGACGAGACTCGAGAGTCTCGACGAGACTCTCGGCGAGACTTGATACCCGGTCTCGTCTCGGTTCGAATTTGTAGTCGGGAGTTGCCTCATGGTCTCGTCTCGATTTTCTCGACAAGGCGAGACGAGACCGAGACTACTCTCGACTCTCGCGGCAACACTATTAACGATACATAATCATAATATATTTTCTTCTTTTCGACCAGTTCAATTAATTGCATTATAATTATTGGTTAATCAAAATACTACATAATATATTATATAATCAAACCAAATAGTCTGTTTTTAAGTAACTTACATTTATCTAAAATAATATACAGAGGATTCACAACTTCGCGCATATATTTTAATGGCATATTATCAACTTACTGATCACGGAACAAAAAGAATTTTGTTAATTCGTGATTTTAAGGATACTTTTTTGCAAGAAGCATATTTTTTTAAATCTCTCAGAGACGTAACTAAGGGTGGGCCTGGGTGGTCCAGGATCGTCCCTGAAAAGTCTTAGGCAACCCAGTGCCCCCCAAAAATATTACAATATTTTAAAATTAGTTTACAGAAGAGATATTTATATTTAAAATATTAAATAATCACTTACATAGTAGGTACTAGGGCAGAGATATAGATTTATACTTAAGTGAGGCGAATGAAATGTTTATGAATTTGAATAGTGGATAGATATAGATTTATTGGTGGTAAATGTTGTATTTTTGAAGATACCTGTATATGTATTAGCTTGTCAGTCTGAGTATTCGTGCAATTTTAATCTATGCATACATATTTGATTTCATATTCTTTACTGAGTAAGTACTGTTTTTTTATGAAATTAATTTCAGGAGGAACTAAGTCAAATTCCTTTAGCAGTGCAAAAAAAATTTCGTCTTTCTTCGCTCGGCATACTTCTGTGTTTTTAATATAAAAGTGTAGTCCACTTCAATTTTTACTGGCCCACTCTTGGCCCAATTTAAAAAAATCCTAGTTACGTCCCTGAAATCACTGGATTGTTGATTGTATAATGGATATCTGATTAACTATGAATGGAATAAAATTAAATTTAAATTATTTGTGCAATGGCAAGAATAATATTTAGTAAATTCTATCCGAAAACAGTGACCCAAAACTGTTTGATTAAAAAACCTGGAAGCTAAAATGTATAGATAATGTAACCTGAATCTGGAGGCTTTTATTTTAAATGTGTTGTATTATGTGTTTTATTTAAATACGACGTTTTCAGGAACTATATTTTGCCATACGTATTTGAATAAAAAATAACAGAACTATATATAATGAGCTTTGTGCTAAGATAAAAAGTAGATACATAAATAAACAATATAAGTTAAAATGCAACCTGCAATTGAAAAATAGTCGTAGATAAAGTGCCGTAACCTATTGTAATATATTTTTTTAATTTAACAAATTCTTGTACTAATAATTGAAATACGTAATTGAAATACGTTTAAAATAAAGTAAATTTGCCTTTTCTTTCTAGATCCAATTCTTATAAATTATAAGTAACTTCAAGTTGATCTGTGCGATAAATGGCACAAAAACACTCACTAATTTTAAGATATCCTTGTACATAAAACATGAGTAGATAACTGTTTCCAGTTTCCCATTTTGTAAATGCATGAATTTGAAAACGGCACTTATAATTCTCTGCAAGTCCCCGTTTGAGAAAACAGAAGTAGACTGCGGGTGAAATGTGTGATGTGTGAAAATCTTTTGTCTGCTGTTAGCTTTCGGTCCGCAAGTCGAGGCGTAATGCATTTGGAGAATCCTTTGAATAATTCAACGGCTCGGGATTTCGTCCTTACGGGAAAGGATGTGGCCACGTAAATATCAATTAATGCTGCACTAGATTTTTCATCTCCACTGAAAAATGTATAGCGCAGACTTCTTCACCTCTCCGCCCAGCTCCAGGGTTGTATTTGATTTTAATTTGCCAGTCTGTTGGATTTTTGTTAACTTTTAATGAAGCCATTTTATTCCAACTCTTGCATTTTAGACTATTTTGGTCGTTAGTTTTAACAACCAAGACGAGAATAAATTATTTAAATTGTCTTCTTGTACTAGTAAAATATATAACCTTAATTGTAATATTTTCTTGCTCTATTCCAGAGAGTATTCATTTGGGAAACTAAATGAAAAATGTTTCAGAGTTGAAGTCTATAATAAAGTTGTAAGATGGATTTAAATTATTTCTAGACTCGTTGGCTGCAAAGTTACAAAGTTGTTATAAGTTTTACATTGAAATTACCTTTTCTCAGATAATATTCTACGTATCTACTATACAAAAGTCCCGGGACGGAGCTATAAGTTTTCAACGAGTGAAAAAAATTGAAAATTTGGGAATCACTAAAGTGTCATAAAAACTACATTCTTAGATAGATGCAACGTAGAGCTTTTTAGGGGATGACCACCCCACCATTTTAAATAGCAACCCCTGTCGAGTTTCACCTTATTTTAAAGGTAACGAAAAATAGATACATCCGCATAAACCAATACCCCATATCTTAATTCTTTCAAGAATTATAAGGAGTTGACTACCAAATGGTAAAAATCTGATGTGGCCAGCACACAACCTTCCGCCATATCTAAAATTATAAACAGAAATGTACGTACAATCCGGTGCCAATTAAAAATCTAAAATATTCAAACACAGAAAGTAGTATCACCTGAATCTGAAGATTCTTTCACAGGAAAACTCTTCTGTGTCGAAGCCATCCTCCGTACAATTACTACCTACATTTAATATCTTACTTATGATTTATATGGCGTTAGTATGCCAACGTGTCACCCGTCTCATCTATCAATATTTTTTTATGCAAAAACAAAAATCTACCGATCGTGGATTACAAGATTTCAACGTTTTATTTAATAAATATATTTTTAAATTTTACTACAGTTCTTTAATGTTACCAGATAAAGACAATTTTTTTTATAAATTAAGTTGCAGCAAACTTCTCCCCTTATTCTTATTACAAATACATACAATATTTATCCAAATTTATAAAAAAATTTGACAATTAATCTTTTCAATCTTCAAAAAATATCACTTCCGGTGAAGATATTTCTACCAAAATCAAATGAGCTCTTCCAATACGTATACAAATGTAAAATACCTAATATCAAAATTTTTGGGTAATGCGTATTTGAGTTATCCGACCACATACACACACATACAGACATCATCATCAAAAATGAGTTGTAAGGACATAAATTCGTGCTCATCCACTTAAATTTTTGCATGATTCCAATACCTTCCTTACAGGTAAGCGGAAAGTAAAAATAAAATCAGAACGATCAGTCATTTATGATCACCCTGTACTTACTGGTACAATTCTGCAACTCACGGGTACCTCAGTAAAAATGTTCCACCTTTTATCTCTTTTTCACTGCTGCTGGTATCGAACGAGAAGTTATGATCCCCTATCCTGTGAGATACAATCCTGCTGAGCTAACAATTTGGACTTGTTCTTGTTTTAGTATAAAGCTTGTTTTACACTTGTGGACTGCACAGTCCAGCGCAGAAATGAAGCCCGGAATGTAGCGGAATAAATGGCCCGGAATCGGATTTGATGATTGATGACATGGGATAAGAATAAGAAAAATTAACTGGGAAAATAATGAAACACGGTATATAAATTCATTCACAACTTCGTACATATATTTTAATGACACTTTAGTATTCGACTTTTTGATTATGAACCAAAAATAATAATTTTTCTAGTTTGTGAATTGTAGGGCAGTACATTTAATACTGGATTAAGAGGACCGTCTACCTCCTAAAATCCAGCATAAAATATACTAACGTAGCGAGTGTTTTGTGGCTAGTTCAAGAATGCTCAAATTTTATTTCAACAAGGATTAGTACTTAAAAGATCATTTAACAGTTGGAAGCTTTTACAAAATTTTAATTAAAAAATTGTACATGATTATAAAAGTTCCGAAAAATTTAAAATTTATGCAAACTTTATATGGTCATATCTCCTGATAGAAAATTTCAAAAAGGCACATCTGTAGATCCATTCTTTCGCTATTAAATGTTTATAAAAACATTACCTTGATGTCAGTTTCCTCGCAACGAAAACACTTTTACAATATTTTTCAACTTCAAAATCACATTGCATAGCTAGGATGCGATAAAGTATGAGTTTCCGGCTGGTTTTAGGCAGTCATGGTAGTGGGGAAAAGAGTGGAGTAGGAAAATAAGTAAAATCAAGAGTATATTAGGAATACGGAAAAAACATACGGGTCGCTTATACATAAGGTATAAGCTGGTTGGTTAAATTAGCCACTTACACTTATAATTGAGTAGATCTGAATCTACCTTTACTCACTACTACGATTTCATAAAAACTAATTAATTCTTCTACTGTAAATTCCTTGATAAAAATAGTTTTTTTGCACTTCCGGGACTAAAACTCTTCTTTAGTCTTTATTTTTAGAGAATAAGGTTCTAAATTTGATCCCAAGGGATTATTTTTCATATTTAATCCCGTTGTCAAGGAATTTAATTAATTAATCCCGTTGTCAAGTAAATACTTACGTGCTATTTGTTACAGAGTATCTATGGTAACAATATAAATATTTGTCATAAAATTTACTGTCAAAATTACAAAATGTGTATTCTTTTAAACTATTTTGCATTCGTTTGAGGATGAAGTGCAAAAAATAGCGAATATACCACAGGACTAAAGTACCTTTAATCCCTCAGGTGATTATTTCCCTCATCTTCGGCTCGTGTAATAAACTTCACCCTCAGGATTAAATCACGCACTTTAGTCCCTCAATATATATAATATACTATTATAATAATTTGACGACTAGAGTAGTTGCCGATGATACTCAACATCAACAATCCAACTACAAACCAAGTGGCGAAGTTGGCACTGCAAACCAAACAAACGCCTGCTCCATCCAATTAAAAGACTGAGTGTTATCTATGGCTGATGCTGCTAATTGCCGCCACCTATTAACAGATAATGAAGCGGCGGCCATAACTCACACACTCACAAGTTAATATCTGTGACGGATCGCGCGAGATTAACAGCGCACCCAGCCGAAATTATTGGCATTAATAATATGGAGGACTTCGCGCCCTAAGATTGATGGCGTACTTGACACTAGAGGAGAGAGTAGGTGAATGCATGCTATACGGTGAATCATTCACTACTATGAACTACGAAAAACGTATCATAATCTTAGATACATGTTTAGAAAAGATCGCAGGCTATTGTAGCAGTTCAAAATTAAAAAAAAAATACCTCTCGCCTCATATTTTATATGAGAGACATTGTATTGCTCCAAAATTTTCGACTTTAAGTTTTTAGTGTTTGAGCACGTTTCAGGATCTCTAGAATACGAATTTACTATTTTCACAATGTGTCTGTGAGTGAATGTGCATATGGACATATGGACATATGGATGTATGGACGTTTATGATTTATCGTCCACGATAACTTTAAAATAATCTGACGTGGCCACCACATGACTTCCTTGTACGCTTATTAAACTGTTCATACTTTTCTTAATAACTAAAATGTAGAATAATATAAAATATAATAACCGTACCTATTTGATTTATGCGGAAAATACCAAAACAATACCTAGAGTAAAGTGCCCTTTTGAAATATGAGGTGATCAACTAGATGCACCATGAGTCTCAAATACAAAATTTCAACTTTCTACGACATACCGTTTTCGAATAATGCGAAAAAAACATATAGTGCCCGTTTGGCACGGACGATCGCAACCAAAAATAGGAGGTGCACAACTAGATGCTATAACAGTTCTAAATACAAAATTTCAACTTTCTACCTCTAACCGTATTTGAGTTATGCGACATACATACGTCCGTCCGTCCGTCCGTACGTACAGACGTCACGACGAAACTAGTCATAATGGATTCAGAAAAGGTCAAAACGGATATTTCCGTCAAAATCTGAGAACCGACATTTTTCGCGATTACAATACTTCCTTTTTACTCCGTACAAGGAAGTAAAAATCAAACCAAAGATTTTAATAAGGATCTTAACATCGGATAAGATTTCGGTACAAATCCGCAAACTGGAAGTAGGTTGTACTTTTGTAGCTTATAACAGTTTTTCTTAAATAAATTGGTACATTATGTATTTATGACAGTTTTTGCAATTAAAAATAAAAGAAAATATAATTATCTATGGGTACAGATAATTTTATATACAATAATAGTTTTTTTTTGTATCAAGGGCGACATGTTTACAAGCCCAAGGGCTTTATAATTTAAAGTATGAAATTTCAGTATCTTGTTGTCCATGAATCATGATTGTTTAACATTTTTGTTTCTACAAAAAATTATTATGACAGTAACAGTGACACATCATTTGTGTCTTCTTCCACAGTTGTACAGTTGATTAAATGATTAAATTATATTTATAGGTACCTATATATATTTGTGTAGTAGTAAAAATAGTAGGATATGGCGGGCGGTCTTGTGCTGGCCACATCAGATTTTTTACGTGTATCTGTGCATTTCTTCGCAGATCAGCGCGTTTTAAATTATCAAACTAAAGCTTTCTTGGAACGAATTCTAGGAAGCAAAGAATCAAAATCAACATTTTTAAAAAACATTTTATGTTATTATGCCGAGGTTAGTTAAATCTTTCAGGGAGTTAATCAAAAAATAATATTTGTAAAATTTCTTCAGAACTTATTTAAATTTTGCTGAGTGAAGTACAAAATTAAAACCTTTACGAAATCAAGTAATGAAACTTGTGGTGGCCACAGCAGATTTTTGTCGAGGTAATGACCCGGTGGTATCCATGGCAGCCACCTCGTCATTTTCTGATAAATACTTCTATAACATCCCACACATCAGCGACGCTCCAAACTCTCGACGTCCGAATTAACGATCAAAGTTTCCCGCGTCGAACGTTGAGCGGTTCTCGTCTGAGGGGCTTGGTGGGCCCCTCACCACCGCCGGCGCCTCCTGCTAGCGGTAATTAGCGATTTATCGATAGATCACTCTTCATTAGCGGGATGTTGCGATCTTGCGTGCAAAAACCCACAAAACAAACTCTGCATCGACGGTTTGATCGACTGGCCTTTGACAACTGATAAGCGCGAATATGACCGTGTTGTTGATGTGTTTACGAATTTTCTAATGTGGAAGATATTAAAGTTGAAAATTTGATTAGAAAATCAAATAATAAAGGGGCGATATGAGAGATACAATGTTAATTTATTCGCTACCTACTCCAGTCAAAATACGGGTTTGGTTGTATTATTACTGGCAACTATCAGATTTGGTTTAGTATAGGTTTTTTGGGTCGGTGATCACGAATTTCGAGGTCATTTTGTAAAGAAATGTGCGGAACACCCTTAAATTTGCAAAAACTACCCTCAAAATGTTTTTTTTTTAATATATTCGCACTTTGAGTGCCCAGATTTCGCACAAAGGGTTTTTTTGGGTCGCTGATCATGAATTTTGAGGATTTTTTAAAATAAAAATTAATATTTCATCCTTAAATTAGCTAAAACTACCCCCAAAAAGGGTATTTTTGCTATTTTTGCATTTTGAGCGTCCAGATCTAGTCCATATAGGTTTTTTGGGTCGCTGATCAAGAATTTCGGGGATTTTTTAAATAAAAATTAATACTTCACCCTTAAATTACCTAAAACTACCCCCAAAAAAGGGTGTCTGTTATTTTCGCACTTTATGGACTAAATCTGGACGCACAAATTGCGAAAATAGCAAAGATACCCTTGTAGGGGTAGTTTTTGCTAATTTAAGGGCAAAATATTAATTTTGCATAAAAACACCCCGGAAATTCATGATCACCCAAAAACCCATATGGACCAAATTTAGACGCACAAAGTGCGAAAATAGCAGACATCAAAGTGCGAATATATAAAAAAGAACCCATTTTGGGGGTAGTTTTTGCAAATTTAAGGGTGTTCCGCACATTTCTTTACAAAATGACCTCGAAATTCGTGATTAACGACCCAAAAAACCTATACTAGACCAAATCTGGTAGTTGCCAGTAATAATACAACCCTCCCCCGTATTTTGACTGGAGTAACCGTGAAATAGTGTATATATAGGGTCTTTCAATAGGAGTGATAGTTTTTATAATAAAGATTTCTCGGTTTCTGATATATATTTTATTTACTTCTAGGTGTCAAATTATTTAGTATAGTGTGCCATTTTAGGATGCAGCGTTTGACGCCTCTATACCGATTGGAAATAATAAAAAAATATTACCAAAGTTCGAGCTCAGTTATGGGTGCTCAACATTTATTCACCCCAGAATTGGGTCGCCCTCACCGTTACTCTGCGCATGCTATAAGACGTACTGTGATAAAGTTTGAGTTAACATTACTAAGACAATAAGCCACCAAGAAGAAAACGAAATGTTCGAAGTGAGGAGAAAATCACAGTTGTAGCGGCCAGTGTTGCAAATGAGCCAAATTCTGCAAAATTGGAACGAACTTGTGATCAGTGTCAACAAAGCCGTGGTGGACATTTGAACGATATCTTGTTCCGAACAGAACTGCATTGTCTAAGCTTCCAAATAAAGCAAAAACTAAATTGATATGTCAAACCGTTGACGTTTTATTTAAAATTAAAATCCTATCACTCTTAATGAAAGACCCTATACAAGCCGTTCAGTTCTGTTTTTTCTTGGCACAGTTGTTTTCAAGCGAGTAATAAGTTGGCGAATTTGACTCAGCTCTGCGCAGAACATAGGCACATTCTTTCCCGGCCTTACCAGGCGACCAACTCTGGCTGCACGGACAGTACATTCGGTAAACTCTCATTGAATAATAACTTTTACTTTTTCCAAGCTTTATCTATCAATGTACTATTTTGTACTGTACTGGTTTTTCTCTTGGCTCAGTTGCGTTCCGGCGAGTAATAAGTTGGCGAATTGTTACTCAGCTTTTTGTAGAACAGACACATTCTTTCTCTTTCTTATCGCTTCGGCCAACTCTGGCTGCACGGACAGTAGACATAACCAGATGGTCAACTTTATATGGGAACACGCCACTGCGTCAAATTGCCGTAATGTCAAATACCCGCTGTGTCCAATTGCCGCAATGTCAAATTGCCACTGTGCCAAAACGCATCCCCACCACTTACATACTTGTAATAACGTATGTCGAGAGACTACTGCAAATTTATTTCGGCACAGAGGCAATTTGACCCAGTGGAAATCAGGCACAACAGTAGATTTGACGTACCAAAAACCGAGTTTGTGGGGCTCTAGTACGGTTTTGTTAGCTTTGTTAGTGTAGTAAATACCAAAACCGAGTTTGTGGGGTTCTAGTACGGTTTTGTTAGTGTAGTAAATACCAAAACCTATGCCCGATTACCAGTATGTCTAAATATTGCTGTTGTGCCTGATTTCCACTGGGTCAAATTGCCTCTGTGTCGAAATAAATTTGCAGTAGTCTCTCGACATACGTTATTACAAGTATGTAAGTGGTGGGGATGCGTTTTGGCACAGTGGCAATTTGACATTGCGGCAATTGGACACAGCGGGTATTTGACATTACGGTAATTTGACGCAGTGACATGCACCCCTTTATATTACTACAAAAATAATTATATTTTCATGTTTTATTTAATACTGCTCATGTTATTGTTCAAATATACTATTTCTTTTTTGACAGATTGTTGTGTTCGTTTTAGAATATCTTTGGTATAATGGTTCCTAGTGTGCGATGTAATTTATAAGTATAATTAGCTATTAAATCGTGTCTAATTTTCGCCATCTTTCACCGAACAGAGCAATTTTCATACGTAACTACTTTGTGCATTTAACATAAAAGTATTAAAAGTTTAAATTGCAATCTAAAACTAATTAAAGAAAACTGGCAACATGGTGACATGGTGGCTTGCATGGTGGCGATAGCGACTTACATAATTAATAAAAGAATGCAACAAGTAACCCACTTTCAACACGCAGTGCGCGCGAGGGTCGTACTGGAAACTTATAATGAAATTGGACATGAAATTTTCAACACAATTTTCTAAACTCCTCCAAGGGTTTAAATGTTTTTAAACAACTGTTGTTAAACTTACTTTGTTTTCGGAAGAGCTGTTGTCGCATATTTTACACTAAACAGAATCACATCTGCTATTCAAGATTCAGTTTTATAATTTTAATTTACTATAATGGGTACAACATATTTATCGTATTATGTAAATTAAATTTGTAGAAACAAATATGCACAAATTTCAATTTTTAACATTGAAGCAAATTTATTCAATAATGAAAAGGTTTAATTCTGCCTTTAATATTTCTTTTTAATGGACTATCAATTATATTTGGAAAGTACAGTTATATTGGTTAAAAACCAAACTAATACACGAAGTTTTATTTATTTTTAGCATTCAATAATTTCGATATTTCAAAGGAAATGAAAACTAATAAATGAATTTAAAAGCAATTTCAAATTACAGGTAATACCCTTTCGCGTTTGTTATTAACTCATTTTATTGGAATTCTGAAAAAGGCCCTATATTTGAATATAATTTATCAATCTTTATGAACATCAAACACAATTTTAATTTTGTACCTTTTATAATAAAAATATCAATGTCACATTATGTTTATAATATCTAATATTTTATACAAAATGTTGACAGGAAATCAATATAAATATATCCGAAAAATACCAAGCATAAAACAAAATTATACTTCCTTATTTTTTAGAATTTTTCCGGTATATAAGAGACAGCTTCTGGATTTGACAACTTAGAAGTTCAAGATATTTTATTTTCAAAAATAGCTACTTTGTAGTATTCCTTACACTGCCAACAACATTCTATCATTAAATAATAATCAACAATAAGTATTATTACTCTTATTCTCAAATATAATCAAAAAACACAAAGTGTTTCAGGTTGAGTGTAACAAACTTTAACAGCTAATTCCTGAGGTTATTTTAAGCAAAAAATGTCATTATTTAGGTTCAATTCCTTTTGGTTAACAAAATACAAGAGGTTGATTTTTGTTTCTGCGTATCTGACAGGTGAGACGGGTGACATGTTGGCATACTAACGCCATATAAGTCATAAATAATATCCAGTTGTACCACTTCCACTTAAATTTTAAGTTTTCTTTAAATGAACAATATCGAATCAAAATCAAATTGTCAAACGTAGTAATAACATTGCTGTCATGAGTTCGATTCGATATTTTTCATTTACGTGATACTTAAAATTTAAGTGGTAGCGGTGCAAATAGCCATAAATGTAGTAATTGAACGGAGGATGGCTTCAATCAGAAGAGTTTTTCTGTGAATGAATCTTTTGATTCAGGTGATGCAAATTTTTGTACATGAATATTTTAGACTTTTATTTGTATATTTTAAATGCACACCGGGTTGTGCGTAAGTCTAGATATGGCGGGAGGTTGTGAGCTGGCCACATCAGATTTTTGTATAAAACTTCAACCTCTTGTATTTTGTTAACTAGAAGGAATTGGACGTAGGTTCAATGACATTTCCTGTTGAAAATACTTCAGGAATAAGCTGTTAAAGTTTGTTACATTCGATTTGAAACACCCAGTATAATAATAAAAAGGCGTGGTATGAACAAACTACGTCCACATGAAACTAAAAAATTCCAGAGTGGAATGAAGTAAATTTGCCCTACTTTTTCTCATGAAAAATTAAGTGAATGCTTTCATGAAAAATCTCCTGAATAACAGTGTGTTATAATTTCGCCTCATTAATTCATAAAATAACTAGCGCTTTTGAAAATTAATTCCCCCGCTGCCGTACCACTTGCCAATCTGCGAGTGTAAAATGCATAAAGCGGAACAATTTCTCCGTATGCTAGTAGCGAATGACACCCGTGGGGGCTGTTGAAGCGAACACCACATCATTCCAACAGGTCAGGGCTTCAGGAGAGGGTCCTTGGAACTACCCCCACCCCGAAACCTCACTTCTGAGCTAGTGGGGGGATTATCAGAAGAGAATTGTATATTTAAATGTTTAGAAGTAAATTAATAATGCCGCATTCACAGTCGAGTGAAGTTGTTAGGAAGCAATTGAAGGGTTAAGAATAAAATCTGATCAGCGCTGACCGCTGATACGCTGATTGCGAATAAATTCACAGATGGACTTAAAAACTCGGTAACTAAAATAAATAAAGAAACCTAACACCCGTCTTTAGTCCCAAATTATCAGTTTTGGTATAGGAACCCTGATTGAACTGAACTAATTAAAGAAACCGTATACTCTTCCTTGAGTCCCACATACTCGGTTTGGATTGATTTTATTCTTTGTACCTCCCGCCTTTTGGAAGTGGAATTAAATGAAAAAATCTGATGCGAACACCACATAACTTCCTTGTATACTTTTCTTAAGAGGCTCGTCTACCTTTTTGTCGAATTCCTAGAATACTCTCGATATTACTTTTTTTCTATTTCACTCTCTTCCCTACTACTACGGCTGCCCAAAACCAACCCGAAACTCGTACTTTCCCGCATCCTAGCTTTGCAATGTCATTTTGAAGTTGATTCCCATAATAACTTCTGTATTTTTTAAAGAAATTAAGTAAAACAAAAATTATTCGAAAAAGGAAGCTTAGCTGCATGCTTCTTGTTTTTTAAATTTTTCTTGCCATTTATAGTGACCAAAAAAAATAATATCAAATAATGACAAAAACCGCAAAAAACGTCATTTTAAAATATTTTTTACTTCAAATTCCTAGGCCAAAGACAAAAAATAAACATATAGAAGCATTAAGACATCCTTTTTTAATATACTCATATGTAAAAGCATCATATATTTCAATTATAATAATGAAAGTAAACGTGGAAGGCGTACACCTCTGTAACGCTGTCAAATTTTAGGGTAGACGAACGCCTTAATAACTAAAATGTAGAATAATATAATAACCATATTTGATTTATACGGAAAATATCAAGAAATACCTAGAGTAAAGTGCCCTTTTGGCACGGACGATCGCAACCAAAAATATGAGATGATCAACTAGATGCAACATAAGTCTCAAATACAAAATTTCTACTTTCTACGATATACCGTTTTTGATTAATGCGAAAAATACCAAAAAGTGCCCATTTGGCACGGACGATCGCAACCAAAAATAGGAAGTGCACAACTAGATGTTAGATAATAGTATTAAATACAAAATTTCAACTCCGTACGTCCGAACGTCCGTACGTACAGACGTCACGACGAATCTAGTCATAATGGATTCAGGAAAAGCCAAAACTGATATTTCCGTCAACAACTAGATGTTATAACAGTCCTAAATACAAAATTTCAACTCCATACGTTCGTACGTACAGACGTCATGACGAAGCTAGTCATAATGGATTCAGGAAAAGTCAAAACGGATATTTCCGTCATCTGAGAACCGAAATTTTTCGCGATTACAATACTTCCTTTTTCTCCGTACAAGGAAGTAAATATAACATCTTGGTTTACATTATCGTTTACATATTACATGAAAATGAAACTAAAATTAAAATGTATAATTATTTATTAGATTAATAAAAGCAGAATTAGGAAAAAGGTCATCAGATTTTTTGTAAACATAATATTGTTTAAATAAAATAGTACTGCATCTAAAATAACATAAATATTCCTGCTTAACTGCCAACGCCTTCCCCCAAATGTCTCCTTACCCTTTGACACAAAATTAATTCCCCCGTCTTCTCTCGCTAATATCACGCCTAACTAGATTGCTGTTACATCGCGACGTCAAGCGTCTGACGTAGTCACACACTATCCCCCGTTCTCCCCTATTCAGCCGTCGTGCGCTTGTTTCTTCTCCGCAACTTTCTCTTGTTTCGTTGTTTCCTTTTTGTGCCGGCGACGTTGTGTTGTTTTGTGCGTACGCAAACCGCAAATTGAAATGTGACAAAGGAAGTTTTGTGTTTGTACTTCCGGTATTTGGGAACTGGAGGGGGAAAGCTCTTTATTGTCTTTGTACTTCACTGTTGTAATTATTCATTTTAGTCGTGTAATTTAAGACTTACAGTAGTGGGATTCGCGCGAGGTTTTTGGTGTTGAAATTGTTTGAAAGGCAATTAACGAATACTGTTTTATCTACTGCTATTAAGTTATTCATTCATTTGTATTTTTTGTTAATTGCTTAAGAACATAAATTATTTTATGCCTATGTAGTAAAAACATTCTTAATTTCGAAACAGTAATTTGATACTAATAACAATAAGTAAAACAAAATATATGATGATACTTAGAATGAATAACTGTCATTTTTAAATGAATTATTATACATAGTATTTAATTTAAGCCATGGGCAAGTATCCACTTGACAAAATAAAATCTTTAGAACATATCAAGAATGTAAAAATCCCGGCTTGTTACTTGCTATTCTCATCCTATTAAGGCGGAACTTCAAGGGTCTAGAAATAGTGGTATCATTTATTCGGAATTCTGGGCTTATTTTTAAAGATATTTTAAAATTTTTTGAAGTACTGTAAAGATAAAGGATGGTTCTAAACCCGTCTTAAAGTTTTAATAAAAATATCAATTGTTTATATATATGTACAGTTTGTTGAAAATGGCCTATTGGCCTATTTTTGACGAAAATCTGCATCTGTTGTTCAATACAAGACATACTTTCCTTCTACTCCGCTTACCCAGACTAAGAAATTTTGTAGTGAACTGCACGTCGCTGCGTAGAACATATGGTATAGGTTTCGAATGCGGAAAAATTTGATGTTCCGCCTTAATATACTAGCTTATGTCCGCCCTTAGTAACATTATCTATGTCACATCCCAATGTTAGTAATTTGGTAATAATATCCCAATTGTGCATCCCATGTAATTCTCTGAAATGTTTGTATTGAGTATGTAATTTTTGATCGTACTCAGGATGTGGCTAGCATAGGCTCACGTAATATCTCTTAAAATACGAGAATAATATATTTTTAAACATCCTATGGACGATTCATGTCATTAATTGACGGTAAAATATAATTTATATGTAGCGATGACTCGGTGAAAGGTGTGACAGATTTGTATACAGGCTGATTCACAACTTCGTGCATGTATTTTTTTAAATTCGTAAATTTAAGGGCAGTTTTTAAAGAACACATTTTTGGAACCACTGAATTGAACATTCTATGATGATTTTTTGGACTACTTTTATGAATTGAATAAATAAAAATTTTAATGGCAACAGTAACTCAAAACTGTTTGGTTAAAAAACCTGGAAATTGTGAATTTAAATTCTACCAGTTGCCTGAGCAGTAAACTGCGGATATATGGTATTAAAATATATGCATGAAGTTATGAATCATCCTGTATGTATTCTTCTGGATCTGGACTACTGTTTTAAATATGGCAATTAATTTTTTAAATAATTACAATAGTTATTTGTGTATCAAGGCTGTAAAAGTGATCTTTTTTGGCCGAATCTGAAGTTTGCAGCCGAGGCGTAGGCCGAGGCCAGCAATTCAGGTGAGGCTAAAAACACTTTTAAGCCGAGGTGCACACAACATTTTTTAGGTGGCTATCACAAAAATATATAATTTTATGTCAAAAACAGTTTCTTAGTATCATAAATAATTTTATTTATATAATTTAGGCTAACTAAGTTGTAGGTAATTACTTCTAAATATATTTACCAATTAAATTAAATAAATTTGTTATTTAGCGGCCGTAAAGTAAATGCGGCCGTGAAGTAAAAGCGGCCGTAAAGTAGTCATTTTGACAGATGTCAAAAAATGTGACACTTTACGGCTGTCAAAGGATAAGTAAAACAACTATTTATGCAATAGCCACCTAAAAAGATATTTTTTGTCTTTATCATTTTAAAAGAAAATATTGTTATACGTTTTTCTTCGATTTGTACAAATTGTGTTAAACTGTTTCAACGATCGATACTTTTATCCAACATCCAATAATTTTAATATCAAATTCACTACTGTCACTGACAAAATAACTTAAGATTGTTGTCTTATAAAATACCTGCTGATCTGGTAATTGAAATTTAGTCACAAAATTTTCTGCTTTAAATGTTGAGAACCCCTGTAATGAATCCCACATCTGTCAAATGATTTTGTAAATTAATTAATAAGAACAATTTGTATCCTTGTGGTTTGCTCCAGTTGCGGCGGCCATATTTTATTTGTGATATTCTTCCGCAGGGAAAGCTAAATAAACTGATTTAAAGTTGGATAAATTGCTAGGTGAACAAAAATAAATATTTAAACGTTTTAATCCTGCCGTCTGCCGGTGAATTATTAACTAAAGTCTGCTTGGATTTCTAACTACGTTTGTAAGAGTTAACTGCGTAAATTAAATCGCAAATAAGAGCAGAGAGATTCGACATTTCAAGAAAAATTTGCCTACAAACTTCTTTATTTTTCTTACACATAATTATTTCAATTTCATCCAGAAAAACTTTCCTTTTGGTGTACTCTCATGGTTGATAGTGGAGAGTGAATTAACCGCGCATAATATATACAGGTGATTCATAACTTTGTGCACGTATTTTAGTGGCATTTTGTATACGACTTACTGATCTTGGCATAAATATAGTATATTCAGTATCAAGAAATCTAAGGACAGTTTTATCTAATATCTGTAGTTCCTTAATGTTCCTGATACTTATATTATTTTTTGCACAATTGGTCTTTTTTATCAATTTGCAAATATTAATTTCTCATAATTAGTAGTACTGAAACAAAATTTACTTATCGTTGAGTGAACGGTAAGTAAATAATTACTTATCGTTTTGTTTAGCCTAGCAACTGGTATGAACAATATACCGCATGGTAAGTTGGTAAAAAGACCAATTTTGCAAATATTTTTTTCTTTAGCTGATGTTAAAGTGCTATTTTATTGACTCAAAATAACCTCAAGAGTATAGAAAGTAAAAGTAGACTAGAAAAAATAAAACTTTTTGCACAATTGGTCTTTATCAACTTACCGGTTGCTAGGCTAAACAAAACGGTATATACATTAACAGAACGATAAGTAATTCACTTACTTTTCTAGAACGATAAGTAAATTTAATATTAAATACGAATAAATTAATATTTGCGTAATACAAAAGACTAATAGTGCAAAATATACAAAACGATAAGGAATTACTGATTAAGGAAAATTATACTACTGGATTGTTAGTTAGCATAATGAATATATGATTTATTATGAAAGGAAGTTGTTTTTTAAACAAGACGATAATTTTTTTCATTTAATTATGTAATGGCAACAGTTATTAAATTAATTACCTACTTGTAAATTTACAAATTAGGTTCTTAAATTTATAAAATTCCTTTGTGAAAATAATAAAATAGTAGCCCAAAACTTTTTGATTAAACTCAGGAAATAAGAATATTGAATTTTGAAACTATTTTCCAGTTTTGTGAAATACGTAAATATTAAAATATTGTCACAAAATTGTGAATAAAATCTACCGATGATACATAATCTGTAAGGCAGTTACACCCAAGTTGGGTAAACGGCGTACCCGATTACGTATGTAGAACATTCAAGAAAACAACCAGCGTTTAAGCGCCTAAAAAGCTCGGCCTGCCATCCATCATCTCCTAACAAAGCTCTGTCACGGCGAACGTTCCCGAACGCTCCCGAGCGTTGCCGAGCATTGCCGAGCGCCTTGCTGACCACCGCAGGAAGAGAACACCTGCTGCATCGTAGACGGCGCTGAATTATTCCGCGGCAAATTAACAGAAGGGAAGTGTGGACGACTGGATTATTTCCAGCTGCGTTCCAAGTGTCGGCCCCGAAATAAATTAGTCTGCGCGTGAAAAACTCGCGTCGGGGTCCTTAAAAACACCGAGTTTACACCCAGCGAGGACCGAAGCCTGGTTTACACTGGAACATGCCACTGACAGCAGCACGGGCGCCGCAGGGAGTGTGATGTACAGGAGGATATGTGCCAATGTTTGTACTGGAAGGTTCAATCATTCAAATATAGCGTACTATTTAAAAAGCTTGACTAAGTCAATGTTTTTATTCTGACGACTCAGGTTCTAATCCAGGCAGGTGCACATTCAGAGCTGGGCATTATTTATTTATTTGTTAATTTACTTCCACTTAACAGGCTTCAGAAAATCCCAATTATTACAGAGGGAGGTATACAAAGAAAAAATAAAATTAAATGTTACATTATTACTACCTACTTAAATTAAATGATTATTGAAGTATTTAGGTACTTAATTATCAATTTTTAATAACAACTAGTACTTGATACTTGTACTTAAGTATGTATACATATTTTTTGGTATTTTTTTATTAGGTACTTTAAAATTTTAAGTACAAATATAAAAACTTATTTTCATTTCATAATCGTTAAAATACTGAAATACTTTTTAAATACTTATGTTTTCAGTAATACTGAAATAATGTAAAAGTACTTAAGTTTTATCAATAGTTTAAATACTTAGTTATACTTTTCAAGCTGCGGCTACAGCGACAGAATACGAAATTTTTACTGTGAATTAATGTTCCTCGATAAAAATAGGTAATAATTGAAAGAAATTAGGTTACAAATGTAACAAACTTTACTTTATTTGAGTACTGTGAAGCTTTACTTGAAAATGTACTTGGTAACAAGTACTGACGATAGGTAGTACTGGTACTTATACTTAAGTATTTTAATTTCGATACTTGCCCAGTTCTGTACACATTCCAGTTTCACTGCATTATATATTGTTCTTTTAAAAGATTATTATGATATAGACGAATTTTTTTAACGGTGCATTTTTATGAATGTATCATGGTTTAATAAAATCACCGTAGGTGACAAATATTATAAATATATGACGCAAATGACAATTTAAAGTTATGTTTAGAGTTTGGTTGCTAAGAAAAAGGTAAATAAGTTTGTATCACTTACAAAAAGTTACCATCCTTTTCTTCCGCTGTCAATGCGATAATATTGTGTTTTGCTTATGGCTTAGTTTATATTGGAGTGGAATTATTAAAATAAGTAATTCGTGTCCCAAGTTTTATTTATATTCTTCAAAAATATTTTTTTAAAAGAATCATACAAGTAGCCCATTCATTGATAGCTTTAGAACAGTAAATTTACTTTTTTCCAGGATTAAATTGAATGAAAGAATTTTGAAAGAATTCATGTCTGAACATGGCTAAAAAGAAAAAGAATTACTGATTCCCCTTTTTTCTTAAGTGTAAATTTCAATTTTTTTACTCCTTTAAGAGCAGTTCTGGATGCTCGAGTAGTCTAATACAATCAATCGGCTAATATTTTGAGGAAGTCCTAATCTCGTGTGTGTTTGTTTGTGATTGGAAACAAACGCGTGTCGTGTTCTAGTTGTCGTGCGTTCGACACGACGTCGTCTGGTCCTGTCTGATAGGCTGATGCGCGACTGAAGCTACTCCTATGAATAATGCATGGCTGACAAAGGACGATCGTGACAGGAAGACGCGATTTCCTAAGAGGTGAAGGACGACACATTGTTTTACTGACTGTCTGTCCGTCAAGGACTAACAAAAAACACGCCAATGTACGCGAAATAAGAGATTTTATTTATCGAGCGGACATACCTTGAAATAGTGTATAAAGAAGTCGTCCAGCTCGGTTTTTCTCTTGACTCAGTTGCGTTCAGGCGAGTAATAAGTTGGCGAACTTTGACTCAGCTCTGTGTAGAACAGGCACATTCTTTCTTACCTTACCATCGGCCAATTCTAACTGCACGGACAGTACATACGGTAAACTCTCATTGAATAATAACTATTACTTTTTCCAAGCTTTATCTATCAATGTACTATTTTAATCAAGGCACTTACAGTAAAAGAATTAATTAGTTTTTATGAAATCGTACAATAGTGAACATCCCGTATATTTTTTTACCTCTCGCCACTCATATCTGTAAGAGAGGTATTGTAATCATGCTAAAATTTCGATAGTGAATTTTCAATGGATAAGCACGTTTTGAGGTCCCTAGAACACGATTTTGATAATTTCGCGATGATGTCTGTGTGTGTGTGTCTGTGTGTGTGTCTGTGTGTGTGTGTGTCTGTGTGTGTGTGTCTGTGTGTGTGTCTGTGTGTCAGGATGGATGTTGGAGATACGATAACTCAAATACCACTGAATAAAAAAATTTGAAATTTGGTATACAATATTCTGACACCCTAGATTAGATCTGATTAGATTTTGGTGTTGATCGTGCAACCGGAAGTGGTAGTTTCTTGAAGATCTGAAGAGTTTTTCTGGAATATTTTCAAAATTTATGAATTAATAGGAATTTTTTTAACAACATTGTATACTAAATGTTACTATCTACAATATGTTTTCAAAACGTTGTTTCTATCTAGCACCATTTTCCAATTACAAGAAGTTACAAATTCTACAAATTTGTTACAATTTTGATTTATCTGCCTACCCATGGAAACAAAAAATAAAATATTTGAGTGTTAATGTCACATGAATTTTTGACTTTTTGGCAAATTGAAATGGAAAATATGAAATGTCATTTAGTATTTATAAGGTCATAATAAACTTTAATAATATTATAAAAACTACAATTCCCGAATTCCCTTCTAGTACAATGGTATATTTGTGAGTAAGTACTACATAATATATACTTATATTAGAAAAATAAAAATAGTAGAGTATGGCGAGAGGTTATGTGCTGGCCACATCGGATTTTTATATTTTGATTCTACGTAAAATTCTGTTCCATTTAAAATAAAGAAGTTGGTGTCATTTCCGGCTAAACAGAAAGTAATACAAATTTATTATTTATGTAGCTTAATGCGCCTTTGAATGTAGTTTATAAACCTATAATATAAATGTAATTGACTAAAAAACACAATATTTTTGGGGGTGCGTCTGTTTCAGGAAACGCCTGTTATAAATAACAAAATAACTATTTCTCAGTTTTTAATATACTTGCAAATTTCTAGTGATGATATTCTCTCGGTATATTTTTCGCGCAATTTGCGTGTTTAGTGTAAATTACAAATTATGAAGTGTACGATGAAACTGTTAAGAAAGTTGCTGCAGTGCAATTTAATATGTAATCCGCAGGAATTGCATTTAACCAGGAGTTAAACCAATTCCGGTTATGAAAATTGCTCCGGTCGTCGCGCGCGAATTTTAAACTGTTCTTCCGGATGTACTTAGTTCACATTTAATTAAATTAATGTTCTACTACTGCTGTTATTATCGCTCTATGTTACATACACATTGTTACGTAGCTACGCCAGACTAACACAGACTTAAAAGAAATTAGATTGTGCATTAGCACAATAGAAGTTTGTGAAGCTTTTAATTCTAGATTTTAGTTTGAATAAAAAATTTGTTTACTCAGTATCACGTTTAAACATACAAATTAAGAATTTTTTTGTAAATAAAACTGACAGGATGTCCTGCTTTGATTTTAAATCTAAATTATAGAAACTGACATTTATCAATTGTCCAAATATATAATTTTTAAAATTTAAAATCTGACGTTGAAAAAAAATATAAATTTTTATTTGAGCAGCCGTGGATAAAATTTAGTATATCACCTGTGGGCTAATAGTATATTACAGTACAAGAGAAGAAACTAAGAATTTCGCTCACGCATGTGGCAGTTTTGTGCACGAGGCGCAGCCGAGTGTGCAAAAGCACACAAAGTGAGCGAATTCGTTTCTTCACTTGTACTGTATAGCGTTTTGTTCAATCCTCCGAGAAGAATATTATTTAAACATTAAAACTTGCATGAAATTTGAAGTAACAAAGGCGGCGGATTGTGTTGTTATGTTTCATGTAAATAAAAACAGTCGCAATTGTCAACAAAAATAAATATAGTTCATTTATGTCACTGTCTTGAAAATCATTTATAAATTTGAACTGTGAAAATATGGCACAAGAAAATGATGTCATTGTTTAAGAAGCCATAATTTAAAGAGACTTATGCTGCTACGTTTAATCTGTTGCCTAAAAAATCGAAAGAAAGGTATTTAAATAAGATAGAAAAATTCCGTCAGCGGATGCAGTCAAAAAACGTTAAAGTTGTGACAGAGGGAGTTATTTAAATGGATTAATTGAGAAGTATGCGCCCTCTTCATTATGGTTACATATATTTCAATAAAAGATTTGAAGAAGTTTGTAAATTAAGTTCTTGATGAAGTATTTTTGTTTTTTTCAGTTTTCATTTATTCTAAAGTCACCCTGTTTTCAATGAATATAAATTTTAATGTAATAAATGTTATGAAATATATTGTAGATTATTTCTAATATCGTAATGGAAGGGCGAGTGGGCGAATATAATTACACCACTACTTTTGCCCACCCGTTGCCATAGAATTAACTGGAGAGAACAAAACAAACAGTTTCAAGCATTGTATCCAAGTAAAAATAACATATTCAATAGTAGGATTGAACAATAGTTATTTGTCCAACTAGAGAGGAAAGCGCTTCTTTTTCCCACTCGAGCTCGAAGTTTGTGTCACGAGCGAAGCGAGTGAGGCAATCGAGCAAGAGTGGAAAAAGAGCTTTCCTCTCGTGTTAGACACAACATTTTTTTCACGACATATTTAAAAACATTGTAAATGTAGAAGAAACAATAACTAGAAGTTAGGTTATAGCTGCCATCTGTCAGAATGACGTTTAAAAACAACGAAATGCAGCCAATATGCCAAATTTAATTTAAGTTGTAAAATCGTGAAATAGTAGAAAAAGAAAGTATAAAACATAATAATTGTAAAATAATAGTTTACAGTATATCGCTATAAAATCAGAATTTTCAATAAAATAATAAATTTACTTACAATTTTAAAAATATTTCATCGTAAAATAACACTGGTGGTAACACTGCTTACTTTCCTCTCTAGAGAGGGAAAACCTACTTTCCTCACTATTTCGCGAGAAGAAAATTGTGTTTTCTCCGCATGTCGTTAAAAAAGTATATTACAGCACTCATGTGATTACATGACTCGGTCTACGACCTCGTCGTGCATTTCTTCACATTCGACTGCTGTGCTGTAATAATGCTCTTATCCCACTTGTAACAAAAATAACTATTATAAATACCTATGATAATAGATATAATGGAGGTAATGTCTATTTAAATTTTAAACTGACAGCTCGCCACTAACTTCACTGTCCCCTCAACCAATCCAATTTGTTTGTTTCGGAGTAAAATTGTGTGACATGGAAACACATACAAAATCAACAGAATGCTAATTCCTGTCTTATTATACTAACTATTCCTTCGATTGAAATAGTCTTCGAATGTTGAAAGCGTCATTCAGCTATTTGTCGTATTCCTTTCACAGAAGTATATACAGTGTGGCTCCTAATCTAAAACAGGAACGAGTCCCTATTGACCCAAATGCGTTTCTAATACCCAACATATCAATACCCCCCTCCCCCTTGTTTCCTTCCCCTCCTGGTGGCCTGCGGAGAGCTTGCAAGCTGCGTCGCCGGAGCTTCACGCTTCAAGCTGCGCTTTCAGCGGCGGAAAGTCGGGCTTTTCAAAGTAGCCGTGCCACACGGCTTCGATAAGTACTGGCGGAAGCTTTCAAAAGCTCGCAACAAAAACGAATCGGACCGACCGTGGGCTTTTATTTGCAGGACGAGGAAATACTTGCACAGGATGGCGTATTGTCTGATTCACGCTCAGGTCATTCAACCCAGTGAAGAGGAAGGGGAGGGGGTTATTCAGGAATGCGGAAATATCAAAATGCATTGGTACAGTTGTGTGTATTTATTATCAATAGAATTCTTTCAACAGGGCTTAACATATTATTGCAACAATTTAAACCCACGTAGATTTTCGTAGTTCATACACATTTTCATCATTCCTTTTACTAAACTTTAGTGTTGCAGTCTTACATCCTTTATCATCATTCATCAAACTTTACAAATGTTAACCTGCCCATGTTCAAAAGATGCTCCGAAATTGAGAAAATCTAATGAATCAATTGTAGTAGTTGATTTAGCTTTCCAACTGAAATATTTGCAAAACTGCAAATGTCGGCAACCACACCGTCGACTTCACCTTAATATGTAAGTATAGCAGTAGGAATTCCACATTATTTTTAGTAGAAAAACAATACTTCTAGTTTAAAAGAGACTATTTATCAACTGAAATTACACTAGAGCTTTTTATTTCGAAGGATAAATTTCTGTTTGTATTGAAACCTTGTTGATTAGAAATTTGAAAAGAAAAATTGTTTAATAATAAATTTTATTTTAAAATAATTTTTCGAGTCAAATAGCTGTTAGGTGACAAGGTTGAGATGTCAAACAAAAATTTATTCTGAGGAAATAAAATGCTCGAGTGTAATTCAACGAGATAATTTAACGACTCCTTTGGTTCTTCTTCACAAATATTCCCAAAATCTAATCATTTCACTAACAAATATTAGAAATATGAAGCAAATGACATTTTAGTGTTTTGTTTATTGTTTGGTTGCTAAGTAAAAGGTAAATAAGGTTTTATCACTTGCAAAAAGTTATCTTCCTTTTTATCCGCTGTCAAAGCGAAGAATTTTGTTTTGATTATGGCTTATTTTACATAGGAGTGGAATTATCATAGAAATAGAGTAATAAAACTCAATTTACAGATCTAGGAATTTATGCTATTGCATAAAGTAATTACAATTTATTTTTATATAGGTAGTCAGTCAGGTATCCAATCCATAACCAGTTGAACAAAAAATGTACCTGCTCTTAAAAAAGTAATGGTGGGATTCTGTGCAAATCTATAAGTTTTACAAATTTGTAAATCTTTAAATATTAAATAAAATCACATCAATGTTTGTTGACAAATATAAAAGTGTTCATATGCTTATAAATTTCATTGCGATTTTGTTTAATATTTACAGTTTTATAGATCTGTATCAACTACAGATTTTCACAGAATCCTACCATAAGTTTGTTCCATAAATACAATACGCCATAAAATATATGTGCAAGCCTTTGTGAATCACCCTGTATAAGAACCAAAAAAACAAACCACCCCACATTTCTTCGTCCACACAATATCCCCTCCTTTCTCTATTTCACTACTTCTGTCAGTATTGACGTCTCGCACATTTCTTGTCCGTCACAAGCAATCCTGGCTTCCTGGCTCGTGGTTTCACCCCTGGGCACGGTCCTGTCGAAGGGGTAGTTCTTCACGGCTTTGACGCGCGGGTTACGCGTCCTGCATACGCAACGCCTCGGCTCTTGTTGCTGATGCCGAGGCTGTTGACTCAGGCTTTTCTTTCACGCAAATGAAAAACGTTCTATATTGACGTGAATAATGATTTTACTTTGGTGCACGCATTTGAATGATGCCTAACGCACAATTAGAAATGGAGGAAAGTGGCAAGAAATATTGTGGGTATTTGGAACAATTAAATAAAATACTCAATATTTTATATTTGTCAATTTGAAAATTATTTAAAAATATAAATGAAAGGTGGCCGAATTAAATTGGTATACAATATTAATCAAGCGGATAAAGATTATCATGACATTTTTTGGCAAAAGCTGCTTCGCTACCTTGAAATAGTGTATATAGAAGTCGCCCAGCTCGGTTTTTCTCTTGGCTCAGTTGCGTTCAGGCGAGTAATAGGTTGGTGAATTGTGACTCAGCTCTGTGTAGAACATGCTTTCTCTGCCTTAATGCACGGCCAACTCTGGCTGCATGAACTGTATGTGAGTCATCGGTATAGACTAAAACAATCACTTATAATCTCACATGTGCATTAATTATTTCCGGCAAATTTTTAAATGCTTTCCAGTTTCCAGCAATGTTGTTGGAATGCACGATAAAAATTTCCTGGAAATATATTGATGCACGAGTAAGAAAATCGTAATGACACAGCCGCTCTATTATTTTATTTAAAAAAAAAATAGCAGCCTGAAATATTGGCTATATTATTTAACAATAATTAATGTACTAATATATTATTTACCATACCTACTCATTGAGTATTTCCACTCCAAATGACAATTTATCAAAATTTATAATTTGTAGTAAATAATTTTTCCTTTGGCTGTAATGTTTTTCTGTTATGCGATTTACTGCTGCAATGTTATTATGATGAGAGGTAAAAAAGGTACCTAATTCAACTTTAAAATAACATCATAACATTTATATTTTGATCTTCCTACATCAAAGGAAATGAAATTACTTGGTATAAAAAATTAATCCAGTTTCACAAATGTATAAAACTAATAAGCAACAAAATATAAAAACCAGTAATCTGCTTTGCTACCAGGGCCGTAACCAGGAGAGGAAGAAAAAGTTAATAAAATCGTAGTGTTGACCAAAATGGGTGCATGTCACTGCGTCAAATTGCCGTAATGTCAAATACCCGCTGTGTCCAATTGCCGCAATGTCAAATTGCCACTGTGCCAAAACGCATCCCCACCACTTACATACTTGTAATAACGTATGTCGAGAGACTACTGCAAATTTATTTCGACACAGAGGCAATTTGACCCAGTGGAAATCAGGCACAACAGCAATATTTAGACATACTGGCAATCGGGCATAGATTTTGGTATTTACTACACTAACAAAGCTAACAAAACCGTACTAGAGCCCCACAAACTCAGTTTTGGTATTTACTACACTAACAAAACTAACAAAACCGTACTAGAGCGCCACAAACTCTGTTTTAGTACGTCAAATCTACTGTTATGCCTGATTTCCACTGGGTCAAATTGCCTCTGTGTCGAAATAAATTTGCAGTAGTCTCTCGACATACGTTATTACAAGTATGTAAGTGGTGGAGATGCGTTTTGGCACAGTAGCAATTTGACATTGCGGCAATTGGACACAGCGGGTATTTGACATTACGGCATGTTCCCGACCAAAATTAATAAATTTTATGTTAATCCTTTTTCTGTGATCTAACATGAAATGGGTACAAAACAATTGCAACTTTACATCCTTTGAAAAATAAAGCATTTGGCCTTGAGCTAAATTTTTGTTTTGTTTTTCTTTTGCACTGTGGGTTCAACTTTTGTACTACAAATTAATTTAGGCAACCTACTCTAAAATTCGGGTTGCCAACTCTAAATTTTTATTCTGGCTACGAGCCTGTTTGCTACCCACTCTTGAATAAAGGCAGTGTATAATTTATAGCATGACCTACTATTTCGGTTTGAGTAAAATATAGCGTATCATAAAAATTAGTAAACGTGTAAGCGTAAACAGTAAACGGTAAACATGAACAACTGCGTTGGCCTGCTATGAGAATCAATATTTAGAATGCATAACATTAACTCTTGTTGTTCTATATTCATCAAAATAAATAATACCTACATTTCTACTTTAAAATATACCTTTAATGTTTGTACATACAATATGTGCCATGTATATCCATATAAGAACATCCAAGAAAATATAATGTACCTGTCGTAATGTATATGGATATGCATTTCATATGTTATGTATATTAAGAAAATCATATGAAATTCATATACATGTGACATGTATTTAATATATGTATATATTTTAGGAAAAAAAACGTATATTATGCTGTGAATATAATGTGTTTACACTGGGTACGGATAACTCACACTATTGGATAAACTGGATAACAAGCATGATAGATTATGTTAGTTAAGGTTGTTGCCTACTGAAACTAGCGACATCGGACGACAGACTTTATAAAGGGTAGTTTATTTCAAAGAGGGTAAAAAAAAAAACAAATTTGGCATGACCGTACCACAGACGCACATGTACTTATGTATTATAGTATTGGTGAGGAAATAAGTTTTACGTTTGAAATGTTTAGTAAATAGAAATATTGTTGCTTTTTTGATACTTCATAACTTCAATTCTTCGATAAATTTACTTTAAAATTAAATATCATTTTTATAAAACTGACGAAATCCTTGAAAATTTAATACAATCTTCTTCTATATTCAATTAATATTGTGTTAGTTTCTCGTTAATATCTGTCGTCTGGTTTAGGTACACTAATTTAATAACGCACGTTTTCAAGTTACCTTCTTCGCCGGCCACGATGGCCGCGCGGACTAACGTGCTGAAACACTGTGGTCTGATCGGCTGGCGAGGTCATGGGTTCGAATCCCACTGAAGAGCATGGACGTTGTGATTGTCTAAACATTTGATATATAATATGTATAATAATCGAATTTACAATGTTACTGGCTGATAGTCACTGAAACTAAAGCCATAGGGGTTTCCCCTTTTTTTTTTTTTTTTTAAAAGTTACCTTCTTATGCTTGCATAATGTAAAAAATGTCAACTTTACAGCTTCATAGTTACCAAACGAAACTGACGATTGTTCTAATAATTTATTTTGACTAAATTGTATTATTATCAGATAAATGTTCTATAATAAATTAAATCGTATGATCAACTGTTATTACCTTTTAATATGCAATATTTATTGATAATAATTATAAATAACATACCTAATACGTTAGTTATTTATAATACGTAAGATACATTCATTAGGACTTAATACTCATAATAACATCAAAACCTTCCATAATATGCGAACTGTCAACTAATTGACAGATAAAATTGTTGATTTGTTTTAACATTGCTGTCGTTGATGATACGATTAAGCTTTGAATATATGCATATATATTTGATGTTCAAAGAGTCTCGGTTTCACCTCGTCGCCTAGAAACATCCTCGGTATTATAAATCGCATAATATTCTTGTTATATTAATAGCTATATTTATATGTCATTATCAAATTTTTTTCAGTATTTTGGATCATTTGGATTATTTTCAGCATCTTGTGAAACGATTCCTGCGTAGGCAAATTAATTAAGAAAATCTACATCGAATTTTTTCACATTCCTTTGCCTCCTTTTTGGACTAAAAGTAAAAAGAGTGTAATAGTACATGTCCAAATATTCTCAAACTGAGCGTCAGTGTTCCTGCGAATTTCGTGAGAATGTGAAGCAGTCAGCGCGTGTACGCAGGAACAAGCAGGAAGGCAGGAATCTTCCTCCCCCCCCGGAAACGCGTAACTCTGAACCGCACGTAACACTAACTCTATTCATCTCTGATGAGCTGTCATATTCAAAATCAATTACTAAAAGTTCGAGCGTGGCAAGCGTGATGTTTCGAGAGAGATAAACTCAGTTTAACAAATTGTTTTTTAAATGTTGGTATTCTGCAGCATGCATTTCATTTAATAAACCATCTCTCGCAACTTCAATATTTTCTTCGCTTTACTTGCGGTAGGACTGACGCACGAATAGTTGGTAAATAAATTAGCTATGTTTACTTTGGGAAGTTTGCTGGTAATAAGACATAAAAGGTTTGTTCACCACGTGTAACGTTATTCGTATTACCGTTTTATTTAACTTACGCAAATTATGTTGCTTGTGCTAAGTTCTTACTACTACATAAAGACGTAATTTTATATTTACTTTGCGTACATACAACACTGGGACAGGAATTCATTTCAAAAAGCTTTTGAAATTATTTTCACTGTATTGTACAAATAATAAATTTTTAAATTAACTTACTAGTAAGCAATTTAAAGGATAACTCATTTTACAATTTATTATTTAATAGTGTATTGCGTTTGTCTAACATAAAATTTTTGTACATTTGATGGGAATCAATATGTGAAATAATTTAATGAATTAAAAACTGCGTCATCATTATACAAATAATAACCGTTTTGAATAAAGCATGCTATTCAATTGTATTATTAAAATTAATAATAACTTTTTATTTACATAACAATATATGATGTACGCCCTATTGTTTGTTTAGTATTTTATATTTGTATCCATAAGTCTGAAACATTTGAAATTTTTTTTGTTTGCTACATAAAAAAAATATACCGTCCATGTTATTTCTCTTTTCATAGTTCTAATTTAAAATTGTTTTAAGGGAAAATAAATTCATTATTTTTTTTGAAATAAAATACAATCAACAGCAAGTAATGTAATTATTTTGTTATTTATACTTGAAAATAAATAAAAGTTTATTGAAAGCAGAATAAAATTCGGGATACTTCAAAAAAATTGCAAAAGTTAATTTCCTCCATTATCAAACAAAAACATATCTGCGTGTGCAAAAAAACAAGTAACTATATATTGGTCGAAACACAAGAAATTTATTAGTTCATATCATGAAGTATAATATGAACACAGGAGTGGACACTCCGTATATTAGCAATACTGTACTGATTTTTGGCATTTTTGTTTACTCTGTGCGTTATCATCGTTTCCGTTGTTTATAATCACAGAATGCATAGAATGGCCCGTATTATCTGTCTCACTCTAAACTGTAAACAAAAAGGCCACACTCCATCCGCTCTAGTGTCCACGCCTGTCATATACAGGGTCCGCCAAAGGAACCTGACGTTTTGTGATATTCAACTACAAATTTATGTAACAAGATATTTACTTTCACATACAAGTAATCGATAGTATATTACATGCCATTTTATTTGGAAAATAATTTTGCTTAAATGATGTCCATCACCGCGTACAAACTGTTCCAACGTTCCAAGCGGTTTTGTAAAATGATCATTACTCGCTCTAGCATATTCCTAGGAATTGCACTAATTTAATTGCGAATGTTTTCTTTTAATTCCTGAATTGTTTGCGGTCTATTGAAAAACACCTTGCTCTTCAGATAACCCCATAGCCAATAATCACAAGCGGTCAGGTCGAAAGACCGTGCCGGCCAAGGAACATTCCCATTTCGCGAAATTACTGCTGCTTGGCTTGGAACAGTGTGTACGCGGTGATGGACATCATTTAAGCAAAATTATTTTCCATAAATAAAATGGCATGTAATATACTATCGATTACTTGTATGAGGAAATAAATATCTTGTTACATAAATGTGTAGTTGAATATCACAAAACGTCAGGTTCCTTTGGCGGACCCTATATTATATCTCGTAGTTCACATTCATTTAGAATTAAAATGATGTTAAAATTATTAACCTAATGGCATGAAATATGATACCTACATTGAAATATTATTTTTGTAATTTTTTAAAAATTCTATTTTAAGTAAATGCTTTCTAAAAACTTTACTTTGCGAACTGTTTTGACTCCGCAAAATAATATTTTAGAAACCCAGTCCTTTAAAATAACGTAATCTACGCAATGAGCTGTTATTTATAGGATTATTTTTACTGAGTTTCATTTGTTTCATCTTCATCGCCTACGTTTGTGAAAATTTTATTTTAAAGTCGAATCTTAGAATAATTTCGAATAGTTACTAAAAAAATTTGGAGAGCATAAATTAATTTTGTTTGTATATAACACGTACACAAACTGAGTTTTAGAGGACTCATCTAATTCAAAGACTCGGTTTGTGCCTCGTCCGTAAATAGATTCGTCCTCTAAAACTCTATTTTGCGTATTTATTTCTTAAATATTTTATAACCTTTAACTTTATAATTTTGAGATTTAGTGTGGCGGGAGGTTGTGTTGATACATAAATCTAGTGTTTTATATTCGATAATGAGTCATTTTCTTGGCGGTATCAAAAAGAGAAAAAAGGGCTAAAAAGTTTCTGTATTGTCGTTTGGTGTACGATATATTATGTGCATTCTCAACTACTATACTCTATACTGCATAAATAAATATCAGCGTAGGTAGAGTAAGAAAAGTTGATCCAGTTGAGTGATTTGTATTTGATTCCGTGCGGGAAATCCCCGTCCTGTATGTTATGAAACCCCGGGTTGGCAAGAACAACAGTGTAATAAATTGGTCGGTCGTAAAGGTGCGACGCGGGCGCCGCGGGCGCCGCGACGCTGCATGTGTGAGTTAAAAACGATCCCAGCGAGCGTCGATTTTACGCGCGCGCCCGCGAACCAATCTCATATCCCGGGACTTCAAACTTGCCGTTGTCACGTAACTAAGTTCTGCCTACAACTCGCGGCTCTTACATCTCAAACGCTAATTTATCGCCCGCTGGTAACTTTCTTCATTTTTATCTCCTGGCCAGAGGAACGCGCGTTTATTTTATAGATTATTTTTGTTACCGCCTCCTAAATTGTCCAATAAAGTCAAGCGGAATTTTACTCAGGATCGTATATCACTGAAATGGAGAGACACTGAACTTTGTACATGAGCTTAAACAATACCACTTTACATAGGTTTTATTAAGGAGCCCGTCTACCTTCTAAATTTCAGCTTGTACTACAATAGCGAGTGTTTATGGCCAGTACAAAAATGGTAAAATTGTATTAAAAAAAGATTATATACTTATTTAAAGGATCAATTAACAGTTAAAATAAATTGTACACGATTATAAAAATTCCGAAAAATTATTAAAAATTTCCAATTTATACAAACTTTACACGGCATATCTTGAAGTCAATAATAAACTAACAGTTTACTCGCAACGAAAACACTATTACAGTAGTATTTTTCAACTTTAAAATGACATTGTATAGCTAGGATGCAACAAAGTACAAGTTTTGAGCTGGTTTTGGGCAGCCGTAGATGTGAAATTTAAAAAAGTATAATCGAGAGTATTATAAGAATTCTAATTAACTAAAATATTATTAAAATGCTTTGACTTGTCATCTACGTAGACAGAGCTTTCTTTCTTATTATTGGGTTTTACTCTTGACTCAGTTGCGTTCAGGTAAATAATAAGTTGGCGAATTTTGACTCAGCTCTGTGTAAAACATATGCACAAGATTTCTCTCCCTTACCGTCCCAACTTTCGATTCACGGACAGTACCTACTGTCCGTGCAGTCAGAGTTGGCCGACACAGTAAGGGAGAGAAAGAGTGGAACTAGGTTCTACACAGAGCTGAATCAAAGTTCGCCAACTTATTAATTGTCTCAACGCAACTGAATCAAGAGAAAAACCGAGCTGGACCACTTTTTATACTTACACTATTTCAAGGTAGCGATGCAGTTTCTGCTAAAAAATTGCTGATAATCTATGTCCACTTGATTTATATTTTATATCAATTTGAAATTCTGAATCCTGGTTATCTCTTATTTCGCGTTCTGTATATTAAATATTTTAACTAATATTTTTCCTTTCCAGATTAAAGTGAAATCTACTTGACATGAATCGTACATAGGATGTTTAAAAATCATATTCTTGTACTTTAAACGATATTACGTTAGTCTGTCTTAGCCACATCCTGAGTACGATAAAAAATTACATATTCAATACAAACATCGCAAAGAATTACATGCCCACTTGACATGAATCGTCCATGGGATGTTTACAAATATCTTATTCTTGTACTTGTGATGTTACGTAAGTCTATCCTAGCCACATCCTGAGTACGATCATAAATTACATACTCAATACAAACATCTCAGAGAATTACATGGGATGCATAATTGTGATATGATTACCAAATTACAACATTGGGATGTAACATAGATAATGTTACCAAGGGCGGACATTAGCAATCGCAAAGATATTATTAGGATGTTAATAGGCAAATATAGCAAGTAACAAGCCGGGATGTTCACATTCTTGAAATGTTCTGAGAATTTTATTTTGTCAAGTGGGTGGGACACAAAATTAGGATATTATTACCAAATGACTAACATTGGGATTACGAATCTTTGAATATTAATAGGATGTTAATAGGCAAATATAGCAAGTATCAAACGTGAAGTTCACATTCTTGATATTTTATTGTGTCAAGTGGGTTTAAACTTAGTAAATATTGGCTTCGTAATTAATTAGTCGTGTTTTAGAGTCGTTTTAGAGTATTGTCACAAGCGTAGCGTAAATTAGCAAATAGGCGTGATTGTTTTCCAAGTAAATCTGCTCCACAAGGGCCTAATGTATCTCGTGGCAGTCGCGGGATATAATCCTTTGTTTATAATGTACACATATCATGTACTGAAGCGGGTAATCTCTGGCTTAACGATTAAACTACACGTTAGATGTAGTGTGCGTCTGTGTGTATGTGTGTGTGCTGTTCTCTAACACGTTCACTTTACTTCGGCTTCTAGCAGAATTACTTCCCAACAACGCAGAAAAATTTAATTAGCATTAAAAATAAAAATATAACCGTGAGTACAAAGACAGTTTTTTACGGAGAGAGATCAAAATTTTTAATTTAATTAGGATGCAGATATTACACGTGGCTCATACTTCACTTAATTGTGGCGCAAAATTATTATCCCTGTGATGAACTTTCAATCCGGGGTATAGCTATGAGTTGACAGATGATAACTTAAATATTAAACAGTTAACAGAATCAGAATTGAACCTTATTTACAAAATGTCAAAATCTATTATAGCAAATGAATTTGACATTCAAATTATTGACAATTTTCTGAGAAAACTGACTTTAAGCGGCTCGTCTACGTTTTTACCGAATTCCTAGAAAACTCTCGATTTTACTTTTTTCCATTTCACTCTTTTCCCTACTACTAGGGCTGCCTGAAACCAGCCCGAAACTCGTTCTTGGCCGCATCCTAGTTATGCAATGTCATTTTGAAGTTGAAAAATACTGTAAAAGTGTTTTCGTTGCGAGTAAACTGTCAGATTATTATTGACTTCAGGATAATGTTTTTATAAACATTTAAAAGAGAAAGAATGGATTTACAGATGTGCCTTTTTAAAAATGTTAAAATTAATTTCTATCATGAGATAAAAACCGTGTAAAGTTTGCATAAAATAGGAATTTTTTTGAATTTTTATATTCATGTACAATTATTTAATCAAAATTTTAAAAAGGCACATCTGTAGATTCATTTATTCTCTATTAAATCCTTGTTGAAATAAAATTTTACCATTCTTGTACTGGCCTCAAAACACTCGCTACGTTAGTATATTTTATGCTGGATTTTAGGTAGTAGACGGGCCTCTTAATAAACAGTTTTTAAAATGCAGATATCGAATTTGTTCAATCGTTGAATATATTCTTAGACTTACATGGGCGTAACTATGAGTGGGCCTGGGTAGTCCAGGGTCCACCCTTTAAAGTTTTGACCCAACCAGTGGCCCACCCAAAAATGTTACAATATTTTTACATTAGTTTACAGATACCTGTTATAGGTATATTTTGAATATAATATTCAAAATATACTTCGCTTGGCATAAATTCTGTATTTTTCAAAATAAAAATTTTACTATAAAAAGAGTAGCCCACTTTAATTTTTTACTGGACCACCCTTGACCCACTTAATAAAAAACCCTAAGCGTTGTGAGCTTATAGGTTTCTATGTCATGTCTAAAAAACTTAAGCCGCTATGTTAGTTTTGTTTTCATTAAAATTTATCTTATTGATATTAGGAAATATTTCGAAATAGAAATTATTTAAAAAAAAATTTTTTGCTCATGAATAAACTCAAGTTATTATGCTCGTTTCAGTGGAATTAATTGAATTATTAATTAATTCAATCATATATCATTATGAGTTTTGAAAACTTATATCAATTTATGAATTTTTTATATTTATCTGAATCAACAATTTATAATAAATCTAAAGGTAGGCACTATGCAAGTTGTGAAAAAATCAGCCTGTTAGATAGTTTTTGTAGTAAAATATGTATTTGTTTGATGCAAAAACTACCTGTGATTATTAGTGAAAAGTAATAGGATTTGCAATAACAGCATTGCTGAAATTTTAATAGCACAATAATTCGCATATTTGACAACGTGCTGGTTATTAAATATTTCACATCGGAACGCAGGAATCCATTTTAACATTAACAACAGTATTAAAGCTACAAATTTTAGTAAAAGAGAAACATTCATTTACAATTTTTGACACGCAACATTTTTCATTTTAGATTCCATTTCAATTGAAATCACAAAAAGGAAATACCACTACGCTTTTCCTCTGGAAAATGTTTAGCATCTCGTGGAAAATATTTAATATTTCCCGGCTATTGAATCTTTTTAGTGACGGGTGACAGGCGAGTTTTCACGCCTTTTTAATTATATCGAAGAAGGCTGAGGCTGTGACACGGTATAAATCATGGCTCCGCCAAGCGGTCATCAATATTTCACCAGACAAATCGCAGTTGCCTTGACACGGGCTCGGCATTCAGGATAAACACGTGAAATACATAATACATACAAAATAATATGTCACTCGCGTCATATTACCAGGGCGAACACGGCAGGCGGGAATTTTAAACGTTACTTAAGACTTAAGAGGCCCGTCTACTATCTAAAATTCAGCAAAAAATGTACTAACGTAGCGAGTGTTTTGTGACCAGTACAAGAATGCAAAAAATTTATTTCAAAAAGGATTTAATAGAGAAGGAATGGATCTACAGATGTGCCTTTTTAAAATTTTGATTAAAAAATTGTACATGAATATAAAAATTCAAAAATATTTCCTAATTTATGCAAACTTTACGCGGTTATATCTCATGATACAAATAAATTTTTAAAGTTTTAAAAAGGCACATCCGTAGATCCATTCTTTCTCTATTATGTTTATAAAAACATTATCCTGAAGTCAATAATAATCTAACAGTTTACCCGCAGTATTTTTCAACTTCAAAATGATATTGCATAGCTAGGATGCGGCAAAGTACGATTTTCGGACTGGTTTCAGGCAGCCCTAGTAGTGAGGAAAAGATTGGAATGGAAAAAATAGTAAAATCGATAATATTCTAGGAATTCGATAAAAACGTAGACGAGCCGCTTAAAAAAAATTATTTCTTATAGTCTATGTTACAACAAATTGACAGTAAAATGACATGAAATGATTTTTTTAAAGAATGAAAAGGTGACCTAAATAAATAGATATTTGTTCATTCAGGGTTGAAAGTAGCTGTTTGCTAGATTCAAATTAAATCTGAAAAATATTTTTACAAATATCTAACACATCTTTTATTCAACTTGAGTGTGCCAGCCTCACTGTGAATCAATATGTTTACGTCTGTGCGTTTAATTATTGTTAAAAATATATACTTAAGTATAAAATTTCAAGTTGTTAATTATCCTTATTAATTTGCAATACTTATTATAATTATTGTATGTTGTATGTTTTATTTCGATGTACTGGGTTATGTACTAACGCACGTTGTTTTGCAACTTTTTGCAAATAAATTTTATTATTATTACCAGTCTTTTTTTTCAGTTCAACTGTAATGTGATTCTGATTCAATACCTACGAATCCGAATGCAGAACCACATGCGGTATAGACAACTTTCCTCGTATTTTTGCTTTAGGTATTTGTGTATTTTTTGTAGATGAATTCATTGAAAAAATGTAGGTCAATAATTTCAGGATTAAATTAATTAAAACGATATAAAACTGTCTGAAAAGTGGATTAAATTGATTAGTTTTATATATAAATAACTTGATCCCTTTAATACATATATTAATTAAAACATTGAAATTTCTAGTGTTTCCATACAAAATCTATCACTTTTTAATAAAATTCAGACAGAATCTATAAATATTAATACAAATTTATCAAATAAATGTATTTGTGAATATGGTATAGCTTTAAAAATTAATGCAAGCTTTTATATCTATATTGAACTCACGGGTACTCATAGTTTTTAGTGGAGAAAAATTATTTTTTCTAGTTTAATGAAATAGATAGGATTCCGAACCAGTTTTGAAACTGAGTTGTCAGAACCACAGTCGGTCTCATAATGCATTTATCTGTCCACCTTTTTACATTTTTTACTCATGATATTATGTGAGGCTGCCACATCCAAATTGGGTATAAGGCGTGATAAACATGTACAGAAAATAAATTATTTTGAGATTTATATGCCATTATAAGATAATTGTTTTTGTAATTTATTGATAGCTTTGAAACAGTGAATTTATTTTTTTCCAGGGTTCAAAACTATACTCACCATCCTAACCTTAAATTGGCAAAAGTGACAGTTTTCTTTCAATATTAATTTATAATTTTCTGCCTTTCTACAAATTCTAGAAAACAAGATAACTCCAAAAATTGCGTTTGACGAGAAATGAGTACTAACTTATTTCCGGAGAAAATAATTTTGATACTTCTTCAAGTCAGGTGACGGTCAATCATTTATAATCACTCTGTATTATAATGCACAGCGAATTGTATATTTATTTTGTTAATATTACAAATTAAATCATCAAGTCACCTCCAGAAATTCCCGTTTCCCTTTCGCCATTGTGGGCGCTAATTCATAAATCACAAAACAAAACATGGAGGCGTTGCCATTAACCTTAACATCAAATCGCCATTGTTAATAAGTTCTCACATTACCGCTTTATAATTTCCCTTTCGTTGAAATGCGGCAACGTCGCACCGCCCTGATCAGATGTAAACACACCAAGGGTCAAATCGAGGAAACAATACAAGTTCACTAGATTATTGTGTTACTAGGGAATGCGAAATTTAATCTATTATTGTTGGAGCAATCATTTCCGGGGTAAACAACTTTGTTTAATTTTACAGAGAGTTTGTACGAAGTAATTATGGAAATATTTTAATGAATTTTCAACTAGAATACCGGAAAATAGTTTGGAGATTGATATTTCAGCAAAAAAATGTTGGTCATATAACATTAATTTTTTTTTCATTCCTGCAAAAAATTTTGTCGGCGCCAAACTCGAAAACTGTAAAAGATATTAAAAATCTGTTTACATTTCTGGATTCAGCATAAAATTTACCATATATTTGGAGAAAATTTTTGGAAAATTTTGACGCACAACAAAATGGCGTCCAATATAAATATTCCTGCTGTAAAACTTTAAACAGCTATTACTCGTAAACTATACAAGATATTTGAACGAATGTTCCGGCATTAGATTCAAAATAATTTACTTCATATTGTATTATTTGTTGGGTCACCTTATAGATACCCGCGAGTTACTGATTATAAAATCATTTTATCAAAATATATTGTACTTTAAATATATTTTTATTTACAAAAATATTGAGTTTTGCGCATTATAATATTTTCCATGTTTAATGCCAGGCGAATACCTTCTGTGGTTACTGTGTATACAGGGTGTATCATAACTTCTGTTAAGGGTAGGTATATACAAGTTGATAATTATTATGAATTTAAAAGAATTTTAGAGACATTTAAAAATTTAAGGCGGGAATGTAGCTGTATGAGAAAGAGGTAAAACAGTGCTCTACGGTTTGTATAGTATTGAATCTAATACTAACGTAAGATCATTGAAATTTTTTTACGACAATATTTAATATTCATTCTACAGTGCGACGCATCGATTTTACCAAATTTTTTCATAGTATTGTTTTAAAAAAATGTCGAATAAAGAGAAAAATACTACTTTTACATGTTTAATTTAGGGCATTTTAAATACAAAATCTATTAAAATTCATGCGTAGCACTGTAGGTAACATGTTATACAGTATATAAATAACGCGTTTGAATATTTCTTTTGTCTTATAAATACAATATCATACAAATACGATGCCACTTTTAGAGCGCGTTCGCTATTGCTGCCTTTGTTCGACACACTAAATCTGTATATATCTCTCCTTCTTCTCGACGAAATCGTGGACAGCTACATTCCGGCCTTAAGGATATATTTTACTTGCACGTTCCATGTTTAATAGTACTATTTAAAATTAATTTAAATGAACAACAATAGAAATACATTTATTTAGAATTAGAATTATTAGACTTTATGTTAAAATCCAGTGGCATAAAAAATGTTTTTATGTATTTAATGTACTAGGTAATAAATGAATACAGTGAGTTTTCTTTTTTAACTACTGGCTCTTCAGTGACATCTATTGACATCTACGTCATAAATACTCCCCCTGATTTTTTCCAGTTTCGTGCGTGTTATTTATGAAGGTGAATCTATTGTTTTATGAAACACAGGCTACGTGGATCGTAGAAGGATACAAAACTTGGACGATAAATTTTTTGTAATTTATTTTTGTTTTGTTTCGCCATATATTTCTACATAAAACCGTGAAGTTCATGTCAAAGGATATAAATACTTGAACGGTTTCCTTTTCTCTTTTGCAATTTTTGCATGATAAAGTCTAATGCCGTGCTGAAGATGTCGTATTTTTGCCGTAAAAAATACGGACCAGATAATAATTTTATGTGTTTTACTGCAGCAGAAAATTCAATACTCTTCACCTAAATGCCAAACGTGATTTCGGGAAATCGAAATCGAAAGAATTAAATTCTATAAGAATTTCAGACAGATTTAATAAATTTCAGCATGCGATATGTTGGTAAAATAAATTATTCACTAGAAATAGTCGTAGAAATACTGAGTACATACGTTAAAGATAGTGTAAGAAAACTATAAATATAGGTAGGTACTAAATTATGTCATTTGCATGATTTTTACCTCTCGCCTCATATTCTATAAGAGAGGTATTGTAATGGGTCAAAATTTTAGAGTATGAGTTTTTGGTGGATAAGCACGTTTCAGGATCTCTAGAATACGAATTTAATATTTTCACGATGATGTCTGTGTGTGTGTGTGTGTGTGTGCGTATGGACGTATGGACGTATGGACGTATGTGACGATTTTTCGTCCACGATAACTGAAAAAGTATCAAACCTTTAATAACCAAATTTTATATTTAAGGTTTTAATAAGTATCTTAAGAACGGATAACATTTTGGTAGAAATCCGCAAACCGGAAGTAGTACTTTTTGAAACTTGATAAAGTTTTCCTTAAATATATTGGTACATTATTTATTTATGACAATTTTTGCAATTAAAAATAAAAGAAAATATAATTATCTATGGGTACAGATAATTATAAATACAATTTGATGAATCTGGTAGTATTTAACAATAAAATAAAGTACAATTAATATTCTATTTTTTTGAAATTCCAGTATCTTGTTGTCCATGATATGAAATTTGTTTCTACATAAAATTTGAATGATTATGACAGTGACAGTACAGTTGACATCTTTTGCTTGGATCTTGGTTTACATTATCGTTTACATATTACATAAACATGAAACTATTAAAATGTAAGTAAAACTATTTATTAGATTAGTAGAATAAGCAGAGTTAAGCCTCATTCACATAAGCATTTAGTTTTAAGGTTTATATTTATGTTTACGTTTAAGAAAGTTTAAATTCATATAACTAAATACGAGCATTCACACTTCCCACTTTCAAGCACTGTGAATGCTCAAATTTAGTTAGATGTATTCAAACTTTCTTAAACGTAAACATAAATCTAAACCTTAAAACTAAATGATTATGTGAATGAGGCTTTAGGCGAGAGGTCGTGTGGTGGCCACAGCAGATTTTTTTTTAGGAGAGATCAATCGAAACTTGAAACATGTATTTTTGAAAAGAATGAAAATTGAATATTACTTTGTGACGTAGTATAAGCCGGAACCAATGACTGGCAGTACGCCGTAGCAACGACTCAACTAGTGAACGCCACATAACAACAGCTTGTTACATTCGTAAATGCTTCCCCCCTGTTCAAGATAATGCCGTTAAAGTTTCTCAATTTACTAAAAAAACATGTATTTTTTAAAATAAAATTTATATTTTTACATAAGTTTTCGATCCAACATTAGATATACCTATCGTAACATAAATATAATTTTCAATACCATGCAAATAGCCCATTCATAATCATCATTATCAAACTGCAACCCTTAGCGTATATTACTTAAGGAATGCATTTGGAGTTATGATACACCCTGTATAAATAAAATTTATATTCGATTATTCAAGTAAATTTTGGTATTTGGTAACCAGGGTTTGGTAAATAATGTAGATATAACAATTGCGGTAAGATGAACTGGGTAAATAGCTACGGACCCGCAAAAGCCTGCTTGATCGCAGGTCGTGAAATATTTAAGTGGAATTAGAGTTTAGCCCCTGACTTAAGTTTACTTTGTAATTTCAATTATTTGGGGACCAACACACTTAATTATTAAATCTCTCAAATAATCTTACTTACAATAGTGAAATTCACAGGAAATTTGTAATTTAAAATAACTAGGAATAAATTCTACTGTGTGTGGAATAAAAAAGCAATGCTTATGAGATTTTCTAATTAAATTTTAATGAGAGTTTTTTATTTGGGCGGCGCTTAAAATTTTATGATCATATTACGGTGTAATTAAATTCCGGGAAAGAATTTCACTGTAGAAATAGTGCCGGAAGGACATATACTGCTTCCGGTCGTAAAAGTACGAATTGTCACATTTTTGCACAAGACATTCACATTGTAAAATGTAAATAACAATCTTACGCTAGAGGCATAGCGCCAATGGTTTAAAATCTCACTATTTCTTGAAAATAAAATCAAGGAGATATTAAAGCATTTATTTCTGAAGTGTACTGAAAAACAAAAGCTTGGAGGCACCCACTTGAACCAAGAGCAAATGCTTTTATATTTATACCTTTTTCTATGTGTAAAATTTTAATTAATTGTAAATTTATTTATCTACTTATTTATTTATGGAAAAATAATATTATTATTTATAAATCAATTAATAGTATATTATTTAACGAGTAAATAATGTAGGCTATAATTAATGAGGATGAAAGTTTGTTCACGAGCCGAAGGCGAGTGTATAAATCATCCGAGTTAATTATAGCCATTATTTTCGAGTCAAATACGACGTTTTATCTACAACTTTTTAAATAAAACAACATTTTCTTACTACAAATTTGTATTGATATTAACTTAACCTCAAACTTTGGTGTGATGACAATTTATCCGAGTAATTTAGAACTATTATGAGCTAGTCATATACAGCGTTTTACAAATTTTTATTATTTTTACTGTTTCTGCTTACAACGTCATTAAATGATAACTTGATGTAACACTAATATTAAAACAGATATGATGGCAGTTTGACAGTTCGAGAGAATAAAGTACTCATTATTTAACAGTGTGAAATAATGAATTCATTATTTCATAATGTGTCCTTATGGAGGGGTTTATTATACTACTTTCACGTATATAATGAATACATTATTCTATTGTTGTAGATAAATATTTTAATTTTGATCTTATGCAAAACATATTATACTTTCGTTGTCCAATTCTTAACTGGGAATAGAAATATACCCGCATTTTATAGTGTTGTTTTCATTATTTATTTAATGTATAAAATTTATGCAATAATGAGCTAAAATTGCAATGTAGTGTTCGAAAAGGTTCAAAAATTGTTTGACGTTTACGTTATAGAATATTAAGTATCATGGGTGCTAACGTGCTAAGTGCAGTTTACCAATAGAGGATAATGTTAAGCGTCTACGTTTTTACCGAATTCTTAGAATACTCTCGATTTTACGTTTGTATCCATTCCACTTTTTTCCCACTACTAGAGGGCTGCCTGAAACCAGCCCGAAACTTCTACTTTGCCGCATCCTAGCAATGCAGTGTCATTTTGAAGTTGAAAAATACTGTAAAAGTGTTTTTGTTGCGAGTAAACTGTCAAATTATTATTGAATTCAGGATAAGGTTTTTATAAACATTTAATAGAGAAAGAATGGATCTACAGATGTGCCTTTTTTAAAAATTAATTTGTATCATGAGATATAACCGTGTAAAGTTTGCATAAACTAGGATTTTTTTTGAATTTTTCCGAATTTTTATATTCATGTACAATCTTTTAATGAAAATTTTAGAAAGGCACATCTGTAGATCCATTCTTTCTCTATTAAATCCTGGTTGAATTAAAATTTTACCATTCTTGTACTGGACACAAAACACTCGCTACGTTAGTACATTTTATGCTGGATTGTAGATAGTAGACGAGCCTCTTAAGAGACCGAGACGTAGTCAAGGTTTCCAATATTATCCGAAACCAGTACAAAATACGCTTAACGTCCGCAATGCTTATAATAGTTTTTGCATGATTGATCAAAAAAAATCTGCTGTGGCCACCACACGACCTCTCGCCTAATTCTGCTTATTCTGCTAATCTAATAAATTGTTTTCCTTACATTTTAATAGTTTCATGTTCATGTAATATGTAAACGATAATGTAAACCAATATGCAAGCAAAAGATGTCAACTGTACTGTCACTGTCATAATAATTCAAATTTTATGTAGAAACAAATTTTATATCATGGACAACAAGATACTGGAATTTCAAAAAATAGAATATTAATTGTAGGTACTTTATTTTATTGTTAAATACTTCCAGATTCAGCAATTTGTATTTATAATTAACTGTACACAAAGATAATCACAATTTCTTTTATTTTTAATTGCAAAAATTGTCATAAATAATGTACCAATATATTTAAGGAAAACTTTTCCAAACTTCTAAAAGTACTACTTCCGGTTTGCGGATTTCTACCAAAATCTTATCCGGTGTTAAGATACTTATTAAAACCTTAAATATGAAATTTGGTTATAAACGGTTTGATACTTTTTAAGTTATCGTGGACGAAAAATCGTCGGTTCATACAAACGCACACACACACACACACACACAGACATCATCGTGAAAATAGTAAATTCGTATTCTAGAGACCCTGAAACGTGCTTATCCACCAAAAACTCATACTCGAAAATTTTGACCCATTACAATACCTCTCTTATAGAATATGAGGCGAGAGGTAAAAAACATTCAAAATAATTTTAAACACTTCATCAAATTATTATTCGCCTAAACGTAACTGGGTCAAGAGAAATACCGAGCTGGACGACTCCTATATACACTATTTGAAGGTAGCGAAGCGGTTTTGCCAAAAAATTTGCTGGTAAGCTATGTCTGCTCGATTAATATTGTTTACCAATTTAAAATTCCTAATACCGGCCATCTTTTATTTCGCAACAAAGCCAGTAAACGCTAAAAAAATTATCGATCGTGCAAAAAATATTAATCGTTGTTTCTTGTAGAGTGAATTGCCACCTGAACATTTGAATCCTCTCTGCCACAGTGTTGACGATTTTGTATCTCCCGTGCAAGTTCTCTGTTTAAGACTCTCCTCTTCAGTGGGTGATTTGTAGCCCGGTTGCCAGACTCGGTATCTGAAGGAGCCGATGGCAAAGTCTTAAAGAACGGAGGCATTATCGGCTCGCTCTATAAATCACTGCGGGAAGTGTGGCAACGCCGCACAGGCACAACCCATTCATCATGCGATGTCTGGTCAACGTTGCCAGACGCTAATTTTGATACTGGACGCCTGTACGCACATTGACATACAGGGTGGTCGCGAAATGGGAAACAAATATACTTAGAACCAGTGTTGAGATATGGATTAATTTGTGTGATTTAGAACATTTTATGTCGAAGGATTTTGATATTGATCTAGATCAAATAAATATATGATCTATGGTTTTTAATTAAGGTGATTGGCTTCTAGCCGTTAAAATGGTGAAAAGTATGTTTAGTTTTCCCATTAAAATTGAAGTAAGAATTGAAATTTTCGATTTAACTAAGATATTTTTGAAAAGTTTAAGGATGCACTCTCTTTGCTCTAATGCCAGTTTATTTAGTTTTTTCTTCAATTTTTTTATGTGCATGGCTAAACATATTTCATGTGTATTTTAATACAATCCCATATAAAAATTCAAAAAAGTGGCATTAGAGCAAAAAGAGGACAACTTCAAACTTTTCGAAAACGTCTTATTTGTTTAAAAAATCTTATTGTTTAAACCAATTTTATGGGAAAAACTGCAATTTGTTTTTCGCTATTTTGACGGCTGGTGTTGATCCATTTGAAATTTGACTTTTCTGGAATACAAAATTCAAAATGTGTTCAATTTATTTATTCAGATATATAATTTAAATATTTGTTTATTAAAGTAAAACCTATAATTTGACTGCGCAACCGCCTTAAGAGCGGAATTTTAGATTTCTTTAAAGGTTGATGATAAGCAAAAACAATGAAAACTGTAACCAATCTCCTAGGTAACGACATTTTGACACATCACACAGACTACTTTATAAATAGAATCAAAATTAGAATGCTGTTTTCCAGCTATATTTTTAACCGACTTTCAAAAAGGAGGAGGTTATAAATTTGTCTTGTATGTTTGTATGTATATTTGCTTGGCCGCGCAGAACTCGAAAACTACTGAATCGATTGAACAACTAAGTATTTTCCTCTGTAGGTTAAACCTCAACCCTCCATCTTGAAAACAAAATGGCGGCCATCTATCTTCTGAACTATTAGATCAATTTACAAAAAATTTGGAATTTAGTTATATCTGTTATTAGAATGAAACATAAGATAACTTTTAGTCAGCCATCATCAAAAAAATTGTGATCAGCTATCTCAGAAATTGAGAATAAACGAAGACAAAACCAAGATGATGGTAATAGGAGGGAACAGGATAAATAAAAACATAAATATAGAAGGGTATTCCTTTGAAACAGTGGGAAAATTCAAATATCTCGGAACTACACTATCATGCAAAGGAGATAGGGAGACAGAAATAAAAGAGAAAATAATGGCAGCGAACAGAACCTACCACGCAAACAAAAAACTACTAGAGAACAAAAATTTAACAAAGAAAACAAAAATTAAAATTTATAAAACGATAATAAGACCAGTATTTATGTATGCAGCTGAAACAATGACAATGACGAGAAAAGATGAAGAAGAATTGAGAAGAGCGGAAAGAAGAATAATAAGAACGGTATTAGGACCAGTAAAAACCCCAGAAAATGAACTTAGATAAAGAATGAACTTCGAGATAGAACAAGAACTAGAAGAAGATATAGTAAGAAAGATAAAACAACAGCGAGCAAGATGGTTAGGGCACGTATGGAGAACAGATGACAGCGAAACAATAAAGTCAATAGTACAATGGGACCCAGGTGATAGAAGAAGAAGAGGCAGACCGAGATCAAAATGGCTAAACGAAGTAAAAGAAGATTTAAGAAGAGCAGGCATCAAGAACTGGCAAGAAAAAACAAAACAGAAAAATATGGAGAGAAGCAATAGAAAACATATAAAACAAGAAACAGGGACTGATCCTCCCTAAAAACCGGATTTAGAGAGCTCTACGAGCGGCGATACTCCACTGGAGTGTAAAGCCACTATATATATATATATATATATTATATATATATATATATATATCTCAGAAACTATACTAAACCGATTGAAGTATTTTCCCTCTTAGGTTTTAGGCTATTTAAATTTTAATCCGTCATCTTGAAAACAAAACCACTTATCTCCGGAACTATTTGATCAATTTCAACCGAATGAGATAAATCTTTTATTATATAATTAAGTGTTTTCTGTCGTAGGTTTTAAGCTATTTAAATCATAGCTCTATTTTAAAAAATTTGCCAACACCGACACAGATGTAATAAATGTGTCGTGCTTTTAGACCTTTCGTACGTGCTTAAAAAGCTCACTTATACACTAGTATCATAATAAACTATTTTACAAGATTCAGGAACATGAAAGAATCCTCAAAGAATCCACGCGTGAACCAGTGTGAACATTTTTGTCAGCATAACTTCGCAAATACGCATACGCACTTGCCTCGTTACCCCGTCCCGCTGTCCAATATTGACCCAATTTCCGGTTTCAGATTCGTCGGGAAGTGCTTAGCGCGGACACAATGCGTTGGTTGTTACGATGGCTAGGACTGCGCGTCGCTTCCTCTTTGTGAGTGGCCAGTGGTGCCCCCCAAGCCCCCCTGGAGCCCCCCTCCCCCCGCCCACCACTCGCACTGTCAACGTTGCTATTGATATCATGATACGCGGTGTTTGTTGTTTGAGAATAATCACGGAGGCCAAGCTGAGTGTCAATTGTCAAATGCATGCCGATTGTTGGGATTATGTTTATATTAGCGGATAAATCGATTGCTGGATTCTGTAGATGATCCAATGATCTAATTAGAGTGGTTTGAATATAATTATTTATTCGTGGTGGGTCAACTGTGAATTACATGACAGATTTGCGGGGTAGTTTTAAATTATTACATGGATCAGTTTTGAACTGATTCATCGATAAGCTGACCAGGACGTTACTTTACTCTTTTCTAAGTAATATTATTTTTGCTTTTACTTTTTTAAAGAATACCTTCAATACTGTTTTATATTATCAACTATTAACATGTGGTCAAAGTGAGTAGGTACCTACTTTAAATACAAAAATTAAATTGTATATTATTTAACGAACACTTAATATAGGCTATAATTCAAGAGGATGAAACATCATCCGAGTGAATTATAGCCATTATGTGCGAGTCAAATACGACGTTTTATCTACGACTTTTTAAATAAAACATTCCTTTACAATTTTTTATTTATTAAAATATTACTCTAACCTCACATTTTGATGGGATGATAGTGACAGTAGTGTTGAATAATGGAATCATAATACAATAGTGTTGAGTTATGTATTCATAATACAATAGTGTATCTTATGGAAGGGTTTATCTTATTACAGTTACCTACATAATATTTGTATTATTTAATTATTGATTCAGTGTATCTAATGTTTACTTCCTTGTACGAAGTAAAAAGGAAATATTGTAATCGGTTCTCAGATTTTGACGCAAATATCTATTATGACTAGTTTCGTCGTGACGTCTGTACGTACGGACGAACGTACGTACAGACGTTAAAAGGACACTTTACTCTAGGTATTTTTTGGTATTTTCCGCATAAATCAAAAAGGATGACAAGGATGAGGTAAACGAGGCATTTGCCTTAGGTGAACAATGACAAATGCCGTCAAATTAACAAAAAATTAAAATAATTGCAATGTTTGTCTAATATTTTAAGTAAACTAACGATATGCGATGAACACTATCGTTCAATACGCTCGTTTCCTAATGATAATTCCTGACGCTATGACAAAATGTGCCTCGCTTCGCTCGGAATTTTTGTCTTCGTTTTTATTGACACCTTGGCCTATCTATAAAAAATTCAATGTTATATGGGGGATCCAAAATTTATCCTCCTACATTAAAATACCTCGTGAGAAATGGGAAATGCATTTTTTTGCAGTTTTGAAGAAACGTGTATATCTGCCAAACGGGTGAGAACACTTTTGAAAAAAATATCTACACGTTATGTGAGGCTGCCACACCCAAGTAGTAAATAGTCCTGCATTCAACTGTCCACTCTCCCTGCCCACGGCCTGCTTCAATTCCGCATCATTGAGTTCCTGCTCGTGAATGGCTGCTGTCACTGTCGCTACCTGAACCCTCAGCTCCTGAGCTACACGAAGTAACGAAGCCAAGTGAAATTCGTCGAGCGTTGAGCGGAGCCTCACCGCTCTGTACGCTGAATTATTAACCGAGTCTGAAAGCCCGCCAAACTTTCAGCGTTTCAGCAACGCCTCAGCGGCAGGGGGTGCAGACAATGAGGCTTTTTACTTACTCATCGATTTACATGTGAGAGTAAGGAGGAACCGCTAAACTCGAACGTTAGACACATGATCAATTGCTGAATTATTTATTTACTGAGTTGGTTGACAATTATTTACTATTTGGATCCAGTGGTGTTTTGATTGCTGGAATCAAACTGCCATGTTCGCACATGGATTCTTTTAGGATTCTTTCGTCCTGGAAAAATGAAATTCACTGTTTTGAAGCTATCAATGCATTAGAATTCTTCTTTCCCAAGACTCATTAAAGATTTAAATAATTTATTTTTGAAGGTAAATATGAAATAATAATTATTCCGATTTCTCTCATTAATTTCCCAAATTATTCTAATTTATTTTTATTTTTTAGATTAATCTATGTTACTCTGCAAAAGATAATACAACAAGGTCCACTGACTCAAAGCTATAATACTAAAAGTTTTATAGGGCAAAAAGCAAATTATTTAAAGAAATATGTCAAAATGTAGTAGTAGTCAATCAGGAAAAATGCAAAGAACACTGGCTTTTCTAGACATTTCAGAGTAAAATCATCTTAAAAATAATAAAATTTAGTTTTAAAGTGTTACTTCCCGGAATTATAATTAGTGAAGACCACCGAAAACCGCCAATGTTTAAAAATAAAACTTGTGTGCAGCGCGTCATCTGTCGGTAATAGTGAGTAGAAATAACATTGTAACCTCAAATTTAATGATCAGGCTACAACTACAACTTGAATGTATTTGATTATAGTTTTATTCGTTACAAAAAACATTGTACAAACCTCTTGCGGGAAGACACCATCCCAGCATTCGCGTAAACCGCTCATGTGTGATCAAAATCTTCCCGCATTTGGCTCGGAAATAACTATTTTGTTAATTGTTATTTCAATCTGATGTCATGTTTATTCGTTAATTGTAAATTTAGATTGAGGTGCAGTAAAAGACGGTGAAATTGAAAAACTTTAAAAAATTCTAATGATTTTCAGTATTATAGTGTGTAAATGAGCATACGTACATACATTTTTTATTTTAATATCTAATTGTGCAATTACTATTATTAGATTTCATGAACAGTAAAATAAACAATTCGTATCTAAACAAAATCTATATTATTTATAATATAAAGAACGAAAATAAAACGTGAAACTAGATAGGTAGGTACTGCATTTGTTTGTCTCTCCCATTTCTATCTGTTGTTGCACGTAAAAGGTTTTAGTTCATGAATTTGAAGATTTAATTAAATGTAATATAAATGAATAGTGTTTTCATTGTACCCCAGGTTCAGTATTAAAATGAATTATGTAGTTATTCTATATAAAGCAGACAACATCTCCCGCTATGGTTACACCACTGCTGCATATTTATTACATTAGTTTATCTGCGCTATACATTTACCTAACAGGTCCATAACATTCATGAAGTATAATTATTTATTTCTATCCCGGGCACTGAATTCAAAAAACTAATTACAATCTGCATTTAAATTTGCACTACCAAAAGCGCTATTTCCGCGAATAAAATCCGCGCTACTAAACACAAATCATAACTTTTCATTGGCATAAACACGCTGCAAATAAAATTTTATTTTTCCAATAAAATTTCAAAAAAACAAAACCCGTAACTTTAAATTTTATCGCCGGAAAACAATACCGAATCAAAATAAATTTACATGAGGCAGCTTTCAAATATCGCGCGATAATCATGGTTTATGTTTTCATTTCTTTGGGGATATAAATCTTTCGGTGATGAAAGTTGGTAATCGTGTGAGCTATATTAAAAGAGAAATGCCACGTCAGGAAGGATATCAAAGCCATGCACACAATGCAATATTTTGTATTTACAACGACGGATATTCGATGCATCATCGTTTTTCAGACTTGTCGACATTTTGTATTTTACATGAAATGCTGATCGTATTGGAAAAAGTTCTGTCTCAATTTATTCTTGAATATTGACTTGCACTGTATCTTGTATGACTTATTCTTTTATTTCACTACATAGCTAAATCTAGAGACCAAAAAATTATGAACTTTCCTGAAAAATTTTCTAGTTTCTGTTTTGTGTTATGTGCAGGTTCTCCCGCCCAAAATAATGGTTCAGGTTCGGTTCGCTAGATGGTTCGGTTTTGTTCCGGTTTTCAGAAAAGCGGTTCCAATTTCAGTTTCGAATATATTTTTGGATTGCGATGATCAAACAAAATATTCACTTATAATACCATAAGCTTTTATTATGTCGACTATTTTCTGGTAGTGTTACGAATGTTTCTTGTACGAGTGCGCAGCACGAGTAATATTCGCAAGCACAAGGTACATGCCTGTATAATATATACTACCACAAAAATAATCTACTTAACAATGACTACGAATGGTATTCAAGAGATTATTCATTGAATCAGATACAGTTTTAAATTAATATTGCCGAAAAATGCAGTTATCCATTATTTCAAATAACAAATAATTTTGATCAAAAATTTTGACGTCACTGTTAATAATTGGGTTTTATGTGTTTTTAGTGAATTCTAATTGAAAATTGTTCTAAAATCTTAAAGAAAAACCAGAGATAGAAATTGTGCATTAAAACTGGAAATATAGATTATAATGAAAATGTTCATTTGTTAAATAGTCACCTAAAAGTACTAGTAGTGAATAGTCGACATACCATCTTACTAGTACAAAATAATCAAATCTACTGATTTTTCTTGGCTGCGAAATTCAATATTAGGTTCGAATTTTTAATTGGTGTTTTTTGACAAATAACAGATGATGTGAATAATCAAGAAAATCAAAGAGAAAATTACAATTTGCCTAAAATTTAAGTATTTGGCTAATATTTTAAAACCGTTCACAACCACCAGTTCGTTTAGTTATAGGTTCAAAAAAATAGTTGCGGTTTGTTCCGGTTTTCCGGTTCGGTTCGAGTAATGAGTAAATTTGACAAAGCAAAATGTTTGATAATAATTGATAAAGATGATTCACAACTTCGTGGATATTAGTGACATAGCCTTTTCAAAATTCACAATTTAATTACTACATTTCTTAATGTAGTAATAAACATAATGTCACAAATATTTAATTTTTAACTGTATAAGTAATTTTTACCATTTCATTATGAAATAAAACCCTGGTTTCAGTGATAATGAAGGTATTATTGAATTTTCATTTTCATTTTTGAAAATTATGAAGCTTAAAGCATAATTACCGAAAAACGTGTGTAAAAAGCTGAATGGATTAACCACAAAAGTAAACACACATTTGGAAAAATGTTCAATAATGATAATTGATATCTGGTTTGTAAAAGCTTGTGTGTTTTGAATATTTTTTAATATTCCGTGATGAATAAGTTGGCAATTTTTCATGTGTGTGCATTTATGTCGCGCAGTGTATGTTTAATACCTGTCGCGTGAAAGATAACTTCATTAATTTCACGGGGTTATCGCCGGGTGAAAAACACACACGGCGTATGACTGCTAAACTGGTCATTAATCACCTGGACTTCAATAAATCAATGCTTTCAAATAAAACGCGCTATTTCATCTGCGAGGCGCATCTTCCATTCACAAGCGGATATGGCATTAAGGCAGCCAACAGCTTCACAATTTCAACGATTTAATATCTAACTAAAATGAATCGATGAATATGACATCAATTAACAAAACTTGTAACTAATTTTAATCATTTACTTAATAATGAAATTTATTCTTTAATTAATACACATAATAGATGTTTGTATACCTAGACTGCAAAATATCTGTTTAGCGTTCCACAGAATTTTAGGCCGAGGCGAACGCCGAGGCTTAAAAATTCTTGACACATTTCGAAGACGAATTATACACAATATTTTCTTTTTAAGTGGCTATTGCATAAATAGTTGTTTTACGTATCCTTTGACAGCCGTAAAGTGTCACATTTTTTGACATCTGTCAAAATGACTACTTTACGGCCGCTAAATAACAAATTTATTTAATTTTAATTGGTAAATATATTTAGAAGTCATTACCTACAACTTAGTTAGCCTAAATTATATAAATAAAATTATTTATGATACTAAGAAACTTTTTTGACATAAAATTATATATTTTTGTGATAGCCATCTAAAAATGTTGTGTGCACCTCGGCTTAAAAGTGTTTTTAGCATCACCTGAATTGCTGGCCTCGGTTGCAAACTTCAGATTCGGCCAAAAAAATCACTTTTACAGCCTTGATACACAAATAACTATTCTACGCCTGCTTCTGAAAGTTCATTTTTCTACACTGTTTTTAAGTGTGTTGCAATGTACCTAAGTGTGCGACAAAGTACTTTGTTGCACACTTTTGGGCACTTTGCAACACAGTTTTTCTGGTTTTTTAATTTAAAAATGTGATAGTAAATGTTAACAACTTAATTATTATTATTATTATTATTATTATTATTAAGTACAATTCCCAACAGGCTAAAGCCCAATTCTAGGGAAAGGATAAATCGAAAAATTAGTGGGCGACAAAACATTTCTTAATATCATTTGTGGTGCAATAAAAAATGTTAGTGTTAGGTACTATAAATGGAAAGAAAAATTTGAAAAGCAAGAAACCTGCACCTAACTTTCCTGTTTCGAATAATTTTTGCTTCACTTAATTGTTTTATAAAATACTGGAGCCATGTTTGCATAATTTATAAACTTCAAAATGACATTGCATAGCTAGGATGCGGCAAAATACGAGTTTAGGGCAGCCGTAGTAGTGGGGAAGAGAGTGAAATAGAAAAAAAGTATTATCGAGAGTATTCTAGAAATTCTAAAAAAGGGTAGACCTCTTCAAAAATTATGTAAAGTTTGTTTTTACCTCTCGCCTCATATTCTATAAGAGAGGTATTGTAATGGGTCAAAATTTTCGAGTATGAGTTTTTGGTGGATAAGCACGTTTTAGGATCTCTAGAATACGAATTTAATATTTTCACGATGATGTCTGTGTGTGTGTGTGTGTGTGTGTGAGCGTATGGACGTATGGACGTATGTGATGATTTTTCGTCCACGATAACTGAAAAAGTATCAAACCTTTAATAACCAAATTTCATATTTAAGGTTTTAATAAGTATCTTAAGAACGGATAACATTTTGGTAGAAATCCGCAAACCGGAAGTAGTACTTTTTGAAACTTGATAAAGTTTTCCTTAAATATATTGGTACATTATTTATTTATGACAATTTTTGCAATTAAAAATAAAAGAAAATATAATTATCTATGGGTACAGATAATTATAAATACAATTTGCTGAATCTGGTAGTATTTAACAATAAAATAAAGTACAATTAATATTCTATTTTTTCCAGTATCTTGTTGTCCATGATATGAAATTTGTTTCTACATAAAATTTGAATGATTATGACAGTGCCAGTACAGTTGACATCTTTTGCTTGGATCTTGGTTTACATTATCGTTTACATATTACTTACATAAATATAAAACTATTAAAATGTAAGTAAAACTATTTATTAGATTAGTAACTTTTAGACATTTTAAAATAAAACACAGCAAGATGTTTTGTAAATTTCATTCTATAGTCATGTAGCACAACACTATCATGCCCTCCTTTAGTTACAGGCCGGAGCATATTAAATGGCAACAGAGCGAGTGGGCCGTCTGCGCGCAGATTGTCTGCTGGCGCTACTGCTCGTATTATGTATTCCGCCCTTCGTTGTTAGTTTTGTTGTTAATATTTATTTAATTAATAAATATGCCTGCAAAGTGTTGTGTTCTCGCTTGAACAAGTAATTATAAGAATTTAAATGCTGAATCGCATAAGCTGTCAGTAGGCCGGTCGGCCCTCTAACGTCACTAGAATTAGCGGCAACACTGTCTATGCTCCGACCTGTAACTAAAGAAGGTCATGACATTATAAAACCAAAGTTAGATAAGGACAGATTGCACATGTTTGAATTTTTCAGTAAAAGATGCGCATTAAAGGCGCATTCACAATCATTGCTGATTGATGAAATAAAAGTAAGTCGCTTCTCTAGGAGCGTCGCCTGTTTATTGTTCCACTTATTTACGACATTGCGTTTTGATGGCTCAACTTGCGAATCTCTACTAGAGATCCAAGATTGCCATGTCACTTTACGAGGAGGGGTTTATGACCTATTTATCTTCTGTTAAGGTTTTGTTGTTTTCTTCACTTGGATTCATCGAGAGATTCAATTACTTTAATTGCTTTCGACCTATGTAAAGTCTGAATCAAACTTTTAATTATATTTCAATATTATCTTTGCCATCCAGAAAAGTTTTAAGATAATTAATTTTCATCTCATTCAGCTAAACCAATATTTTTTTTTACTTTCGAACACCGATTTCTCAAAACTTAGCTTTCAACGATGCCAAAACTAACTCAGTATAATCCTTAACAGTTAGTAAGTAAATATTTTACACAAAGCACTCTTGCGGTTGTGGTCGATGCTTTCAAAGTACCCTAGAGGCGAGAGTAGACCACAGGATAACCGCACACTCAATACAAATTCCTATCAGTTTATTGCGGATACAGGTAATTTAAGTCAATTTGCTAATGAAAAAATGTGATGTTGCCAGCACAAGACCTTCCGCCAGACTCTTTTTACTACTATACAAATCAAAATACATATTTTTTTGTATATTTATTTTAAGTACACCACTGGATTCTTCGTATCAAACTACATATAAATACGTATTTTCTTTTAAAAATTCTGTCGATACAATTTTAAATGCACTTTGAAAATTTTAAAAAATGTCAAAAATTTTCGTAATTTTCGATTCGCTCAAAATTTGGTTATTTTGAATCAAAAAAGCCAATGGTTTCACTAATAAAAAAATTCGGCTAATACTTTTCGAGATAATTTTTGTAGGTAAAAGACGGGAGTAGCTATGACCGTAATTTTTTCACCATTGGATTCCTCGCGTCGAATTATATATAAATCCAAATTTTCGCGAAGAAATTCCAACGGGTACAATTTTTATGAAGGTTTTCGAAAATGGCCAAAAAACACAGGGCCCTACCCCTTGATGAAATTTTAGCCTAAATGACTTTTTCTTTCAGAATTAGCTGAAAATTTCGTTATATACTAATTCGACCCCGAGGATTTCAAAACTGCAGTCTAAATTTTTTTTAGACCAATATTTTTCGACATAATTTTTTTTAGTCGAAAACTGGTCGAAATGGAAAATTTATTTTTTCATCATTGTATTTCTCGGGTCAAATTATGTAGGAATCCAAATTTTTACGAACAAATTCTAAGGGGTACAATTTTTATTGAGGTATGGTATAAAATCGAAAAGATAAAACTTGCTTATTTTCTAGCCTGAAAAATCTGATGGGGTTAGCACACAACATTCTGCCATATCTAGACTTATAAACATAAATGTATACGTACAATCCAGTGTCCATTTAAAATATACAAATAAAAATCTAAAATATTCAAACACAGCAATTAATATCACCTGAATCAAAATATTGTGTTGAAGCCATCCTCCGTTCAATTACTATATTTAATATCTTACTTATTATGGCGTTAGTGCCAACGTGTTACCCGTCTCATATTATGATATCTCGCCTAATTCTACTTGCCCTACTATTCTTATAAATAAAACCTTTAGGTACATAATTATTAAATTAATTTTGCTTGTTTCATAGATCAAAATGTAAAATATTACAACAACTGTCTCTGTCATAATAATAATTAAAATTTTAGGTTGAAACAAAAAAAAATTATTATATTATTGACATTTGGCAGAACAAGGCGAATTGACAGGCGTATAGCCACACTCAATATTTTTGTTTATGTATTTGAAATTAATGAAGGACTCATATGTGACTAATAGTGAATTGTAAGTAATTTAATGTGGGGTACGGTCCTGTAAAAACAAAATGGGCTTGTGGGTGTTTGTGGCAAACTTATGAATTCATGAATGAGTATCTCGGCAGTTTGACTCGCGCCCTCCAGGGACAGGTGTTGAGGGCTTGGCCGACCTTCACTCTAGGATGTTATCGATTTCGAGGGCGATGATATCCCTGCCACTAATTAACAAAGGTGTGGACAACTACTCCACTAACTTCATAAACATACCCGGAACCTGAGAGCAACATGCCTCATGCTAAATTTTTTACCAACAGAATCATTTTGCTAAATTCAATACATACATGACCTAAGTTTCAGTCAAAAGAATGATAAAGTCATTTTTTCATAGAAGAATAATTACTATTTATTCATTTATTTTAGTGGTTGGGAATTAGTACGCTGAAAATAATAATTATTGGAAGTGTCACTTTATATTTAACACACTCTATATTTAAGCAATAGTGTCGATTTGTGTTTACCCTGTGTTACTACTGGGCCCGTGCGTTACCATCGATACCGTTGTTTATCGTCATAGAATGCATGCTCCGAGTTGGAGCATAATTGAGAATAATTTATGTTTGAGGGAAAAAATAATTTTGGCACTCATACTTGTAAAACAACTGCAAAATTTGTAAAAAAGAGGGTTTTCGCGCGCCACTGTACAGCTTTTATTTATAAGTGAATTACCTTCAAATTTTAATATGTAATCAACAAAGCTTGGATCTGTGAAATAATCGATCGAATTTTTTAAATTCGCTTTAAAATAGAAGATATTATGTGATCAAAAAATAACAAAAATTGTCAAAATTAAAATTAACATATTTCGGAAATATTATCTTCAACAATATCTTTAGATTATTATATTTAATAAAAAAATAAACGCTGTGGAGTGGCGCAAATAATACATGTTTTCTGGCGCGGTAGAGCATCGTCAATGAGTCTTGATATGTCTCATTCATGCTAGCTTCAAAACAATGATTTTTTCCCCAAGAATCAAAAGAATGAAAGAATCCTTGTGTGTACAAGGCCTCGCATATTGTGAGTCATGGTGTGTTTGGTTCGGATATATTATAGAATTACAGTACAGAAAGTTCTATTAAACTAGCCACAATAAAAGAAGTTTTGTTGTTGGTAAAAAGAAAGTTATATAAAATAACGCTAAATGAAATTGGTCACGTAGTTAATTTTCCATTTGAACCAGGGAACTAAGTACGCAGGTAATTACAGCTGAAACATGACACCGCATCACGTGGCGTACATTATATTACCTATGCCACGCGGTTTAATTAATAATGTGACCTGGAGTAAACAAAACAGCCGCGTCCGGAACCCGGATTTTCAAACGATCACACACTTGCAATCCTGACCATTTACACGTACATGACACAGACATTCATTCATTTCACACCACGTCAATCACATCATTCAAATACTATAGTTTTTCTACGATAGGTATTAAAACTCACTTGATTACTTGAAAATGGCCAATGCTTCTTTGTAAATCTTTGCTAATAGTGCCGGTCTAAAAATATTTTCGGACCGCTGCTTTTAAAAATTTGTTTCAGTAATCATAAATAATTTAAGATTTGATAAAATAGTTTTTAATCATAATTCTTTCTAAATATCACATTTGTTTATTTCTGTTTGTCTTCAAATTTTAGTTTTTGCAGATGTAATGATATACAGGGTGAGTCAGCTAACTATTCCCTATTTGGATTTTTTATAACTTAGGCAATTTTTATCAGAAAGTGACGAAATTTTTGCAAAACATGAACTATCTAAAGGAATTTTTATTGCCGAAATTTCAAATCGATCGGACAAAAACTTCACGAGTGGTTCACTTCAATGTGAAAATTGGACCAATTAATCCAAAATCTCCAATTGCAGCCCAAACAGTCGTTCTAGGAGAGTGCACGGATTGTTCAGCAATCCAGTGGGGAATTTTCATCTGACCAATACCGATGATTGTGTCTATTAAATCTACCATCAAGATGAAAATGTGCCTCATCAGAAAACATGATGTTATTCAGATGACCAGGGTTTTCATTCATTCGTTCAATTTCGTCTTCTGAAAATTCCAATCGGTTTGCTTTATCCTCTTCAGAAATTGCCTGCAGAATTTGAATCTTATAAGGATGGCACTTAAGGTCCTTTAAAATCCTACAAATAGTCGTTTGACTAATCATTAATTAATTAATCATTATTTCAGTCACCAATTAGGAAGCAATAGAGCAATAATGATAAAACTTTGCGAACAAAAACTCAAGTGGCTACTGTACAGCAAAAATTTGGCGGACTTTACACAAAAACTTGAGACTTTACAAACAAATGAAATAGGGAACACTTAGCTGACTCATCCTGTAGATAAAACAAACTAAATTTCTGTTGATTGCTTATAAAAATTAATCGTAAAAATTATTCTAGCTAAAAGTATTTTTGCAGACTTCTTTAATCTCAATTTGCAAAAGGCTGCTTTCAGCCTTTGGCATAAAAATGACTATTTAGGATAATTAATAGAAAAACTTAAAAGCAAGGACTCGAACTGAGTTGGCTGGACAGATACTGTACTACGTTCTACACAGAGTGAAGTAAAAATTCGCCAACTTACAACTCGCCTGAAGGCAATTGCGTCAAGAGAAAAACTGAGCTGGACGACTTCTTTATACACTATTTCAAGGTAGCGAAGCGATTTCAGCCGAAAAAAATTGCTGACAATCTATGTCCGCTCGATTAATATTGTTTACCAATTTCTATAATGTTCTTTGTAGTGCAGCGACATGTAATGACCGCAATAAAATAGATGTAAAAAGTGAAGATTTCCTGGTGTCCTTGTTCTCGGGAAAAATAAAGCCTTATTAAACAAACAGCACGCTCCCGTACGCCAAACGTGAAGTATGAAATTTGTCGGCGCGGTGCCAACTTAATAAAACAAAATGAATTTCATTCTCAGTAAGAATTCATGAGCGAGGATCTCTGAGCAGCAGGAGCAGCAGGAATATTTACGCAGCAGGAGCGCAGTGTCGGTAATAGTTGCCGCCGCAACGCGCCGAGCCCTGACTTACCGACATCACTCCGGTTTCAGATTAAACCGCTCACTGACACGGAAATTAATTAAAAATATTGCAGAGATATTTTTAGTTCGTACGTTCCTAACTCCAAACCGCTTTCATACCACGTGCATATTATTTATCTACGACGTATTCATTTATTCATACATTCATAAAAAATGTTTATTCACAATCGGTTGGTAATATGTGCGTTTCCAACCTTCTAAACAGTTGGGAAGCGAGTCATTGTTTACTTTACTTCCCAGCTAGCCGGAAAAAACTTCCCGGCTAGCGGGGAAGTGAGCGTTACTTCCCGGCTAGCGGGGAAGTGAGCGTTGAAGTATCAAAACAAATTATAATAAAACTGTCATAAAATATGAATAAAATGAATATTTAAAACGGGCATATCAATAACCAATTGGATTGTGAATAAAATAGTATACATACCTCGCGGGAAGGCTCATTCCAGCCTCGCGTTCATAGATGACTTCGGTGCAAGCACCTCAGTCATCTAATGAAACGCTCGGCTGTAATGAACCATTTCCCCGCTCGGTATGTAATATACTATTGTTTTCTTATTGGCCATGCTATAAATCACTCAGCTTGCTTTTTATACAAATAAAATTTCTTATGTTACGGTTTTTGGCCAATAAAACTTTTTGTACTCTACAGCTCATTCAAACAAAATATTCAAAATAAAATAAACTTGCATGATTTTTAATTAAATACGGGTGATTCATCGTAACTTACTTATTTCAAAACGCAATAATGCCCATTTTATAAGTCAGAAACTTTTTATTTTTATTTTATAATGTAGGTACAGTTTTGTTTCGCCCAGTTTTCAAAATCATATCAGGTAGATGACGCCCCCTATTGTGTAAGATTGTACCTAGTTTTTATGACTCTTTGGTGATCCACAAATTTTAAATTTTTTCTTCACTCGTTCAAATATTATAGCTCCGTCCCAGGACTTTTGGGAAACTCTGTATATACACGAAGTTGTGATTAACTCTGTATATCGTACATACAACAATTTTTACGTTGAAGATAGAGTGGACAACCCGTAGCAATTTTTTTGCGTATTGCGTAAGTAAACAATTTATTTTGTAACTAATGTGTGTGCATTAAAGGTCATATTAAATAATAACTCAACTCGATTAAGATTCTATTCTAATCTGTTTCTGTTGGATGAACAAAGCTGTCACGGTGTCAGGTGTACGTATATTGCAAGCAAGTTGTGTTTTGCAAGTAGGTTGAAAGGTGTCAAGTGCAGAACATGCTGCTGTTTTACTGTTTTACATTATTACATGATAGTTGTAAATTTTAGATACAACGGGTACATTGTTTAGAATTTAATTACGTGATCATGTTCAGCTTGTAATGCATCGTCATCACTACTAAACATATGCAAGACTAATAAGTTCTACCACAATGAGGAGGGTGGGGTTACTCACAAAAGGTCAGTTTGTACAGCAATACGTATACCGTGAATTTATTTTAACATGAAACATAGGACTTTTCATATAGGTACATGGTTATGAATTTGACAGCAATGTATTAGAGCGTTCTTTTTAAAATAGAACATAGGGAATCAATTTAATTGAAATATAGTATATTTCAAATTATATGAAAGTTACAAAATAACAAACAAATAAACAATAAATATAATAATTTTTCAAAACGTCTCTGGAACTATTACAGCTGCCCAAATAACTATTGTTAATCAAAAGTTTTATAATCGATTGTATCATTGTTTAGCCGCGAATGAAGGAATTTTCAGGTATTCATATTTAGCATAAGGCAATCTAGAAACTCTAATTATTCTATTGATATATTATTTATGCCTATTGCTTGTTCCAATCTGCAGAAATTTATGCAGATAAAGGGCATAAAAGTGACTGTCTGGAAACGGTTTCAATCGCGACCTTAAAAGTCTGTTTTACATTATACTTTTTTCGGCTAGCAATTGTAACTAGATTTTAGGGATTTATTCTGACATTTTTGTGTGCGGTTACCAGTCGTCAATTCAAGGGTTTCTCGTATAAATATAAAATAGAATAGGGAATGTCGGCAATTTTGAAGTTTTAAATATGTTATCCTACATAAAAAATAAATAAACATTATTAATTCCCGTTTTTCGTTTGAAGGTATATATTAGATAATCATTTTAACATCTGTCTGTCAAATGTCAAAACCTAATCATACATTTTTCTAAAACTTCGTGACTTGCCATGCAATTCAACTTTAAATAATTTTATTTTAGCTTAATGGAGTATTGTATCGTAAAACAAAAAATACGTACCTGTATTTAAATTTTGTATGCAGAATAGCATATTAAAAAATCTAAAATTCCCGAAGACTCTATTGCGTCCGCGAAAATTTACTCAATTAAATAGCAGGAAAAATAAATTTAAATTAATGTCAAAAATTTATTATTAATTATTATGCAATTTATTTAAAAATCCGAGCTCTAGAAGACTAAAAATATTTTATGTTTTGCAGTTCAAATTATGAGGTATAAATTAAGCTGAATTGAGTAAATTTCACAGAAAATTATTTTTTCTCTTCCGGAAAATGTTTTCGAACAATTAATTCCTTCCTTCTTGTATGAATTCTGCGAACGTTTCAATTACAAATTGTGTAATGGCTACGTAATTAAAAACTTCAATTAAAACTATTTTTATAAAAATAAAAACTATGTCAACAAACCGATTAATCGTTGGTTGAAAATAAACAAATAAAACAAATCGTTACGTTGATCAATAACCGAAGATGCAGAGATTGCAGATCATTCATCAAGGGGAGATTTATACGATGTTGTCATTTTTAAAATTAATTATTCCCTTGGTGGGAATTTTTTACCATTCTTTAAACGAGCGTGCTTCAAGACAGAAGAAAATGACAGAGATTCTCAACATTTATAGCAACACGAAGGCACAAAAAAGACCTTGAAAATATTTATTGTATTACATTTATTTATTTATGTACGACTGCATTATAAAGTACTGTTTATAACATAATTTTGCGGCAATAAAGCAGCTCTTTATAATACTAGTAAAATAAAGTTTCTTTATTTTACTAGTAAAATAAAATAATAGAAATAATAAAATAATAATAGAAAAGGCACACTTCGCTAGAGATTAAATTTTAATTTGTCATTTGTCAAATGTGTCATTTTGTAAATGTCATTATAGATAATAGAAAATCTTGCGTATAGGGCAGTCAAACATAAAATCTTGTACGCAACACGTATATAATAGGGTTTTATTGACTCGCCCATTTATGTGCCTCGCTTCGCTGCGCTCGCTCGTCCCCTAAACTGTCTCGCCAATAAAACCCTATATTATACACTTGTTACATAAATAGCTATTATCTCAATCATGCCAAAATGAATTTGAATTTATTGTATTTGTTGTGTGTTATAATTATTATTCATCACATATTTTTACCCACAATATTACCAGATTTAGCAGTTTGATAATATTCATTATAATATTAATTAAATAATTTATTTATTATTATTATTTCTCTTGAATTGAAAAACAGCATAATGTTCGTCTAGACTTTCTGTATATGCCATTAGTATTTTTATTTATACCGCAGAAATAAATTATGCAATACACTTACCCTTTAAAGGAATGAACATAAATGTTGAAGAAATGTTTAACCATACCTGTAACAAAGAAATAAATAAATTATAGTGTAAATAAACAAATGGTAATTCAAATAACATCAAATAATTATTGCAAACATAATAACATATAATTTATTTCTATGTTAACACATATTCCAAGCAAACAACACTTAATAATAATTTTTTCTGACCTGTTATTCAACGAAAGAATCTATTGTCAACAAAGAAATAAATAAATTATAGTGTAAATAAACAAATAGTAATTCAAACAACAAATAATTATTGCAAATATAGTAGGTAACAGATAACTTATTTCTATGTTAACAAATATTCCAACAAACAACTCTTAAAAATAATTTTTTCTGACCTGTTATTCAACGAAAGAATCTATTGTCAACAAAGAAATAAATAAATTATAGTGTGAATAAACAAATAGTAATTTAAATAACAACAAATAATTATTGCAAATATAGTAACAGATAACTTATTTCTATGTTAACGAATATGCCAAGCAAACAACTGTTAATAATAACAGATTTTTCTGACCTGTTATTCAACGAGAGAATCTATTTCTTCCTGGTCTATTCATCTGACCCAGTTTGGCACACATATTAATAAGGATTCACACACCAAAATTACATTATTTAACCACTGAACAACTCTTAAAATTGCATGTAAATCATAAAACACACCACTGAATACACTAGACACCCGTTCGCTTCAAATTCTAACTCAATGTGACTAAGAGTAGACGTGGATGCTTAATTAAACGAAATCAATCGTGTTCGACAAGAAGCCGTTCGTTTGAAATAAACAGATTGAAATTAATATTATTTATTCACTATATAATCAGATCAGTTTTTTATACTTTTTTGGTTCATTTTACATTAAATGATATTGAAAATTCATCAACTAACTGATATAATATTTTAGAGACAATTTTATGTGAACTATATGGCAAAATATTAAATTAATTTTTTTAAATTTCTATAGGTACCATTAATACTTTGTTCATTTTATTGAGTTGCTTTTCAAACGCAGTTTTTGCTGAATAAACCGTTTTACGTAAAACATATAAAACATGTAACTCTTAAACGAAACGTATTATTACGATATAAAGTTTGTTGTTTATTTAAAAACATTCGCCGTTACTTACTAAAATATGTTTACACAAAAGACAATATTTTAAATACTGAGAGTATTAATGGTTAACTTAAAAAAACGTATCTAAAACTATACTTTTAAAAATGACGAAACTTTGCACTCACTTTGTTATAAAAAAAACATAGTAGCACTAATTTTGGTCGTAGAGAAATAAAAAGAAAACTTCTCTACTCTCTAACACAGAAACATCAGTCAGGAATTTTCTCATACTGATACTTGCATCCCTTAGTGAATATTTGTTTTCACAGTTGTACTGTGTTCAGTGTTCTGCTTGTCGTTGTCGTTACTTATATTGTTATGGTGTGAAATATGAAAGCAGTACTAGGTCAAATTGTGTAATATGTGTAGTATACAAAAATTAATATGTAATTGCCATAATACTAGTATGAAAGCGAAATATAGCTCAGTGATATATTGCTTGGCTCTAATTATAGAGGTCGCAGGTTTTTAACTTAAGGCTCGATTTTGTCCGGTATCTACTCTCGTTCGGATACAATCAACTTGACAACCACAAAGCTATCGGGCACCGGCTAGTGGTCGTAACAAGAGCTTGCACAAGAGGGTTAGCTTGAAGAACAGCCTCTGCTGAAAAAATCGCGTCCACTGTCAGGAGGCTTTTAAATTTAAGTACAATAAACTTGACAACCACAAAGCTATCGGGCACCGGCTAGTGGTTGTAACAAGAGCTTGCACAAAAGGGTTAGCTTAAAGAACAGTCTCTGCTGAAAAAATCTGGCTCATTGTCAGAAGGCATTTAAATTAAAGTACAATTACCCAAAAAACTATCGGGCACCAGCTAGTAGTTGTAACAAGGGCTTGAGCGAGAGGATTACATTATTGTCAGGACCAGAAGGCAATTAAAGTAAAGTAAATAAATGATTGACAGCAGTCCTCGACAATGAAACCTTTTATGTGGATTGAGTGGCAATTTCTTTCCCGTTTGAAAATCTCTGGGTAAAAACAAACGAGTACGAAGACAAATGACAAGCGTGGAGGAACAAAACATTATTACATGTCTGTAACCTCGACGCCCGGGCGCTCCAGTGACAGGCTAGCCAACCTGTTGTAGGGGAAATTAATTCTGCGATGGATGTGTCTGTGTCTCTGAGACACCAGATCTAGGATCTAGGGGATAAAGGATTGCGAGGTTGCCAGTTCGAGTTCCTAGTGTTTTTAAGGGAAGGATTTTGTAAAATGGTTAAAAACGTTCAGATGATTCAGATTTAACGGGGGAAATAATTCGTTCTTAAAATTTTAAATCCTACCCATTTCACAATATAAAATCCTCACAACATTTCAAGAATATAATAATGTATTTTCGTATCCATTATTTTTAATTTGAAACAACTGGATCGTCGGAAGATGATTAAGGGTTGAAATAAAATAAAATACTTCTAGTTATTGCAAACGTTTCGATTCTCAATGAATCATCTTCAGTGCGGTGCTGGAGTGGAAACTACAATCACTAAAAAATGTTTTAGAACAGAAGAACATTCCTGTTACAAGGTACAGTGACTTGTTCATTTCAAGAATGTGAACATCACGCTTGTTACCTGCTATATTTGCCTATTCAATTTCAAGTTCAATTCCCTAGAGTGTAATTATTATGTAAAATATAGTTTTGTGTTTCTCTTTTGAAGTAATGTAGAATAACAATCACCTGTGATTGAAATATTACTTTTTGTGTCAACTATTGTTTCTACTTTTTGGTGCAATAAATATATATTATTATTATTATTAACATCTTAATGTCCGCCCTTAGTAACATATCTATGAAACATCCCAATGTTAGTAATTTGGCAATAATATCCCAACGATGTGTAATTCGATGAGATGTTCGTATTGAGTATGTAATTTTTACCTTCCGCTTACCTGTAAAGGAAGGTATTGGAATCATGCAAAAAATCGGGTAGTGAGTTTTTAGTGGATGAGCACGAATTAGGGTCCTTACAACTCATTTTTGATAGTTTCTCGATGATGTCTGTATGTATGTATGTGTGTGTGTGTGTGTGTATGTGTGTGGTCCGGGCCGATGCCGTCTGTTGCATAACTCAAATACGAATTATCCAAAAATTTTGATATTTGGTATTTTACAATTGTATACGAATAGGAAGAGCTCATTAAATTTTGGTACAAATATCTTCACCGGAAGTGATATTTTTTGAAGATTGAAAAGATTAAGTGTCAAAAATTTCTATAAATTTTGATAAACATAGTATTTATTTGTAATAAGAATAAGAGGATAAATTATTTGCAATTTACGTTATAAAAAAATTATCTTTATCTGGTAGCATTAAAGAACTGCAGTAAAATTTAAAAAATAAATTTATCAAATAAAACGTTGAAATCTTGTAATCCATGTTCGATTGATTTTTGTTTCTGCATAAAAAATATGGACAGATGAGATGGGTGACAATTTGGCATACTAGCGCTATATAAGTCATAAGTAAGCTATTAAATTAATGTAGTAACTAAACGGAGGATTGCTTCCACACAAAAGAGTTTTCGTGTGAATGAATCTTTTGATTCAGGTGATATTAATTTCTGTGTTTGAATATTTTAGATTTTTATTTGTATATTTTAAATGGGCACTGGATTATACGTATACATTTCTGTTTAAAGTCTAGATATGGCGGAAGGTTGTGTGATGGCCACGTCAGATTTTTATTGTACTAGAATGTGGTAGGATAGACGATTCTTGTCAAGTGGGTAGATGATCCAAATTCTAATAAATCTAAGATTGATAATCGGATACGCAGTTAGATAATTGACTTAAATTAGTCTTCTTTAAGGTAAATCAGTGTAATAATGTTTAAACAAAACAGTTTTTATTTCTTGTTTGGCGTTAATTTTTGTAAATTTTAAATTATTATTAGGTGTGATTATTGAAATTTAAAAAATTGCGGTTTATAAATTGTGACATTGATTATTGATTGTTATATTTTTCTTATATTTCGCTCAGATGATCATCGGTTCCTATTTTTGAGAAATCTTGTGTCGCAAAATATATCTAAATTTTTGGAATGTTTGGGTTTCCAGAAAAAACTACCTTTGCCTCCTCATTATCTCAAGAATGGTACGAAATACTGACTTGATTTTATCACCAGTGAATTCCCCGTGTCGAATTACATGGATATACAAATTTTTAGCAGAAAAATCTGACAGGTACAATTTCTATACAAGATTATCCAAAATAAACTTTGAACTAAGGGGCAAGCTCAGGAGAACCATTTGCCATTTTTTCGCTTATGCATATTAACGAATAATTTGACAACTATTATATAGTTTTCAAAAGAAGAGCATTCTGTTAACATTTTTTTGCGTTTGTGTTTCTCAGGCTGGAATGTAGAATAGGTGTTTAAGAGAAAATGCGTTTTTTATTTTAGGAGATCGTTTATTATGCTTAAATATGACCTAAACAAGCAAAATTAGACCGCGGAAGAGTGTTTTTAACATGATTTTTTGAAGAAAATTAAATTTTTTTGGTTAACCTCAATGTGTCAAAATGGCTAAAAATAAAGCCCCACAAACTCGGTTTTGGTATTTACTACACTAACAAAGCTAACAAAACCGTAATAGAGCCCCACAACTCGGTTTTGGTATTTGCTACACTAACAAAGCTAACAAAACCGTACTAAAGCTCCACAAACTCGCATTTTTTTGTATCCATGTTTTTAACATGGCAAACACTATTGAAATTTATATTAATCTAAAACAAATGTAATATTGTATTTATGTCAAATAATTTTGAAAACTAAGAAAAGCAAGTAATAAAAAGCCTTATATCTGTGAAAAATATATTTATTTATTGATATCTCTATTACATAAATGTATAAAAACGTTGAATCACATGTTTAATCTGTTAATTTTTCAGCATAACCAGTGTTTGACAGTTGTCAAAAATTTTACCCTAAAAACTAACAAAATCGGCCCTAATGCTTGCTTCCGCGGCTTGCTTTATTCTAGGACAGAGAATAGGAATGAACCGATTGACACAAAAAAAAACGAAATTCCTTTTAAACACCTATTCTACACTTAAGCCGTTTCTCATTTAAGACAGACAGTTTTATTTTCCAAGTCAGAAGATTTACAATAAATTTCACACTATCTTAGTTCTCCAAAACTTGCGTACCTACCTAGACCTACGTTGATATAATGTCGAGATTATTTCCTCTCAATAATGTATGCGAAATTTTGCTGCTCCCATTCAACCCTCAGTAAACCAGCAATCTGATTATGGAAATAATAGCACACAACGCAGTATCTAATTGGATGACAACTTCTTTGAGTATACAAACATATACAGTGTATACCATAATACTCGAGTATTACCATTTATGATTAACTGTGCAAGGCTTAGCAAGAATACATACACACAAACAATGATTGTATACAGTGTGAAAGAGAGTTAGAATATGTAATCATGTTTTTTGTGAAATGAGTGAATGCGTTTGTTTTTGACAACGAAACATTATATTGTTGATATAAAACAGTGTAAACCTTTTACAATATTGTACTTATTTTCTTTGTACATACAGGGTGTATCATAACTACGAGAACATACCTTGTGTTCGTCTACCCTACAGCGTTACAGAGGTGTACGCCTCCCACGTTTACGTTAGTTATAATTGAAATATATTATGATGAGTGTATTAACAAAGGATGTCTTAATGCCTCTAGTTTTTTATTTTTTGTCTTTGGCCTAGGAATTTGAAGGTACAAATATTTAAAAATTTCGTTTATTGTCATTGTTTGTTACGATTTGATATAATTTTTTTCGTTCAATATAAATGGAAATCAAAATTTAAAAAGCAATGTAATAAATATACTAGTATTGAACCTTAAACTGGTTCGATGTTTATTTATTGAAATTAATGTCTTGCTTTATATTCATAAAATTGTTACAAATAGGTTGCCCAGTTATTTAAAAAATAACTTTAAAATGAGAAATGAAACCCATAATTACTGTACACGTCAGGTAATGAACTTCAACATTCTATATTTTGTAGAGGAATTAAATTATACAATGATCTACCTAAGGGAATCAAAGATTCGAATTCTTTACAGATTTTTAAAACAAGAATTAAGGAATATTATAAAAGTAAAACCAACTAGTTTATTAGTTTAGTATAATTGTTATTTCTTTTGTAAATAATGATTTATGCTTTGTATGTGTTTTTGTATTAGCTCTTGCTAAATAAATAAACATTATTATTATTATTATTATTATTATTATTATTAAAAATGTAGCTAAGCTACAAGCTACTAAAGTAGCTTTTGAAGAATATCAAGCTACTTTTTATAGCTACTTCCATTTATTTTTTCCTTTAATTTCCATTCATTTATGAGTTCATGTTATTCGAGAGCCTTGTTTGTATTTTAATTTTTCTAAAGCATAAGAAAAAGTAAAATCAGATTATATTTATTAATATTTATTCATATTTACATAAACAGTAATTAATTCCTGCCTAGTGGTTATTTTTTTTCAAAACCTGCATCAAATGTAAGAAAGAAAGTAGCTTAACTACTTCATAATCTAAAAACTACCGTTACCATTTCTCAAAATGTAAGTTACCAGCTAAAAGCTACCAATTTCAGAAAATAGCTAAGACACAGCTACTTTAAGTTAAAAAGTAGCTAAGCTAGTAGCTTAGCTACCAAAGTAGCTAGCTACTGCCCATCTCTGTCTCCAGATTATCAATTTTGTTTTACTCGTTCAAAACTTATAGCTCCGTCCCGGGACTTTTGGGAAACCTGTATAGACTTTTTTTAATATGGTAGTATGTGATCCAAAGAGTAATTATGTAGAATGAGGTGGCAGTAGGATCAAAATAGGGATGTAATTAAAAAATCCTTTATCTACAACTATTAAATAAAGCTTCATTTTATATCTAACTCCAAATACAAAATGTGAATATGAAATTTCATATTACACAGCGTGTAATATGAAATTTCATATTCCACGCTTGATTCAACCAATAGCAAGCAAGTATTTTCTTAGAGTTGCAAGCATTTGTCTGAAGTTTGTTGGTCGATGACAGATACTAAGTAAGGTTATGTGTGTTTGATTGATACAACAAAAAATTTAACTGCAACAAACAGTATCGTATTCTATTGTACCTATTGTCGTAAAGAAGGTAAATTATGGGTATTGAAAGTAGTGAAATAATATGTTCACCTCTAGAGATACGAGAAACAGCAAGAGCGGTGTTATTAGATTTGTTGCTCAGTTGTGTGTTTCTACCATTGCTAAAAACAGTAAATTTTGATATTTTTATGAATTTCACAAATTTTAGTAATTGTACATTAATTTTGTAAGTAAATAAATTATTCTAGCAAGCATTTCCTCAGAGTTGTACTCGGATGATTAGAACACTCGCCTATGGCTCGTGTCCTAATTTTCATCTTCGTGTAATATAACCTACATTATATGCTCGTTAAATAATATACTATTATTGGAGGATTTAAATATAATAAATATAATAAAGGATTTTTTAATTACATCCCTATTTTGATCCTACTGCCACCTCATTCTACTGTACAGACTTACTAGACAATATTAAATAACTAACAAATTCTTGTAGGTTTGGTTCTCTGGTTGAACGTCCACCACTACGTAGACCTGACCACCTGACCTTCGTCCCTTCGGGCTGGAGATTCAAGAAGAATCCTCGCATATTGCACGCGTTCACAGACGCTGTTATCACAGACCGGGAGCAGGATTTCAAGGACTGTGACGCCGAGGATCTCGAGGCGGATGAAGAGGATTCTGTTTATTCAAAGAAGAAGCGATTCGCTATGCTCGATCTGCTGATATCAGCCAAACGCAACACGGGCGAGATAGACGATGCTGGAATACGCGAGGAAGTTGATACCTTTATGTTTGAAGTAGAAATGGGTCTGTTTACCGGAATCAGATCACTGCTTTGTCAGTTTATGTTGACACAAAAATATCACACAATTAGTGCTCATTATTTGACTTAATTACAATACGCAGAACACAAAATGAAAAATTTTGCGAAACGGACAAGCCCAAAATTCAGGGCTGTAGCTAGATTATGTTTATAGGATTATAATATTCGGGTAGTCGAGAAAAAATGCGCCGCAGGCGAGAATGATTTCCATTTAAGGTCAAATGCCTTATAATTGAAAGTTACATTTTTTCAATAAATAACAATGAGCTGCTTGTTTTTCACCTACTTCATAGGCCAAAAATGAGTTATTGTCGGATAACAGAAGCACATAAACTTTTAAGGCTCATTCTCACTGGTTATTATAGTTCTTATCGTTTCGTTTCTGACTCAATCATAAACATGCGCTGACCATTTCTCATCACAATGCTAATTATGTTTATGACAATGTCATGACAGTTAATTCAATATTCCTGTAAATACATTTTATTTATAATTTATAGCTTAAACTCGGCTTAAACCTATTTTAAAGTAATGAAAACACATTTATATTTATATTTACATTTCTTTGTTTTTTCTGTTAATACAATTTTTGGACATAAGAAAAATCATAATCATAAGTGTTTCATAATACAATAGTGTTGAATCTGGTCAGGAGTGATTCATACACGCCCATAGAAAAATTTAAAGCATTTTTAGACGCAGAAAAGTAAAAAATAAAGTTTCTTTTTAATTAATTAATTTAATATTTTATGATCTTAGAGCAGAGCGAAATTCCAAAATTCCCGTCTTATTCTTTACTTCTTTTTAAGATACTTAGTTAATTATAGTTAATTAAATTTGTTACAGGACAAAGATTTGCAATGCTGGAAGTAAAAAGCGTAAAATCAACCATTCTACGCCATTTTGAAATAGATCCAGTCGATAGAAAAGGAGATTTAATTATGTTGGTCGACTTGGTATTGAGACCCAAAAATGGCATTCATGTTAAATTTAAACCCCTAGCAAAATAAGCTAAGTAATATACTTATACATACATTTCATAATTTATACTTTATTGTGACAAACATATTTATAATAAATGTTTTCTCATCTTCATAAAGCAGTTAATACATTATTTGACATTCGCAACATTATTTTTGTTTAAGAATAAATATATTTGCCATTCTAAATGTTGGCATGCTTTTTACCTTCCGCTTACCTGTAAAGGAAGGTATTGGAATCATGCAAAAAATCGGGTGGTGAATTTTTAGTGGATGAGCATGAATTAGGGTCCTTACAACTCATTTTTGATAGTTTCACGATGATGTCTGTGTGTATGTGTGTGTGTGTGTGTGTGGTCAAGGGGTGTTAGTCGCATAACTCAAATACGAATTACCCGAAAATTTTGATATTTGGTATTTAACATTTGTATATAAATTGGAAGAGCTCCTTAGATTTTGGTACAAATATCTTCATCGGAAGTAATATTTTTTGAAGATTGAAAAGGTAAATTGTGAAAATTGTATATAAATTTGGAAAAATATAGTATTTATTTGTAATAAGAATAAGAGGAAAAGTTATTTGCAACTTACGTTATAAAAAAGTTTTCTTTATCTGGTAGCATTAAAGAGCTGCAGTAAAATTTAAAAAATAAATTCATCAAATAAAACGTTGATATCTTGTAATCAATGATCGGTTGATTTTTGTTTCTGCGTAAAAAATATTGACAGATGAGACGGGTGACAAGTTGGCATACTAGCGCTATATAAGTCCTAAGTAAGATATTAAATGTAGTAATTGAATGGAGGATGGCTTCAACACAGCAGAGTTTTCCTGTGAATGAATCTTTTTATTCAGGTGATGCAAATTTCTGTGTTTGAATATTTTAGATTTTTATTTGTATATTTTAAATGGTCACCGGATTGTACGTATACATTTCTGTTTAAAGTCTAGATATGGCGGAAGGTTGTGTGATGGCCACGTCAGATTTTTAAAATTAATAACAGAGCATCAAATTAGGCAGCCGAACAGTTAATTAACCTTCAAATTTCTATATGACTTGAAGTGATTCTGCCCATTGGCCCTGAAGCTTAAGGTGCATCAATATTTTATAATATAAATAAAAATGCTAACCTTTGATTTACTCTGACGATACTGCATCCTGTATAGGTGTCCCAGAAAGTCTTTGAATTGCTTATGACACTACACTTTAAATTAAAAATAGTCTTTAATACTTTTATATCATTTTACGCGTTAAAAAGTTTAATTATACGCAAATTATAGACATTTCTACATTTAAAACATCAAAATATAAACACAAAATAATTTATTTTATCTTATAAACATTGATACATGCATTGCAACAATCCGCGTTGAACTGAACTCGCAAACATCGGTTCCTATTCCTAGTTCAGCGCAAACAAGGTTTCAACAGGTTTAGTTTATACTTCTATAAGAATATTGTGTTTAAAATATTATTTGATTTTAGTATAGTAAATCAGTGATACCCAAACTGTTTTATGAATATTGTAAAAATATATAATATAAAAATATCAATAATTATTTTTATCATTCTATGCTTCCATCTTAGACGTTTTTTGATCCGTCATCTACTTCAAAATAATTTTTATGAAACAAAACACTCTGACGAATAAATTCAAGTTCATCGACCTTTTCACAAACATCCACCGAACGACCGTAATTCATTTGTCTTTCCTTTTTCTGTTTTCTCTAGTTATTAATGAAACATCTGAGATATTTTTCAAGAAGTTTAGAATTTTTACGATCTGCGGTTAGTTGCTACTGTTGCCGCTGCGACGTCGCGAGTAGCTCGTGTCAGGTGTGACGTCACGAGGGTTACAAGTCAACCTGGAGGAATATGAATGGCACTGGCAATCTGTGCAGACTGCTTGCGGTGATCTGGTTATGAAGATGTGAGTTATGAGTTATTACACACGTGCTGGCGATGATAAGATGGCGTAATATGCACTGGAATATGTACAGCTACTGAAATTAATAGCCGAATGTAATTTCTAATAAATGATTTTACATACACAGTACGCAAAATAAGATATGGCCGGATATGAATTTTTAATTGGTAACTAATATTAATTGAGCGGATACGGATTATCAGCAAATATGTACAGGTTGTTAAACAATTTTGGACAAAAAATTAAAGGATATATACTGTACGACCAACTTGCTGATCACGAAACAATTTTTTTTAAATTAGCAAAAACATTGCATAGTATTTCAATCAAACATTTATTTGCCACTGGTCGGTAGTTATTTTTAATATTTCTTTTCAAATCTTCTACAATGACAGTAATTGTTTACATCTAATACTAATAAATGTCAAATTATAAAATATACCATGAAAACAGTGATAGGTATTTAAAATGTACACACGTCAAGTAAACTACCCTTAATATTGCGAATTTAAAAAAATTCTTTTTGTTTCATGATCAGCACGTCGTACAGTATATACCCTTTAATTTTTTGTTCTAAGTTGTGGAACACACTGTATATTGGCAGAATCCTCTTCGCTACCTTGAAATAGTGTATAAAGAAGTCGTCCAATCCAATAAATAAAATCAAACTTTTAAATTAATATATAATTCTTGATCTTCAATGTATAGGCATATAGTGTAGATTTGTTATATAAATATTTTCAGTGTGTGCGGTTACCAGCTGTTGTTTCAGCTGTCATTTTACTGGTTGTTAGTAGAGTGTATATCACAAGGGAGATTTTTGTGCAAAAAATGTATTGGTATCATTGATGGTTTGTTGCGAGTGCGAATGATTGCGAAATTGAAAGAGCTTGTTTGTTTGAATGTGGACGAGGCAACAGAAATATGTTACGAAATAAATGTTTGGTAAAGATTGACTGTATTATTAGTATAATCATCTTTTGTTTGTTTTATAAATAAATCTAATAAATAATAGAAGCTTTTCAATTAATTGACGGGTAGAAATTTTTCAGGATTGCAGTCTCAATATGTTTTTATTAATAAAATAGTCGAATTTTGGCATCTTCGGAGCAAATGACTAAAACAGTAATTTAGTAAGTTTTTCAAATTAATTAATTTCTCTATTTTGGTCTCCAGCTAAACTATTTTTCCATAGCGCGGATTCGTTCTAAAAATAGCCGCTACAATTAGGCGGCAAGTAAGCTCTTTTAGCTATTCCGTTTCCGGTTGAAGCCCGGAGCGCTACAACTCCGGGCTTTGTGCATCACTTCCGGTCAGGCAGTGTCCGCTGTTCCTGCCGGCGCAGCAGGACTGCTACACGCGCGATGACAGCGCCGCCACTCACCGCATGAATATGTGACAAGATAAAGAGAAAAATGCTGCTTTGTTTGCATTCCTGCGGCGGAAAACACAACATTGTGGCGGGGAGCGGTGCTTAATGCGGGACAAAAGTTTGCAGGAATTTTCAAGAAGGTTTAATTACAGTAAAATTTATTTTAGGACTTTTTGAATCTGCACCAGTTTTTACCTCTCGCCTCATATTCTATAAGAGAGGTATTGTAATGGGTCAAAATTTTCGAGTATGAGTTTTTGGTGGATAAGCACGTTTCAGGGTCTCTAGAATACGAATTTACTATTTTCACGATGATGTCTGTGTGTGTGTGTGTGTTTGTGTGTTTGTGTGTTTGTGTGTTTGTATGAACCGAGGATTTTTCGTCCACGATAACTTAAAAAGTATCAAACCGTTTATAACCTAATTTCTTATTTAAGGTTTTGATAAGTATCTTAACACCGGATAACATTTTGGTAGAAATCTGCAAACCGGAAGTAGTACTTTTAGAAGTTTGGAAAAGTTTTCCTTAAATATATTGGTACATTATTTATTTATGACAATTTTTGTAATTAAAAATAAAAGAAATTGTGATTATCTATGTGTACAGTTAATTATAAATACAAATTGCTGAATCTGGAAGTATTTAACAATAAAATAAAGTACAATTAATATTCTATCTTGTTGTCCTTGATATGAAATTTGTTTCTACATAAAATTTGAATTATTATGACAGTGACAGTACAGTTGACATCTTTTGCTTGCATGTTGGTTTACATTATCGTTTACATATTACATGAAGATGAACCTATTAAAATGTAAGTAAAACTATTTATTAGATTAGTAGAATAAGCAAAATTAGGCGAGAGGTCGTGTGGTGGCCACAGCAGATTTTTTATTCATGCTTCAAATAAAAGAAGCTTAACAATATTATAGTATACACTAATAATTTTTTTAGTTTAATTCATTATTTTCTTAATTGTAGAAATTAAATCTTGAGACATGTATTTTTTATTTGCACAAAAATTTTATTAACAAGCCTAAAAATACGGTCATATAACGCATTTGTATTCAGTAAGGATTAGTTTATAATGGATGTAAGTTATTCTGCATTCTGTAAATTAAACTACCTATAGGCATTTCTACCCACTTGATATGAATAGTACATGGGATGTTTAACAATATATAATTCTTGTACTTTAAGTGATATAACGTAAGTATATCCTAGCCACATTCTGAGTACCATCAAAAATTACATAGGTACTCAATAGAAACATTTCAGAGAATTACATGGGACTCATTGGGATATTATTACCAAATTATTAACATTAGAATGTTACATAGATAGTGTTACCAAGGGCGGACATTAGTAATCGCTAGGATATTAATAGGTAAATATAGTGTTAAACAATTAATTATTTATAATTGGTTTATTAATAATTTACTACCGAGTGTTATGTGATTGTTAGTTTACTTGGGAAGTTGAGATAAGTGTAAGATTATTATTGTACCGTGAAAATACAGGCTGTCTCTGTACTTCGGGAAAAAAATTAAAGGGTATGTACTGTAAGACGTACTGATCATGGAATAAAAAGAATTTTTTTTAAATTCGCAAAATTAAGGAGGTTCGATACCGTTTTTGAAAATATTACCATTCATCTGAAAATTTTACAAGTTGAAGATGGATGTATTTATCGTTCACTGTTAAAATTTCAGATCAATCGTCCACACCGTTTTTTAAAAATAAATTTTTAAAAATTTCTGTTTTACATGGGAGTAAATGAGAATACATTTTTAAAAGGCTGTATAATCTATAAAAATAATACCACCAGAAAGAGATTTACAGTAATTATAAATCAGACATTAATAAATCATGAAACTAAAATTCAGTGGATTCTTCCACACCGTTATTGAGTTATTCAAATAAATAAAATTTAAAACGTGACACATAACTAAAAGAGCGATAACTACGGCAACGTCGCAAATCATAGATTGGCGCGAAATTTAAAATACTGTTGGAAAGTAAGAGTGCGTTTATGTTGAAGCATATTATTTTATAAAGCTTGTAACAAATGATATTATATTTATATTTTCACAACAAATAAAATACACATACACAAGTCATTTTTAGAAAATTGGACACACTTTCGCAATGCGCATACAAACACCGTTACGAAACTATCGAAAATAAGTAGGAAGAACTATTTGAGTAAGAATTATTCGTGTTCATCTACTAAAAACTCTACAAGGGACATGACGGGTCCATGATAACTAAATTTGTTTGCAATTATTTCGTAACTAATTCCAAATGTCGCTAATCTTTTAATCATTCCAGAAGATCTGACTCTTTTTAAAGTCTGTACAGTAGAAATAATAATATCTGTATCTTTTGTGTACGTTTGTCATATACTTGATCAAAGCTTTCCCCATTACTAATTATTTCTGAAACAGAAAGATGAATTTCTACCAATTGTCAGGAAATGTTTTTAAATAATTTTAAAGTGTCTTGCAAATAATGAATGACTGGACGAAAACTATCAATTAAGTTCTCATTTCTTATAGCTTGCATTAATCTTGGAGCGTCAAAAGAACAATTATTATGAGCTATTGCATTTACTACCTGACAACACTTGACAGTTAGGTTAGAATCACTGCAGCCAACAGTCAACGTAAAGCAGCTAAAATACTAGCGCTGTTGCCGTGTTTTCGATTGATTTTTAAAATTATGAATTTTAAAATATAAAATCTTTAGGACTTAAAAATACAATTTAATTGAAAGATAATAATAAAATATTTATAAACAAATATATTTCGCTATAAGATTTTTTATATTTTCGGTGTTTTTTACAACAAAATTTAGTGGGTAGAAGTTGTCACTCTGCAGAAATACAATAGATTTTTGTTTAGATCCCCTAGATAGATAATCGGTATCGAAACTCCTTAAGGGTGATTTACTTGAAATGAACATTTTTAGAACCACTGAAACAGCGTACTTTATTAGAAGAAACATAATTTTTAATTACACAACATCAGGCATTTATTTGGCGTTGTGTAAACAATTACTACTTGTATTATTAGTAGATTTAATTAAAATTATTAAAAATAGCTATCAACCAGTGGCTAACAAAATGTTTCCTTTAAATACCATGCAAATTATTTTGCGAATTTGAAAAAAATTCTTTTTGTTCCATGATCAGTACGTCTTATAGTATATACCCTTTAATTTTTTTCCCGAAGTACAGAGACACCCTGTATAAAGTTAGTTATTCATTTAAAATTATTGTAACAATAGCAAGTGACAAAGCGTCATGTTCACATTCTTGAAATGTTCTGGGTATTTTATTTTGTCAAGTCATACGAGTACATAAAATTAATACTCAATATATTAATATTCACAGCACTTAAAAAATAAAGATCATTATTATTCCTCGTTAATTCCTACTCTAAGTTCGTGAAAATATAACCCCAATTTCAGCCATCCACTTCGTTCCAGGTTTCGGTTTTTAGTGAACCGGAAACGGTTATTAACGACACTGTGAATCGGATTCGGTTTCCGGACGCGGATTATTGAACTTGAGCTGCAGGAGTCCAGAACAACAGCGTGAACGAGGCAATGGCTCGTGGAGCCTCCAGGTAGATGAGAGATTTTTACTAAGATTATTTCAAGTACTTAGTTCTGAACTTTAATTTGTAACAGAAAGATAAAAAGAGGGGGCATTCTCAGATGACAATATTTCATAACTTTGTGTGTTGTCTTATATTACAAGATAAGATTTAGTTTCTATAAGAAGTCTCGAAATTGTTTTGCATGATCTTTATTTTTTTTTTTGATTCCCTAATTCTTTTTAACTTTTTAAAGTTCTTATACATCATTGAATTTTTTCCGAGATTTTTTCGGATATGTTTGTTTTGTAGTCTTGCAGTATTTGTAAGTTCTATATAATAATTGAAGCGTGTCCTAGAATAAGGATGTCTGCTACATTATGACAATTTTGAGAGAATAAATAAAAACGATTTGCTAAGAGTTTTCAAAGATAACAAATAAAAATACCCTTACATTGAAGATTTTTAAAATTCAATATTAATAATAATATTCATAATCTTCAATAATAATAAATAATAATCTAAACATAGGTCATTAATTACTCCGTGCTTAAGAAAACAGTATGTTCACATTAAATCATTTTTTATCAAAAATTATGAAAAATTTAATGTATTCCAGGGAAGGCTTAAATTCTATCAAAATTTTTAAAGTCATTACTTTACTAATCCTTTAATACTTTAGAAGATTATACTCGTATATACTTAGTAATATCATTAAACTTCAAATTTGAATTATTTTAATACAACAGGCAATATATACTAGATACGTACTTAAGGTAGAAAATCCGTCGGTCATAAGCGTGCGTGATTTCGGTGTGAGGTGAGGCCGAAGCAGTCAAATAATCAGAAATAAATAATTAAAAATCGTAGATTTGGATGTAAATTACAAATCATAGGTATCCAATTAAATAAAAAATATAATTGAAATTTAATTTTACACTGAAATGCAGTAGTAGTACGTCAAAAACATAATTTTTCTTGAGACTGGAACCTTTTGCATGCGATTTCTCAACCATTATTGCGGTGACTCATATTTTTTATTTTTCTAATAAATACCTCAAATATCAAAGAATAACATATTAGTTTTCCAAATATGTGTTCGGTTGTTATGATATAAAATTTTCTAATCGTTTATTAAATCTACTGGTAACCTCCCCATATACGCAATGTATGTTATCGCGTTTTTGTGTCAACTTTAAATTCAATTATCTTCGTTATTTCAACGGTTACCTATAAATTTTAATTTTTATTCAAATTCTACGACTTGTAATGAATGCTGTATATTAATTTAAGTCATATTTTGGGTTGTCACTACCCATGGATTTACTAACTTAAATATATATAAAATTTCCTGAAAAATGTGAAAATGGGCAATTGTACCGCGCTTTTACTTAAATTTTTAGTTTTCCTTAAATCACTATACAGTTTTATTATATTATAATAGTATATTTTTATTTACATACATTTACAAATGATTGCGATTTTTGTACTGATTTAAGTCTGTTTTTTTGTGTTAATATTATTGTACCTGTAATGTTTCAAGAATAAAATTGAAAAACAGCATAAGCTGAATTTTATCGTTTGTACCGTGAGTACATAAATAAAGTCTAATTATTATTATTATAAAATGAACAATATCGAGTCGAGATTAAATTGTCAAATATAAAAATAGCATTACTGTCATGATTTCGATTCAATATTTTTCATTTAAGCGACAATTTAAAGGGATAGCGGATTGTTCCCTGATTTCTAATAAATAAATCCTAAATCCACTGAAACTGTAATACGTTATATTGTATTATAATTATTAGAACATTGTTTCAGTGCAATATCTGATGAATTAAATTAAGATTAAAAGTAGGGGAATTTGTGATTCTTCCTGTACAGTTTTGGATGCACTGAGGTCCCGCGCATGTCCGCGATCACTTCCGTTGCCGATCCGGGATAATCTCCTGGACGGCGGGAGCTTCCGGGTCCGTCCGTCGCGCTTCTTTTGTAAACAGCAGAACGTCTAACGCCGTGTAAACTCGCACATCTAATGGAATCCTTTGTTACCAAGTGCAACGCCGGAATTCATTTGTTCCCGATGCAAACAATTAACTGGAAATGTTTACCACGCCGTAGAGGACACGTAATTAATACTTCTATCCCAACAAAGAATCACATGGACAGGAGATTTTTGCAGAATAGAGCGAGGGCTTTATTTATTTGATTTGCTCAAGTTGCGCCTGAATGTTTAATGGCTTTATACTACTGCAAAGAAAATATTCAGTAGTGTTACTTTATTCTAAAATCTATGAACTAATTATTTGTTTATAAATGTTGTGTCTTGAAGGCCACATACCGAGCAGGGAAATGCTGTATTACAGTCGAGCGTTGCATAGATGACTGAGGTGCGCGAGGTTGGAATAAGCTTTCCCGCGAGGTTTGTATACTATTTCACTCACAATCCAATCGATTTAATATGCACATTTTAAGCATTAATTTTATTAATATTTTCACAGATTTATTATAATTTGTTCAACCTACCTGAAAATGGATACCTATGGCAGAGTTGCTAAGTACACCTTTTTACCTCTCGCCTAGAGAGGTATAGGGATTGTGAAAAAATTCGATGTCGGGATTTTTGTCAATAAGCACGTTTTAGCACCTTCAGAACCTATTTTTACTATTTTCACGATGATGTCTGTGTGTGTGTGTGTGTGTGTGTGTGTGTGTGTGTGTGTATGTGTGTGTGTGTGTGTGTGTGTGTGTGTGTGTGTGTGTGTGTGTGTGTGTGTGTGTCTGTATGTGCGCCTACTATAGTCTTTCGTTCTGATTCATTATCTCAAATTCTACTGAACATAAAATTCTAATATTTTGCAATATACATTTGTATATGTTAATGAAGAGCTGATTAGATTTTGGGAAAAATCTGCCAACCGGAAATGGTATTTTCTTGAAGCATTTTAACATTTTTTGCAAAAAATATACAAAATTCTGCGATAGCTACAATTTGTCATACGACATTTCAAAGAACAAATTATATCTTACAATATTTATGTAACATCTTGTCTATATCTCTTACCAATAAAGGAAAATTATTTTTCAAAGATATATAATTTTACCTACCACGATTTGTAAATCACAATATAGGAAAAAATTAAAAACAAAAATGAATATGTCAATGTGACAGATGAATAGACGTATGCACAATTTCTAAAATGTTTGTGGCACCATTTTAAAAGAAATGTAAATATTATTAACTGAACATACTGTAATAAGGTAATAATAAAGTTAAATTTTTATCTATAAAGAGCTAATTAAGGACTAAGAACTATAAAATTATTTTCAAAAAGTTTGTAAATTTATTGCAAAATTATAATTTAAGAAAGCCCGAAGAATGCCTAACTAAAACCAAATTCACATAAATTACAGTGTTAAGGCGAGAGGTCGTGTGCTGGCCACAACAGATTTTTTATTGATCTTGTCAATTTTATTGAAAAGTTACATATAACTAACCGGAAAAATATTTCCAGCCAGCTGGGAGGTGAAGTTAACAATGACTCGCTTTCCAGCTGTCTAGAAAGTTGGAAACGCACATATTACTAACCGATTGTGAGTAAAATACTTAATACTATTCCAAATTATCGTATTGTAATTTCTAGGTTAAAACAATCAATTCGATTATTCGGAGTTTATTACCTCTCGCCTCATATTCTATAAGAGAGGTATTGTAATGGGTCAAAATTTTCGAGTATGAGTTTTTGGTGGATAAGCACGTTTCAGGGTCTCTAGAATACGAATTTACTATTTTCACGATGATGTCTGTGTGTGCGTGTGTGTGTGTGTGTGTGTGTGTGTGTGTGTGTGTGTGTGTGTGTGTGTGTGTGTGTGTGTGTGTGTGTGTGTGTGTGTGTGTGTGTGTGTGTGCGTTTGTATGAACCGACGATTTTTCGTCCACGATAACTTAAAAAGTATCAAACCGTTTATAACCAAATTTCATATTTGAGGTTTTAATAAGTTTTAAGGTTCATATTTAAGGTTTTAATTAACACCGGATAAGATTTTGGTAGAAATCCGCAAACCGGAAGTAGTACTTTTAGAAGTTTGGAAAAGTTTTCCTTAAATATATTGGTACATTATTTATTTATGACAATTTTTGCAATTAAAAATAAAAGAAATTGTGATTATCTATGTGTACAGTTAATTATAAATACAAATTGCTGAATCTGGAAGTATTTAACAATAAAATAAAGTACAATTAATATTCTATTTTTTTGAAATTCCAGTATCTTGTTGTCCATGATATGAAATTTGTTTCTACATAAAATTTGAATTATTATGACAGTGACAGTACAGTTGACATCTTTTGCTTGCATATTGGTTTACATTATCGTTTACATATTACATGAACATGAAACGGCTATTAAAATGTAAGTAAACATATATACGTTAGTAGAATAAGCAGAATTAGGCGAAAGGTCGTGTGCTGGCCACCTTAGATTTTTTAAATTAAATCGTAGGAGTAGAAAAATGTGTATAATAGCTATTAAGATACTCATTATAAACACGTAGCATAATGCACTATTTCATGTGTACCTCTTTTGTCTCGTCCACGATCCACGTACACACGTACTCTTTCTCAGTTTGTTTCATGATATTATTTCTAATTGCGGTTGTAATCCTCGTCTCGGTCGACTAATGCAGTCGCTAATATTCAGCACAGTGCAGTGTGCAGTTTAACGGCTGATGGCTCTGTGTGATGTGCGGTTGACGGTTGAGAGGCGAGCGCCGCGCGGTTTGAATGCAAACAGCGGATTAACGCGGGCGCGACACTTAAGGTCCGTGAAGGTGGAGTCCCGACATGAAAATTACAATGTAATAATAATTCTATAATTTTTTGCTAATTTTGTGCTATTTTTTGCTATATTCCACAAATTTTGTGCTATGCTCGTTTTTGTTATATTCTCAATTTTTCACTTGGGACTTCAGGTTCACGCCTAGTCCCGAATGAAAATATATACATTTTTGATATGTCTATAATTTTTTGCTAATTTTGTGCTATTTTTTGCTATATTCCACAAATTTTGTGCTATGCTCGTTTTTGTTATATTCTCTATTTTCACTTGGGACTCCAGGTTCACGCCTAGTCCCGAATGAAAATATATACATTTTTGATATGTCTATAATTTTTTGCTAATTTTGTGCTATTTTTTGCTATATTCCACAAATTTTGTGCTATGCTCGTTTTTGTTATATTCTCTATTTTCACTTGGGACTCCAGGTTCACGCCTAGTCCCGAATGAAAATATATACATTTTTGATATGTCTATAATTTTTTGCTAATTTTGTGCTATTTTTTGCTATATTCCACAAATTTTGTTATATTCTCTATTTTTCACTTGGGACTCCAGGTTCACGCCTAGTCCCGAATGTAAAATATTAAATATTTTATTATGCTATAATTTTGTGCTCATTTTGTGCTATTTTTTGCTATAGTAAACAAATTTTGTGCTCATCAAGTTTACTTGTTTCGTTGTTTCTTACGGATAATAAATTGGGACTCCAAGTTCCCGGCTAGACCCGGGTGTTAAATGTTTAATGTTTTGTTGCACTATAATTTTGTGCTCATTTTGTGTTATTTTTTGCAATAAGAAATAAATTTGGTGCTCATCAACTTACTCTGTTTTTACGACAATTTCAATGGGACTCATAAGTTTACGTTGAATAGCGAAAATATGTGACTGTACTGGTGGATGAAAAATTGTTAGTGTTACCACAAGGCGAGACAAGACGAGACTTGACATTGGTCTTAAGTTGGTCGCGACAACTTGGATTTCATCTTGGTCTTGATAAGACTTTAAGTAAGTCTCGTCTTGGTCTTGACAAGACTCTTGGTAATAGGCCCCTCATTAATTATCAAATTTATGTATTTTTGAATCCATAATCAGTGAAACTGCGATTGCATTTTTTAAAATTAAAGTAATAGAGATATTAATTTTAAATAATTTAAAATGTCACTTAATTTAAAAAATTCACATTTGAGTTAGTTTTTTCTGCGTTAAATAATTAAGTACTTACTTGTAGATAATTGTACAATATGAACTGCGCAAAATACCTATACTCTATAATGTAATTTAAAAAATAATAAAAAATTCGTCAATGGTAAACGAAATGGTAAAAATTAATTTTAAATAGGTATATTTATTTATTATGTTTTCATTATTTGTGAATTGAGCTTGAAATTTATAGTCTATTATGCTTCTTTATTCGGAACTGGAAAATATCATACTTAAGTACATTTAAGTAATATAGCATAACTAATAGATTGTTTAATTTTGTGGACCAAACAAAAACAGTAACTATTAATTCCATACAATACATTACTAATTTTATTAAAATTAACAGATAATAATCTTACATTTACCCTGTTTCGGTATAGAGAAAATTGTGAATTAGGTACCGCAGATTAACATTGATTGCCCTTTTCATTTCGTTTTTTATTCTGGAGGTTAACAGTTTAACTGATTTTTATTAGCATCACAAAACACAAACGCTAGGACATGTAATTCGTTCGAAACGAAAGACAAAAGCGAATGAACTTATGTTCATATACTTAAAAGAGCTCTATAATGTAACTATTCCTAGTAGGATTAGAACATTGTAGGTATATTCCTTTGAAACTATAATCTCTATTTTCTTCATAAGCAGATTAACACTTTTAAGGACCGAACATTGTAAATCATCTTTAATTTTACAGGTAGAAAATTAGGAGGAACAGTAAAACTGTATTACAAAAATTAGCATCTTCTTTAATAAAAGTAAAATTATTCGGAATGACAGAAAAGAGAAATATGAAATCAATGTGTGAATTTTTGGCAAAAAGTTGATGATACTACAAAAGCGTTTTTTTTTAAATATATTGCACAGTTATTATCATACGTAACGAATCGATTCAAGTTCATTTTAGATTTACAATAATACACCTGTACTACTTTTGTAATTGTGTATTAGTTTAAAATATTTTTATTTGTTTTATTTTTGTACTGTCTTAAATTGTTTAATAATTTTTTGCCACGAGTACCCACGCATTTGATGTAATTACATATGTCATTGTTTTTTGTTAAAATCAGGTCATTTAGGGATTGTACAAAAAGTAAATTATTTCTCGGACTAATACAGAAAATAATTTTCATTCATACATAAAATGTTTGTTTGGGACTCGTTAGATCTTACTTACTTGTCTCAAAATCATGCATTAATGAAACAAATTATAATTATAATTCTCCTAAAAATCCATTGTTTGAGCTTTAAGAACTAGGATAATTTAATGATTTTGAAAAATTAATATCTCGCATATAATAAATAATTTTCCACTGCATGTATACTTATGCTCAGCGTTTTATAAACTATTAAATAAAATTTAAAAAATTGTTGATGAAATAATAATAATAATACTCCTATACCTAGTTTTTTATAACTATTTTTTGCAATTTTTTTTTATATAGGTAGGTACTTATTGTAAACTAGTTAATAACTACCTACACACATAATTTAATGTGTATCATTTAGCAACATAAACATAATAGCACAAAATGAGATAAAAATAATTATTATAGCATAACTACTATACATTTTACATACAGTGCAGTCACTTATTTTCAATATTCAACGTAAACTTATGAGTCCCATTGAAATTGTCGTAAAAACAGAGTAAGTTGATGAGCACCAAATTTATTTCTTATTGCAAAAAATAACACAAAATGAGCACAAAATTATAGTGCAACAAAACATTAAACATTTAACACCCGGGTCTAGCCGGGAACTTGGAGTCCCAATTTATTATCCGTAAGAAACAACGAAACAAGTAAACTTGATGAGCACAAAATTTGTTTACTATAGCAAAAAATAGCACAAAATGAGCACAAAATTATAGCATAATAAAATATTTAATATTTTACATTCGGGACTAGGCGTGAACCTGGAGTTCCAAGTGAAAAATAGAGAATATAACAAAAACGAGCATAGCACAAAATTTGTGGAATATAGCAAAAAATAGCACAAAATTAGCAAAAAATTATAGACATATCAAAAATGTATATATTTTCATTCGGGACTAGGCGTGAACCTGGAGTCCCAAGTGAAAATAGAGAATATAACAAAAACGAGCATAGCACAAAATTTGTGGAATATAGCAAAAAATAGCACAAAATTAGCAAAAAATTATAGACATACCAAAATTGTATATATTTTCATTCGGGACTAGGCGTGAACCTGGAGTCCCAAGTGAAAAATTGAGAATATAACAAAAACGAGCATAGCACAAAATTTGTGGAATATAGCAAAAAATAGCACAAAATTAGCAAAAATTATAGACATACCAAAATTGTATATATTTTCATTCGGGACTAGGCGTGAACCTGGAGTCCCAAGTGAAAAATTGAGAATATAACAAAAACGAGCATAGCACAAAATTTGTGGAATATAGCAAAAAATAGCACAAAATTAGCAAAAAATTATAGAATTATAATTATATTGTAATTTTGATGTCGGGACTCCACCTTCACGGACCTCGACACTTAGAGGTTTACGTCTTGTGCAGTACGTCATAACAGATGTGGAGCTGAGTTTATGATGGTTGAGTCTTGTTTACTTTTCATAGTTTAACTGCACAAAAATCTACGCTGTAATGCACTTTCCAGTTTCTACTAACAACCATGATTGCCCGAGAGGTAACGGTTTGTAAATGCATCTATTCCGATTACTTCTCACACTTAAGTTAAATACAAGGCATAATTAAAGCTTATTGGCAGATTGATAGGTTTCTTCTTATTTTCGAGTTACATCAAATTTTCGCTATATTTCCAATTTGCAACTTTGAGACTGCACATCTCAAAATCTAAACGCGACATCTAATTTCGGTTAGAGAACACGTATTACTTGCACAATTTTTTTCACTACAAAATTTTACCCTTAATATCTTATAAATGGTCAAAGATACGAACTTGACTTTGTCACCAATGAATTCCTCGCGTCGAATTACATGAGTATACAAATTTTCAGCATAAAATTCCAACTGGTACAATTTTTATGAAGGATTTTTTAAAATTAAGGGGCAAGCTCAGGGGAACCCCTTACCATTTTCTCAGATTTTGAAAATCCTTTATAAAATATGTACCCGATGGATTTTTTTTTTGAAAATTTGTATACCCATGTAATTTGACGCGAGGAATTCATTGGAGAACAAATAAAGCCTGAGATATCAAAATGAGTCATTTTCTGAGCTCCTAAAACAATTATTATTTTCTAAAATTTAAAATATGTCTATTAGTCAATTTAAGTGTTGAAATATTACATTTCCGCAAACTGGAAATTGATTTCTCGCTATGTTTTTGTGAGTTTCGTATTAAAAATCTGTGTAAATCAAAAATTTAAACATATCGAAACAGTTATCTATGTAACAAATGTGCAAAATAGAGTTTTAGACGACGAATTTGTTTAAGGATGAGGCACACATCGAGTCCTTAAACTATATGAGATCTCTAAAACTCAATTTGTGCACGTGTTACATACAAATTAGTATTATGCTTTCCAAATTAGTTTAATATCTATACAAAATTTTGCTATAATAATAGCTTCAAAATAAAATTTTAAAAATGTAGGTAATGAAACAATGACAACCAGTGAAAATAATCCTATCAAATATAAATAACAGATCATTTCCTAGGTTACTTTATTTTAAAGGAATGGATCCCCTAAAATATTATTTTGCTGACTCATAATAATAATTTTTGAGGGCATATACTAAAAATCAATTTGCGACATTATTATAGTACCTAATGGAAATAATATTAATAATTATCTTACAAATAATTTATAAAATTATAGATTGTCTATTACAAGTCCCAGAAATCAATCATTTAAAAAAATTCAATATGATTTAAAATCTCCGCAAAATTTACGATTCCTATTTCATATCCGCATTATTTGCTGAGAATTTCTATTTCCCAAGCGTTTTCTGCATACAAAGCTCTCTTGCGGTGCGCACTAACTTAACAACTTAAAATATTCCTAGATGAAAAATTACTAACATTGTGGAGAAAATCCATCAAGTTAACTCGCTGAAGTTCAAGAGATAAAGCAAACATATAGCAATATATAAGCGCATACAAATTCCGCCGCGTATCTCACATTTCAAGAAGATTTATCTCAGAGAAAATGCACCCGACTTGATGAAAACTACACATGATCAGTGAGTTTACAAGACAGATTAAGCAGGGAAGTTTTGAGCGATGCGACGCACATCACTGCAACCTGTGCAGGAGTGCCGCGCAGCAGGAGCGCCAAACGCAGCAGGAATTGTAGGAAAGTCTACAGTCTAAACTCAAGTCATTGGCCTAACACTTTATTATATTTTATTATACATTTTTGACTAAACCGAGTATGTGGGACTCAAGAATGGTATTGGGTTGTTTATTTATTTTTTATTTTGTTATGGTAACCAACCTACAGGATTAACTCCCAATTACAGGATGGTAGATGTTATTATAGTGGAATCCACCCACTCGGACCCAGTGGTATTATTGTCGGTCGTGCTGGGAATCGAACTGGGGACCGCTAGCATGCTAGGCAGATCCTCTACCGCTGAGCTAACCACTGGCCGTAGTTAGTTCAGTTTAACCTAATTTGTGTTTGCCCTTGTGTTGAAGCGACAAACTAGCCGAATCTAAAATTCTAGATTTGTATTTTCCTGTGAATGAATCTTTTAAGTACAATAAAATGTACACCCATATACGGAATATTTTCAACTATAATTACACAAGAGCTTTTTATTTCGCCGAATAAATTTCTGTTTGTATTGAAACCTTGTTACCTAGCAATTTAAAAAGAAAAATTGTTTAATAAAATCACGACACCGTAGGTGGAGTGATTTTATTTTAAAACAATTTTTCGAGTCAAATTACTGTCAGGTGACAAGGTTAAAATGTCAAACAGAAATTTATTCGGAGGAAATAAAATGCTCGAGTGTAATTCAATGAGATAATTTAACGACTCATTTGGTTCTTCTTTACAAATATACCCAAAATCCGTGCCAAAATCCAATAATTTCACTGACAAATATTAGAAATATGAAGCAAATTATATTTTTCGCCAACCGGACGTATTTGATGCAATTGTGTCATTGTTTTTTGTAAAAAAAGGAGGCCATTTGGAGATTGTTTATGATCACCATAGCAATTGTACAAAAAGTAATACAAAAAAAACATTGTTGTTGTAGCAATATAGGAGTGAAATAGGCGGTAGGATGAAAAAGGAAGCAATATTTACTTAAGAAAAGGGATAAACCAGTCGTAGCTCGAATTAGGAAGGGATGAATTGGGGAGCGGCATTAAATCATGACATACAAAAACTACAACCGACACTTTTACTTAGAAATATATTTAATTAAACACAAAAACTCGAATAAAGAACACAAATTAAACTTAAACTAATACTTATACGTTTCCACTAACTTATAAATACGAATTTATATTGAAAATATTAAAATTACGCTCAAAAGCGTAATGTCCGTAGCAACGGACTTATCTCGAGCTCTGCTGTCGAAGAACTATCTGCAGACGCCCAAAAATCTATGGAACGGCTGGCCTAAAGGGTACAGGGGGATGCAGATGACCTCTGAAATTTTGTATCTAAAAATAACTTAAGATAACAAAAATACAGAGCGTAGCATATGCAAGTCATTTTGCTACATGGTTATCATGGTTAGTATGTTTACATTTTAATTGTTGCGTAATTTAGGATATGTCAATTTAAATGAAATTATGCAATTACATCTATTTAAGCGGCTAGCGAAAAAATATTATGTTTTATTCATACATTAAAGATTAAATTTAAATTAAAGATTAATTTTTAAAAGTGGCAAATACATGCATTTTAAATTTAAACTTGATTGATTAAAATATTGTCTAGATTCATTTGAAGGATAAGCGCTAAGACCAATAATGTATTAATTGAATTTTCTATTGTTTAACTAATATAGCTAACACAGCTCTAATTAAACATAAACGCGTAAGTTGTAGCAGAGAAGCAAACGTAATTTTGTATTCCCTTTAGTAATACTTTGTTACATAATTTATCAATTTAATATTAAACTACAAGTGCAAAATGCATTAAAACTTTTAATTAATAGTTAAACTAGAAACAAGACAGAAACTTTAAATTTTCTTCACAAAGAACCTAATTAAACCTTTTTCTAAGCCCTGCTAATTTACGAAACTACATTTACCTACTTAAACAAAAAAGAACAAATTTGCAATGTTTCAAATAAAATAAAAATAAATAACTTCATTTCGACTTTCAAATCAATATTACACTTCGAAATTTTGGCAACGCAACTGTCTCCGCAAAAAAGTTCACAGAAAAAGCTTCCAATCGGAATTTTCGGTCAATGGTTACTGGTCCAGTTACCGGTTGCGGTCTGGTTACGGTTCACACAAAAAGTTATTAACAGATACAGGAAATAATCATTGTGCTACTGATCAATAATAAATTGTCACCAACGCCCGAAATGATAAAGACAAGATTTGAGAAATTATTAATGAGCAAAATGTTGAGAGGTATTCACTAAAAAATATTGAATAATTTTCAAAAACATTTAATCAAAGATTTTGTGAGCAAAAATGAACATTAAATTCTTATACAGGTGCGTCATAATGCCCTATTTGCACGAGAAAAGTATTTACCTATAGTACTGTAACAGTAAGGTTTACCAACTTTTAAGAAAACCTCCTAGAGTATCTATACCGTGAGTTTTATTTAACGTGAAACATGGGATCTTTCATATCCCTAGTTACGAATTTGACAGCAATGTATTAGAGCGTTTAATTTAAATAGAACATAGCAAATGAAATATGTATGTAATCATTTTAGATATGATAAAAATTGCTAGAAATATAAACATTTAATAGATATTTTTTCAGAATACAATTTATAACAAATTCTCAAATACACGAAATAAATCAGATAGGTACTTGTCTGAGGCTAACATCTGCTTTATACCAACGTATCATTTGCACCTTTTCTTCAATTGTATACCTTATTTTCAACATCACAATTCTATTTGACAGGTAATATTTACTTGATAATGACAGGCTATGTTCTATTTTAAATGAATCGCTCTAATACATTTCTGTCAAATTCGTAACCATGGATATGAAAGATCCCATGTTTCTCGTTAAATAAAACTCACGGTATAAAGAGTGTGGCCATAAGTGCTATTATTGCAAACAAATTGCCATGGTTTCGTACTCGCAAAAATTGTTTAACTGTAACAATATGATCCAAAAATTAGTTCAGTATCTAACTTTTAAACTCCTCGTGTATTACCAAACATATTATTTTATTCAAGTCAGTCACTCTTCAATCTTTTCCCAACAAATAGCGAGCAAGTTCTGTTTGTTCTTTTTTGTTCTTTGTTTACATTTTGATGAGTATTTTCAATTTCGCTACAATATAAACAATGCAGATCCAACTATGTAACTTTCAACAAACGGATCCATTTCTGACAGTTATAAGAAAGGTTATGTCGTCAAGTTAGCAGATTACTAAAACGATTATGAACCACACACTTCTCATTCACATCTCACATCTTACATAAGAAGAAGTAACCGATTACATCCATTATAAACTAGTTCTTTTCTTTTCAAATTATATTCCAAAATTAATTACATGGTCCATTTTATAATTCCTGTAAATTATTTTTAATTCGTAATCAGCATATCGAACATAATTTAAGTACTCGAAATCATGGTTCATCCTGTATAACTACATTATCAGGCACAAAGTTAAATATGTTTCCTACGTTTTTAAGTATGATTAATTAAAGAACAAAAAATATTCAAATAGATACAATTATTTAATGTAAATATACGAGGGTTGTCCGTAAAGTAAGGTTCCCAGTGATTTTTCACAGTGTAAAACATGTATAATTCCATGAATGCGTACATTTTTGGAAAGTTCAGACTTTTATCTATTTTTCTACATAGTCGCCACTGCGGTCAATGCATTTTTGCATGCGGTGTACGAGCTTTTGAATGCCCGAGTCAAAAAATCTGCCGCCAAGTCACGCAGATACGTCCGGAACGCTCCTCATCATGGACGTCAGTACGCCCGTTCTTGAACTCTCTGCACCATTTGCGCATGTGTTGTAGGCTCATACACTTGTCTCCATAGATTTCGCATAGCTGGGAATGGGTTTCTACCGGCGCAATGTTTTTTGCAGACTGGAAACGGATCACCTAGCGCAGCTAACACATGCAAAACACATTGTGCCGGTAGAAACCCATTCCCAGCTATACGAAATCTATGGAGACAAGTGTATGAGCCTATAACACATGCGCAAATGGTGCAGAGAGTTCAAGAACGGGCGTTCTGACGTCCATGATGAGGAGCGTTCCGGACGTATCTGCGTGAGTTGGCTGCAGATTTTTTGACTCGGGCATTCAAAAGCTCGTACACCGCATGCAAAAATGCATTGACCGCTATGGCGACTATGTAGAAAAATAGGTAAAAGTCTGAACTTTCCAAAAATGTACGCATTTTAAGAATTAAACATGTTTTACACTGTGAAAAATCACTGGGAACCTTACTTTCCGGACAACCCTCGTAATAAGATAAATTAATTAACACTAACATAATCATCTGTATCAACCCTATCAAAATTAGCTTAACATCGTTAAAATATCTCCTCTTATGTCGTATTCACTTGAGGACAAAGGAATATGTTATTATTTACATATAATATAGTTATAAAACATTAAACGTAGGTATGTGTAAATTTCGTTAAGCTCTCATGGTAATAGAATTGTTAGCTTTGAGAATTTGTCGCTAAAATTTGGTTGGAAACGATTTGATATTCCATTATGTTGGAGCAGGTAATTGATTTAATTATTCAGGACAATTTAATTTGTAATACATCGGAGGTGTAATCGATTGTTACAGCCAAATCACTTAAAATCTAGAGCGTTAAGTCATTCACGACCTTTTAATTGGTTGGAGTGTGGCGGCCTCACAGATCACAGTGAGACACTGCTTCATTTTTAAAATACGTTCAATGAAGTCATTTTTTAATTAACATTTTATTGCTTAAGTAATTTAGCTGAAATTTGGTTTATAACGAAAAGAAAGTGTTCTGAATCAAGTGGTGTAAAGAAATGGTCATACTACGATTCATAGTACTTAATTTAAAAGTTGAATAATTAAGCTCGTGGCAAATTAAAATAAGTTTGAATTAATTTAATTTCAATTAAGATGCCCGTCTACCTCCTAAAATCGACCATAAAATGTACTAACGTAGTGTGTTTTGTGGCCAGTACAAGAATGCTAAAATTTTATTTCAACAAGGATTTAATAGAGAAAGAATGAATCTACAGATATACCTTTTTAAAATTTTGTTTAAAAAATTGTACATTATTATAAAAATTCCGTAAAATTTAAAAAAAAATCAAATTCATGCAACTTTACACGGTTATATCTCATAATAGAAATTAATATTTAAAATTTTAAAAAGGCACATCTCTATTATATGTTTATAAAAACATTATCTTGAAGTCAATAATAATCTGAGAGTTTAGTCGCACCAAAAACACTTTTATTTCATACTGTGCTGCATTTGCTTCTTTATGAGATTGATTTCAGCCCGGAAAATTAAACATTACGGTATTGTTCTACTTTACAGGATTGTAAAGTAGAACAATACCGTAATATTTCATTTTCCAGACTGAAATTTAATTTTTGTATTGAGACCAAGACGACCTGATTGTATTTAGAAGAGATATATAAAGAATGGGTGCAAACTTTGGTCCAAAAATGCAGCACAGGTATGAAATAAAACGTTGTACGTCATTCGTCCGGTAGAGGATTTTCACGGTACTCGTTGCGAAATTCCTAACTCGGCTCCTTCGTCGCCTCGTTCGGAAACGTCTTACTCGTACCGTAAAAACTCATCTACCGGACTTATAACGTAAATAACTATTACAGTACTTTTCAACTCCAAATTACTTTGCAAAGCTAGGATGTGGCAAAGTACGAGTTTCGGGCTGGTTTTAGGCAGTCGTAGTAGTATGGAAAAGAGTGAAAGTAAAATCGAGAGTATTCTATGAATTCGGAAAAAACGTAGAGTGACCATTCGTACTGATTTTGTCAGTACAGTACTGATTTTCAAACGCTTTGTACTTAAAAACAATTTGCAACATAATTTGTACTGAATAATGTACCTAACTGATTTCAATTATTTTCTTATAAATTTCTAATGTTAACGTTAAAAATTTTATATAATTCAAATGTTGCCCAAAAATATATTATCTATCAGCCAATCAACATTCTTAACCAAAAGACTCAGGCAATTCTCATCAGAATTAATTTTCTCAATATCTAGAAGCATGAAATAATTATATAAATTAAACTTATTTTGAAATTTACGTTTATTTAATACTGCCACAGGCTTTAGAATGTTTATTATAATGTGAAAACCGTATGTGTGATAGTGCCAGAACGTCCGTAAATGACATAGGCCTAAACTTGAACAATTAGTCACGAAATCCGTGAAAGTTTGGTGGAAAATTAACCTCAACAAATTATCCAAAAACCAAACTACATCGTTAGCAAAACAAAACAAAACCCACACAAAACGTCAAAACAGCGTAGAGTCGCTAAAAAATCTGAAACAAAACCCAGCGGTGGTCGTTGGCGGCCATTTTTTGTGCATTAGTTTAGAGGTTTTCCGTGTCCGGCTGCTGCTTAGATGGAACGTAATTTTTATGCTGTTCTGCGACACTTAATTAGCGCACGCCGGTTTCGTTCTTGAGGTGGAAAATTAAATCCGGGGGGACGAGAATACGTGACGGTTGTAAAAATTACCGAGTTTTTACACGAGCTTTTAATGCTGTTTATTGAAGGGTTTACTTCATTTTAATTGCTTTTTGCTCTAAGGGGAAAGTAAAAAATAATTACTGTTGTTCTTTTTGTAGCCTGCTTTACGACGAGTAATGAAAGATGACACCAATTTCATTTTCAGTAATTGTTTTGAGAAGTAAAAATTCTACCAGCAAATTATGTTATCAGGTTTTGATTTATGCATTCTTCCTGAGTGATCATTTATATTTTTTGCACTTCCGGGACTAAAACTCTTCTTTAGTCTATTTTTAGGAACTAAGGTTCTTAATTTGATCCTAAAGGGTTATTTTTCATATTTAATCCCGTTGTCAAGGAATTGAATTAATTAATTAATCCCGTTGTCAAGTAAATACGTGCTATTGCAGAGAATCTATGGTAGGTAACAATATAAATATTTGTCATAAAGTTTACTGTCAAAATTACAAAATGTGTATTATTTTAAACTATTTTACATTCGTTTGAGGATGAAGTGCAAAAATAGCGTATATACCACAGGACTAAAGTATCTTTAATCCCTCAGGTGATTATTTCCTTTACCTTTGGCTCGTGAAATAAACTTCACCCTCAGGATTAAATCATGCACTTTAGTCCCTCAATATATAATATACTATTTTAGTCTATTTTTAGGGACTAAAGTTCTTAATTTGATCCCAAAGGATTATTTTCCATTTTTAATCCCGTTTTCAAGGAATTGAATTAATTAATCCCGTTGTCAAGTAAATACGTGCTATTGCAGAGTATCTATGGTAACAATATAAATATTTGTTATAAAGTTTACTGTCAAAATTACAAAATGTGTATTCTTTTAAACTATTTTGTATTCGTTTGAGGATGAAGTGCAAAAATAGCGTAAAATACCACAGGACTAAAGTATCTTTAATTCTTAAGGTAGTTATTTCCCTCACCTTCGGCTCGTGAAATAAACTTCACTCTCAGGATTAAATCATGTACTTTAGTCCTTTAATATATAGGTAACATACTATTATATTTTCCTAGTATGAATTTATTTAAACATTTTTTTCACGACATGCGGAGAAATAGTTATTTGTCCAACTAGAGAGGAAAGCGCTTCTTTTTCCCACTCGAGCTCGAAGTTTGTGTCACGAGCGAAGCGAGTGAGACAATCGAGCAAGAGTGGAAAAAGAGCTTTCCTCTCGTGTTAGACACAACATTTTTTTCATGACATATTTCAAAACATTGTAAATGTAGAAGAAACACGTAACTAACGTAAGTTAGGTTATAACTGCCATCTGTCAGAATGACGTTTGAAAACAACGAAATGCAGCCAATATGCCAAATTAAATTTAAGTTGTAAATTCGTGAAATAGTAGAAAAAGAAAGTATAAAACATAATAATTGTAAAATAATAGTTTACAGTATATCACTGTAAAATCAGAATTTTCAATAAAATAATAAATTTACTTACAATTTTTAAAATATTTCATTGTAAAATAACACTGGTGGTAACACTGCTTACTTTCCTCTCTAGAGAGGGAAAACCTACTTTCCTCACTATTTCGCGAGAAGAAAATTGTGTTTTCTCCTCATGTCGTGAAAAAACACTATTTTCTTCTCGCGAAATAGTGAGGAAAGTAGGTTTTCCCTCTCTCGAGAGGAAAGTAAGCAGTGTTACCACCAGTGTTATTTTACGATGAAATATTTTAAAAATTGTAAGTTTTATTATTTTATTGAAAATTCTGATTTTACAGTGATATACTGTAAACTATTATTTTACAATTATTATGTTTTATACTTTCTTTTTCTACTATTTCACGATTTTACAAATTTTGGCATATTTGCTGCATTTCGTTGTTTTCAAACGTCATTCTGACAGATGGCAGTTATAACCTAACTTCTAGCTATGCGTTTCTTCTACATTTACAATGTATTTAAATATGTCGTGAAAAAAATGTTGTGTCTAACACGAGAGAAAAGCTCTTTTTCCACTCTTGCTCGATTGCTTCACTCGCTTCGCTCGTGACACAAACTTCGAGCTCGAGTGGGAAAAAGAAGCACTTTCCTCTCTGGTTGGACAAATAACTATTTTCAATTATCAAAACTAACAAAGTTACGAAAATACAGCAGTCTATTGGATAGAAAGCTGAGAAAAATTTAACGCGAGGGTGTTATGTCAAAATATAACAAAGCAACTAGGTAAAATCGTGAATTTTTGTTGGTTTACAAAAATGTATTTATGTATGTATATTTAGAGTATATTTCATAGTTTTTAGAAGATAATATTTTATCTGTGGGTTAAAATATCAGGCAGTATTTAGTGTCTCCCCCTGAAATTTTCGCTGCCTATTCCTGCTTGGTAAAGAGGTAATGTACAGTGAACATTGTCGTGTAGCACTTTCTCTCTGTCTCAGTTGCTTCTCTTCTTCATTTTACTTCATCTGGTGCTGCTGTTGATGGCGGAATCACTTTTAATTAAGGAGAAGCACAGAAGCATTAATAAACTGGAAAAAGTGCTCAAGGTGGCGTTGGAATGAGGAGAGCTATTCTCATGAAACAGCGGAGAAAGTGTTCATTGTCTCACTGTTTCAATTCGGCTGGGAAACGGTTATGGGATGGATTCGAAATTTAAATATTTTAAAACTCTAACAACCAAAGATCAAAATGCTAAATGTTATTTATTATTATCTCACCTTCAACCTTACTTGGGTGTGACAGTCTCACATAATGTAAATCATCGATACAAAAAATATACCGGGACTTTCCTGAAACAGGCTCACTATAAAAAAATCTGCTGTGGCCACCACACGACCTCTCGCCTAATTCTGCTTATTCTACTAATCTCGAGACTAATCTAATAAATAGTTTTACTTACATTTTCATAGTTTCATGTTCATGTAAGATTGTAAGATGTAAACCAAGATGCAAGCGAAAGATGTCAACTGTACTGTCACTGTCATAATAATTCAAATTTTATGTAGAAACAAATTTCATATCATGGACAACAAGATACTGGAATTTCAAAAAAATAGAATATTAATTGTACTTTATTTTATTTTAAATATTCCCAGATTCAGCAATTTGTATTTATAATTAACTGTACCCATAGATAATTACAATTTCTTTTATTTTTAATTTCAAAAATTGTCATAAATAAATAATGTACCAATATATTTAAGAAAATCTTTTTCAAACTTCAAAAAGTATTACTTCCGGTTTGAGAATTTCTACCAAATTCTTATCCGGTGTTAAGATCCTTATTAAAACCTTAAATATGAAATTTGGTTATTAAAGGTTTGATACTTTTTAAGTTATCGTGGACGAAAAATCGTCACATAATTCATACATACATACGTCCATACATCCATACGTCCATACATACACACACACAGACATCATCGTGAAAATATTAAATTCGTATTCTAGAGACCCTGAAACGTGCTTATCTACCAAAAACTCATACTCGAAAATTTTGACCCATTACAATACCTCTCTTATAGAATATGAGGCGAGAGGTAAAAAAATGTATATTTAAGTCAATTACCTACATTTATATTATAGGTTTATAATCTACATTCAAAGGCGTATTAAACTACATAAATAATAAATTGTTATGACTTCCGGTTTAGTCGGAAGTGACATCAACTTCCTTATTTTAAATGGAACACTCCGTATATTTTTTAAGATTTTGATTCTACATAAAATTCTGAATACAACCATGTTATAATAAGCTACTTTTTCGGTGTAGATTTCTAAGTAAAATAATAATTAATATATCACAGAAACAAATCGAATCGTTCCTAGTTAGCTATGAAATAAATAATAGAAAACAGATTTTATAAAAATTTGTAAATAATGAAGGTTACTATAGTTGATTTCTTAATTAAACGGAGCAATCTGAAGTTGTCTCGCTGAGCTGTATTTACACTGTGTAAATACGAGAAAAATATCACTAGACAACAGCTGACGAGACAAGGAGAACATTCGTTTGTTTCCATTACAAAGTTTGTGTGGTGTAAAACTGGTGTTACATCAGCCAATCAAAAACGATCAGTTTTAGCATTCCAACTTCAGATTGCTCCGTTTAGTTAAGAAATCAACTCTGATACTGTGATTGTTTTGTTTTAGTACTTATTTCTATCATTTATTTCATAGTTAAATAGGAATGATTCGATTTTCGATGAACAAAATGATGAACCATTGTGGTCCTTAATACAATTTGCAATGTCACACAAAATTAAAAAATAATTTATATTATTCACATAAAGATTTCAAAAATTTATGAATGTTACCATTTATAATGAATTAATTTTCTACCCACATTTCATCTGACTGCCTAATAACTGGCTTCTGTCTTAAGTCTAAGTTCTGTGTTCGTGGTCTAAGTTAGAACTTGGTAACAAGTTGTTGCTCTTCCGATTTGATCTGTTTGCTCCGGAATGCCCGGAACATCCGGAACACCGGAGCGACAGGCAGATGTCTGCGACTAGTTGTTGATATTCAATATGAGATTCTTGGATGATGGCAGATTTTGAGGTGCGGTTTAATATTCATAGTTGCAAAAGCGAACATCATATATTGGTCGTAATATAATAATTATTTACAAACATGTATTCACGTCTTCACGCCTTTTACCTAACTTGGGTTGGACAGCCTCACATACTGTTAAACATGTCTTCTTGTATCAGAATTAAAGTAAGAATTTAAAACAATTTTACATAGATGTTTGTACCTTTTTAAACATAATTTAGTTTTAATTATATGGTTGGCTATACTTTTAGCAAAATTTTGTACAAATCTATAAGTCTTGGAAATTATTTCACTGTTTTTGACTAGTTCAAAAATTATTTTTTGGGAGTTTGTTCAATTTTGTCTCATTTTAAGGTGTTCGTCTACCCTAAAAATTTACAGCGTTACAGAGGTGTACGCCTCCCACGTATACTTTAATTATAATTGAAATATAATGATGCTTTTACAAAGGATGTCTTAATGCTTCTATATTTTTATTTTTTCTAGAAATTTGAAGTACCTAAAAAAAATTTAAATGACGTTTTTTGCGATTTTTTGTCATTAATGGATATTATTTTTTCAGTCACTATAAATGGCAAGAAAAATTTAAAAAGCAAGAAGCATGCAGTTAAGCTTCCTTTTTCGAATAATTTTTTTAAAAAATACAGAAGTTATTATGGGAATCTGGAGTCAAGTTTACAGTATTTTTCAACTTGAAAATGCCATTGCATAACAAGGATGCGGGAGGGAAAGTACGAGTTTCAGGCTGGTTTCGGGCAGCCGTAGTAGTGGGAAAGTGAGTGAAATTGAAAAAAAGTAATATCGAGAGTATTCTAGGAATTCGAAAAAAAGGTAGACGAGCCTCTTAATGTAGCTCGTTACAAGTTTAGTGTAACCTGTTTTATCTTCTACCCTGATTAAAGCCCTGTTTACACAAGGATTCATTTAGCATTTTGAAAAAAAATTGCTTGTCAATATAGCGCCAATAAATTAATTATCAATGGGTATTGAAAACTAAAAAATTCGAATTCATTGTGCATCAAAGCAGTGATTCTTTCTAAGATTCAGACCAAGAAAGAATCCTCAAACCTCAAAGAATCCATGTGTGAACTCGGCTTAGTATAATCGAGTTCATCTTTATCCTAATTAAAACAAAGCAAGCTTAGAAAAGGGAACTTTTGTCTGAAAGTTTTGTTCATGTACACAGCACCAACCTGTACAGCGTTCGTCTTGTCATGAAATTATTGTAGCGTAACCCGGCATTAACGTAGCGCCTCCACGCTGTACGCACTAATAAATTCATAAATTACACTCCAAACGTTCATTTTCATATTTTATATAGCACATGCGTGGATCCAGACAACCAAGAAACTTCGCTAGAGATTTTCCTCAGGTTCAGAAACAAGCAGGAAATTTTACCGCAGTAAGTTTAGAAGTTATTCAACAAGAGTTCAACTATTAGATTTACTCCTAAGGTGATCCACTACCCATGGCAAAGACAGTCAAAAACATTGATTCTGCACGCTTATTCTATAGCGTTTATTGGTTTGTTAAACATAAAAATAACAAACAATTTATGTTTAAGGGAGAAAATAATGTTGGCACCCATATTTGTAAAAAAACTGCAATATTTTAAAAAAGAGGGTTTTTGCGAGCCACTGTACAGCTTTTATTTATAAGTGAATTAATTTCAAATTTTAATATGTTGTCAACAAAGCTTGGATTATCAAAATTCCAATGAACAAAATTTTAAAATTATGCGTCGATCATTTTGTAGATTGTACTTTTATCTTCCTTCAACAATATCTTTAGATATTATATTTAACAAAACAATAAACGCTGTGGAGTGGCGCGCGAAATCCATGTTTTGGCTGTTTTCTGGCACGGTAGAGGATCGTCTTAATAATAAATTATAGCTTAGTGTGTTACGTGACCGACTGTGGTAAAGACAACTCAGGTTCAAATCTTGTACACATTTTAAGTCAACTCTATACTTACAAATCTTTCCTATGATATACTGTCCTACTATCCACTAACAACCATGAGTAAGTTTACAGCTGGTAACCGCACACACACGATCAATAGTTGAGGCAATAGCTGCGCGGATTGAAGCACAGCTTTCTGCATGTGATGACGTACGAATCCGGAGTTCCGTTGTTCAAGTCTCTCGGCCGGCAGTGTGTGCTTGTCATTATATTTTAAAACATCTTGCAATTTAGTAAGTTTACAGCTGGTAACCGCACACACACGATCCATAGTTGTGGCAGTAGCTGCGCGGATTTAAGCACAGCTTTTTGCATTTGATGACGTACGAACCCGGAGTTCCGTGGTTCAAGTCTCTCGGCCGGCAGTGTGTGCTTGTCTTTAAATTTTAAAACATTTTGTAATTTAGTAACTTTACAACTGGTAACCGCACAAACACGATCAATAGTTGAGGCAGTAGCTGCGCGAATTTAGCTTTTTGCATGTGATGACGTACGAACCCGAAGTTCCGTGGTTCAAGTCTCTTGGCGCAGTCATTAAATTGTAAAACATCTTGCAATTAAATCAAGCTGACAACTTGATCGTCTTAAAAAATGTAGACATGTTTACAAAAACAATCTCTCTGTTTCCGCTTTTATTTAAGACGATCAAGTGTGGTCAGCTTGATGCAAGATGTTTTACAATTTAACGACAATCAGACATTGCCAGCCGAGAGACTCGAACCACGGAACTCCGGGTTCGTACGTCATCATTCAGAAAGCTGTGCTCAAACCTCGGTATGTATGTAATTAAACCAAACAAACTAATTAATATGATGTGAAGTTTGATCGAAATTAGTATTTGAAAACAATTGTAACGAAACAATATGCAGGTAGCTAGGTGATGAAACTATCTCTCTCGTTGGTTGAAAACAAAACTGAGTTGACAATTGCTTTTCAATTAGCAGCGACGCATCGCAAAGTGATTGTTGCACGTGACTTTCAATTATTCGATAATCTATTATCATGGTTAGTGGTATTGACATGCTGTGAAGTATTTATTGCGATCGGCGTTTGTCGATCTGCGTTGTGATTTCATTCTGTCGCGAATCGCAAATGCACCGCCGGAAATTATACAGCCATTCGCTGTGTGCGCATTGTCTGTTTGGCGTACCGGCATGTGCTTTATGGACCCGTGGTTTCAAAATGGAAAATTTCATATTTTACCCTCATTGGCCATACAGATCTATAGCGTTTGTCATTATTCATATTTTAATGTTATAATAATCTAATTTACTATTTACTTATTTTGCGCTTCAAATGATTCCTAAGGAGCAATGTATGCCATCGGCAATATTTCCAATAGCGTATTTCGGTAATTTTTCATTTTTACCTCTCGCCTCATATTCTATAAGAGAGGTATTGTAATGGGACAAAATTTTCGAGTATGAGTTTTTGGTAGTTAAGCACGTTTCAGGGTCTCTAGAATACGAATTTAATATTTTCACGATGATGTCTGTGTGTGTGTGTGTGTATGTATGGACGTATGTATGTATGAATTATGTGACGATTTTTCGTCCACGATAACTTAAAAAGTATCAAACCTTTAATAACCAAATTACATATTTAAGGTTTTAATAAGGATCTTAACACCGGATAAGATTTTGGTAGAAATTATCAAACCGGAAGTAGAACTTTTTGAAGCTTGATATAGTTTTTCTTAAATATATTGGTATACTATTTATTTGTAACAATTTTTAAAATAAAAGATAATATAATTTTATATGGGTACAGTAAATTTTGAATACAATTTGCTGAATCTGGTAGTATTTAACAATAAAATAAAGTGCAACTAATATTCTACTTTTTTGAAGTAGGCAGTATCTTATTGTCCATGATATGAAATTTGTTTCTACACAAAATTTAAATTATTTAGACAGTGACAGTATAGTTGACATCTTTTGCTTGCATCTTGGTTTACAATTTATATTGTCGTTTACCTACATGAACATGAAACTATTAAAATGTAAGTAGAACTATTTATTAGATTAGTAGAATAAACAGAATTAGGCGAGAGGTCGTGTGCTGGCCACAGCAGATTTTTAAATTTGCTATTCTGCATAAAAAATTAATACGTATTTTTCTGTTTTCCGATAGAATTCCCCGTTTAGCTAAAAAAATATTTCAAGTTGAATTGCATGGTCTGATGACGTATGCAAGTAGCGAAGTTTTAGAAAAATGTCATTTTTTCTACCTTATAGTATTTGTATTACTTTATCACTTATTTATAAAAATATATTACCTACCTGAAAATATCAATTGATTTTTCTGTCAAATTGAACAAGAAACTAAAATAATAGTCCGGGAGCTGGCGTCAAATTTGACCGGACCATTTCAGCAAAGCTGATTTTTGTAATATAATTAGTTCTACAATAACTAATTAAGAATTGCAGTGTTAGCTGGTCCGAAAGCGTGGCTCAAGATTTTAAGAGGCTGTGGAACTTGCAAAAAATAAAAGATTTTTAAGTGAAACCAGCAAAGCTAAAATTTTCTATAATGATAATTTACCAATTATATTTAACAAAAAAATATATTAGCTGGACAGGGCAGGTGGATAATCTTGTTAGCTGTCCAGGTGAACAGTAACAGTGACACTGACAGTGTCATAGATATTTATACACCAAGTGAGATACATGAATGTTTATTCAAGAGAAGAAAGTTTAGCCCCCGAGCCCGAAGGGCGAGTGGGATAATTTCTTCAAGTAAATAAACATTCGTATCTCACGTGGTTTATACAATATTTTATTCAATTTTGACGAAATTATGTCAAATATATGAATTATAAATTTATTTTGACAGAACAAAAAAAACTAATCAAAGTAATCGTTAGTGGCAAGTTGTCATTGTTTTTATGCATTTTTGACGTAATAATAACAGTTTAAAACGTCAGAGTGATTTAAAAATGTGTTGAGTGATTTAAAAAAAATTTAATTCACTTGTGAATAAACTTTTATTTAAAGTTGTTGCTATGGAGTTAATAATATCAGTTTAAAACGTCAAAATTGAATAAAAATAGTGACACATCGTTTATATCTACTTCTACTGTTTACATAAAATGAAAACGATGTGTCACTATTTTGACACTGCCAGTGTCACTGTTACTGTTTACCTGGACAGCTAACAAGATTATCCACCTGCCCTGTCCAGCTAATATATTTTTTTCACGACATGCGGAGAAAACATAACAGTGTTATTTCACGATGAAATATTTTCAAAATTGTAAGTAAATTTATTATTTTATTGAAAATTTTGATTTTATAGTGATATACTGTAAACTAATATTTTACAATTATTATGTTTTATACTTTCTTTTTCTACTATTTCACGATTTTACAACTTAAATTTAATTTGGCATATTGGCTGCATTTCGTCGTTTTCAAACGTCATTCTGACAGATGGCAGTTATAACCTAACTTCTAGTTGTGTTTCTTCTACATTTACAATGTTTTTAAAAATGTCGTGAAAAAAATGTTGTGTCTAACACGAGAGGAAAGCTCTTTTTCCACTCTTGCTCGATTGCCTCACTCGCTTCGCTCGTGACACAAACTTCGAGCTCGAGTGGGAAAAAGAAGCGCTTTCCTCTCTAGTTGGACAAATAACTATTTTTGTTAAAATATAATTGGAAAATTATCAATACATATACAAAATTTTAGCTTTGCTGGTTTCACTTGAAAATCTGTTATTTTTTGAAAGTTTCGCAGCCCCTTAAATCTGCAGGCCACACGGTCGTGCCAGCTAACACATGTTTAAGTGGTGAAACCAACAAAATATACCACCTATATATAAGAAAAGTTTTGCTGCAATCACCCATGAAAATTTGACGCCAGCTCCCGGACTATAACATCTATTATTCTATAATTGGAAGTTAATGCTGTTAAATGGTTATAAAAAATAAAACATGTTTTTAAGTGAACAATAAATTATGACTGTTTGGAATTTAGCTTGATAGAAAACTGTTTCGAAGGTGAAAGCAAAATCCCCGCTGTTGTTATTCAGGCTCGATTTCCGTGAATTTTTGTGTCGCAATTTCGAACAACAAGATAAACACTGGAGCGGTCCAGTGGCGTAGACATATGGGGCTGGGGACATGATTTAAACATTGAGTTCGGGCGGATTTTGAGCGGTTGTCAAGCGACCGTGACAAATGCTACGGCATGGGATTCCGCACGAATGCAAATCTGGAGAAATTAATGAAATGGAACATTTATCACGAATGAGATTGGAAATTTTATATTGTGAATTAATTCTTCCATCAGGAACAGTCGCAGCCCAGAGACAATTTGAATTGAATGAAAGCGGCTGACAAATGCATGAGTTGTCACCATTCGAAGTTATTTTTATGATTTATTCAATACATCACTACATAGGAGTACTCGGGGTACTGATAATTTTATCCATATGTATGTTACATTTACAAAAAATATTACCTAGTGATTTCTTTGAGTCATTAGAGCACTAATCATTAAAAAATCTTTTAATGATAAACTCTTGTTGGATAATAGATATTTATACACCAAGTGAGATACATGAATGTTTATTCAAGAGAAGAAAGTTTAGCCCCCGAGCCCGAAGGGCGAGTGGGATAATTTCTTCGAGTAAATAAACATTCGTATCTCACGTGGTTTATACAATATTTTATTCAATTTTGACGAAATTATTTCAAATGAATTATAAATTTATTTTGACATAACAAAAAAGAAAATCAAAGTAGTCGTCAGTTGCAAGTTGTCATTGTTTTTATGCATTTTTGACGAAATAATGACATCAGAGTGATTTAAAAATGTGTTGAGTGATTTAAAAAAAATTTAAATCACTTGTGAATAAACATTTATTTAAAGTTGTTGCTATGGAGTTAACATTAGCAGATTAAAACGTCAAAAATGAATAAAAATTGTTATTTTGACATGATTTAAGCCTCATTCACATAAGCATTTAGTTTTAAGGTTAACATTTATGTTTACGTTTAAGAAAGTTTAAAGCACTGTGAATGCTCGTATTTAGGTAAATGTATTCAAAATTTCTTAAACGTAAACATAAATGTTAACCTTAAAACTAAATGCTTATGTGAATGAGGCATTAATGAATTAAATAATAAATTCTTCTTAATTTTGTGAGAAAATTGCAAATTTTTTGGAAATAATTTAAATCAAATTCGCGATATCAGATTTATATGCGTGACTACTCCAGGAATAATGGATTAGTATAAACTGTAAGAAAATAAGGTTGAACATAAATTATATACAAAATTATTTATTTGTGTTTAGTATAAACATCAATAAAAATATTTATTAACGATAATATCTTGTATGCTGGATATTTACATTTAAATTAGAGTATTCTTGTACTCTTGTATTCTATAAGTACATTAAACTCATTTTAAATGTTTATTTTAATATGTACACATTTAAAAGCTCATGGCAAGTTAAAGTAAATATTATTATTAACAGTTCACAAAAATAGCAGTTAATATAAACAAGTGATAAAAAATCGCTACCACCAGTTGATATCTCTGCGAATTTTCACCAATTCCCACGAAAAAAATTTGGGTAGTTGGATGAACCATTTCAGAAATTGACGCGGTTCCTACATAATTTTATTTATGAAATAAATAAAAACTTATATTTGTTTATGAAGTATTAAAATAATAAATTAATCTGCAATTTAAATATTATGTTAATCTCATCAATTTTACATTTAAAACATCTACACAGAGCTGAGTTAAAGTTCGCCAACTTATTACTCGCCTGAACGCAACTGAGTCAAGAGAAAAACCGAGCTGGACGACTTCTCTATACACTATTTCAACGTAGCGAAGCGGTTTCTTCCAAAAAATTTGCTGATAATCTTATCAATTTAAAATTCGTCCGGTCAGCAATCTTATTGAAATGGAAAATTTACATCAGATCGTATAAACAATTATTGTATAACATGAAACTTTATAAGGAAAATACGTAAATAATCAGTCACAATTATAAATATATAATTTTATCAAAATTAAATATGGTTGCTAACTACTGGCGGCGGAAGTCTATGCTGCCTTTTTTCCTTTTCTTTTAACTCCGTGTAATAACTATAAACTATCGTCCAGAAATATCCGTTCACAGCTGCAACAAAAACATTTTTAATTTTGAATTAACTTATTAAAGAGTTTACACTTACCGAAATAAAAGACCGTAACAATGAGGAAAAAGGTAATTAGCCGGGCTTTTTCCTCGTACCTTTGGTGTACATCGTACATTTGGTAAATTAACCCACAAAAGGTTAAGAGCATTACAGCACCGCGGTAGATTACCCACACGAAACAAACTTTTTCACATTCCTGAAAAAAGAATTCAGTATAATAATAATAAAGATGTTAAATTATTGAGATTGAAAAGGATATAATAAACTGTTATAGGAACAAATTTGCTCTTACTTACTCAGTTCAATTATCAAAAAATACAACATTTATTGCACCGCTTCCACTTAAATTTTTAATTAAATGAACAATATCGAATCAAAATCAAATTGTCAAACGTAGAAATAACATTGCTGTCATGAGTTCGATTCGATATTTTTCATTTAAATGGCCATTAAATGTCAATAGAGTAACTCTTTCCTAACTTATAGGTAATTATCTTTTTAGTACCTACCTTAATAGCTCCAAATAGTAGCATTACCGAAGACGATATATACAGAAAAAAAGAAAATGCTACTACTCCTTGATTTTGTTCAACCGGATTACACACCATCAATATTGGGTAACACTGAAACAAAACAAAAATTATATTATTGTATAAACCACGTGAAAAAATAATGTGTATTCACTCGAAGAAATTATACCACTCGCCCTTCGGGTTCGAGGGTTAAACTTTCTTCTCTTGCATAAACATTCATGTATCTCACTTTGGAGATAATAATATATTAGGTATTTAACGAGCATATAATGTAGGCTATAATTCAATAGTATGAAGGTTTATGCACGAGCTAAAGGCGAGTGTATAATCACCTGAGTGAATTATAGCCATTATGTGCGAGTCAAATCTACGACTTTTTAAATAAAACATTTTTTCAAATTTTTATTAATTAAAATATTAATCTAACGTCACATTTTGATGACAGCTGTGTTGATTAACGAACTCATAATACAATACTGTTGAATTATGAATTCATAACACAATAGTTTGTCTTATGGAGCGGGTTATAGTTACCTACCTACCTATGTATAAAATTTAAATGGTCGTACATAAATTTCTATTATCATTATCATTTAACATGAAGTGGAAATATTTTATACTTAAATTAAAATGAGTTATCTAAGTAAACATAAATCCTCATTCACAAAAGCATTTAGTTTGAAGGTTTGTATTATTTATATTCAAGCATAGCAGTCACATAATAAACTTAAAATAGGTTTAGTAACATTAAATGCTTTGTGAATGAGGCATAAGTGAGTGTAATTCGAATGAGTAATTTGAATAAGCGAATAGTAGTAGAATAATTTTACTCATGTGTTAAGTATGTGCGAGTATGTGTAATAATTTTTTTTTGTCTTGTACCAATTTTGTTCAAATTTCTTAAACACATTTTTAGATTATTTTCATAGTAACTAAAGAATAGATTTTATGATTTAAATTAGGTCTAATAGGGTAGTTTACCATTTTTGTATAAAGTTTTTTATTGAACTTCATGTTATTTGAAAGCTATTGAGAGTACTGATAAGCCTTAATTGTTCTTAATAAAGCTGTAATTAATTTTTAAAGTTTGTGTGACGTAGATGTATAGCTGTAATTTTCTCAAACCATGGGGCTGGAATTAAAATGTTCTTCATGTAAAATCAAATGTTCTAAATGTTACAAAATATAAAATACAATTTGGTAGTTTCTTTATTACTGTAAGTAAGAATACACGTGAAAACGCATTATTGTGACGTAGATGTATTGATAAGTAAAATCTCAAATATTTATAGAACTATTAACTTTTTCAAAACTTTTTTCATGGCAATAACTCATTTTTGAGGTCTCGTTTCAATATAATTGACAGGATTACTAATTTGCTACTATGGTAAAGTACCCTATTGAGCTAATTAACCATTCTTTTTTAAAAGTTTGTGTTGCGATTTAAATTCACAGTCAAGGTTTCTGTCCGCGCGACCGGTTTTTTAACCTTGACCGTTGAAAACGTCACACTGTTAATACTGCAATTATTTATTTATTTATTGTTTAACAAATAGTTAAAGTATTGTACTTACTAGTTCAATGCAGGCTATTAAAATGCATCCAATTCTTAAGGAACATCCACAACAGCAATATAATTGTCTAGTATTTGTAAGTACATCCCTAGAACAGAACGTTAATAACAATAGTCTAACAACAACTTATATTTATAATTACATTTTCATTGTTAAGTTTATTGTTTACTTCAATCACAATTCACAAACTCACTAACATTAAAACGATGTTGTTGATTTGAAGTCTTCTGAGGAACTAAAGATTAACACGAGGTTTGTAATGACCCGCAAAAACCGCGATATGGTGAGGAAAACATGTAGAAATATCCAATCCGCTCGCTGTGTCTCTCTTTATGACAACACCGGGAATACCACATAAACACTGTAGAAAAGTTTAATTTTAACCTATTATAATTATTATTATATTTATGTTTGAAATAACACTTCCGTAACACATATGTCTTGTATAATACTATTTGTTCAATCCTACTATTGAAATTGTTCATGGAGACAATACTTGAAACTGTTTGTTTTGTTCACTTCAGAAATTCCTATGACAACGAGTGGGCGAAAGTAATAAGTAGTAGTCCTTTCATTACGATATTAGAAATAATCTACAATTACATTAAAATATACATTTATTGAAAACAGAGAGACTTTAGATTACCTGAAAACTGAGAAAAAAAAAACAAACCTTATCTAGAACTTCATTTACAAACTTCTTCACATCTTTTATGGAATACTCGTATGTGTAACCATAATGAAGAGTGCCCATACTTCTCAATCAATTCATTTAAATAACCCTCTGATACAGTGGCGCACCCAGGATTGCATGTTGGGCGGGGGCTAAGAATTTTTTTTATGAAACCTGTAGTACGACACTAGAAAGAAATGCGCCGCAGTTCAAGGTCAAACACCTTTAAATTGAAAGTTTAATTTTTTTTTAAGATAAACAGTTGCACGTTTTACTCTCTTTCTTGTGCACACACACTGTTTTTTCGGCAGCTCTCTTGATATACTTTCATAAGAACGACTCTGAGCAGAGTCATGTCAGTTATATAGAAAAATACATATATTTTAATTTTAGTTCATATTTAATGTATCAGTTCTTTCTTTCATCTTTTTAGTTTCACTCCCAAGTGCACCGTTGTTTAAGTTCAAAATTTCACCACAAGGTTCGCATTCTTATTAAAATATCCCAATAATCGTACACATGCGTTATACGGAGTGTATATTATTGTATAATTTGAACTATTTGAATTTAAGATAATCATAAAAACAGATAAAAGGCGATTATTTTTAGTCTTCAGTGAACTTAAATAATCTTACATAATGTTTAAAATGTTTAATGAAAAAATTTGAAAAAAGTCCAGTCGTCTGGGGGGGGGGGGGGCTCAAGCCCCACGAGCCCCCGCCCTTGAGTGCGCCCCTGCTCTGATACAACTTTACGTTTTTTGACTGCATCCACTGACGGAATTTTTCTATCTTATATACATACCTTTCTTTCGATTTTTAGGCAACAAATTAAACGCAGCAACATAAAGCCTCTTTCAATTATGTCTTCTCACATATATTTTCACAGTTATTATTTAGAAATGATTTTTAAGACAGTGACATAAATGATCTAATTTTATTTTTGTTGACAATTGCAACTGTTTTTATTTACATGAAACATAACAACGCAATCCGCCGCCTTTGTTGATTCAAATTTCATGCATATTATAATGTTTAAATAATATTCTACTCGTAGAATTGAACAAAACGCTATACACACTTGTGAAGAAACGAATTCGCTCACTTTGTGTGCTTTTGCACACTCGGCTGCGCCTCGAGCACAAAACTGCCACATGCGTGAACGAAATTCTTAGTTTCTTCACTTGTACTGTAATATACTATTTATTAAGAATGATCTAAATGTAAAGAATGTCTTACGAGTCTTAAGGAGGTTGGAGACGCCTGCAGTGGCGTACCCAGACATTAGTCTTGGGGCGGATATGAAATTTAAAATATTTTTGATAATGTAAAACAAAATTCGATCAACGCACGTTGACTGATATTGCAATTCGTTCAGTTGTGGTGATATACTTTTACAATAATTAGTAATTCACTACTCAAGTGATGTTTGACATGCTTACATTTTTTTTAAATAACTTGTAAATGGTTTAGAAAAAGTACACAAAATCTTCAAGAACTTATTTTTAAATGTTTATAGGAAATATTAATACAAGTTCTATTAATTTTTCATCATTTTATCACATAGTTTAAATCATGTAAAACAAAAATTTAATAAATTGCCATAAGAGTCCATGTAAAACGAGCGTAATTTCAACATTCAATTACTCAAAAACCGGATAGACGATAATGTAATAAAGGAACTGTATATAAATAGCCTCCCATCATCATTTAATATATGGTCAACCTCCTGCTTAAGTATATTATATTCAAATTAGAAAATAATTTTTTTATTATTTCGAATCCAGCCAGGTACGCATTCTAGTTTAATTGCACAAAAATCTGGTGGTGTACTCTCCACTAATAACCATAAGTAACCGTGAGTTGACGGCTGGTAACCGCACACTCAGTAAATATATAGGTATCTACACTATATCTATGTGAGTCAGCCACACCCAAGATGGATAATAGGCGTGAAAGATAAAGTATGTATTATTTATTTTATTCTGTGAATTATAGACTTAAAATAATTGTCTGATGGCTAATAACAATATAAACATTTTGGATAATACTTTACTTATTCCAATATCATATTTAATTTAATACAGATTACCTTACTTTACAGCGTACCTATTTAATAAAAGTATCAAAACAGTATAAAATGTAAATTAATTTATAACATAAATCAGAGAGACGTAAAGCTAAATTAAAATTACAAAAAATGAAAAAAAAGTGTTTTGTATACTCTACTTTCACACTTATTCCCTGTTTGAAATAACGAAAGAATTTTGACTGATATATTCTTGTGATTCTATTGGTTTCTACGTGCTGTTGTCAATAACGGTTGACATAAACATAATTCAAATGTTATGTCAATAATTGTCAATTAATCTGACTTCATTGTTTGTAAGTGCTGCTCATTATTTGTTGTTGTATTTTATGTATTTTTCTCTTACGGTTTTGTGGACTATTAGTGCTTCTTTTTAAACATAGAAAATGTTTTGGTGTAAACCAAACACCGAAACCACGCCCCAATTAGCTGTCAAAATTCTATCGTTATTTCAAACAGTGTATAATAATTATTAGACTCCTACACTAATTTGTACGTTAATAATCGGTTGAGGTTGTTGTGGAGTCTCAGTCAATTGTAAATAATAACTCCAGGTACAAAGCCACGTATACACTCCGAATACTGCAACAAAAAAATTAAATAAGTGTCTCAAAAATATTACCAGATAATTAATTTTCTTTGTGTATTGGAAAAAAACATGCTTTAAATTCAATGTCAAAACTGTTATTATCAACTCCATGTCCATATCAACAATTTTAAAAGTTATTTAATGAAGCCGATTAATAATTGACATTAAATGATAACTGGTCAATGACTACAAAATTTAGTTTATGAATTCAAATTAAATTTAGAAGTTATTTTTATAAAGAACGTGCGATAGAAAATTATTCATTTGAAGAAATTATCCAACTCGTTTCGCAGTTTTGGTAGCTAAACTTTCTTCTCTTGAATGAACATTAGAACATTAATTTAAGTCACTTGGTATTATTGATTCATGATATAAATACTGTACCTAATTCGAAACTAAAGGCAAACAAATTGACCAAAATTGCGTTGGTCTCTCCTTGTCCTATGGCATCCCCCATCAAGTACAGGGCCCAGCCACATCCGCCAAAAAGTACGATGACCCTAACAGCGAGAGATAATATCAAGGTACATGATGTATTCATCTAAAACAAAAAATAAAATTGTTTATTTCATACTGTGACATAAAGTAACATTTTTCGGACGATTTATCGTACTAAAAGTGAAACTTTAAAGTCCTAGGACTTTAAAGTAAAATTTTACTTTAATTTTCTATTAATAAATACTATAATTCAACAACTTTAGTAACCAGTATGAAATAAAATTTTGTATGTACCTTGAACGAAAAGTGACTTTAAGGTCCTCGCAAGTAATTACGACCTCGGCTCGCGCCTCGGCCGTAAACAACTTGCTAGAACCTTAAAGTTTCACTTTTCGTTCTAGATACATAAATAACTATTATCTACGACTAATGTATAACATGAACATTAAATGTGTGATGATATTAATCCCAAAGGGAATAATAGTCACTATTCCCTCCTCTGCACCAATCAGAAAATTACTTTGCCTGAATCAATTTCTCCGTGCAAATTATTTTTTTAAAACATTGCAATGTTTAATGATGTAACTATAGTGATATATAATTGACATTTGGAAATGTCAAAAATTTTGCGTATTTATTTTATTAAAATCTGGTAAACAATAAGTCGTAGATAAAGTACAGTGTTCAACTTGCTGCCCTCAGATGATTAAAACCCTCACCCGCTTTGCTCGCTCGTGTTGTAAACTTCATCTTCAGGAATAATAGCATCCATTATAGCGTCGTTGTATAATATTAATATACTATTATACCCAATATACCTAACTATAGAACTGCACAATTTTTAGTCAGTGTTGTAGTCTCCACTAACAACCATGAATAAGCTGAAGGCTGGTAACCGCACACACGGTCAAATAATGTCTGTATCTCACTGTATGTGAGGGCGCCACACCCAAGTAGGGTAAAAGGCGTGATGTGTGACAATCTTTCGTCGAATATTTTTCACTGTTTACATTTAATCTGGCCCACGCATATATGCTTATCAGTGTTTATAACAGCGGTTCTCAAGCAGTGGTAATCTTGAGAGTAGAATTACTTACACAGCATTTTGCTGATGTGCCCCAAAACAGAGTAAGAACGGCCAAGTAATATATTGAAAATAAAGCTATAAGATACTCAGGAATGGCGTCGAATGGTATTCCTGCTGAGGAGATATAAGCAGGTGGCAGGAACTAAAAATAAATAACTTATTATTTATTAGTAGGTATGTTTATGACAATGGTTTGTTATAATAGAGAAAAACGTTGCTCTAAATAAATTACTTTTACTTTAATTTGAAAATGTTTCATTATGACATTAAAGTTCTACTTTATTAAATGTTTTAACACTTTAACCGCAGGGGTAGATAAAGTAAATCTAGAGTAGATAAAGCCAAACTTTAACAGAAAGTTCTTTATATTATTTTTTATTTTCCTACTTTGTAAAAAAAGTAGGGTAAAACCATTACAAACCAACTCCGAATTTGTGTTTTAATAATTGATAATTTAATTTAAGTTTTCAGCATGGTACGATAAAGCGTTGAATATAAGGCGAATATGCGATTTATCCCTCTCGGATGTTTAAATAGACTCGGTTTCACCTCGTTCTTAGCAACATCCTCGATATTATAAATCACATAATATTCTTGTTATATTAGTAAATGATTTTATTAATTTTTAATTTCAAATTTTTATATTTTAAAGAATAATTATTATTAACTTACCAATTCTATAAATGCCAATATTTTACATCCCACTTTTAACGAAAAGCAGCATATTGTGTTTTGCCTTAACGTTCTTAAAGATGGCCTAAAAACATAACAACAAATATTTTTTCATAATTTCGTTTATACATTTTTTAGACTCACATTTTGTCACTTCACACTTGTTATGCACAGACCTACTCTGTTACTGAGCACAGGCACTAAGAACTTAAGTCAGATATACATGAAAAAAGATAGGGGGTTCCCCGGTACAGTCTCATAAAGATTTTATTTCGGAAAACAGATCAATTATTAATTATACCTTACAGCTACACAAACAAGTAATTATTACAAACGCTTAAATAAATATGTTTAAATTAATATTATTTTAATTTCTTCATCTTGCGTATTATCAACATGATGTAACTTTTTAATTAAATGAAAATAGTACACACATACACACAACCAGCAGTATCCGTTCAGACCTAAAACAAAATATTGTTGCAACATTATTTCTTGTTCCATTTGCTTATACTACTTCAAAATTTTGTTTTGTTTTTCCTCACGAACATGGTATACATTTCATCGACTTTAATTATGTTTTGTTTTCCATTATTTATTTTAAACAAATGACTCAAATATAAAAATTTTCGTGAACAAGTAGAAAAATTTATTTTGAAGCAAGAATGAAATAATTGATATATTTTACTTACCTACAGTAAATAGCGAAATTAATAAGTATTGTATATACTCGTAATGTCGATAAGGATAACTTTTATAAGTTTTGAAAGCTACTGAAGTTACTAGAAATTGTATTATTACTATTAGACATCCTACAATTACTAGCCATTGCAAAATACACCAGTGGTTTGACTGAAACAAAAAGATTAATGTAAAAGAAATTCAACAATTATATAAAGCTTTGTTTATAATTCTTTTACATGTTCTCAAAACTTTAGTGCATGCATTAACATTATATATAATTTGACTATAATTATTTAGAAGTGTGACCATAGTCAAACAAAATTAGAAAAAAACGTAGAAAGTTGAAATTTTGTATTTAGGACTGTTGTAGCATCTAGTTGTGCACCTCCTATTTTTGGTTTCGATCTATAAACCGGAAGTAGTACTTTTTTCAAATATTTCGATAAATATTTAATTTAAGACAAATTTTTTATTTTAAATGAAATATTATATGATTATTACCTACAATCGGTATTTTATAAATATTTTTGTATCTGGTATCATTTAAGAATAATTAAAGTATATATTTATAATTTAGAATTTCGGTATCTTGTAGTCCATGATCGATTAACATTTTTTACTACGTAAAATTTAAATGATTATGACATGACAGTGACAGTGGTAGTGACAATAGTAAAATATCGTTTATATCTTCTTCTGCAGTTTAAATAAAATGACTAAAATATATTTGTGAGTATAGTAGCAATAGTAGTAGTACTTATATATTAATATATTTGTATAATATAATTCTACATTTTAGTTATTAAGAAAAGTATGAACAGTTTAATAGGCGTACAAGGAAGTCATGTGGTGTCCACGTCAGATTTTTTAATAAAATATACACATAAAACAAAATTTATTTAAAATATGAAAGACTACATAAACTTGCAATTGCATATTTTATGCAGTTTAAATTGAGAAAATAAAAATGTCGTTTGTAGATAACCTAATTTGGATGTTTTCGTTATGTCAAAATTTATAAATGTCAAAATTTCATAATTTAATAAAAATTGCATTTATTCGAACGGAAGTAGAAAAAATATTGTATGCAACACATAAGGAATCTCAGTAGTATCTTACTTATGTGTTTACAGAACTCGGCTGCGCCTCGTGCTGCAAGTTTCAAACACGTAGGGTAACAACCTTCGTTTCCTTATTGTTACATAAAAAGCTATCATGAAATAATTTTGGTAAATGTCAAAATATTTTATACATGTCATCTGAATGAAATTTTAAAAAACTTTTCGAACGTGAACTTGCTAAATATTGAGAGATACTAAATATATTATGTTATTGTACTTACTTTGTGTATTCCCCATATTAGAACCATAAAAGAAATATAAAGAACGAAAACATAATTTGACACATCACGATCAATCATGTTTTTAAATTTTTATAGAGCTCCCCAAGTAGCACAAAATGTTAACTTTAGTTGCTGTGACCAAATTTTAACTTTTAGAACGTTTTAATAACTCACGTTTTGTCATTTCGATAATTTTTTATGGTGAAGTCAGTATTTTGTGATAACAATAAAATTTATATCCTAAATATAATTTTTTAGTTGCAGTTTAGAAATTAAATTGGCTTTTTATTAACTACTTTTTATTAACTACTTAGATATTTTAGTTGCATTTTAAATTGTTTTAATAACTGAATTTTAAAAAACTTTTCTAAAGTAAACTTGCTAAATTATTGACAGATACTAAATAAGTATATTATGTTATTGTACTTACTTTGAGTATTCCCCATATTAGTACCATAAAAGTAATATTAATAACGAAAACATAAATTGACACATCACGATCAATCATGTTTTTCAAACTTTGACAGAGCTCTGCATATTGAATGATCATTTAAAAAAATTGTATTACCTGAAACCTTAACCAAACAGTTTGTTATCAGTTTTGATAACAAAATTTTATTATAAGATAAGTATTAGTATATTTGCTTGAATTAGATAAAAAAAACTGTATTGTTTATCAATGACTTTATTGATAAAAACAAATAAATAAATTCATGTCAGCCTTCTTTATTGACGCGGCCAAAATCTCGATAAAAATTACAGCCCTTCAAGCGTCGCAAATCTTCTTCTTATTCTACGGCCTACCGAGATATGCATTGTTCTGTGGAATACAGGGCGGTATTCCAGTATTGTTAAGATGTTCCTCAATGTGCCCTCGAGCAGGCTTCAGGGGGGGACTCGCCCATAGGGAAAATATCAAATGAGTGCTTTATCAAAAAATCTGCTGTGGCCACCACACGACCTCTCGCCTAATTCTGCTTATTCTACTAATCTAATAAATAGTTTTACTTACATTTTAATAGTTTCATGTTCATGTAATATGTAAACGATAATGTAAACCAATATGCAAGCAAAAGATGTCAACTGTACTGTCACTGTCATAATAATTCAAATTTTATGTAGAAACAAATTTTATATCATGGACAACAAGATACTGGAATTTCAAAAAAATAGAATATTAATTGTACTTTATTTTATTGTTAAATACTTCCAGATTCAGCAATTTGTATTTATAATTAACTGTACACATAGATAATCACATTTTCTTTTATTTTTAATTGCAAAAATTGTCATAAATAAATAATGTACCAATATATTTAAGGAAAACTTTTCCAAACTTCTAAAAGTACTACTTCCGGTTTGCGGATTTCTACCAAAATCTTATCCGGTGTTAAGATACTTATTAAAACCTTAAATATGAAATTTGGTTATAAACGGTTTGATACTTTTTAAGTTACCGTGGACGAAAAATCGTCGGTTCATACAAACACACACACACACACACACACACACACACACACACACACACACACACACACACACACACACACACACACACACACACACACACACACACACACACACACACACACACACACACACACACACACACACACACACACACACACACACACACACACACACACACACACACACACACACACACACACACACACACACACACACACACACACACACACACACACACACACACACACACACACACACACACACACACACACACACACACACACACACACACACACACACACACACACACACACACACACACACACACACACACACACACACACACACACACACACACACACACACACACACACACACACACACACACACACACACACACACACACACACACACACACACACACACACACACACACACACACACACACACACACACACACACACACACACACACACACACACACACACACACACACACACACACACACACACACACACACACACACACACACACACAGACATCATCGTAAAAATAGTAAATTCGTATTCTAGAGACCCTGAAACGTGCTTATCCACCAAAAACTCATACTCGAAAATTTTGACCCATTACAATACCTCTCTTATAGAATATGAGGCGAGAGGTAAAAATACATTTATTTGACAAACCTGTTTTTGTATATATATATATATATATATATATATATATATATATATATATATATATATATATATATATATATATATATATATAGTCCTGTGGTATATACGCTATTTTTGCACTTTAAAAGAACATACATTTTGTAATTTTGACAGTAAACTAGATAACAAATATTTATATTTCTACCATAGATACTTTGTAACAAATAACACCGTATTTATTTAACAACGGGATTAATTAATTAAATTCTATGACAACGGGATTAAATATAAAAAATAATCCCTTGGGATCAAATTATGAACCTTAGACCCTAAAAATAAAGACTAAAAAGAGTTTTACTCCCGGAAGTGCAAAAAAAATACAAATAAGATATTCTCTGCGCTTACTAGTCGCATTTTATGTCCACAAAAATACAACATTTTCTAATTTTATGCACTTTAAAAAAACAACAATAAATTAAATGTATTTCAAACATGGCAGTAGCCACAAAAAATGCCACGGATTTTCGAGGAGTGTTAAAACGTTATTTAGCGCTAGGCAACTAGTGCGTTAAATGATGCTTTAATACCAAGAATAGAAAAAAATATATTATTGATTCTTATTATAAAGGGCCCAACCAATCACTTATCGGTCAAAAGTTGCTGTCTACGCGAGAAGAAATAAAAAAAGATAGAAGTACAATCTCAGAAAGATTAGTTTTAGAAAATCCAACTGAATAAATTTGTTTATTAATATTAACACACTTTACAACTTTACAAACTAATAATTGTAACAAACGTTTAAATAAATTAAATTAACATAATGTTTTTTTCTTGTTGTACCGTATTATCAGGTATGGTTAATGATTGATAATAGTACATAAATACTCGGATCCAACAGTAACCGTTTAGACCTACAAAAAAATAACGTAGCAAATTAATTTGTTGTTCGTTTTGCTTATACTAGTGTACATTAGTAGCTAGAGAGCCAAAATATAAAATCTTACCCGGTTTTACCATTTTCCAGATATGACTTTTGTATTAATTCAAGTCTTTCCTTCATGAAAATGTTTGTTTAGCAGTTAGTTTACTTCATTTTGTTTGTTTTGTAACTTAATTGCTTTGTGTTGATTTTTCCTACCCTTTTGTTAGGCTCTGCCTGTTGGGTAGCTGTATTTAAATAAATAAATAAATAAAATGTAAATATAAAATTTACTAAGTGACTTATTTTCTGAGGCATTTAAAGAAATTATTATTAAAAATTTACCGGTTGTACATGTCTGCTAGAAGCTTTAAAGTCATTCGAAGTGCGCATAATATCGGGAAACGTCATGTGAAGTTTTATTTTTTTGACACATGTCACCATGACGTCCCTCAATTTGCGCACTTCGAAGCACTTTGGCGTAGTGCTTAATCATTTCTTTGGATACCCCTAACTATATACTTCAAGTACCAGAAGTAGTAAATAAGTTACTTGGGTAGTACATGTTAAAACACTTCTTTAATACAGCGTCCTGTTTGAAATACCCCGTATGTAACATTTTCTTGGAGGCAAGACTTGAATTAACACAAAAAGTAATATCTGCCAAGTGGTAAAATCAGACACGATTTTATATTACAGGTCATAAAGTCGATATGTTTTTGTATTTCACCACGAACATGGTATACATTTTATCGACTTTAATTTTCATTATGTTAATGTTTCACTTTCCCTTATTGACTTGGAACAAAAGAGTCAAATATAAATTTTTTTTAAACGAGAAGAAAATTTATTTTCTGTCTTCCTAGTATGTAATTGTTTATTTATGTCATGGATACGAAATACGTTATATACTACATATACAGGGTGAGTCATCGAAATGCCCGTCGTCGATATCTCCCTTGTCGTTAAAAATACAGCTTAAATTTATTAACAGAATTTTTCGTCTACTTAAGGAGCATAACTTAAAATTATTTTCACATATACAGGGTGTTGCATAATGACTTGGCAATAATTGTTCGTCGTTTTTTAAATGAAACACCCTATATATTTTTATATATTTTGAATTGTATTTTATTTACCTATACGAATATATAAATTTCATTTTAGTTTTCCGCGGCGTTGCCAAGTTATTCAATTTTTTCTCTAAAAAAAGCCGAATACACGTATTGTTTTATGAAGGCGTACTGAAGTTATTTTAATAGTAAAAATTATGAATTTTCTGGCTAACTGTAACTATACTCTTTGTTCTGACATAACTTTTTTTAAATGTTATTATACAGGGTGTTCAGTACAGAGAATCAAATTTACTCAATTTCAAATGGCTATAACTCGTAATTTTCAAATGGAACAACCTATATTTTATTATTCAGTTGTGTGTATTTTTGCATCTTCTTATGTTATAAAAGGTGTCCTGTGCCTAAAAACATTAATTAAATTAATTTCGAAATTAATGTTTTTAGGCATAGGACACCTTTTATAACATAAGAAGATGCAAAAATACATACAACAGAATAATAAAATATAGGCTGTTCCATTTGAAAATTACGAGTTATAGCCATTTGAAATTGAGTAAATTTGATTCTCTGTACTGAATACCCTGTATAATAACATTTTAAAAAAGTTATGTCAGAACAAAGAGTATAGTTACAGTTAGCCAGAAAAAAAAATTCATAATTTTTACTATTAAAATAACTTCAGTACGCCTTTATAAAACAATACGTGTATTCGGCTTTTTTTAGAGAAAAAATTGAATAACTTGGCAACGCCGCGGAAAACTACAATGAAATTTATATGGTCGTATAGGTTAATAAAATACAGTTCAAAATATATAAAAATATATAGGGTGTTTCATTTAAAAAACGACGAACAATTATTGCCAAGTCATTATGCAACACCCTGTATATGTGAAAATAATTTTAAGTTATGCTCCTTGAGTAGACGAAAAATTCTGTTGATAAATTTATGCTGTATTTTTAACGACAAGGGAGATATCGTTGACGGGCATTTCGATGACTCACCCTGTATATTATGCCTCAAGGTATTAAGAAAATTACCATGGTAATATTGACACAGCACAAATCTTTTTCTTCTGAAATTAATGTATTTACTGTCCGTTGCTACGATACCAAAATTATTTACAAAATTTGAAACGTCAAAGGGAAATGTCACAAAAAATAGTAAGATATAAAATATTATTTCGAAGAAACAATTGATATATTTTACTTACTTAAACTAAATAGCGATATTGTTAAGTATTGTAGTTTGTCGTAATTATGAACATTTTCATATTCCTCAAAAATTAGTGAAGTAACTCGAAATAGTATTTTCATTATTACAATTCCTCCGATTACTAGCCATTGCAAAATACACCAGCGGTTTGACTGAAAAAAAAAGATTAATGTAAAATAAATTCAACAATAATATAAAGCTTTGTTTAAAGGCCTTATACATATATTTCTAAACTTTAGTGCATACAGTTGTAGTCTACATAATATGGCTGTAAGATCTGCCTCCTGTTATATTCTTTTATCTTGTCCAGCAATTTAACAGTGTGGCCATAAAAACAATATTAAAAATTACTAAAGTATAGACGAACGGTCAAATTAGTGTAGACATTTTAGAAATAGTGATATTGAAGGATTTTAGACGTGTAAATTTGCTGAAGATGAATTTAAAAAATTGGATTCATATAAAGTAAGAGTTCTGGAGTACCTACGTAGAGGCAGTAATTACGATATTTCTTATTTATAAAAATATTGTCAGAACCACGACAGAAGATGACACTTGATTGTTGACCATGTCGCATATTTTTTAAATTAAAGGGGAATGAAAATTAAATTCAATATGTATTTTATATTTAGTGTCTTTCATTCAATATTGACGTTTACTATTATTTTAAACACTAACAACAATTTTAAAATAAAGACTTATTCACTTGTGGATTAGATAGTTTTCAAATTATTTGAACGTTTCAGACTAGCAAATATTAATTCATAACATGTTATTATCATAAAATATAATATAATTCACGTAAATAAAGTTTATAGATAGGTACTTATGATAATGATAATGGAGGTAATATCTATTTAAATTTTAAACTGACAGTTCGCAATTTGATTGTTTCGGAGTAAAATTGAGTGTGACATGAAAACACAACAAAATTAACAGAGTGTCATCTGTCTTATTATACTTCGTGGTCAAAACATTTCCACTCCTCCAATCTTAAATATACCATTATACATTTTATATTTTCAAAATGTCAAAAATTGCTTATCAACCTTTATCTGCTTACAATTTTTTTTATTAAATTTATCAAGTTACCTATGAAAAAAAATATATATTTAATCATAAGTGCTGATAACCGGAAAACAAGCAAATTTTGACAGTTATGAAAATATAAAATGTCATTTACTATTATTTTACTTGAGAATGCCTAATCCGGTCTCATAGGATTCCCAGAATTGACATTTCATCTTCAGCAGACATGCAAAGTCCAAACCCTTTAATTTCAGGACTTAAAATTTGACCATTCTTGGCCGAGAATCTAATGACTATTATTTGTAGTAAAAATTTTAAACTCTGGTAGAAAGTACAATTTTATAAAATAATTTTTAATTATTTATTTATATACGTCTTCGGAATTAAATTATAAGAAAAATATTCTAACGTGAACTTGTTAAATTATTGACAGATATTTAAGCAAACACTAAATATATTATTAGAAGGATGTAGAAAAATAAATACTCTAGGAGTAGTCCTTTTAATAAAAATATAAGACTTTCTTTACTAATAAAGTTAATAAATAGATGTGAAGAAAAGGACTACTTCTAGAGTTTTTATTTTTCTACATCCTTCTAATTATTTATCTTCACTTGGGTTATATCAATTTTTTCAAAATATATTATGATATTGTACTTACTCTGCGTATACCCCACAATAAAACCACGAAAGGAATATAAACTACTAAAATACAAATGAACGTATCAAAACTAATCATGTTTTTTAAATTATTTTACAGAACTGTGCACATTAAATGATAATTTAAAAAAATTGTAATACTTAAAACATTAACTTCACCGCATGTTATGAGTTTTCTTAACAAAATTTTATTATTAATTATGAAGTATATTTGCTTCAATTGAATAAAAATATTGTTTTTCATTGACATTTCATAATAACAAATAAACAAATTCATAACAGCCTCCTTTAATTGGCCACGTTTTTCATTGACAATCCCGGTCAGATGTTGTATTTAGTTCATAGGTGTTCCTAGGTGTCTCTGCTGGTTACAAGTGATACGAATATATTCTGCCACTCATAGTCTCGGAATAGTATTTTTTAAATTTAATAATTTGTGCGTTATACAGGGTGTTTCTATACCTCTGCACGTAACTTTATTAGGATAGGCGGTTTGCACATATCGAACATGAGCGCCTCTAGTGGGAGATTCGGCAAAAGTATTAGGTATACAACACGTTTGAATGTTTAATTCATTTCCGATTTTTCATTTCCAATAAAATGAGCACTGGTTCCCAGCGCTTTTCGTCAATTCTCAAAATACAATTAATAAAATAGATTATAAAACGTGATAAAATATATTTACAGTTATGTAGGTATCTACTTACGAAATTCGTTTTACTCTGTGAATCCAAATTGTACATCTCTCGTCCTCATACCATCTTATTATAGAACCTTAGAACAGAACTGGTTGAATTGAAACAGTACAACTGTCGAACTGTCAAAAGGTTTACCATAATAATAATGCATTTTTTCCCGCCAGGGCGGCGCTGACTACTCATGTGCAAACCGCCTATACACTGATACCAGATTTTTTTTTGAAAATTCGCAAAAATAAGGGTAATGAAAATTATAGTAAATATTGCTGTGAAATAATGAAAAGTGTTTCAGGAAAACTGTCAATGTAGATATAGGTTATTTTAATTTTAGGAGAAATGAATAATTATCAACATGTTTTATAAACTGAATAATTAAGATAAATAGAAGCACTACGAGGTTGTATTCATATATTGTAAAATTATTTATTTATAACGACTATCTCCCTTGTAGAAAACGGAGGATTTTCAAACACGTTTTGTCATCATATTTTCGGTCTAAAGGTAAATTATGGAACATAGCCCCTTAGATATATCAAAATTACAATTTTAGTTACTATTTTATAGTACTAGTATATTTTACAATTAAATCAGTGTCAATATAATATCACTTGATACAGTCAACGACACATTCTGAGCGCTAGAGGAGATCATGTTGGCAAATCTCGATAAAAATTAAGGGAATTTGCTGACACAGCCCTCTAAGTGAAATGCCCTTCAAGGGTCTGCCGCATAATCTTCTTCTTGTTCTACGGCCTACCGAGATATGCATTGTTCTGCGGAATAGACGGCAGTATTCCAGTATTGTTGAGATGTTCCTCAAAGTGTCCTTGGGCAGACCCTCCAGAGACGGACGTGCCCATAGGGAAAATATCACGCGGGAGTGCCTTATCACAGAATCGATATGGACATTGATAATAGTATGTGTGCACTTTGTAGAGATGCTTTTGGCACAAGATAATTTCGTTTATCAATTTTGTTACATAAAGCGCGAAATTTTTCTAAACTATTTAGCACAGACCACTTTAGATCAAAATGTGCATAGGTAATTATGTTATCTAACGTTGAACAATATGTCAATAATATAATAATATGGACTAAAACTAAACAGTATAATAAATATTATTTTGATTAATAATAATTACCGAACTTTTTATGATGATAAAAAAGATCCTTAATTCTTGATCTGATCTAATAGTATATTATAGAAGGTGTTCCACAACTTAGGACAAAAAATTAAAGAGTAGGTATATACTGTACGATCATGAAACAATAAGATTTTTTTTTAAATTCGCAAAGTTGGGTAGTTTACTTGATGTGTGTACATTTTAAGTATGACTGTTTTGATGATATATTTGATAATTTGACATTTATTAGTATTAGATATTCTGTAAAGAATTACTATCATTGTAGAAGATTTGAAAAAAATAATAAAAATAACTACCGACCAGTGGCAAAAAAATGTTTGCATGAAATACTATGCAATTTTGTTGCGCGTTTAAAAATAATTCTTTTTGTTTTATGATCAGCACGTCGTACAGTAGGTATAATATACCCTTTAATTTTTTGTCTTAAGTTGTGGAACACTCTGTATATTAAAGGACTAAAGTGCATGATTTAATCCTGAGGGTCAAGTTTATTTCACGAGCCAAAGGTGAGGGAAATAATCACCTGCGAGGTATTAAAGGTACTTTAGTCCTGTGGTATATTTTTTGCACTTCATCCTCAAACAAATTTAAAATAGTTTAAATGAAAACATATTTTGCAATTTTGACAGTAAACTTTATGAAAAATATTTATATTGTTACCATATAGATAACAAATAGCACGTATTTACTTGACAACGGGATTAATTAATTCGTATGAAAAATAATCCCTTGGCATCAAATTAAGAACCTTATTAGTCCCTAAAAAATAAAGACTAAGGTAGAGTTTTAGTCCCGGAAGTACAAAAAAAAGAATAATATGCAATCATGAAAATTTAACTATGATCTGATCTACATACTAGACGTAAAGATCTTTGTCTAGATCTAATATATTTATTTTTGTGAATTTCAATTGGTGATTAGTTCTAAGTCCGTCCCTGCATGTAGAATGTGAATATTCCGTCCATTAGATTTGTGCGAAAGGTCTTAAGGGACACTGCCGACGTTCACGGCGCCCGGAACCCGGACTACTCCGGGGAAATGACCGAATCACTGTTACAATCTACAGATACACTCACATATTATACACTTGTGTCCTGGCCTTAGCTCGCCATCGCCACTCAGTGCTTGCCAAACTTTCACAAATACATTTTTAAATATATTTTAGGCTAGTTAATTTGTAGGTAATTACTTCTAAATATATATTAACCAATGAAAATGTAATAAATTTGTTATTTAAGGAAAGGAGCAAAACAATAACGACCTTAAAGTAAATGCAGACAGATGACAGATGTCAAAAAGTGACACTTTACGGTGTCAAAAGATACGTAAAACAACTATTTATGCAATAGCCACCTAAACCATTTTTTAAAGTTCACAAATTTAAGGGAGATATTCGGAAGGAGTATATTTTGATACCACTGGATTAAAAGACAAGAAACATTAGCCCAAATCCGTTTGATTCAAAACCTACAAAGTAAAATTGTGAATTAAAAAAAATACTTTGAGTTTTCTTGATCAGTAAGATGAGTACTTTAAAAGGTATGTGTCACTCTGCATAACATTATTTAAAGAATAAATTATTTAATATTCGTATAAATTGTATTTTCTAACTGATTAATTTATTTGAGGAAGTTTGTATTATTGTACGTATGATAAATTTATCTCCTGACAGAAGACAAATACCTTACCTGATGCTTTTCAGGAGGATAGTAAAAAAGTAACTAAGATAGTGAGAACTATAAAACATCATTTTTAATGATTGAATAATATAAGAGCCGAAGATATAAACTATATTTTCCACTGATTAATTTCTTTGAGAAGTTGTTTGGCTCATACGCACTATAACTGCACGTGTGATAAATTCCCTCCTCGGCTATATTTTCTTCCTAGTTACGTTTTCATTTTCTAAAGCAATAAAATGAATTTATCTGTTGGAAAATTTTATTCCAGAGCGCCAATAATTCCGCACATGCGACCAATGGCAGATTCGTGTTCCTCGAAAACTTTGCGAATATTTTCAGCGGGTTGTCTTTCCAGAAGTTTTTTTCGAAATGCCTTCCGGCGAAGAATCGTTAAACATTTTCAAATTGTGTTCCTTTGTCCAATAAATATGGATTTGTTTATTTTCCCAGGTCGCTAAAAGCATTTTTTTTTTTAATTTTCATGTACTGTTAACAAGGTTGCGTTTGTAAAGACTGAATATGTTCAGAGCCGTATTTATTGGCCTCGAAATTTGAGCACCTTAATATTTTTTATAAAAACTGTGGCTATTTATTATATAATAAATTCTAGTACAGAAATATACGCCTGGATTTATTTTTTCATTCGAGATTCGTATTAGATTTGTCTACGCATGCTCAATTCAGTGAGTAGTCAATTTGACCAACCTATATAAATGTTTTGGCTCCGAAACAATTATTAAAGATTGGCGATTGAATATGATATGGAAATAAATTATGAAACTCGAACGAATCACGGACGGAAATTGAACTAGAAATCTAGCATGATGTAGATTTAAAAAATCTGCTGTGGTCACCATACAACTTGCTTATATACAACTGTGTGTACTCGTATAAATATTGCACTTGACACAGGTTTGAGGGACTAAAGTGCATGATTTAATCCTGAGGGTGAAGTTTATTTCACGAGCCGAAGGTGAAGGAAATAATCACCTGAGGGATTAAAGATACTTTAGTCCTGTGGTATATACGCTATTTTTTGCACTTCATCCTCAAATGAATGCAAAATAGTTTAAAAGAATACACATTTTGCAATTTTGACAGTAAATTTTATGAAAAATATTTATATTGTTACCATAGATACTCTGTAACAAATAGCACGTATTTACTTGACAACGGGATTAATTAATTCAATTTCTTGAAAACGGGATTAAATATGAAAAATTACCCCTTGGGATCAAATTAAGAAACTTAGTCCCTAAAAATAAAGACTAAAGAAGAGTTTTAGTCCCGGAAGTGCAAAAAATAATATATTATTATTTAGTTTTCGGTGATTCAGTCATTTGTTTGACACCAACTATGATTATTGAAATCTATTTATTAAATATATTATTTAGTTTTTCTCAAAATTTAAAGCAGATAAAGGATACGAATTAAACGATATTAATTCTTTATATTATTCTTAACATTTTATATTGGAGACATTTTGGTGGCTACTTCCATATTTGGAATAAATTGAATTTATTGTTATGTTTTAAGAAAACTTCCTCTTCCGGTTATCGAAATGTGACCAAAATCTTTTCAGCTCTGCGCATTATACTAAACTTTATTAATACCAAGTTTCATAATTTTATCTTTTCTCATTCATGAGTTATTGAACATACGGACATACACACACACATCCATCCACACACACACACACACACACACATCCATCCATCCACACACACAGACATCATTGAGAAAATGGTCAAAACGGATTCAGTGAACCTCAAAACATGTATTTCCGCGAAAAATACGACTTAGATTTTTTTCATGATACCTAGACTTACTTATGCGTATAAAAAAGTAAAAAGTATAATGTAATTCTGCCTTAATGTCAATGAGAGACACCAAAATTACATTCGTAAAATTCAGTTAACTGGTGACCACTATTGTTATTGACCGTAATTCAATATTTAAATTGTTGTCATTTTGAATTTGAAATCACAGCCATAATACGAAACATCAATACAATTGTATTTTGTGTTTTAATTTTTTTGAAAAGTACCCAATTACAATTCATAAACAGATAATCTGTGTTTGAATTAAGTGTCGAAACTACTGCAGAATATTGGCAATGACATCTTAGATCTCGTCTGGAAGTGAACATACTCTAACATTCTAAGATTATAAACAGGATTCTGAAATTCTGATCAGAACAGAATGCTTGTCATTCCCACTGAAAGGACTTAGTGTAGCGAACACTATTATGTTTCTGAGATAGTTACAAATAAGAGAAGCAGTTTGACAAATGGTTCCAGATACAAGTAACATAAATAAATAAACTATAGTATAGACAATAGAAGTACATACTTACTCATGAAAGAATACACGAGTCACAAGCTTATTAACAACTAGCACTAGCAACTAGGTGGGTGCACCTTTAACTTCAAACACCCATAACTTTGGATCAAAACATCGTAGGTACTTCGTTCTTTGCGTTCTTGACAGGAAATTGATTGAACTTTATTGTTCTGAATACGACTAAGATCGCTTGCATGCAAGAAGAAACATGAAACTTTCTTGCCCTCGAAGATTCATCCAAATTAGTAGAAAATACGTCGATTTATGAAAAGTTTAAAAATTGGTAATATTTCACTGACTGTAATTTCTTTTTATCTTCATGAAATTCTTGCCAGTTCTCACCCTGCGTGAACCCGTTTAAAATCTAGTACCGTAGGCCGCCGTAGGCTGACTGCGACTTCCGGTCTGTCGCCTCGCGCCTCACGAGCCGCTCCGGTGTTTCCGGTCGCTCAAATGCAGCTTCCGACTTCGGTTAGTGGAAGCTAACTCACTCAGTCGGTGACAAGGAGCAGTCATATGCTCACTAATGCAACCCTTTGTCCACCAAAAATTTTTAATTGCTTTTGCAAAAGCTTGAGGAAGGTACATATTGTATTTCATTATAACGGACTCTTGAAGTTGTTTTTTAAAGAGGAAAAATACTTATTTAGCCTAAAGCCTCATTTACATTAAGTTTTAAGGTTTACATGTGTTTATGTTTAGAAATGTTTAACTTCATTCAACTACGAAAATTCACACATCCCACTTTCAAGCACTGTGAATTACCGAATATAGTTTCTTAAACGTAAACATAAATTTTACCTACAAATTAAATAATTATGTGAATGAGGCTTTAAATTCATGTAACTATACCAGCATCCACATTTTTCAATTTCTATTTTTAACACTAAGTATGAAATCTCCAAACTTTATGTTTTACCACTTATTTAAACTATTTTAAGTTCATTATGTGAATGCTGTGTTTCTTAAACTAAAATATAAATGTAAAGTTTTATATTGTTCCACTGGTGGTAACAGAACTAAAGAATTTATTTTAAATTTGCAATTATAATTTCCAGGTTAGGGCCATTGTTTCCAATATGGAATATCCTGATTTTATTGAATTTTGAACTGTGCCAGATAAGTAATCTGTCAGGTAAATAGGATTATAATGTGATGAAATAAAACCATGGAACAAAATTATCTTTTAATGATTCTGCTTTATATTATTTATAGCTGATCAAGGTTGGATATTATGTAGATTATTATCCATTTTATTTCTAAATAAATCAATACTTACTAACAGCATATAAATTACTACTAGTTGAATATGGAAGTTTTTGTATCAATACATAACAAAAATGACCATTAGTCCTGCATTAGTAAGATCAACTACTGATTAATAAAATTACTTTAAAATAAAAAATATTTTAAACAAAAATTCGACCGGACGCTAAACCGACATTTAGCAGCCTAGGTATACAAATAACTATTTTGCACTTCCGGGACTAAAACTCAAAACTAATTACGTGCTCTTTGTTACAGATTATCTATGGTAACAATATAAATATTTTGTCATAAAATTTACTGTCAAAATAGCAAAATGTGTATTCTTTTAAACTATTTTGCATTCGTTTGAGGATGAAGTGCAAAAAATGATTTGCCCCCATATTTACCAATCCCTTTTTACCACCGTTCCTTTTTTACCACCGTTATTCTTTTACCAATCCATTTTTTACCAACATTATGCTTTTACCAATCCATTTTTACCACCGTCCCATTTTACCATTAATTCTTTTTTACCATACCAACGTATTCTTTTACCAATCCATTTTTACCACCTTCCCTATTTTTACCACTAATTCTTTTTACCACCAACATATTTACCAACGTGTTTTTTTACCAATCCATTTTTACCACCGTCTCTATTTTAACAAAGCTTACAAAACCGTACTAAAGCCCCATAAACTCGGTTTTGGTATTTACTACACTAACAAAGCTAAAAAAACGTACTAGAGCCCCACAAACTCGGTTTTTGTTTTCAATATACACTAACAAAGCTAACAAAACCGTACTAGAGCCCCACAAACTCGGTTTTGGTATTTGCTACACTAACAAAGCTAAAAAAAACAGTACTAGAGCTCCAAAAACTCGGTTTTGGTATTTACTACACTAACAAAACCGTACTATTGCCCTACAAACTATTAATGGTAAAACGGAATAGCGGTAAAAAGTATGGTGGTAAAAGTTGTAATGGTAAAAACGGAGTGGTAAAAATGTATTTAAAGGTAAAACAAGATAGCGGTAAAAAGGAATGATGGTAAAAATGCTGTGGTAAAAGTTGGAGTGGTAAAAATAGAATGGTAAATATGTAGCACAACGGCAAAGAATAGCGTATATATCATAGGACTAAGTACCTTTAATCCCTCAGGTGATTATATCCCTGACCTTCGGCTCGTGAAATTAACTTTACCCTCAGGATAAAATCATGCACTTTAGTCCTTTATTACATAATATACCTACTATTTTGTCCAGTGTCTTAAATATTGCGTTTCAGAATGATGCCGCGTACAGACAAATTTGCGTCTTGTGAAATTGTCTCTAATTACCTTCCCCCTGACGCCGGCGCTGTGTGCATCCAGGGGCGGCTTGTGATTGTTTTATTATTGGTAGATTTTATCTCGATGATTCTGAAGCGCGGTTATGATCCCCGGAATGACTGGAATTAATTCGCAATGCGGCGTTGAAGTCGGCGCTGTTCTGTTGTAACTGTAAGACCACTCAAGAAGTTTCTCTTTATGGGATGATAGTTTTTAACGGGTGCTTGCGATGTCGTAAGGAAATTATTATTGACTTTACTGCTGTTAAGACGTAGTTTTGCTTACATATCGCAGGTTATGGAGCTGCAAATGGAGCCGTAAAGGAACTGAGAGCTGCGTTAAATTTTACATTATGAATTTTGCTTTTAATTGGTTCAATAGTGCGCTGAAACATTGTTTGGTTTGATTTTTGTAAAGAAAACTAAACATTACTATTAAAAATACAACATATTTTTTTAAATGCTCTATAAAATCGTTACTTTGCGAATTCGCAAAATAATATTTTAGCGTGTCGTGTCCTATAATAAGACGTTACCTAAGCACATTTTGTAGGATTAATTTAACTGGTCTTATTGTTTCATCTCGTACGTTTTTTAAAATTTAACAGACCCGTCTATAAAACTATTAGTCCGGGAGCTGGCGTCAAATTTGACCGGACCATTTTAACAAAGCTGATTTTTATAATATAATTAGTTCTTAGTTCTATAATAACTAATTAAGAATTGCAGTGTTAGCTGGTCCGAAAGCGTGGCTCAAGATTTTAAGAGGCTGTGGAACTTGCAAAAAATAAAAGATTTTTAAGTGAACCAGCAAAGCTAAAATTTTGTTTAATGATAATTTACCAATTATATTTAACAAAAACATATGTTATCTGGACAAGGCAGGTGGAAAACCTTGTTAGTTGTGCAGGTGAACATTGACAGTGACAGTGTCAAAATAGTGACACATCGTTTATATCTTCTTCTACTGTTTACATAAAATGAAAACGATGTGTCACTATTTTGACATTGTCACTGTCACTGTCACTGTTCACCTGCACAGCTAACAAGGTTTTCCACTTGCCCTGTCCAGTTAACATATTTTTTTGTTAAATATAATTGGTAAAGTATCATTATACAAAATTTTAGCTTTGCTGGTTCTGATATTTTTTGAAAGTTTCGCAGGCCCTTAAATCTGCAGGCCACACGGTCGTGCCAGCTAACACTGCAATTCTTAATTAGTTATTATAGAACTAATTATATTACAAAAATCAGCTTTGCTGCAATCACCCATGAAAATTTGACGCCAGCTCTCGGACTATATATTTTGCGTAATTGTTACATAAATAATTTTTTTATTAACTGAAGAGGCCCCTCTACCTCGCAAAATCCAGCATACTTTACTAAGTAAAAGAATTATATACCTACTTAAAGGATGAGTATTAACAGTTGTGCCTTTTTAAAATTTTAAAAATAAAATTGTACATTATTATAAAAATTTCGAAAAATTCTTAATAATTTCCAATTTATGCAAACTTTACACGATTATATCTCATGAATGATAGAAATTAAGTTTTAAAATTCTAAAAAGGCACATCTGTAGATCCATTCTTTCTCTATTAAATGTTTATAAAAACATAATCTTGAAGTCAATAATAAACTATCTAACAGTTTACTCGCAACGAAAACACTTTTACAGTATGCAGCAAAGTACGAGTTTCAGACTAATGTCAGGTAGTCGTAGTAGTGGGGAAAAGAGTGGAATAGAAAAAAAAAAGTAAAATCGAGAGTATTCTAAGACGGTTTTTAACAAGAGACAAGGTTGTATTTGGGGTCATTTTTAAATTAGTGCTGTGCAAATCTGGTTTCTGTAAAAAAATAAATCTTTTTTTGGTTGTACAAATTAAAAATGTTCAAAGCAATTACTGTTTCTATCTGTCAGACATTCAAAATTGGAAATTAAAAATATGAATGTTGATTGTTGCTCGAATGAAAAAAATCTGCTCTGGCCAGCACACGACCTCTCGCCTAATTCTGCTTATTCTACTAATCTAATAAATAGTTTTACTTACATTTTAATAGTTTTATGTTCATGTAATATGTAAACGATAATGTAAACCAAGATGCAAGCAAAAGATGTCAAGTATACTGTCACTGTACTTTTACAAATTTGTAAATCTTTAAATATTGAACAAAATCACATCAATATTTGTTGACAAATATAAAAATGTCCATATGCTTATAAATTTCATTGCGATTTTATTTAATATTTACAGTTTTATAGATCTGTAGCAACTGCAGATTTGAACAGAATCCCACCATTAAATTGTAAAATACGTTAAGCTCATGCAATATCAATATTTTAAATATAAAAGTTACCTTTATCACGCTCTTATTCAACTTGGGTGTGGTACCCGCACATTTCTGACTCATCCGATATAATCACGAGTAATAAATAACAAAACAAAACATGGAAGTTTGCTTAGCATTATAATATTCCCAACAAAAACCAACGTAATTATTTATTAAAATCTATGTATCTCTTCTTTGGCGCACGTAATACTATAATATTTACCTGTTCTTTGTGAATAAAGTCTCAACCACGGCGGTATTTGCAGCTTGTGCACACGGTGCATCTTTGCGTTCGGTGTATAATTAACGTAATGAGACTTAGCGCTAGTGACGTAACGTGTACCTGAGATGTTGAGCTGCTAATGGCGTTATCTGTGTGATTAAATTGATGAAGATGATGATGATTTATCCCTCGGTGGTGCTGCAATCCAGAGAATTAGCTCACACGGAATTATGCAAAAATAGAAGAGGAGAACACTTCTCTCAATTCTTAATTTAAAGCAGAGGAGAATGCTAAGGAACTCGTATGACGTTTTGTTTTTCAAATCTGTGAAATTTAATTTGAATGATATATTTGAGCGTCTTGCTGACGAAGCTTCTCCTTTGGCACATTATAATAAACGTTCCACTATCACTAGTCGTGAAATTCAAACAGCTGTTCGTCTTTTGTTACCCGCTGAACTAGCTAAGCACGCTGTTAGTGAAAGAACAAAGGCTGTTACTAAATACACTAGTTTTTCACATGAAATTACAACAAGAACTCAAGGAATCTTTTTTAATTTTTTCCCATTTCCAATTTGCAACTTTGATGTTGCATATCAAAAACTAATTCCGGTATTTGTTTTTATATGTAGCACCATAAACTATATTTTGAAATTATTTGAAATTTTGAAAAATAATTAAACCACAAAATTTTCCATCCCCGGTTTCTAAAAAATAGTAGTAGATGTGGACTTTATTTTGTTACTAATGAATTCCTCGCGTCGAATTACATGGATGTACAAATTTTCAGCATGAAATTCCGACTGGTACAATTTTTATGAAGGGGTAAGCTCAGAGGAACCCAATCCATTTACTCAGATTTTGAAAATCTTTTATAAAAAATCTGACGTGGACACCACATGACTTCCTTGTACGCCTTGTGTGTTCATACTTTTCTTAATAACTAAAATGTAAAATAATATTAAAAATTCTTTTAACTTATTATACTAGTATACTCACAAATATATTTTAGTCATTTTATTTAAACTGCAGAAGAAGATATAAAGCATATTTTACTATTTGTCACTGTCATGTCATAATCATTTAAATTTTACGTAGTAACAAATGTTAATCGATCATGGACTACAAGATAAAGAAATACTATAAATTATAAATATATACTTTAATTATTTTTAAATGATGGCAGATACAAAAATATTTATAAAATACCGATTGTAGGTAATAATCACATAATCTTTCATTTAAAATAAAAAAAATTGTCTAAAATTAAATATTTATCGAAATATTTTTAAAAAGTACTACTTCCGGTTTGTAGACTGAAACCAAAAATAGGAGGTGCACAACTAGATGCTATAACAGTCCTAAATACAAAATTTCAACTTTCTACGTCTAACCGTATTTGAGTTATGCGACACACATACGTCCGTCCGTCCGTACGTACGTACGTACAGACGTCACGTCGAAACTAGTCATAATGGATTCAGAAAAGGTCAAAACGGATATTTCCGTCAAAATCTGAGAACCGAAATTTTTCGCGATTACAATACTTCCTTACTTCGTACAAGGAAGTAAAAATGTACCCTTAGGAATTTTTGGCTAAAATTTTGTACACTCATGTAATTTGACACGAGGAATTCATTGGTGAACAAATCAAGTTCGTGTTTTTTATTATAGTCGAGATATTGAAGGGAGTCATTTTTGGGAACCCAAAATAATTTCAAAATTTTGAAATTGTTTAAAATATTAAAATTTTTGGTAATTTGAACAAGTAAATTATATTAATTTATTACAAATATTCAACCTTGCATAAAGTTGGGTATGTACCACAGGCGTAAGTTGCTTTTATGGCTCTTGACGTTTCAAGCCATAAAAGCTTCCTTACACCCTTAATACATATATATTTTATGTATAGAAGCCGATACACTTTATGAGTATTGAACAACCATAAGTGATATTTTTAATTTGATGTACATTCTTGTACCGAGATGCAACTGTTACGAGATCTTATTTTAATAAGAGTACTACAAACAAATTAGATAATTCTTGAGAAAATAATTCCCCTGAGCTTGCCCCTTAATTTTAAAAATCCTTCATAAAAATTGTACCACTTGGAATTTTATGCTGAAAATTTGTACACCTATGTAATTCGACGCGAGGAATTCATTGGTGACAAAATCAAGTCCACATCTTCTACCATTTTTGAGAAACCGGGGGGAGGTGGAAAATTTTGTGGGTCAATTTTTTTCAAAATTTCGAACAATTTTTAAATATAGTTTTTGTTGCTACACAAACAAAGCCACAAACCAAAGCTAGCCTCTTAGATTTCAGTCTAATAGTAGTGTTCGAGAAGAACAGATCCTAAATCAGTAAAGTGTATATGGTTATGTGAAATAGATCCGTGTTGATCTGGCATGATGAGTTGAGCCGTGTGTGTCTATGATGTGTAGAGTGTGATAAGAGTAATAATTCTTTGAGTCTTACGACAAGGTTATCGCTTACAGGTATGATTGATATTTGATCTAACAGTAAGCATCATAAATACGGGAAAAGTAGGTAATCTAGTTTATTTTGTCTATGTCATTAAAATCTATTTATTTAACAACTCTTTACACAACGTCAAACAATAATACAAATTTTTTTCTAGTTTCTCTATTTAACTATTACATTTACATACAAATAAGCAATAAAAACAGCACTCCTGTGTAAAGTTGTGCAATCTGGAGTGTTTTTCAGTTTCGCAGATATGAATATGCATAACCAGAATGCATTTTAATTAATTATTTACACGGCGGTGTCACGCGGCAGGATTTACAACTCTGTGATATTTTGCACGAAACTTCAAGATATCCAGATATCCCACACGCTATAGCGGTTTAAATAAACCGGGCGAAATATCTGATATCACACACGGGCGAACAGGATAGCCAATGTTATCTTTTAATTTGAAAAAAGAATTGGGCAGAGAATAAAATCCGGGATAGGCTCATCAAGATATTCATTCATTCGTTTTAATTCTTACATTCAGCATAAATATATAATATAGACATTTACGGCAATTGTAACTTTACATCTTTACAAAGTTAAGCCTCTATGGAATATTCCAATAAAAACCCCAGGTATCCTTGAATAATAAATGATTTTATTAAAGACTAAATAACAATGAAAAGATAGAAAATTATATCATTATTTGACATTTGTAATTAAACAACTGGTTCTTCTTTTTTTCAACCGCACACTTCAATCACGCTTCAACTGTTGTTGAGCGGTCAGAATTTTCTACAGCCTCATTTCCACCAACTGTTTTAATTCTTAAGAACTATATTTAATGCATAAGTACTAAGAGCAACGCATACGAACAAAACTTTTTAAACTCCAAACATAAGGCTTAATGCACAAGCATAATGTGTCATATTTATTATTTGTTTCGAGTTGTAAATTTCTGTCTGTTTCTAAATATACATATTAGTCGTAAATAAAATATTATATAAACTGTCATTTTTGGGAAACAAAAATTTTATCAATTAGTTCAGAATAAATCTTATTTGAAGTTAGTTGGATTTGTAAGAAATTTCCTCCATTTGCTTCCCCAGGAATTCGTGCCCTCTGCGGTTAAATATTGACTCTCTCACTTAATACAATCATCAGTAAACAACCCTCAAATAACTCGCCCTCCAGCTGTTTCCAAATTCAGCCCTCAAAATCAAAATGAGGGAACCGTATTTGAACAGGCACTGGTTAGGCTTCCGTTAATTCCTACATTATTGACATTACATTGACCACGTCGAAGGCAGATTGCGACCTATGCAATAGCAGGATTTGCAGGAGACAATGGCCAGCGGCCGCCATCTTGAATTGGCAGGAACTCGGAGATTAGTTCGTCAATTAATAGAAAACACTTTTCTCTTTTTTGTCATTATTTATTTATTTTAGTAGTTGCGTAATCATTTTGTGCCAAATTTAAAATTATAATTTTATTTACAGTACAAAATATATTATATTTTAATTACAAATTTATTATTTTATGTTTGAAATAATTATGTTTAGCCTACAGGATAAATAAAATAATAATTAGTATATCAAAATAAATAAATAAAATTAATTAATACCATGCGTAGGTACGGTACAGTTGATTCAACAACAAAATTTGTAATGAGACGACTCATATTTTTGTTTGGTAACAATAATAACAAGATAAACCCTTCCATTAGACACACTATTGTATTATGAGTTGATAATTCAACACTATTGTATAATGAATCAATTATTCAACACAACTGTCATCTGGCATCACACCAAAATGTGAGGTTAAGTTCATATTTAAATGAATACAATTTTGTAAAGAAATGTTATTTAAAAGTTGTAGATAAAACGTCATATTTAACTCGCACATAATGGCTGTTATACACTCGCCTTCAGCTCGTGCATAAACTTTAATCTCCTTGAATTATAACCTACATTATTTGCTCATTAAATAATATTATACATACAACTATTAATTGGGTTAAATTATTTATTTATTATTTATTATTTACTATATATATTATTTTCACAAATTAAGGGAAGCAAATGTATAGATTTAAGCCGAAAGGCAAAATAAAGATATTTACTACTACTACTATTAATAATTGTTTAGTTTATAAAATAAATATGCAATGATAGGTTATGTTTGCTTTGATGGCTTATTTTATTTTTGAGATTTAGACTAGTAAAGACACTAAACAAAAGACTACTAAGCCTTGGTGACACATGGATTCTTTGATAATTCTTTTATGCTTCTGAAGCCTGGAAAAAAGAAGTTATCGATAAATTAGAAATTTTTATTTTCCAAGACTCATTACGATTCAATTATAATATTATTTTAATAATTTCTATTGGCTAAAATCATTTTCTGGTCAAAAAGTAAAGCAATATTTCTAACTGAACAAATTTATACATTTTGCCATTATTGTACTGCTTATAAAAATAAATCAAGTTTTTAATTTTGAGCAAAAATGAACCGTGCACTTCTTTGACCTCTTTTACTTCGTACAGTGCAAGTGATTTCAAAGGAACATTTTTGTAATTTTTATTTTTATTATGCTTCAGAAAGTATCAATAGGGTTTAGAAAGCATACATCGTACGATTCAAATTCATCCATCAAGTATAATCATTTTACAAAGAGTTCTACCCTGGATTTCCTTCATTTTACCTTAATACGTGCATAATATGAAAATGAATAAGTGCATACCCCATTGTTGCATTTTCATTCAGGATAAAATAATACCACTTTTATTCAGCGACCGATACCGGTAGTTAAATAAAGATTTATAATAATCCTTTTTGGACATGACGGGATTCAAACCTGAGTTTAGAAACCACAGTCGGTCGCGTAGCCCACTCAGCTATCCATGCAAAAATACATTCTAAACCTTGACGTACATTCATTTGGTTTATTTTATTTAAATCTTTTTATTTCAAATGTTCTTCGCCTTTGGAGTAGACTAGTCGAGTTTGATCAGGAATAAGCGAACTTACAAACGTGTCTACTACGTTTATGCTTAGTAGTGTGTTGAGTGGTAGAAATGTACGGTTGTATAGGATATTCAGTGGTGTTTTTAAATTATTTTAGTCGTGGTTTAAGGGCTGTTCAGTGGTTTAATTGTGCCATTTTGTTGTATGGTTCCAGACTTTCATGTGTGCCAAATTGAAGCAGAAATGGTTCATCCCAAGGAGGAGAAATCGAGGATTCTGCTGAATACAAGGTCAGAAAATCATCATTTATTTCTTGTATAGGTTAAGAATAAATATAAAGTGAAGTCAGTATAATTTACTCTCTGTGGTGGTTTCAAATTTGAGCGAATATAAATTTTACCTATACTAAAAAAATTAAATTTTCGGTTAAAAGGTCCAAAATATGCAGTTACATAAATGCATTTATAATAAATATAATGCAATATTTTTTAAACATGTAAAAAATATTGATATATGAACTGCAAAAATTTGTAAAAGAAATACTAATGCACAATAATACAATATTACGCAAATGCATATATAATCCGCACTCTAATTATAAGTAACTACTACTAGGTACTGGTGCATTGATAAATAATTATATGCAGATTAAGATAGCTAGATTCTTAACCGGGATAAAAAAATCGATAAATAATTTCTAGTTTTTTCTCAATGCCATTTTTATTATCAATAATTTAATCTGAATATAGAGCTTTGAATCAATAAATTATTAATTCTTAACATAGGTATTTGTATTGTTTTCAACATTTGTTCAAGGATTATTTGAGGGTTAAAATTTATTTTTTGCCTCCTAAAGTGTAAACATAAAAATCACACATCGTTGACGTCTATGGTATACCATGACTTTACCGCATATTATTCGGTAAAGAGCATCTAATTTTATTGCCTCAATAGGCTACTAAAAGGTTACTTAAATAACAAAAACGCTACTTTACATAATTTATTGTTTAATGCATCTTACTTAACCTCATATAAAAAAATCTACTGTGGCCAGCACACGATCTCTAGCCTAATTCTGCTTATTCTACTAATCTAATAAATATTTTTGCTTACATTTTAATAGTTTCATGTTCATGTAATATGTAAACGATAATGTAAACCATAATGTAAACTAAAATACAAGCAAAAGATGTCAACTGTATTCTTACTGTCATAATAATTCAAATTTTATATCATGGACAACAAGATGCCGGAATTTCAAAAAAGTGTATTATTTAAATAGTCCTACAGTTTATGAATGGTACGAAAAATTCTTTAAAAAATCTTCTGTTATATTAAATGAAACATAACATATATTATCATAAATGCATTATTTATCGAGATAATTTAAGAAAAATCATAAACCTTTTTAAGTCTATTTAATGAAAATTACCTACATTACAAATAACAAACAATAAGCATCGTCTCGACAATTTCGTTGTTATGTGTCAATTCTGCCCCATCTCGCGTCAATTGCAGTGATTTGTATGCAGTTAGACTCGGCCATGAATTATTTATAAGAAATCTCAACAGACTTGTTTATCGTCACATCGCAGATTTGTCATGAATATGTTAGTGCGGCGCTAACAGCAAAAACCTCGCGGAATATCTGCGAACGATTTACATTTCATCCAAGTGTTACACCCGCTGCCTTTGTTCCATCACGCGGATGGGAAGCGATGCGATTTCAATCATCGAATGTTTGCTAAAAATGTGTAACTGCGATGCAGTGTTCAAGTGTGAACGCTTTATAAATACGCTTAATTGCTTTCCAATCACTCAACGCAACTGCTAAATACGAGTACTCGGTACTGTTATTTTGTTAATCAACTAATTTATTTATTTATCTACGACTACTATGAAAAGTTTATGCTTTCAATTGTTAGCGTAAAGTTGATTGTTACTGCGTTACTGTAAGTATGCGGGAATCTTCTTATTTTAAAGTACCTTTCCATCCGTTTTATGCGGGATTCCAAAATTGATTATTTGGATTATTTTTATTTATTTTATGTTATCATCATCAGGTCCATCTCTTTCTTCAATTTCTAATTGCTTGTGCATCTCGGGATAAAAGTGTTCTCGTGGGGTGGCAGCTCTCGCTTCGCTCGTGTTCTCAACTCCGCACTCGTCGGAAAAACGTCACTTTTATCCCTAATTGCACAATGGTACTAATAAAAAAATGTATAAAAAAATGTTTTATCTACAACTATTAAATAATAGCTTCATTTTATATCTAACTCCAAATACAAAATGTGCCTCATATTACACAGCGTGTAATATGAAATTTCATATTCCACGTTTGATTCAACCAATAGCAAGAAAGTATTTTCTTAGAGTTGCAAGCATTTGTCTGAAATTTGTTGGTCGATGACAGATAATAAGTAGGTTATGTGTGGTTGATTGATACAACAAACCATTTAACTGCAACAAATAGTATCGTATTGTCAATTGTCGTAAAGAAGGTAAATGATATGTTCACCTCTAGAGATACGAGAAGTAGCAAAAGCGGTGTCACTAGATTTGTTGCTCATTTGTGTGTTTCTACCATTGCTAAAAACAGTAAATTTTGATATTTTTATGAATTTCACAAATTGTAGTAATTGTACATTAATTTTGTAAGTAAATAAATTATTCTAGCAAGCATTTTCTCAGAGTTGTAGTAAGCGTAATGATTGTTGCTTGTTAATCGATGACTGATGTAAGTAAGTAAGATTATACAACACCAAGTTCATTTACAAGTAGTTAGTTGCAGATAAAGTATAGTATCTGACTCGCATATAATGGTTATATGCTCGTTAAATAATATACTATTATTTAAATTCATAGATAAAACATCACTATAATTATCTCGCCATCAGCTCATGCATAAACTTTGATCTTCTTGAATTATAGGCTACATTATGTGCTCGTAAAATAATATACTATTATTTGGAATTTAAATTATGTGTTCTGTTATATTTTAAATTGTGGTTCAAATTTCAAATAACTTATCTGTAAAAATATATCTTTCACTTATTCCCATTCATGTTTGAAATAATCTCCCTCAGTAGATACGTAAAAAATATTAAAAGCCTTTCACATACGGTTTCCATTCTAATATCCATTTATATGAAGTTTTATGGTAACTATTCCTATTTCGTTTTTATGGGTGCAAATATACCCACAAACTCATTCGAAAGGTGATTGCATACAAACATTAAAGAACAAACTGCGAATTCAGTTGAGATATCTAGATATGTATATTTTATTGACTTGAAAATATTGTTACACAAGTTTTATCGTATCTAGTCTACTATATAAAGAAGGAAATATTGGCCTGTAAGCCATAAAGCGTTATCTAAAGTGTGTACTAAGTTGCCTTTATTACTTCCTTTTTGATATCATTTAATTACTATACATACGTTAAACAAATTAAAGATATCTAAATAAGCTTTTGTACACCTTTAAAAAATTATTTCAGCATTGGTTTTTATAAAGATATCTTTTAAATAAGTGATACCATAGAAAACTCTCATGTAAGTGATTTTTTTTTATCACTCTTATATTGAATAAATTGTTTATATTCGTTTTGGAACTATTATTTTATTTGTTTGAATGTTAAATACTGGACTTAAAATTGATATTCACGCACCGCGTTAATTATTAGCACTAATTTAATTAATGTAGGTATTATTATTTAATATTCAAGCATTTAGTTAATTAACAAACAAAAGGCAATGATTATTTGATCGAGCTGTTAATGTTTTATATGAGAAACTCAATAATTTAAAATTTTGTAGACCAGACAATGTGCTTTTAATTAATTTGTCAAAGTTTTGGCCTAATTGCTGTCACTTCATATAAGTACACGGACAGTTGTTGTTATAATGAGAATATCGAAACTACTAGTCATATTATAATAAAAATCTGCTGTGGCCACCACAATCCAGTGTCATTATGAACCGTAAAATACAAATACCTATAGCTCAAGTAAATAGAACACAGAGGAAGTCACCAGTAACATCCATTTTAAGCGGCCCGTTTTCCTTTTTTTCCGAATTCCTAATACTCTCGATTTTACTTTTTTTTATTCCACTCTTTTCCCCACTGTTACGGCTGCCTGAAACCAGCCCGAAACTCGTACTTTGCCGCATCCTAGCTATGCAATGTCATTTTGAAGTTGAAAATACTGTGAAAACGTTTTCGTTGCGAGTAAACTGTCAGATTATTATTTACTTCAGGATAATGTTTTTTAAAACATTTAATAGAGAATGAATGGATCTACAGATGTGCCTTTTTAAAATTTTAAAAATTAATTTCTATCATGAGATATGACCCTGTAAAATTTGTATAATATGGAATTTTTTTTGAATCTTTATAATTAGGTATGTACAATTTTGTAATCAAAATTTTAAAAAGATACATCTGTAGATCCATTCTTGCTCTATTAAATCCTTGTTGAAATAAAATTTTACCATTCTTTTACTGGTCACAAAATATACATAGTATAGTACGTTTCAACTTTATTTGCTTTACCTGAATTTTGGGTTACAAGAGGGGAGATAACAGAACAATAGAAAGTAACCGCCCTATTCTGGTTCAACAGAGTTGTATTAAGTGCAATTTAGTATATAACCATTTTTTGTGCGATACGAAACCAATGTCCACAGGCAGTACCTCTAGGGTGGTCATGGAAACCTGCTTACTGAATCAAATGTATAATTAAATTAATTAATCTATATTTCTTATTTTATGACAAATCTTATTATTAAATTTCACGTAATACATCTCTGTTGCGGCGGCTTCTTCAGAAGTTTATTTTCTATTGTTAGTGTTATCTCCCCGCTTGTAACCCAAAATTCAGGTAAAGAAAATAAAGTTGAAACGTACTATACATTTTATGGTGGATTTTAGTAGGTAGACGGTTCTCTAAAACTAGCCGTTTGCGTTGTTTGAGAACCACTGTTTGAGACGCACCTGGGCGAGTGGTCGATACGCACTGGCGGCGGCGTCGCAGCATCACGCACGTGCCCCCCCCACCTTCCCCTACTTCTTTCTCTCATCGTAAGATTAACATTTCATAGACGTGGATTAACCGCTTATCAACACCTACAGAACGCGGCCACATTTCACTCCGACTGCTCTTTATTTTCCCTCTGATCTTTTTCCTCCATTCCGCGGGGTTTTTTACCTCTGTGGAATTAATAGAATTTGTTGGGAGGTAAATTTCTTTTATAAATCATACTGGAATTCTTTTCTCCACGGTGACATTAAATTAATTGTGGTGATATTTCATTTGTGGCTTGCAAAAAATTGCTAGATAATACTCTGTTGGTTTTAATTTATTGCGGGAGGTGCGATAGTTTATCTAGCGCCGGGGCCTAAAATCTACATTTAAATTAACTTAAAGACGATGGAGGTGAACACTTAGCACAATACAGATCGTTCTTTATACATTGCAGATAATGAACTACTTACTACTTTTGAAGTAAAACGCTTTCGTATACTCTCATGAATTTATACTTTTGTTAATTTGTTAATCTTCTTACGGTAAGGGTATTTATCTATTTTCAAAGCAAAAATTTCCTCTTTGCTGTACTGTACAAATATCTGGTCTGAAACATTACAAACAGTAAATTATGTATAATGTCAATATTAATAGCAAATAGTAGGTTAGAATGTCACTTTCAAGTTAAGTAGAATAAAAATATAATACAAAATTTTAACAAGTAATAGGCTGACCTCCAGTCTTAATACAATGAAATAGTTATTTATTAATTAAAGCCTCATTCACAATACGAAATTAGTAGTTATAGTCTCTTGGTATAGTTAACGTTAGTGATTTGACATATGCATTTCACTTGTAGCGTTCACAATAACGAAATTATAGCTCAACGTAATTACAGTTAGCACAGGGATTTGCAAACTCCAAACCTGTAGTTAGTAGTTAATGATTTTCTGTATGAACAACCAATCAAAATATAGAACGAGAATTAATTTTGACATTTGATGTCTACGATGACATTAATTAAAACTTTTGTCATAGAGACATTTACAATTTTGCACCATTATAAATACTTTATGGACAAGGATTTTTAAAAAGAAAACTTTGAGTAAACCAAACATAAAATATTCCGATAAGCGTACAAACTGACACTTCTGATAATAATTTCAAAATTAGTTGGTTTTACTAAGCTACTAGAACATTTATTATGTAATTGTGAACGACAGTAGTCAAAACTAACTGATTAACTATAACTACTAATTTTACCTATTGACAATAGCTACTAATTTCGTATTGTGAATGAGGCTTAAGGGTGTAAGGAAGCTGTTTTTAGCCCTCGGCTAACGCTCGGGCTCAAAATCACGTCTCAAACCATAAAAGCAAGTTACGCCCGTGGTACATACCCAACTTCATGCACAGTTGAATAATTTGTAATTAATTACCAAAAATTACTAAATTCTTTGACTATTTCCAAGATACCAAAAAAATTATGAAAATAAACAAAAATCAAAATGTCAAAGTTGTCATTATTGAATTAAAAATTTACAAGATAATTTATGTTAAATTATTAAAATTATTTAAATAAAAAATGAGTACAACGGTACAACTAATTATAGAAAATGGTTATTTATAGAATTATTAGTAGTTTATATGAGGAAACTTGAAAATCTAAACTGTTTGCATTAATTTGACGTTTTTACCTCTCGCCTAGAGAGGTATAGGGATCGTGAAAAAATTCGATGTCGAGATTTTTGTCAATTAGCACGTTTTAGCACCTTTAGAACCTATTTTGACTATTTTCACGATGATGTCTGTGTGTGTGTGTGTGTGTGTATGAAAGTCTGTATGTACGCCTACTATAGCCTTTCGTCCCGGTTCATTATCTCAAATTGTACTGAACATAAAATTCTAATATTTTGCATTACACACTTATATATGTTAATGAAGAGCTGAAAAGATTTTGGTAAAAATCCACCAACCGGAAATGGTACTTTTCTTGTAGCACTATAACATTTTTTGCAAAAATTGTATAAAATAATGCGATTGTTACAATTTGACATACCATACATGAAAGAGGAAATTACATTGTACAATATTTAATCTTACTTGTTTCTATATCTTTAACCAATAAAGAAATATAATTTTTTTAAATATATAATTTTACCTACCACGATTTGTGAATCCCGAAATAGAAATAAAATTTAAAACAAAAATAAAATTGTCAATGTGACAGATAAACAGATGTCTGTGGTAAGGAGGTTTCTTTGTGGTGTAGGGCATGTGTAGAGTGTGGTGTAGAATTTTGAAATGTAATATAAGGAACTTACGCTGATTCACTAGAACAAGGATATTACTGATATTATGTATAGAATAATGCATTTTAAAATAATATAATGTATGATTATTTTATATTATTATATCAAATGTTATACGGTGTATTTTATTTAAATTAAAGCTTAATATTTGGTTAAATACGAGGTTAAATAATAACACTTCAATGTCAAGGTGAGAGGTATTGTAACGGCCACGTCAGATTTTTTTAATAGCACACTGCGCTATAAAGTGGTTCGTGGGCTATAAAGTGAAGTTTACGTCAATGAAATTCGTGTACAAATATCAAATTATAATATGACCGTGCATAAAACAACATTAATTTATAACCGTAGATTTAGAAAGACAGAACAAAATAAATAATTCCATTCCCATCAATGGCGCATCATTCACGGTCCAATTTGTCGTAGAATAATAAAGTAAACGGGTATAAATAAAACACCGTCACGTAGGGGGTACATCTAATGAAAGATGCAAGGGGTGGTGGACCGCAATACATTCATCTTCCCTGGCGGGGACATGCGGGGGGTGGGCTTGAAAAACGTAACCAAGGCGTTACGCTGTGCTCAGGACACACGGTGTATGCTGCGAAATTAATTAGTTGAGTGAAGAGCGTGAGAATCCAGGGGCGGAGCGACAGGGGCAGGGGAGACTCACCTGCAAATAATTTGGCGAAATTCGCCAGAGACGAGACTGGCAGGAGGGAGTTAATTGGGCAGCAGGAATGGAGGATATATCCATGCTTTCATTCCTGCAAACGTGAAGTGCACAATTACAGGAGAAATGCTGCACACATATGTTATTATTTACCTGGTTACCAGTCGTCAACTCATTGTTTGTACAGCAATATAATCACAGGGTGGATATATATACTGTGGATTTGTGGCATTTTTGTTTACCCTGTGCGAGAGAGAAAGATCACTACTGGGCCCGTGCCCATCGTTACCATTGTTTATCGTCATACTCTGAGCTGGCCCGTATTTTCTGCCTCTTTCTAAAAGGAAATCAGAAAGGCCACACTTCATCAGCCCTAGTTATGCGTCGTGGTACAAACACTAGGAAGATTTTTGTGCACTTAAGCTGAAATGTGAGCATGGCTGGATTCAATCTGAGTTGTCAGATTTATGGTGGGATTCTGTTCAAATCTGTATGTTTTACAAATTTGTAAATCTTTAAATACTGAACAAAATCACATCAATATATGTTGACAAATATAAAAATGTTCATGTGCTTATAAATTTCATTGCGATTTTGTTTAATATTTACAGTTTTATAGATTTGTAGCAACCACATATTTGAACAGAATCCCACCATTAGAGTCGATTATTTACATACACTTGATTGTAAAAAAAATCATAATAATATTATATAAATTTGTGTTTTTACGGACCCTAAAGTCATAATAAGTTAGCCAAATCTGGAAATTTATGTACGTATTTAATGATATTTTTCGTCAAGAGTTTTTAAGCCGAATGAATTAAAATTTGAAGCAAAGATCAAATTACAACATATTGTCAATTCTAACAAAACCATCTTCAAAATTTGAGGTGTGTTATACAGGGTATTTCATAACTTCGAGTACATACGTTAATGGTATATGTTGTTTGATATGCTGATTACGAATCTAAAAGATTTTTTTTTAATTGTAAATTAAGGGTTGTTTACCTAAAACATTTTATGTAGTACTGCACTGGATTCGTTTTCCTATTAAATACAAACAGTCGAAGTAGGTAATGAACATCTTAAATTACATAATACTAGTAAAATAACAAACGAAATTTAATTATTTTTAATGAAACAATAATAACTCCACCCAATGACAGTGCCTACGAATAATTTTTTACTGGGAAACATGGATAATAATTTAATTCTTTTTTATTCGTAATCAGCATATCAAACAACATATACCCTTAACGTATGTACCTGAAGTTATGAAACACCCTGTATTGTTTGGATAGTGTAATGGGAACAGGATAGAGTTACTACTGACTGAAAGGTGGTTGATAAATTCAAGATGCCTACCGTTTCTTATTTCCTACGGCCAGTAGAATCTGCTCTGTAATAAGAATAATCTCTCTCTGGTTGTGTTAGCATCCGCTTGCGTATTATTTCCACGTAACTAATAATGTTAGCGCGGGTCTGCGCGCACTTATCTACTAATGGAATCCGAATCCGGATCTGAGATTCGTGAAGACGTTCCCCAGGTACCAGCCTCGAGTTCCACTTTACCTGCCCCTAATGCCGAGTGTGAGAAGAAACATAAATACGCCGTCCACATGAAAAAATCATCTAGTGCGTCATGTAATCCACAGTTCGATTCAGTCAGGTACACAAAATCTTCTCCACGGTGTACTCACGGTATTATTTTATATCTATAACCGTGATATACTCGGATTTTTAGACAAAGAGGATACTAAAGCTATGAAAAACTGTGAATAATTTATAATCAATTTTAAGTAAATTTACTTACGTCTCTACGTTCTAATATTCAATCTGGTTTTAATCTGTATCGTTAAAAAAATAATGTGTTATGTGTCTTAAGGTTGTTGTCTAGCTAAAGACGTCGGACTGTAAAAAAGTAAACAAATTTGGCATTACCACGCCACAGAGCCATAAATGTATGAGGATCTTCTTTTCAAAACGCAATTTCTAAAAAAAATATCATTTTTGAGTTATATACGGCATTGCCATCGGGTGGCATCAAGCAGTGTATTGTCATCAAAATGTATGTTCAAAACGAGTTTTATTAGCTCAAAAAATGCGATTGAATTTAGAATTTATTTTCAAAACGCAATTTCTGAAAAAAAATTATTTTCAAAAGGCAATTTCAGCAAATCGGTGATGTTCTATGCCTTAGAACAATGGGATTTTGACATTTTTGCGTTTTTGTTTTAGTAATTGTGTATTAATTAATTAATGAATTAATTAATTTAACAGGTATATTTAGGGAATTCTCCTTTCATTACCAATACTTCAATTTAATAGCTTAACTTTATAGTATTAGTGAGGAAATAAGTTTTACGTTTGAAATGTCATTTAAATTGAAATAACGTTGCATTTTTGATACTACATAACATAACCTAGATACTTCGATAAATTGATTTTAAAATTATATATCTGACGGTTCCCTTTAAAATTTAATACAATCTTCTTCTATATTCAATTAATTCTGTGCTAGTTTTTCGTTAAAATCTGTCGTCTTGTTTATAATTATTAGTCAAGTCCTGTGTTTGCAATGTGAAAAAGGTATATTTTACAGCCTCATAATTGCCAAACGAAACTGACAATTGTCATGATCATTTATATTAAAGTATAGTGTCATATAAATGCCCTATAAAATTTTTATTTATTTTTGTCTTCATCGATTTTCCTAAACCACAACTTTAATTCTACTGTTTGTACATTGGAATCCACTTTGTATAAAAATAGATGAAGTGATTCAATCTCACTAATTCGCGGTTTTTGCTGTATTTCTGTGGCATTTTTCTATTGTAAACACAAATTTAGCGACACCTTTAACCGTGGACAAAAGCTCGTTGCGTTCAAATTCATTTCGCAGCAGAACAAGCATCATTTACTGCACAATGAGGACATATTTCTCACAAAATGCCTCGTAACATCGTAACGTAAACCATTGAACGAACTGGTGCACTGTGCATTATGCATCTGTAGTATCTGTTGCCAGTGGCGTAACCCTGAACATTTCCCACTGCGAATTTCAAATTTTATATGAAATTATACATTCAGGTGTAAATAAATCGGATAATTTATAAAATTGAAAAATTACTCGAAATATCTGTCATACAACATAAATTCTTCTTCTTACATAACCGACGTTTCGGTTTACAATTAAACCTTCTTCAGGGTTGGTAAGATCTTACAAAAAAAATTCGTTAACAAACATTCAGTTGGCAAACTTCGTACATAAGAATAAAACAAACACATCCAATTACTCTCAAAATTAACTACGGAATTCACTCATATATAAATGTTGCTAATCAAAGGAGATAAATATATTCTTACATGCTCGAAGTTTAAATATTTTAAAATCTGTCAATATTGTATGTCAAAATATTTTTATTTTGTCTGTATAGTGTACACGTGTATTGACAATGAGGGACTAATTACCCTCTTTGAACTAAAAAAATTATACTTTCTTTCAAATATACAAAATTTCATAAATATTAATGAAATATGTAGGTACATCCTACTGAGATTTCATATCACAGACTTATTAATTTGAATATATTATTTTTCTTCAATTTACAAATTATAATCTACTGAAATCTTAGGCCGCCAAAATTACTTTCCCGGCCCAGTTGGTAATAGCAATAGCCCATCCTGTATTGTACATATTTACCTGTTTCTGTGATCTAAAAGAAATATTTTTAATAAAAAAAATTATTTAAAATAGTGACAGATAAAGCCTCATTCACATAAGCATTTAGTTTTAAGGTTTACATTTATGTTTACCTTATTCATTCACTAAATATACGAGCATTCACATTTCCTACTTTCAAGCACTGTGAATGTTCGTATTTAGTTACATGAATTTAAACTTTCTTAAACGTAAACATAAATGTAAACCTTAAAACTAAATGCTTATGTGAATGAGGCTTAAAGTATAGGATTCTACTTTGAATTAATATGACAGTTGGATCGCATCCACCTAAATTTTATGTTTTCCTTAAATGAACAATATCGAATCAAAATTAAATTGTCTACGTAAAAATAACATTGCTGTCATAAGTTTGAGTCGATATTTTTTATGTAAGTGACACATAAAATTTAAGTGGACGCGATGCAAATGACCATTAAATATATAAACTTTTTTTGGAATGATTATGATCTATTGTGGCTAATGTTGTAAACTGAATATTTAATTTAGTTCCTTGTGCCGCCACTGCAGTGCATTTGTATGCATCACGTGGGCTGCGACCTGGGTCAGTATCGAAGCAGGAGACATTCTGTGAACTAATAGCCGAGGAATGATCAGGAAAAAAAAACATTAAATTACGACCGTCTCTGGAATTCTAATGACCGCTTGTAAGGAGTGTAACTGCCTCAAAGGATTAATTCCGTGCGTCAAGTTACGCTGATATCCTTCTAAAACGAAAATAGGAAATTTAGGAAATTATGTATAAACTGTTTTTAATCTGATCAGCGAATCGTAAACACGCGAAACGGCAATTTTTTATTTTCTGGCTAATTTTACTCGGTTATAAAAGACTTTGTACATAGAAACTTGTCTTTGAACGAATTAATCTGTTTTGCATAAAATTACTAAATGCCATCAACGTTAAAACGAACGTGGTAGCTTTCAGGAACACCATTTTTATTTTAAAACGTCTTTGACATTTATTAAGTCGACATTAAATTTAAAAACAGTTAATTAATCTTATATATTATTAAATGAATGAATGAATAGATTATTCATTTCTTATTCGTAGGTATACACTCTGGTTTGAATAATATTTAATAATATTTAAATTAAAATAGAAAATTCAAGCTCTTAGGGTAGTTGCTTCTTGTCTTGCTTATACTACAGTATATAATTATTGCCATAGCATATATTTTTTGATCTGATATTACCTATATACACAGATTGTGTAAAAATAGTTGAAAGTTAAGAGCCTAATGTAGTGAAGTTGCGCGCAGCAAAAACATGCTTTTGAATAGGGATTGAAATTGAGACTAATTTTGATCGGATCGATTTAATTTTTTTTTTCATTTAAAGGTAAAGATGAACTCCGAATCCGCTTAGTGTTGAAATTTTAGTTTTATTTTTTGTTTCACTTTTACAATGCCATAAACTTGTCATAATTTGCCTTACTTCTTTTAACTGTTACTCAGTATATCAACAAAAATTGCAAATTTCAACACTAGACGGATCTATATTGAACTTTTATCTTTCAAATGAACCCATATTTTTGATGATACGTTCAAATGTAGTAGGTACCAATTTTTCCCTATTGTTGCCTTTGTTCGACACTCTAAGTCTGTATAAATCTATCCTTTTCTCGCAGACAGCTACATTCGGGCCTTAATACCAAACACTATAACAAAGGAATTTTGTATTTTTTTCTGTAGAAATATTTTTCTTTTTCACAGTCTGAAAGGTGATATTTGACGAAATTTGTGAAGTCTGGCATACGGCAATGTGTACTTACGTTCACAACACCAAACAGTGACGTGTACGTAAATACATAGTAAAAAATATTAGATTTGCTGCCGAGGCTAGAGTTTCATAGACAAGGCGCAGCCGAGGCTATGAATCTAGCTTAGGCAGCATATCTGTATTTTTGCCATGTTAAACACATTATTTTTTCGGCGGTTGTTATTAATTAATATTAATTTAGTGATTATTTTAAATATTTGGATAGATATCGCAATCAAATTATGTTGTTATGCGTATGTTAACAGTTGCTATGAAAAAACAAAATAGGTTAGGTATGTTGATTAATTTTATAAATGTCAAATTTGTAGATTCACCATAGTCACAATTACTTTTGCTGCCTAGGCTTTTTTTACTAAAGTGACACTTTGCTGACTGTCAGCTGTCAAAAAACAGCACTTTTAATGTCAATCGCCGATCAAAATATTTGTTCAACTTGAAATGAAGTCTTGTTTTACACGCAATAAATTCTTCACTGCTTTCAAAACCAGTTTACAAAGCGCAATTCCTGCAAAATAAGTGCTGTGAAACCACCCGACCCAATATTAATTTCGAGAGTGGCACTAACTCAATTTTTCCTGCTAAAATATTAACCAAAATCACAATAATCTCCCTGCGGCGAGATCGAATAAAGCGCCAAACATTTGCAGGAAACAATCAGAGAAATCATTTATAAATTTTTAACGAAACTGCAGCGCCTCCCCGAGGATTGCCGAGCACTTACGAGCGCTTCCGAGTTGAGAGTTCTGGAAATGAATTTCAAGATAATATTTCATAATAAAATAACTCGCTCCGGGGAATTCCCGCGCACCTAAAACAAATCGTAACGAAGTTAGCGGCAAATCTGAAAAATACGTTTGTGTCTCTAGCGGCCACCGCTGGAACTACAAGCCGGATAATTGGGTCACATGACAGAGGGGGGGGGGAAACCCTGAGGCGGCAAATTATATATAAGAGTTTTTGTCAGAAATGATGATTTAATGGAAAAAAGTTAGACAGATAAAGAAAGTTTGGGCTTGGTTTTATTTCGTCTTTCTTTAATTTTAATGGCTTATGGATTTAATTTAACGGACATGTTAGTTGTTACGTTACTCGAATTATTAACCATCCCACAAGAAACAAACTTTTTATTAATTGTTTTTTCTTACCTTTTACCGAAAAACAATTTGTCTTGTGAAAATGTATAATATCAAACATCAAATAGGGTACGTGTTCAAAACTAGAATATTTATTAATACTTATAGAAAATTAAATGAATCATAAAACAAGCTAAACTTCATGCTTAAGAAAACTTTTATACAAAAAAAAAAGACAATTCATGTCATATCTAGAATCGCTTCGCTCGTGTTCTAATCTCGAGCAACATGTGTAACAAGGTCGTAGCGAGGTTATGTTTCTTGGAAGGGCCAAATATTTCGTAAGAAGGGCACATTGTTGTTGTTCGAGGAAAGAAAATGTGCCGGAGGCGAATTTTTTTTCGCTCAAGGTCAAATGCCTTTATAATTGAAAATTACATTTTTTCAAAGGATTTGAAACTGCGTGGCTTTTTACCTATTTCATGTGGAAGAATAAATAATTGTCGGATAACAGAAGCACAGACGTTTCGGCACACAACTGTACCATCATCAGGGAAAAGTAAAATTATTGGTGGTACAGTTGTTTGCCGAAACGTCGGATTTGTAAATAAACATTATAATTTTGGACTGCATTTCGCTCAACATCCACCTTCCATTATCCTACAACAGTCGATAAATTGAATTTTCTCACTTTGAAAAATAAATTTTGTTTTCTAAAAGTTTCTGTGCTTCTGTTATCCGACAATTATTTATTCTTCCACGTGAAATAGGTAAAAAGCCACGCAGTTTCAAATCCCTTGAAAAATGTAACTTTCAATTATAAAGGCGTTTGACCTTGAGCGAAAAAAATTATCGCCTCCGGCGCATATCTACCAGTTGTCGAAGCACGCCTCTGATTCGAAGATTTAATTCGTATTTCATCGGATTTTTTTTCCAATAAATAATATAATATTAATTTTTCAAGATTTTTGTCTGTAAAATTATGAAAGTACTTTTCAGCTCCAGGGAGGGCAAATGTTTTTACAGGCTACCTGTCTCCCCCTGGCTACGGTCCTGATGTGTAAAAGACACTAATTTTACGAAAATGTATCATAAACTACGATTATAAAACAGCAACATTTTTTCCTGGGCTCAAAAATAGAACTAAAATTAAAGGTTCTAATAGCCACGCACAAAATAATCTAATAAACTTAAACTAAAACATCTTCCACTATTTTCAAGTAATTGATTTTTGATTGAACGTCCCCTTGCTTGTATCCACACCAAATCACTCACACGTCTCTCTGTCATCTCGTCCTTTATTTCACTTTCCTGCTTCGCTGCGATTCATTGTCCTGCGTCCTGCGAGTACAACTGTCCTGCCGGCGAAACATGGACAGTTTTCAGGTCTTATATTATCTACGAATGAACCGCAGGACTTCAGAGATCCTGCTTGAGGTCCTGACACTCACCGCCCATTGTTGTTATGTTTCACAAGGATCAGGGTGGCTGTGATGGGGACGAAGGCTGGATAACAGATGATAAACAGGAGAGAGGGAATTTATCTTCAGGAATTGTTACTGAAAATCTGCATGGTACTTGTTGTAGGCCATGATTACTTTTAATACAATTTTTATTAATATTTAAGAAGGATAATTAAATTTATTATGGATAGTATATCCATGGTATGTTTAAAAATATCTTATTCTTGTACTTTAATGGCCATTTGCACGAGTTCGGGTTAAAACTGATGGTTAGCTGACAATAGGTTAACCTTAACTACTGGTTAAATTTTATTTGCATTGCACAGCATAATTTTAGGTCATAGTTAAGTAAATCTATAAATATTAGAACTATTTATTTTAGATCAATAAATGAATGATATTCTAGTAATGTTTTAAAGAAATATAGTGAATTTTGCAATATTTTTTATGTGTAGCTGTTAGAATCGTTTTATTCTGTCGGAATTCTGTATACAAATACAAAATGTTATCAATTTTAAATATAATTCAGTTTGGTTTGACATATAATTATTGACAGATGAAAATGACATTTCTATAACAAGTAAGTTTATGAGTTTATATAATTGCAATAATTTATCTTCAATGTTATATGATGTCATAGAAATATTCTATAATTGATTATGGTGCTACTTTAGAGAAAAAAAGTTATAAAGAAATAGTATAAAATTTGGCATAAAATTCGTAGGTATAAAGTGACATTTTATTTCATCGACGAGCAAAAAGGACAAACAATAATAGCGATGGACATTTAATTTGAACATATTTAATGTGTATAACATTATTTTGTTATCATTATTGTGTGTATCAATATATAAGATACTTCAGTTCAGTCTAAAACTAATTTGTTAAACGTAATCTAGCAAATAAAATCATAAATATGATTAGCTCATTTTATCTATTCGTCCTGGTCCTGGTAATCTGCGCAATATAAGTAAAAAATATCAAATATCTCGACATTATCGTCAAAATTTGTAGGTTAACTTCTAGTTATTCACTTAAACCCTACAGAATCCACTAGTTAAAATTAATTAAAAATTAGACTGTTTAACCACTAGTTAAGAACCTGTGCATCGAAGTTTACAACATAACCAACACTTTAACTACAGGTTAGCGCTAAACCGAAGTGGTGCAAATGGCCATAAGTGATATTACGTAAGACTATCCTAGCCACATCCTGAGTACGATCAAAAATTATATACTCAATACAAACATCTCAGAGAATTATATGGGATCAAATATTCTAAAATCATGTATTTTTATTTTTTTTAAATAGGTACTTTTATACTCATTTACTTATTTCCAATCTTTACTGTTCATTAATTATCAACAATTAGGTACTTCTGTAAAGTCATTACATTACTCATATTTGTATTTATTTACTTAATTCTAACAAAACTTTATATATTTGAGCAACTTAGATGATTACCTACCTCATCATGGGTTTTTTCGAAAATTTTGTCTTATCTTTTTACTTCCTTGTACGAAGTAAGGAAGTATTGTAATCGCGAAAAATTTCGGTTCTCAGATTTTGACGGAAATATCCGTTTTGACCTTTTCTGAATCCATTATGACTAGTTTCGACGTGACGTCTGTACGTACGTACGGACGGACGGACGGACGTATGTGTGTCGCATAACTCAAATACGGTTAGACGTAGAAAGTTGAAATTTTGTATTTAGGACTGTTATAGCATCTAGTTGTGCACCTCCTATTTTTGGTTTCAGTCTACAAACCGGAAGTAGTACTTTTTAAAAATATTTCGATAAATATTTAATTTTAGACAATTTTTTTTATTTTAAATGAAAGATTATGTGATTATTACCTGCAATCGGTATTTTATAAATATTTTTGTATCTGCTATCATTTAAAAATAATTAAAGTATATATTTATAATTTATAGTATTTCGGTATCTTGTAGTCCATGATCGATTAACATTTGTTACTACGTAAAATTTAAATGATTATGACATGACAGTGACAATAGTAAAATATGCTTTATATCTTCTTCTGCAGTTTAAATAAAATGACTAAAATATATTTGTGAGTATACTAGTATAATAAGTTAAAAGAATTTTTAATATTATTTTACATTTTAGTTATTAAGAAAAGTATGAACACACAAGGCGTACAAGGAAGTCATGTGGTGTCCACGTCAGATTTTTTATCTTTATCTTATCTTACATAACCATAAAACAAATTATCTATTATTTTATCTAGTTGAATTTAATCAAAAGGTTATTTTTATCTTATCTAGACAATTTTTACCATTATCTTACCCAATACTGCAAGTGTGATATTAACATCTATGCTACATTGTGGGGACTGAATTTTGTTAACTTTGGCAAGTCCGGTCTGAAGGCCAGGGTTGTTCACGTAGTCTACGGACGTAGATTACGTGTAATTTTACGCGTAGACAAACACGTAAGCTACGTATGCAGTATCTGTGTAAACAATAAACTAGTGTAGACAATGTAGACAAAGAACAAATATCACCGAAAACTAATAAAATTATAGGTTAGATTTTCTGAAAATTGAATTATTTACATACTTTACGCAAAGTCTACATTGTCTATATTTTACATAGTTTACGCAAACTTTATGGGTAGACGTAGATAATAATACTTTACGCGTAGATGAACAACCCTGCTGAAGGCTGAATTACATTATACTTATTTCGTCTAGATTCTAGTTCGAGATGCATCCGAGAAGTCCCTAGCCATTTCTAGTATAATTTAAATCAGAAATTCCCATCCGAGTTCCGTTCGATTTCCATACTTTTTTCTAGTATAGAAATATTACACTATTTTTTTTTTGTTTATGCATGCTCAGTTCAGTGTGCAGTCAGTTTGACCAACCTTTAAAAGTTTTGGCTTGGAAAAAATCGAATATGAATAGTTCGGAAACAAAGTATGAAACTCGAACGAATCTCGGATGAAAATTGCAGCACAAATCTAGTATGGATCTAGACGAAAAAATTATAAAGTAATAATTACTGAATTGATAGAATATAAGATTCTGCTCACGCTGTAAAAAATCTTCCGTCAGTATACATCTTTGATGGAATTAGCAGACAATCGAGTGTTGAAGCCGAGAATATTACTGTTGAAGGAGTAGATTTATCAGATGGTCTTATTAATGTATCGTCGTATTTCATATCACCCTTGCTCCCTGTGCCCTTCCTTTCATCCAGAACCAAAGACTAATCGAATTAGCTGACGTTGCTTCATTTGATACGAGATATCAAATATCGTGAGTCGGCGGAGCTACATTTATACATAATACGCACAGATATATTCCCTCAGATTTATACGAACAGAATAAAATTACATTCAAAGGGACGGGAGAAGCGCAAGATCAATGTTCTACGCGCTAATTAATTTACTACAAGTCTTGTTGTACTTGTTTCAGCGCTACTCATATTCAATTCCCTACACAGTTCGGTTCATTAAGCCCTGTTCACACAAGGACTCTTTAAGGATTCTTTCAGATTTTGAATTTTGAGAACCGTAATCCTGATGAAAATTGAATGTATCATGAGTCTTGTTCTAGTTAACTGATAGTTTAATACAATAAGCTTTTTTCATGATTCAGAAACATAAAAGGATCCTGAATGAATCCATGTGTGGACAGAACTTTAATACCTACATGTTAAATTTGTAATTTGCAACAAAAAATATCATTGCCCACTAGTGCTTTGATCAAAATTATACCCACTAGTGGGTAAACTGTTACTTTGCTTGTTGGAAGTCACCATAGTAACGATGTTTTAAGTGGGAACTTAATATTTTTAAAATATTTAACCAGTTACTAAAAGGTATTGGATAAAACGTTATACTTCACACGTGCGCAAAAAGGAATGACCCACTCCAGAAAATTATCTCACTCAGCCTTCGGTCTCATGAGTTAAGATTTCTCTCGTGGGTAATTCCTTACTTTGCCCACTTGTAAAGTAAATAACTATTACTTGTTACTCACTTGTAAACGGCATTAAATCAATACCTTTATTACTGGAAACGAATCATTATTAGTTACTAACCTGTAAAATTTACACCTGACTTGTAAAAATTTTACAAGTTAGTAGCTATTCATATGTTCATAATAAATGAGTCACATTGCCACAGTAATATTTCTTACAAAACAGTTGTGTGTAAATTTTTTAATTTTTATTCTGGTTTACAAATGAGTAACAAGTAAAATATTGTGCAATACACGTCAGGAGGTGACAGGCTCCTTCTTTCAGTAGTAAGAACTGTTTTATCTTGCTAGTAATGTAATATACTATTGTATACCTCAAAATTTGTAATATTAGTAAGAGCAATATTCTGTTTTTTTTGTTAAATTGTTAATTGTGTTAAATAATATTTTTCTAAAAAATAATCTTTGAGAAAACTATTGGAAATATAATCCATTAGCTTTTTTAAATCTTATAAACTTGATTTAAATTTATAAGATAAGGACTTGATAAATCTATAAAATAATATAATATTCAACGAGAGTTGAACGATAAGAATTTTAATGTCAGAAATATTTTCCATACTTAAATTAAACTTGAAATAGAACACAACACTATCTAATACATAAATGTACTCACACACAGACATCATCTCGAATATATAATTCACGTGTCACGTCACGTGACACATATATGACTAATTTGATTGGCTAAAATAGGGCAGTAAGAGGCTATCAAATCGATGATATTTTTATCACCGCTGTTACATGTCAACTGTTTCTGTCAATTAATTTCCTACTGTCAGTTTCATATTTAAATATTGCTGTTTGTCAAAAATAAGACTTAAATTGAATGGACCTGATTATATTCGGTGGGGAAATGCCAGTGAAAACGAAATTGAGAAAGGTAAATAGAATTTAAAACGTTTTTGACAGCTATTGAAAAAATATAACCAAACATTTTGGACTCATTCATTATTATATAACTCGGGCTATGATTAATCATAGGTGATAGCATTCGTTAGTCTTCAGAAAATTGAACTCGTGCTACACACTCGATCAATGATAAATCATAGCACTTGTTATATTACCCCCGAAAATACTTTTTTCGTATTCTATGGATCCTAAAATGTGCTTATCCACTAAAAACTCTCGGAAATTTTGACCCATCACAATACCTCCCTTATAGAATATGAGGCGGGAGGTAAAAACCGTTAATTACATGTTAATTAACCTTGCTTAAATTTTATGACTGAAACCCAGTAATTTTCCTGCTTCAAATAATATCATCTATTTCCGATATTGTAGGATTTTTGTTTTCGATTCTGTAATTCGTGTTGGCTGTTTGTGTGATTAATCCTAATTAGAGTTGGGCATTGAATGCCACGGTATCGGTTCTTCGGCTCGCAATTCCAGAGGAAATCTAAGGAGAATCTCTAGAGGTCGCGGCACAAGTAGCGATAATTACTAGCCGCATAAGTGTAGGGAGCGCCGTAATCCCCAAACTCCAAAGGATATTTTCCACATTAACGGTTGAAGGGTAAATCTCCGCGGAACGCCTAAACTTTTTACCCCAAACTTCGCGCACTTACAAATTTCGATCACAAACTTTTCAATGCCATAAACTTTAAAAACAGGTGTTATACTTTTACGCTTGGTTTTAAACATGGCAAGGGTTTACCATCGTTGACAACAAATTCAAATTCCGAAGAGCTGGGACGTTAACTTTTACTTTTTCAGTTTTCGATTTGGGATCCGGCGAACTACAATTCGATAAACATTGCTGCTGCTCCCACGGGCAAACGGCTTTTTGTTATTCATTACAAATAGAATTTCCCACACCGTAGGTCAGAACTTTCCCGAAAAATATTTGCATACGTCCTTACATTGCACTGTTCAAAAATATATACCAACAAAGAATGAATTTTCTTTTCAAAATCGAACTGTTCACAATGTATAGTATTTTTCAACTTCATTTGCCTTACCTGAATACTCGGTTACAAGAGGGGTAATAACACTAAAGGCGGGTTTACATTGGTCGTGTAAATTTTAGTTAGTTACTAGTACTATTAGCTCGCCAGACCGCAACTCATCCAATGTAGCCAACAGAAGCTAGTACTAGTACTAGTACTAGTACTAGTAGTTGGGGTAGTGAAGTAACTAACCTCCCGGGTTAGCTACTCACCTACTAGCCTTTCCCTTCCACATACATTCTGCACTATCCACTACACTCATCTCTGCACTATACCAATGTAAACAGTCACTAGTGATTAGGGATATACTAGTGTGTTTTGACGTCTCATTTTTAAGAGCATTGTTTTATAGTTAAATTCTGTAATTTTACTTTATTAAAATGAAGAAGTGGTCTGAATCGGAGACAATAAAATTGTAGAACTATATTTTTTCTTCCTCGATCTCCCTATTGATTTCTTTTATTACGCATTCCGAAACTTGTAAATACAGCTTTACTTTATTTCGTTTAATAATAGATTTTGTACGAGATGATATACAACCATGAAAATAATTCATTTTGTCACCTACAGAACAACTTGTACTGGTACTAGAACTATAGCTAATCGTCTAAATTGTATTTCTAGTGTAAACACCTACTAGCCTAGCGCTTAGTTGAGTATACTAGTATAGCCCGCTACTTGTACCATTAACTGTCTCAGTTACTTCTCCGATGTAAACGCGCCTTAACAGAAAGTAACCTTCTGAAAAAGCCCTCCTATTCTAGCTCCACAGAGTTATATGAAGTGAATTTTAATATTTATTATGTTGTAGGTATAATTTTTTTCCTGTGCATAATTTTAAATATATTTTATCTCTTGCCTTATATTCTATAAGAGAGAGGTATTGTGACGGGTCAAAATTTTCGTGTGTGAGTTTTTGAGAATACGAATTAAATACCTTCGAGATGATGTCCGTGTATGCGTGTGTGTGTGTGTTTGTTCGTTAGGCCGTATGTTACAATTTTTTCGTCAACGATAACTCAAAAAGTTGCAAACATAATATAACAACCAAATTTTATATTTGAGGTTTTAATACGAACCTTAAGAACCCAGTAAATTTTGGATACAAGCCACAAACCGGAAGTAGTATTTTTTTAATATAATTTAGAGTTTAAAATTTCAGTATCTTGTCAAAATGTCCATGATTGTTAAACATTTGTTACTACGTTCTATTTAAATGACAGTGACTGTAGTTACAATAGTGACACATCGTTCATATTTTCTTCTGCAGTTTACATCAAATTACTAAAATATTATGAGTACCTATATATTTGTATAGTAAAAAGAGTAGAGTATGGCGAGAGGTGCTGGCAACATCAAATTTTTTTGTGAGGTAATACCCTCACACAAATTTTTCGCAACCTTTTTTTTTTATTATATTTTATTTCAAAATTGGAACTAGTCCAGTCAGGAGAGGTTTTGACTGAAGACTAATACATATCCAAGTGAAATTTGGCATGCGAGTAGTTAAAAACATACAGAAACAAAACAAAAATTCGCTCCACCTCGGAATGCTCCACTTCCCACAAAATATTTAAGTTGAAACTCAAAATTTTCTTGTAACGCATTTTCCTCGAAAACTATCAAAGGTTTTGGAAAACGGTTTTGACAGGATGAAAGCTGAGGAAATTTGCTATCAAAATGGTAATTGAAATTTTTTTCATAAGTAGCACCGTGTAGGCACCAGCCGTTTAATAATCGAATGACTTGAGAATTTTCTGTATAGTAGGCGCTACATTGCGAATGACGTAATAAATTGGCCGCTACAGAATGAATGTGGTATAACTTCGTTAAAGAACATCATTTTGGAAAGATAAAAATTGCATTTTATTCGTCGAGGCTTCCACTTTCAATTGCACTAATAACATTTGAATTTCCGAACCCTATATGAAGCACTCTGAACCGCGAACCGAACTTGAACCATTATATTGTGCGGTTCGATTCCCTTAAAATGTACCTGACCAGTAGTCACATAACCCACTCGGCTATCTTTGACCGTCTCGTGTGAACAGTATTAATAATTTCTGCTGTATCTGTTGCATTTATCAGTGTAGCGGGCGAGGAAAAATTGCGTTGTTGTCAGAAGGAAATATGATTGCATGTTCTGTAATTAACATGCATGAATTCAGGAATGCATTACTCGGATATTGCACGTTACACGAAGGATACAACATTGAGATATCGCGCGTGACTTATTGCTTTTAATACTTGCGGTTATTTTTTACCCCGTTCTGCTTCAACACTTTACTTACCGGCGGCGCATTTTAATGGCCTCATTCTTCAGGAAAAATATCCTGCGAAAGTACGATAAGCGTTCTTTAGTGTTATTAATTAAGAAACTTATAATTTTAACTTTAGTTACAATCACGCCTTCTAATCAACGCAATCTGAAGACCAATAGTTCTAAAAAAATTAATACAGTTTTCAGAATTTAAAATATCTGATGTGGCCAACACAAAACCTCCCGCCATACCCTACTCTTTTTAATACTATACAAATTATAGGTACTTACAAATATATTTGAGTCATTAGTCAACTGTAGAACTGTAGAAGAAGATATAAATGATGTATCCAAGGAGGGATGTATCACTATTGGCACTGTCACTCTGACACTGTCATAATTAATTAAATTTTTCGTAGTAATGATTAAACAATCATGGTTCATGGATAACATGATACTGCAGTGTCATACAATAAATTATAAATAATACTTCAATTCCTGAAGTACTATGGCAGAACAATTTACAAAATGCTAATAATTGTATAATAATTTATATAATCTTTCATTTAAAATAAAAAATATTGAGATAAATTAATTATTTATCAAAATATTTAAGAAAAATACTACTTCCGGTTTGGCGATTACTTCCAAAAATAACTGGGTTCTTAAAATTTGTATAACAACGTTATATTCAAAATTTGGTTGTTAAATGTTTGTAACTTTTTGAGTTACAGAAGACGGAAAAAATGTTATATACAATCTAACATAAACACACACACACACACACACACCTATACACCTACACACACATACACACATACATACACACACAGACATCATCTGCAAAATACTTTATTCGTATTCTATGGATCCTAAAAGTGCTTATCCACAAAAAAACTCTCTTATAGAATATGAGACGGTAGGTAAAAACAACAAAAGATTTATGCAAAAATACTATGCACAAACTGTCATGAATACCCGTGAGTATCCGGCTGGCAATCGCACAGTACGTAAAATTATCCCACGTAAATTGGACAAAAACCGTAACAAAATTTTGTTTCATGACCTGTGGCATTAAGATTGTGAACAGAACATTTTTGTAAGGCTGACGCAAATTGGATAAACTGCCTTAGGCAAAGCTGAATTTAAATATAACATTTATTTTTTTGCTTGTATCGCATTTGCACTCAAGATTTTTATATCGGTTTATAAAAGAAATTACATTTTTGTGCTGTGATTATTTTTTAAAATATTAAAAGTTCTGGTACACACCACAAACAACCATGGATGTAAAATATTGTTTTGCCTCCTGAACTGTAAACATAACAATCACACATCGTTGACGTCTATGGTAGTTTTTTCCGCATATTGTTAGTTAATGCGAACCGATTTTTATTTCTTTAATAGGCCATTATATAAAATGGTAACTTTAAAATGAACCTACAAAAAACGCTACTGTTCACAATTTATTGTTTAATATAGTCTCAAATAAATAAAACAGATTAATTATAAATGTGAAATTTACTGGCGATATCTCAGAGCAGTTGTTTCAAGGCTACTAGACTTACGAAAGTTTTAGTGCAATAGTAAAAAGTATCTCACTTAACCTCATAGAAAATACGATGTTTTAAATAAATAGGTATGTCGGCCAAAAAATATAATACATAATGTGTGCGTTAAGGATTTGTACATTGCTCTGTTTTATTAAAGCACTCCGCTTCGCGTCTTACTTTAATATAGAACCTCGCTTTGTAAAATTAACTCTACCGCACTTATAATGTTTAATGTTTATAACTATTATGTGGGTACTCATGATTTTTTTTGTGAAAAGACGTAATCAATGAGTGGTCCACAAAAATACAAATAAAAATAAAATCTCACAGCAGTTGTTTTAAGGCTACTTGACAAAAGAAAATATTAGTGCAAATGTCAAACGAATCTCACTTAACCTCATAGAAAATACGATGTTTTAAATAAATAGATATGTCGGCCAAAAAAATATAATATATAAAATGTGTGCGTTAGGTATTTGTACATTGCTCGGTTTTATTAAAGCACTCCGCTTCGCGTCGTACTTTAATATAGAACCTCGCGTTGTAAAATATAACCTACCGCACTTATAATGTAAATAACTATTACTTGGGTACCTACTCATGTTTTTTTTTAAAAGACGTTATAAATGAGTGGTTCACAAAAACTACAAATACAATGACCTCTCCATAACCTTACCTCCTGTGTTACATTCTCAGTAACTACATTACCAACTAACATCAACAGCAAGATAGCAGCATGTCTGCGGTGATAACAATAAGCATCGCAGCATCAGAATGAATCAGACTAAACACAAACATCGAACAGAGGACATAGTGTTAGCCAAACACTGAACACTGAACACTAAACACTAAACACACAGCACTCGCGTCGCGGCGCCGACGCCCGCATGTTTCATTAACCGACGGAAGTTCCGGTTATGCAGTGGCTACAACCGCAATGCGAGAGTGGAGTGACATTCGTACTAACTTTTACATCTGTCAAGCCTTCTACCCAACTTGGGTGTGATGGCAGTACATACTGCGTACATACATTATTTACATAATTGTAAATAATGATTATCCAACACTTCTAAATAAAAGCATCATAACTATGGCGATTTTAAACAAGCAAAGTAACAAATTACCTACAAGTGACTTTGATAAAAATTATACCCACTTGTGGGTAAATTGTTACTTTGCTTGTTGGAACTCACCATAGAAACGATGTTTTAGGTTAAAACTTAATATTTTAAAAATATTTAAGCAGTTATTAAGAGGTGTTGGATAAAACGTTATACTTCACACGTGGGCAAAAAGGAATAACCCACTCGAGAAAATTATCTCACTCAGCCTTCGGCCTCGTGAGTTACGATTTCCCTCGTGGGTAATTCCTTACTTTGCCCACTTGTAAAGTAAATAACTTTTATCTACGACTAAAACTGAAACACTTGAAGTTCGTGAAATTTCGCCCATTTCCAAACCGCCATAACTCGGCGTATTTTCAATCGATTTGCGGGCGAAAAACTTTGAAGTGTCTACTTTAAAGTCATGCATGCGAACTTAAGTGCAACCCCTTCCGCCCCTCTCTAACATCCCTGTGAAAAAAATGTTTTTAATGGAAAAAATGTCCAACTTTGACGATGTGTACGGAGTTGACATTTTTTTTACTCGATTTACCAAAAGAGCACTAAAATGTGTTCAATTTCCTGTGCAGAACTTAAAGAACGAAGTTCCTACGATGATTTGTCACAAAGTTATGCGTGTTTGAAAAAAAGTGCACTTCGATATTTTTAGTGCATAACTCAACCAAATTAGACGATTCTTTCGGGAAAAAACCCATCTATTGTATTATAAATCCATTATTCAACTCCGGGTCTAAATCACATCGCACGCCATAAAAGCTTCTTTACGCCCTTAATACATACTAGTTATTTACATCCTTTACAATATTTTATGTCATACTATATTATTTAAAATATTCCGCACGTGATATTTCACTTTGACGTTTCGAATTTACCCACTTGACATGAATCGTCCATGGGATGTTTAAAAATATCTTATTCTTGTACTTGAAGTACGTTACGTAAGTCTATCCTAGCCACATCCTGAGTACGACCAAAAATTACATACTCAATACAAACATCTCAGAGAATTACATGGGATGCATAATTGTGATATTATTACCAAATTACAACATTGGGATGTAACATAGATAATGTTACCAAGGGCGGACATTAGCAATCGCAAAGATATTATTAGGATGTTAATGGGCAAATATAGCAAGTAACAAGCCGGGATGTTCACATTCTTGAAATGTTCTGGGGATTTTATTTTGTCAAGTGGGTAGTGAGTTCACTTCTATTTTATTCTCCAGTATAAATTTCCCCCTTGGTGCGGGCCTGGCGTCGTCAGGCGCTGATTAAATCACTGGTTGTTATGCGACGTCGACAATAAATCTGAACCGGTTTTTGAAACTCCCGCCTAGATCTAGTGCGGGGCTTGGCCGCTAGGTGGCTAGAGTTATTTATTGGGGGTAGGTTATAGCTGGTACTTTAACATGAGATGTTCCTCCGCTGATAACGCGTCAAATGAATTTGTTCAGGGTAATTTAATTGTGCAGGTTAATAATAGTGTTTTGTATTTGTGATAATCTAAATTTAGGGCGGAAATTCGGGGGTTATGCCGACGGCGCAGTTTCGGACGGCGCTTGATGAAATTTGTTATATTTAGTAGCTGAGGGGAATATTTCATTTAAAACAAATTTTAATTTTTTTATAAATGATTACTTCTACTGCTTTCTATTTTTTTAATATTTTAAAACATGAATATAAAATAATGTACTTTAATTTATTAAAATAATTAATGCAAACAATATTTTAAACGAGAATTATTTATGTTTCTTAATTTAGGAAAAAGAAAATTAACTTTTTTGAAGCCATCAATTAATTAAAAATTCTTCTTTTAAGATTCAATTTAGCGGCGCCGGTATTCGCCAGGCAATTCTTATCAGAATTATTATTCTCGATATTGAGAAGCATGAAATAATTTATTCAATCACTATTTTATTTATAATAACCATTTTATTAAACGAGAGTTTAAGTTTACACAAGATTTTAGTCATGTTACTGAATTCAGGAAAAAATTAACTTTTATGAAACTATCAAATAATTAAAAATTTTCTCGAGATTCACTGAAAATTAAATTTAGCAGCGCCGGTATTTTACAAACAATTTTTACCAGGATTTTTAAAAGTCTACATATAGAAGCATGGAAGAATCCTCAAAGAATCCTTGTGTGAACAAAGTTTAGCGATAAAAAACAGACAAGTGCCGTACATATTTGAATAAGTATATATCGTATTTAAATTATACTCAATAAATAAATTAAATGGTTTTGTTTTAGTTTTGAAATAAAATGAATTGAAAGAATAAAAGAATTCTTGTGTGAAGGAATTAATAATTGTCATAATTATTAAGCTCAATTATTAACGAATATATTTAAATCATACTTATTAAAAAATATTTTTCAAAATCGTTTATAAGTTAGTAACTTTATGTACCTTAGAAATTGTAAAATTAAGTAATTTATACGTAAACTACTCTAGAATGACGTAAACTGCAATATTGCACCAACAAAATTTAGGTCTAGCAGCATCAATTTTTTTTCATTCCTGCTGCAACTTTTGTCGGTCCAAAACTCGAAAACGGTCAAAGATTTCAAAAATCTGTTTGCACCACTGAATTCTACGTAAGTTGTTCCATATATTTGGAGAAAATTTTCAAAAAATATTTGGCCGTTTCAAAATGGCGAACAGTCAAAAAATTCCTGCTGCGGGAATAAAAATCGTTATAACTCGAAAACCAAACGAGATATTTGAGTGCGGTTTGCGGCATTAGATGACCGGTAATTTATTTAATAATTGAAATACGTTTTGGTGGGGTGCCGTACAGACACCCGTGAGTTATTAAACAAAACATGAATATAATCAGTTTTCGTAATATCTCCAACAAAGGTGTGACAAATGGCTAATTTGGCACAAAGGCTTTAGTCTCCACGTCGCCAATATCCGCAGCTATTTTAAAATAATGAATGTATAGAACGTCGCCCGGCTAGCGACCGTGTGCCGTGAATAGAACACAAAGTTCAGGTGAAACTTTGTAATTATCAAGTATTCATTTAGCGGCAAGTTGGAACAAAGGTACGAGTGCGCCATACGCCGCCATTATGACCCAACTTTGCCGGATCTATTCATGCGAGCAAAGTTGACACTATGAGAGGAAAGGAATATTCCAAGAAAAATCTTCCCAATGGGAATTCCACGATTTTTTGGTTATATGTTAATCTGTACATTAAAATATTAGACCAGTTTTAATTCTTTTTGCGAAAAAGTTGCTAATAAGACAGAAAAAATTCATAAAGTTTGAAAAAATAGGTGCCGCGAAAAAGATGTGACTTCACCGGCCGAGAGAACATACGTTCACCGTGCTGACAAGGACCGAATACGATACGTAAATCTTGCTTTATTTGAACACAGGTCCGTCGTTCATTCCGTAGTCAAAACGACAAATCTTACACAAACGAATCTACTCACGGTTTGGTTTCAATGTTGTCTATGTCACACATGGCGTATTTAAATGGACGTTTCAAAAGAGTTACATTTTAATGTAATAAATCTATTAAAGTTAACAATTATTATTACTTTCCTATAACTTCTGAAAATTGATATGCAATAAGTGTTTCTTTAAAAGCCGTACAATAAAAGTTAAACAATAGTCGTGCAGTATTTATTAGCGTAATTACATTAATGTAATAATAATTTTACAAATAGGAAAATATTAAATTTGTACCTACTTACAGAATGTTTCATTTGTTTGGAACCTATTTCTAATTTGCAACTATCAATAAAATTCTTTTTGATTCATGATCAGTGCGTCCAATACTACACAGTACACAGCCTTAAATTTATGACACATGTTGGGTTACACCCTGTATAATGATTTTAAACGATCATCAATTGTTTTTTAAATAAATTATTTAAATAAATAAATTTAGTAAAATATTAAAAATGATATTTTTATTCGATTTCTCCAAATATTAATCATATTTTGTCAAGTGTACCTATTATCAAATTAAAGATTTCTGGTAAAGAATTCTAGTCGAAGAATCAATAACAACATTTAAACGACGGTACAATTATTTTTTCACTTGTTATTCAAATTATACCGAAGTTGCTATCAACTTAAATCTTTTGGAGGAAAGGAAGCTTTAAATTTTGCTGAATAAAGTATAAAACTAAAGCCTTCACAAAAATAAGTTAATAAAAGTACTGTGGCGGCCACAGCAGATTTTTAGTATAGCAAAGAAACTACTGAATAAGGCTGTGTATTGCGTCTGTGTAGAAAACGAAAGTGGTGTAACTATATTTCAAATAAATATGTCGACTGCTGAAATAAATTTGTACCACGTTTTTTTACCAAGCTATAAAATTTACATAATGTGGAAAATGCACGTTATGGAATATATTTCAACAAATAAAAATAATAAAAAGAGATTTATACGTCTAAGAAACTTGAAATAAAACGTGTCTGCCAACGACCACAAAATAGAAATCCAACCTTTCCGGCTTTTTAAGCCAAGTAATCGTCGCCGTGATCGCGTTTGATGAATAGCCATAATGTATCATTAACAGGATAATTCTAGGGTTGAACACCCCCCCACCCTACTTTTAATAATACGCCGTATCGCTTTACCGTTGATGGAGTCATTATAACTCAATCTCGTTGATTAAAATTCAGGGGGCGCGTTCACTTATTAATAAAAATACCTCATGGGGTTCCAACATATAATTTACTCACCCTACTAAAGATCTGACGAAATTTGTCATTAATAATGGACGTTACACCTGGACAAATGTGGACAAATTAGTTGCATGTCACTAGTATAAGGAAAAGTGAAATTTTATTTTACTTAAGGATTCTTAAGCCTCATTCACAATACGAAATTAGTAGGTACAATTAGTAGTTATAGTTAATCAGTTAGTTTCGACTACTGTTGTTCGCAATTACAAAATTAATGTTGTAGTTAGCCTAGTAAAACAAACTAGTTTTTAAATTATAGACCGGAAGCTCATGACAGGTAATGGTCTCCGATTTCATAGAGCATGCCTTTTGGAGGATAGCATATTGACCCTATGACAACATAGAAAAACGGGCTATCCGGTCATATGGAAAATTGCATTTCCACTTGCACAAAACTTTTCCGAAATTTTCCACCCTTGGAACAACGAGGACTGCATGCCAATTTGGTTATGTGTTTTATGACACAAATATTAATTCTTTTCATCGGCATGCTGTATGAACCCTTTGGGATCCTGTGAATCGCATGCATTTTTAAGACTTTAATGGCCAGTTGCACCGCTTCCACTTAAATTTTAAATTTCCCTTAAATGAACAATATTGAATCAAAATCAACATGTCAAATGTAGAAATAACATTGCTGTCATTAATTCGATTCGATATTGTTCATTTAAGTGACACTTAAAATTTAAGTGAATGACCAGTTTCTTTTGATAAAGGGCATGCATTATTAAATCAGAGAAAAACACCAAATTTTTGTGCGTGGAAAAATGCAATTTTCCATATGACCGGAAAACGTGCAAGGCTTTAATACCCGTTTTGCTTTGTATTAAGAATAAGGTCAATATTCTATCCTCCAAAAGGCATGCTGTATGAAATCGGACCATCACCTGTCATGAGCGTCCGGTCTATTAGCGTCAGAAGTAGTGTCAGTTTGTTCGCTTATAGGTATATTTTATGTTTGGTTTACTTCCATAATAATCCTTTTCTATAAATGGCCGAAGAAGCATTTATAAATATGATACAAAATTGTAAATGTCTCTATGACAAAGGTGATCTCGAATATGAATGTTTTCTTAGACGTCAAACGCCAAATTTAATTTTCATCTAGATTCTGATTGGTAGTTCACACTGAAAATCATTAAATACTAAGTACAAGTTTGGAGTTTGCAAATCCCTGCGCTAACTGTATTCACGTGGAGGTAATTTCGTTATTGTGAACGCTACAATTGAAATGCATATGTCAAATACCTAACGTTAACTATACCAATTGACTATAACTATTAATTTCGTATTGTGAATGAGGCTTTAACTAATTAAATAATGTTAGTAAAGTATATTATTTATCGAGAGCTAAAATTTCGTGAAATTTTACCAACTGAAGGTTGTCTCCTGGGGTCGATGCTCGTCGTCGTTAAGAGGTTTAAGGGGCGAGAGGAAAGGGAATGAAGGAGGGGGTTGGTTGTTCATGTAATGTGGGAAGCAGAGTAATGTCGAGTACGACAATCTAAACTTTGTTATTGCTTGAATGCTCCATCGATGTGCGGCAGATTATACATCCCTCGACCGTAGCAGGACCTCAACTCCTGCTGAGTACTGATGTGAAATTGCGCGTGCTTCACATCAAGATGGCTCTGGAAACAAAACAAACAGAACCGTTTTCATTAAATCATTTATTTATTACAGTTCTGAAAATTTCTTACGTTTTCATTTAGTTAGAAGAAGCGTGTTTCAAATCATAGACAAGTACTGTAATAATGTTTGTGAAGTTTATTTTTATTTATAAATTTGGCTGTGGTTAAAAAATGTGGCACAATTTTTACAGAAGTAAAATCGAAGAATTAATTTGATTTGTGCATTACGTTTTCTAGTAAATATCAGTACTAATACATATGTACATACATAACATTATCTATCACGCTTTGTACCCAACTTGGGTGTTGAAACTAATTATATTCTTTATAGTCATTGGTAAAAGTGTAAAAATATATACATATATCTCCCAATTGACAAAATAAAATCCCCAGAACATTGCAAGGTAGAAGATAAATTAAAGCACATTTCATATTTGAGATTAAATTTACAACTAATTGATCGTTGTGAATGGACAACAGATTTATTTATTAAAAATAATTAATTACTTAACATCATCGTGAAAAAAGTATAATATTCTACCCTAGATAAATATGGCAATTACTTATTCAAAAGATTTTCGTCACATCGTATTTTCCTGGTGTTTCGTCATTATAAAATAAAAATTGTTAAATTCTGAGTTAATAATGTATAATCTTTTCAAATATGCTTGAAACCCGCGTTACTTTTGTACGTTCTAAGAAAACACTACTTGTATAATATATTCTGTCTTAGTTTAACATACACATTTTTCATATACTGAAACAGTAAACAGAAGTGGCTTAAGGAGGTTCCCTAGACATTTTAAAAAATGTTCTAATGCAACCAAACTTTGAATTTATGTTGTCTGTGTCATAAAAATGATACCTGAATTTTTTGGAAATTTTTGACCACGTAGTTTGAACGAAATTAATTGTTAAATTTTAATATTTTACATGGGCTCTTATGGCTTTCCATTAAATGATTTAAAAAAAAGATCTTACAAATGTTCTATTTACTTAATTTTTGGTATATAAACGTATGCATCAATTTCCCAAAATTTGAAGAAGGTTGACCACATAGTTGTAACAATATTGTCGATTGAAAAAAAATCTTCAAGCATGTTTTGATAAGTGAATTAGAAATTATTGTAAAAATATATCACCGCAACTGAACGAATTGCAACACCCGTTGACCGAATTTTGTTTTACATTAATAAAAATATTTTTATTTTCATATCCGCCCCCAAGGCTGATATCTGAGTAGGCCACTGCATGTGTAGGGAACACCCAATGGCAAACCAAGTTACCAAGACAGTTATTTTAATTTCAAATTCTGTCAAACTGAAGTTTACAATTTGAAATCTGAGACACATTTTTCCAAAAAAATAAAAATAATAGGAACAATTTGATAATAATATTAAGTAATAATGGAGATAGCACAAAGGTTTTTAATATTTTCATCAAAGTTAAGTAGGTACTTCTTAAAAAAAGTTATTTAATTTAGATAGTTATTTATAAACCGATTGCGCCAACAATCGAGTAAAATCTTAAAATTTAAAAGACTATATATTTTTATTTTGTCCCATTTCAACATCCAATTTTTTTGAGAACCACTGGTCTGCTTCTTCTCACTCTCGGCCGCCTCTATCATCAGATTAGAGCATCAAGTTTAAGTGGTCCAGTGTGTATATGAATATTACTGGTCCTGCTAGCAGGATGCAGCAGTGCTAACTGCAGATTTGGGATCCTGCAACGATTATTACTGATCGTCTGGCCGAAATCGCCAGCGTTGTGGGGGCCTTAATCCTTAAGACTTAGCGTAAGCGACTTATGAAGTTAGTGAGATCACCGTGATCGCGTTAGAGGATAAATAAACTCTGCCTGGCTCATTGAATAAGTAAATAAATATCATTGCCATTGGCAGAATAGAATAATAACAATTAAACTCTACCGCTAAATTTAATTAGGGCATGTATCGAAATATATTCTCTGTAACTAATCGATATTGTGTTTTCGCAAACGCTTTATAGTTGAAAACAAAATCGTGTAAATTGTTTCGCTTCCAGCTAATTTCATACAACGCTCTAAAACCCTTTGCAAGATTATGATTCATAAAACAAATGATGTTTAATGTTTAGTCTATTGTAGTCTGGAGCTAATTAAATGTTACACATGTTTATGACGTAAATATACGCACGCGTAAGCGCTCAAAACGACAGAGGGGAGACAGTTGACGTTTCTGTCTCGATATTTATTTATAAATTTTCCATTCACATTATTTTTTACCAATTGGAATGCATTATTTATTTGAAGAAAGCAGTATTATCGACAATTTGATTTGTAATTGTATTGTATTATGATTTCGGGATTTTGAACTTCATTTGGGTTATATCCCTAGGGTGACTTGATGGCACACACACAGTATTATACTTTTTGCGCCATTTTCTTGTTTACTTTACTACCGTGTGTTGCCAGTCAACCCGACGCAAGCCCTTGTTGCAGCCTCTAGCCGGTGCCCGATAGCTAGAGGTTGCCAAGTTAATTAGATCCCAACTTGGAATGGTAACGGGAGTAGGTACCGATCCAAATCAGGCCGTGAAAATTTCCTGACCTGACCGAGATTCGAACCCACGACCTCTGTAACCAGAGCCTAGCATTCTAACTACTATGCTATCCCGCCGTGTAATTTTATTTGTAATTGAAAAATTATGGTTTATAAATAAGTAATTGTAAACTTAAACGAAAATAAATTATTTTATCAACGACTTTATTATTGTACGATTAATTAATTTTATAAAATTAATTTAAAATGACAGTTTTTAGATTAAGTTAGCTCAATCATTTTTGGAGGTTTAGTCATGCCCTATTGCAGTACAGAAAAGTTTAATTAGCCAAAAATCCTAAATACAAGAATTTTTACTGGTCGAGTAATTTTCCTGTACATTACACAATGAGCGAAGAAAGTAAATGATATCGTTCTCACGAACACTCGATAGACACCTTCTGGCGAGTCATGGACATTATTTTTTCTACGACCATAAATATTAAACATTTTATACATTTTGAAGTCAACTGTTATTGGCATACTTTAAATTTTACGACGAAACCACGATCATGAAAATATTTTTTCATTCAATTATACCAAGTACAATAAAGTACTATTTAAATTTATGTAGATAAATCACTTTTAATGTCGTGTTTGTCCACTCTAATATAATTTATTACGAAATACTTACTGACAGGAAAATATTATTATTATATGTCCGAAAGACAATACACGCGTACTAAAAGGTGAAACAAAAATTAAAATTGTGGCGATATGACCTGTTCGATGACATATCGAACTGGTTGAGTACATATTTGTTATAGTTTATTTTCGTAGCTAGGTAACAGTATGGAAACTGTCAGTTTCGTGAAAGGTCATGGGAAAAGATTTTTTCATCATACTTTTGAGTCCTAAAAAAACTGTTTTCAAGCTATCAAGACTCATTGAAGATCCAATTTAGCAGCGCCGCTATTTGACAGGCAATTGTCACCAGGATTATTTTTCGCAGGATTCAGAAACATGAAACAATCCTTGTGTGAACAGGATATAATATAATTTTGAGGTAATAATGTAGGAAGAAGCTAAATTGAATTTTCTAATATTCATGGAACAATATATTATTAAAATTTAAATTAAGTGAATAAATTTAATTAAATAATGTATTGATTAATATTATGACCGCTTAATTAATAATTAAAGCTAAAAATCAAATTATTCTGTGCCACAATGTGCATAATTAATTTTACATGTTTGTTAAATTATAATAGGATCCTAAAAAATGTTCGTGAATCTCATGAAAATTAATTAATTAAAATAACGATCAATCTACCAAGAAAACAAAATCATAAAAAGTTAATATCCTCGAAAAGGACATAAAACCACGTGAAATTAATACCTGTCAACGGCACACATAATTTCATTTTTCTAATAAAATGCCTGGAAATGCTTAAGTTGTTTACGAGAGAAAATAAAGTTTATAATTAATAAAAGTGTCGTTATCCTCTGGGTGCACTTTTCAATAACTGCATTGTTGTGTCCCTGAGATGCGAACATATCGTAAAGTGCCGACAGGGGCTGTGTTCCGGCCATTAACGACAGGAGGGGGCGAAAGCTCTAAGCTCTACAATACGCCAGAGATTGTCAACATTGAGATGAGGCATATGTACGAGATTAGCAAAGTAAATGTTAAGTTTAGGCATGTAGGCATATTATAAAACACAATGTTACTGCATTTTATTTCACTCAAAAAGGGTATTAGGTTCTTTATTTAGTTCAGTTCAATCAACCAAAACTGAGTATGTGGGACTCACGAAGGGTATTGGGTTGTACGAGGGGTCGTTTTTATATTCCCGGACTAGGCATGAAAACAAAAGACTAGAGCAACAAAAAAAATCAATATAGTTCCCCTGCTTTTGAATACAGGTATAACACCGTTTCAATAACATCTTTCAACAGCTGCTATAAGTTCGTCATTGTCCCTAAATTTTGTCCCTCTTAGTGTTTTTTTGAGATTTGGGAACAAAAAATTGTCACTGGGTGCTAGATCTGGACTATAAGGCGGATGTTCAATATCTTCGAAGCCACAATCAGCTACAGCAGCTTTTGAAAGTCTGGACTTGTGCACTGGTGTATTGTCGTGGAGCAACAAGACACCTTGCGTCAGTTTTCCGCGTCTCTTCACTTTAATAGCATCTCTAAGGCGATGCATCAGGTTTGCATAATACTCTAATTGCTAACTGCTAATTGTCGCTTCTTTAGTCTTGCATCCTCCAGTACCAAACACTTGGTTTTTTCAACAACATCTGAAGTGATCACGTCAACAGGGCGCCCTGGACGGGGATCATCATCCAGTGATTCTCGACCATGTTTAAACAATTTTGACCACTCGCAAATAGTTGACTTAGAAGGGCAATCATCCCCGTATACAGCCAACATTTCTTCAGGAATAATTTTTGGAGGTTTTCCTTGTTTTGTAAGGAATTTTATAACAGCCCGGTATTCGATTTTATTCATTTCGATAGATATACAACGCGCGACGACACAAACTGACAGATAATAAAATTAATAATGTTGCAATTGTTTTGTAAATTGCCACACAAGTTATATGTGATTAAAAAACAGCATAATGAAAAATTGCATCAAAATTCTAAACAGCCCAGTCCGGGAATATAAAAACAACCCCTCGTAATTTTGTTAAGTTCAGTTTGTACCGAGTATTTAAGACGATCCTCTCCCGTGCCAGAAAACAGTCAAAACATGGATTTCGCGCGCCACTCCACAACGTTTTTTGTTTTGTTAAAAATTATAATCTACAGATATTGTTAAAGATAAAAGTACAATCTACAAAATGGGCGATGCAGAATTTTAACATTTTGCTTCAAATTTTGTTAATAAGAAAAGGTTTTGTGGTCAATATTACCATGATGATGAAAAAAAGACCAATAAAAATGTCGAATATTGAATTTCACAGAAAATCCAAATCAGTAGACTTGATTATTTTGTATTATAAGGTTGTGTGTCAACTATTCACTACTAGTACTTTTAGGTGACTATTTAAGAAGAACATTTTTATTATAATCTAAACTTCCCATTTTTATTGCGCCACTTCTATCTGTGAATTATCTTCAAAAGTCTAGAACATTTTTCACTTGAAATTCACTATTTAATTAGCAAAGATACACCAAAAACACATAAAACACATTTGACGTTACGTCTAAATTTTATCGTTTTCTGAAATCATGGAGAACTGCATGTTGCAGCATTTTAATTTAAAACTAGATCTGATTCAATGAATAATCTCTTGAATACCATTCGTAGTCGTAGATTATTTTTCTGGTAGTATATTACTCATGTACCTTGTGCTTGCGAATATTACTGTACAAGTACAAGGAACATTCGTAATACTACCAGAAAAATAATCGACATAACTACGACTACATATGGTATTATAAGTGATAATTTCTTAATACTCTAGGGAATAATGTAATATATACGAGAACTATAAATAAACAATTACATAGTAGGAGGTCATAAAAAATGAATTAAAAATTATTCTTTTGCAAGATTCTTTGAAGATTCAATTCAGCGGCGCCGCTATTTGACAGGAAATTCTCATCAGAATTATTTTACTAAAAATCAGAAGCATGAATAATAATATCTAATAATTTGACAGAATTACACTAGCTCTCCGTAAAATGCACCTCCGCCAAATGTCGCGTGTTGTCTTTTGTCTTGTGCCTTGGCACTCGGCAGCGATGCATGAAGTTTTCGCCAGTGGTAATTGCATATTGTTTCACATGAAACAAAACAATCGAGCATCGCATTGCCATAGCAGCAGCGGCGATAATGGAACATAAATCGTATCCAAGTAACAGCTCGACCTGTAGTTCAGAACATCAGAGCATCAGAGCTGTGAAATACTGCCCCACACACTTGACTCCGCCGAGTGAGTTACGCGAGGTTTTTATTATCTCTGTTTGTTTTAGTTAAGGCGCATTTCACTTGATATTTTGTAAGAGTTGCGTGACGCGTGCGAATTGCACACATACAAATTTGATCGCTGGGACGTGAATTATGCCCGAACGTAAAACTGGCATAAAGATTAGTTTTATGTTCATAAATTATGTATTATTCAAATGGTTATTTGCAGGCTATATCAACACGTCTTTTGTTTATGAAATCACTTCTCGTAAAGTTTATAGTATATTGCTATGTTCTACATATGTATTCAACATATTCTGGGTTTTATGTTTAGCACACGCAAGAAATATAATTTCCTTCCATACTTATTTACACAAAAAATGAAACAAATTAACAGACGTCTTATCGGGGGTCATATAACTAGTGCTATGATTATCATCGGTGATAGCATGAGTTGGTCGATGATAATTGGTCGAGTGCGCAGCACAAGTTCAATTTTCTTAAGACTAACGGACAGCTATCATAGCTCGAGTTATATTTGGGGATATTATGAATTAGTTCAAATGTTGGGTTATGTTTCTTTAAAAGCTATCAAAAACGTTTTAATAGTATATTACGCATCAAGCCGTGATGCTTATAATATTTGTTACCCGATCGATACAATAAAAATAAATGTAAAATAATGTTTATTTTTTATCATGTAGGATTAGTTTGCATTTTGATGCTGTTGCCTTGATTTGTGTTGTTGTTTAGTGTTTACCGCCTATTAAGATAACTTACCGCCTTCTAATTTGTAAACAAAACCTACCCACTACCATGGAAACAGAATCAATAAACGCTAAAAAATGATTGACCGTGCAAAAACTCTATTTACCTTTCTCAATTTGGCGTTGTCTCCTCTATTATCTATATCTTGAAACATATTAAGTCTCATCTTTGACAAACAGTAATTTCTGATTGAAAAATTGACAAAACGTAATCAATAAACAAAAACAGTTGACATGAAGCATATGCGGTGATAGAAATATCGTCATTTCATAGCCTCTTACTACCCTGTTTCAGCCAATCAAATTAGTCAAATATGTACCAAGTGATACATGAATTATACGAGTATATTCCCAATTAGATTGATCTGTCTTGGTGCAGTCAGAACCTCAATCTGTGCGCCGACCTATGTAATTCAAAGCGGCAACGGAGAGATTATCATGCAAATGCTCGAAACATGAAGCATCCGAGTGCGATTTAATTGCAAAATGTTTTTTCTGTTTAATACTTGTAAATCCAGAAGGTTAACAATTTCAACGATTCTGGCTGTATTATAAAAAATTTCAAATTGAAATTTAACATCAAGAATCATGACTTGTCAGTGAATCAATAAATACAAATTATTAATTGCTGTGTCATCAATTAGCAAAACTTGGAGCTAATTTTTACCATGTAATAATCCATAATATAGGTACGTTGATTAATGCACAAAAATAAAAATTTCTTTTGAAATCGATAATATACATTAGTCGGTAGACGGGTATAGAGAAATTTTTTAAACCATTGACTGTAATAATTTATGTAAAACTCGCATTATTAGTAATTTTTAGAAATTATTTAACAAAATACGACAAGGTTTTTTAAAAATTTCATTCCATATAGCCATCTAAGTACAACCTATAAGTACATCATTGTAAAATATGAGGTCATCGATTTCAAAACCAAAGTCCCTAAATAATTTATTGTAACATACTTTTTTGCTTTGCGTTTGATGACAAACATACCCTGCCGGCCGAGAGATTTGACCCACTATTGCAAAAAAGATAATTTATAAAATTGCAGTAATAATATGAGCATCGAAATACGATCCGAAAAAATATCAAAGCAAACACCTCCAGGCGATTTTAAACGCGTAAACAAAAACTCAAAACATTTGCGTTTAAACAATGTGATACCTCCAGCATCCCAGCAGCTGTCACTTACCTCCCGGCATTATCTTATTAGCGCTAAGCAGCTGGTTGTCGGGCGATGATGGAGTGCAGCTGCAGCTGAAGCGGCAGCTGAAATGGCCCGGCTGCACCGGAAATGCGTTTGGCGGCGCCGCGACGCTCGCCCGTTTCAAAGGATTGATTGAAAGCGATTTATACAGCGGCGTGGGAGCGGACAGTCAAATCGGAAATAAGTGTAGGTGGAACGGAAGTAGATTACTGGATTATGGAGAGGTGGAAGGTGGGGGGGAGTCCATTAGCGGTACTGGTTTGGTTTTTTACGAGGGTGTCTACTGACTATTGTTCAATTATGTTTTGAAGGGATGTAGCTTTCTATATCGTTGCAGTTGTACTTTTAATGGAAAAGATAATAGTCAGAAATGCAATTATTTTATTACTCTAAATCACCGACGTTTCGGCACACTCTAGTTGTTCTGATGATCTTGAAGAACGTGTTTTACTTGCTATTTGACATATCTACAAATTACAAAATTGTTATGTAGATTTAAATAATTTTTTACATGTCCTTTTTATTTACCAACCATTCTAATTAACCCTGAGGAAGGCAGTAGAGTGTGCCGAAACGTCGGTGATTTAGAGTAATAAAATAATTGAGACTGCATTTCTGACTATTATCTTTTCCATAATATCCATCAGTCGAATAAAACATTTTTTGTACTTTTAATCTTTTCAGTTTGCAAAAGAATTAAATTATAATTATGTACTATTTGGGTGTGGTAGCCGTGTGTGCTTAAGCCGTCAACTTACAAGTACTCAAGATTGAAATAAATAATTATATCTCAAGCAGGTATCTGTCATAAGTTAGGATTCTTATAAAGAACTCTCAGTTTGTTGCTTGTCACTTCTTCTGCTTCTCCTAGTAAACTACTTATCTGTAAGTAATTTAATCTGTAACTAAATAAATTCAAGCCGCAGGCGAATACCGCTACTATCGCTTATATTAAAGTCAATACTTTAATTTACAATTTTATTAAATAAATAATAATTTTGTGGTAAATTTGTATTGATAACTGTCAGGGTACTATCAGGTTACGATTGCTCCGATTATAAAATTTTTCAAGATAAATTACTTACCAACAGACTATTTTGTGTACAACTTTTGTATTAATAAAGTTTTATTGGCAATAATATAAGATACAAATTGAGTAAATTGTCATTACTGATTAGTTAAAACATTTTTTGCACGATCGATCATTTTTCAGCGTTCATTGGCTCTGTTTCTGTTTACAAGGTAGTAGGTTTTGTTTACAAATTAAGCAATCTTAGAAGGTGCTAAAAGTCATGAAAAAGGCGGTAAACATTAAACAACAACAGACACCAAGGCAACAGCATCAAAATGAAACTATTCAACTCTTTTCTCCACTACTACGGCTGCCTGAAAGCAGACCGAAATTCGTTCTTTGCTGGATCCTAGCTAAGCAATGTAATTTACGTTGAAAAATACTGTAAAAGTGTTTTCGTTGCAAGTAAACTGTCAGATTATTATTAACTTCAGGATAATGTTTTTATAAATATATATCTACAGATGTGCCTTTTTAAAACTTTAAAAATTAATTTCTATCATGAGATATAACTGTGTAAAGTTTGCATAAAATAGTAATTTTTTTTGAATATTCATGTACAATTTTTTAATAAAATTTTTAAAAAGGCACATCTGTAGATCCATTCTTTCTCAATGAAATCCTTGTTGGAATGAAATTAGACCATTCCTGTACAGGCCACAAAACACTCGCTACATTAGTACACTTTATACTGGATTTTAGGTGTAGACGGGCCTCTTAATTGTATCCCAACTTGGAATAGTGACAACATAATAAACGTAAATAAAACCAGACACCATATTTTCTCCTTCCAGCTTACAATCTGTAAGACATTTTGAAAACAAAATCACTGTTTTCTCCCGGTAATAAATCCCTGGCCAGAGACAACAACGTGGTTAGAGGAAAAATCACGTCGGTTAGAGCCGAAGTCCCCTCGCGGTTACAACCGATAGCGACATCAACTTTATAATCCCAGCCCCGCTCGTTCGTCAAGAGTGCCGTGGAATAAATCATCATTAGGTGTCGGGGCTGTGAACGGCTTTCTAACACAAAGTTGCAACCAACAAGTACTTCATAGAGCTCTAGATACTTGATGCTGTTGTCATGGAATTGAAATGGATTGGAGAAATTATTGGCGCACTTTTAACTATGATAAGAACTGTTGGTGTGGTTACAATCGATCTCTATTTTGTTGAACACTTTTGACACTGCTTAAACAACGATATAATATACAGTTAACATCGTATACAAATAGTTGTAATAGTAGGTACATTTATAAATATGATTTGTAATAGACGGAGAGCTAGCGGTCAAATCAGTGTGGACATTTTATTAGTCGTGAAATTGAGGACTTGGGCCTTGCATATCTGCTGAAGTTGAAATGTCCAGTCTTCCAGTCCTAAGTGGCCGAATTAGGCTTCCTCAAGTATAAAAAGTTGAGTTACAAAAATGTAAATTATATAAACTAAGAGTTCTGGCGTATGTAGAGGTGGAAGTAAACAATATTTCTAATTTATAAATATATTGCCAGAACGTTTCTACTCCTCCAATCTTAAATATACCAAATAATAAATAATAAATTTTAAATTTTCATAAATGTCAAAATTTGCTAGTCATCTGTTTGTCTGCTTACCTATGCAAAAAAAATCTGACGTGGCCATCACACAACCTTCCGCCATATCTAGACTTTAAACAGAAATGTATGCGTACAATCCGGTGCCCATTTAAAATATACAAATAAAAATCTAAAATATTCAAACACAGAAATTTGCATCACCTGAATAAAAAGATTCATTCACAGGAAAACTCTGCTGTGTTGAAGCCATCCTCCGTTCAATTACTACATTTAATATCTTACTTAGGACTTATATAGCGCTAGTATGCTAACTTGTCACCCGTCTCACCTGTCAATATTTTTTACGCAGAAACAAAAATCAACCGATCATGGATTACAAGATATCAACGTTTTATTTGATAAATTAATTTTTTAAATTTTACTGCAGTTCTTTAATGCTACCAGATAAAGACAATTTTTTTATAACGTAAGTTGCAAATAACTTTTTCTCTTATTCTTATTACAAATAAATACTATATTTTTCCAAATTTATATACAATTTTGACAATTAACCTTTTCAATCTTCAAAAAATATCACTTCCTATGAAGATATTTGTACCAAAATCTAGGGAGCTCTTCCAATTTATATACAAATGTTAAATACCAAATATCAAAATTTTCGGGTAATTCGTATTTGAGTTATGCGACTAACACCCCTTGACCACACACACACACACACACACACACATACACACACACATACACACAGACATCATCGTGAAACTATCAAAAATGAGTTGTAAGGACCCTAATTCGTGCTCATCCACTAAAAATTCACCACCCGATTTTTTGCATGATTCCAATACCTTCCTTTACAGGTAAGCGGAAGGTAATAATAATAAAAATATTCAATCATAAGTGCTGATAACCGGATAACAAGCAATTTTTTGACAGTTATAAATATATTAAACGTCATTTATTATTATTTTACTTGAGGAAATCTAATCCGGCCACTTAAGACTGGCAGACTGGACATTCTATTTTCAGCAGATATGCAAGGCCAAAGTCCTTCAATTTCACGACTAATATAATGTCCATACTACCGCTAGCTCTTGGACTATAAAGTGTTTTTAATCTATCTAGAAATTTAGGTACTTTATGCATTTATTTAATAAGCCTTTATAAATAGAAGCGAGCGAGGGTTTTAATCATTTGAGGGAATAATAGCCATTATAGCGAGTTGTATACTGTAATTTATCTACGACTAACATATTCCGTACAAGATTTTAATAAAATAAATACTAATAAGCAAATGTCAATTCTCTATAACCATAGTTACATCATTAAACATTGCAATGTTTTTTTAAAATAATTTGCACAGATAAATTGATTCAGGCAAAGTAAATTTCTGATTGGTGCAGAGGAGGGAATACTGACTATTAATATCATTATGTAGCAAATATCACACATTTAATTTTCAACTTATACAGTCATAGATAAAAATGTGTTCCTTCAAAAATAGTAAATTATAAAACTATTTCAGGCAAACTACATTTAAATTGGCAATACAATAATACTGAGACTTAAGGAAGTATGCCATCTTGCATTGAAATTTTCTAAACTTAAAAATTTTGCGCTTCTCAAAATTTTCCACTTTTAGAAATGGACACAGATGCGAACTTGATTTTGTCAACATTGTATTCCTCGCGTCGAATTACATTATATTACATTGATTCTTTTAAATTATTTAAAAAGACTTTAAAATATTTATTAATTAACAAATGTTACTATAATATACAAGAATATTTTGTAGATAGTCTTAAGGCATAGATTTTATAATTTTTATGTAACTGTTAATTTTATCTTATATATATATAATGTAATATTTTGACTTACCATATACCAATGTACTTTTGGTCTTTTGGAGAATAAGTTATTCTATTCTATTCTATTTTACAATTTTCTGCTAAGGTGTACCTATTGCCATTTCCTCACATTTTGAAAATCCTCCATAAAACACCGGTGTTCAAAATTGAATATGTGAAAAAGTAACAGATTTAAATAGTTACCGAATAGTGCGATTCGCAGTATTAATTGTTTTGGATGTAGCTAATATAAAACCAAATTATTGGGAAATTGGAAAATGTATCCCTTTATCACTTTTTCTAGAATAATCAGAAAATATGTATTAGCTTATAAAAATAACCAGAAAGTAATTGACACAGCCTGAATTTATTTAAACGTATTTGTGTTTTGATTTCGGTAGCAATAAACAATAGCAATTAAATGTTTGAATGAGTCCGGTTTTATTTGTTACAAATCATCTGCGGTTAATTTGAGTTTTCCATTTGGCATGAACTTGATAACTACCGTGCATTTATTTTCTCTCATTTGGTTTGGATTGTAAAATATAAAATATCTGTTATACGTTATTTTGTGAAACAGATACCATTTTATGTTCATTCCAAAATATGGAAAAAGCTTCAAAGATAAATAAAATATGTACATAACTTTTATATTTCCTGCTTTTGCATCAAATGAATTGAAAATATGTAAATTACCGATTTAATTAATAATGTTAATACAAAGGTTAAAAATTTAAAATATGTGTACATTTTCATATATTATTCATTAAAACGGAAAATATACTTAACTAAATTTGTTTATATTATAACAAATGAACATAATATGAATTATAAATAAGGTGATATTTTGTTAAACATTTATCGGTACTCATTGTTATAATTATTATTGTATTTTAATTTTTATTAGCAGGTAGTTTAAGAAGGTATATCAAAAATAAGAATACAAGGTTTAACGAACATTTTTTATACCGTGAGTTTATTTTAACGTGAAACATGGGTATATCATATCCATGGTTACGAATTTGACAGTAATGTATTAGAGCGTTCTTTTTAAAATGAAACATAGGGAATAAATTTGAATTTGTTAATTGGTGTCACACTGCTGCTACCTGGAAATACGTTTTATTCTTTGAACAACTAAAAGTTAATGTTGAAAACGATCCTTGGAACTATTGCAGCTGCCCAAATATCTTATATTGTTCAAGAATAATGCAGTTAAATTGATTCCCTATGTTTCATTTTAAAAAGGACACTCTAATACATTGCTGTCAAATTCGTATCCATGGATATAAAAATTGTATGTTTCATGTTAAAATAAACTCACGGTATTGCTTATTAATTGAAAATACATTAAAAAGAAACAACGAACAATATCGGCTTTTATAATCAAAGCAGTTTGATTTTTTAATTTAATCTGAAAACACAGAATTGGGATTAAAAATAATACAACAAAAACATGTTATTCTTCAATCCCTTTTGTATAAAAAGCAATTTGTATTTATTAATTATTCAAATGAAAAAAAGTTTTACAGCGCATTGAAAATGTATCGTATTTGATATAAGAAAAACAATTAATAAATTATTAATTTTTATGATGAAATAAATATTTGACAATATTTGTGTTGCAACAAATTTGCAAAACTCAAAAATAACTTTGATTAACATTTTGTTTTTGTTTCAGGTAAAGTCAATAAACAATCGATCTGCAATATTGAAGGTAATATTTAGAATTCTTATACTCCCCCCTCTATATCACACGCACGCACACCCTGCCCGCAGCAGGAATAAATTGATATCCCTGCCGCGGCTGCAGGCGCCGGTGCTACGTTCCTGCTATCCTGCTGCTCCTGCCGGTGTTCCCGGTTTATGAGTACCGGGAGACCGGGAACGGCCGGCCATGCGTAGCTATAAACCTGTGCCCTTTGGGCTACACTTGGGGCCGAACCGCCCACAAGAAATCATTGGAAATATCGCGTAATTGCTATCTGATAGGAAGGGAATTATAGGTATATGCTGCGGGGTCAAATAAACATTAAACTTTGCAAAAATCGCATGGCACAAATAACAGCCAATGGAGGAATTGATTTCAATCCCACTTGACATGAATCGTCCTGGGATGTTTAAAAATGTCTTATTTTTGTACTTTAAGGTGTACGCCTACCCTAAAATTTTACAGTGTTACACGTTTACTGAAATTATTATAATTGAAATATATGATGCTTTTACATAATGAGTGTATTAACAAAGGATGTCTTAATGCTTCTATATTTTTATTTTTTGTCTTTAGCCTAAGAATTTGAAGTAAAAAATATATTTTAAAATGACATATTTTGCGATATTTTGTCATTATTTTATATAAAATTTTTCGGTCACTATAAATGGAAAGAAAAATTTAAAAAGTAAGAAGCTAGCAGCTAAGCTTCCTTTTTCGAATTATTTTTATTTTACTTAATTTCTTTAAAAAATACAGAAGTTATTTTTGAGGAATACTGGAGCTATGTTTATAATATTTTTCACCCGTGTGAAGTTGGCACCCCCATCTTGGAATTTTAAAACGAAAACTATTGCATAATTTTGCCCAAGTTATGCCCAGTTTTGCCCAGTAGTTTTGTCAAAAAGTTCTGTTGGACTCAAGGAGGGTTTTGTTAGCATTTAGTTTGTCAAAAAAATGGAGTTCTGTTGGACTCATGAAGGGTTTTGTTAGCATAGATTAGTTTATGTCAAAACTACTGGGCAAAACTGGGCATAACTTGGGCAAAATTATAAAAATAGTTTTCGTTTTGAAATTCCAACATGGGAGTGCCAACTTCACACGGGTGTATTTTTCAACTTCAAAATGACATTGCATAGCTAGGATGCGGGAAAATATTTTTGAATCAATAATTTTTTTAAATATTACTTTTATAGATTTCTATCGTACATTTTCTTGTGAATGACTTATCCGAAAGGTGTGCATTTTTGGCATATTTCACTGCCAGCTCAAATATATGAAATGCTTAGACACCGAGTTGAAATTTTTATTGAATACTTTGAATAACATTTTTCTGGGCTTAATATTAAAATGTAAAGTTTCCCACAACAATAATAAAAAGATTATAATCTCCTGATACAGTTTTTAATTAAATTTATAATCCTTTGAGTTATCAAACTAATTTATTAAAATTTGATTTAAGTAACAAATTTTCAAATATTAATTTTTGTTGTTATCTTCCTTCATTTCATCATTTTTATCATTATTAAATTTCAAGCTAAGTGGAGAGGAAGCCAAACAAGATTATAAATAATAATAATTACCATCACGGCATAAAAGAAGAAGAACTACTTGAAAAAGAGAAATTATTCAGCCCATTAAATTGTTTACTCTGTCGGTAGATTGTAATAAATTAAATTTTTATTCTTGGAAGCGCCATTGATTTTGTAATTTTTTGCCCAGCAAATAAACGAAATTATCAATGAACATTTTCACCGTTTTGACTGTCAAATTTGATAATGTAACGGATACAAAGAGTGCCACATGAAAAATTTTCAAAACTTCAACAGTTTGGTTTTATTAAAGAACTAATTAATTTCGTATATATTACACCACTCAATTAATTTTGAAATCTTTATCCAATTTTGTCAAAATATTTTAGACATATTATCTAAATTAGAGAATTTGAAATGAATTATGTAATGTAACCCGGGTTTAAAACAATTTTGCACAATGTTTCATGTCAAATATTGGCTCTCTGCTGTAATATGAACACATTAACTAAATTAATTCCTCGTTAAAATGTACGCGAAATAAATTTCCCAGTGCCGATTATCTAAATCATAATTAGCTAATTAGGCTCATTATCTGTTAAATTACATGAGCTATCTGCGCGTTACATAGTGTAGTGGTTTGTGCTGTACATATGTACGAGGTTATGTTTGCCAGCCAATTGTTAGGAGATAATGTTACTTCAACATCCTTGTTTGCCAGTATCCAAAAACTACTTGATTAGGAATCCCAGGATTCATTTTGAAATCCTGGTAATTTCTAGACAGTAATTATTATTGATTTTTTTTTACAATTTTGACGAAAATCGCATGACACAAATAACAGCCAATAGATGAATTGATTACAATAATTGTAACCATGGTTACATAAAAATTTAACGGAAATTTTTACTAGTAGCTGAACTTAACTGAAATTAATAAGCGGAAACTTTACCGGCATCTGTCTCTTTGTCATTAAATTAAAAATTGGTTAAATTGTTATTTTGAGTATAAATAAGCAATTAATAAGGTAAATAATACGTATTTATTAATGTTAAATTCAAATTTAGTAAATATTTGAAGTTTCTATTGCGATTTTCTTACCGAATATGTACTCGTGCATTAATTCATGTCCAGGCAATTTTTTATCGTACATTCTGACAACATAATTAGCTCTCGTGTACCACTCGAGCTAATTAAGACGTTGTTGGAAAGCACTCAAAGAAAATTCCGAAAGAATTAATGCATTATGTGATATTATAAGTGACAATCACATACTGCCGGCCGGGAGACTTGAATCACGGAACTCCGGGTTCATACGTCATCACATGCCGTGCCTAAACTCGCGCAGCTACTTGCTTGAATTATACTATACTCTATTTAAAACTAATCGGACAAATCTGAAGTTGGAATGCTAGATGTAAGACCAGTTTTACACCACACAAACTTTGTAATGTAAACAAACGAATGTTGTAGATGTTGTCAGTGACTGTATCGAGTTTTTCCGCTGATAGATCAAATTTAATTTTGCCACAAAAAATCTAGTGATATTTTTCTCTTGTAAATATGGCTTGTCCGTTTAGTTATTAAATCAAGTATAATGACTCACAGTATGTGAGGCAGTCTCACCCAAGTTACAAAAAAGAAAACAAATCCATAACTTAAACCCTTCCAATATTTACTCCTGAACCCTACCGGGTCTTATACATCCCAAGGGCATTCCCCTCCCTCCTCCCCTCCCCCTTCAGGCAAGTTCTCGCCGCAAAGTTAACACTCCTGAAGTCAGGACTAAAGTCCTTCAGCCACGGTTTAATTGTTCGCGCCCGGCGTCTCACGCTGCTTGTTTAATACCGCACTTAACTTCCTGCGACCCACCGACGCTAGCTTCGCAACTTACACTTACCTCCCGCCCCACACCCCGGCCCAAGATGCCTGGATTATAATCGTTCCGGGAAATTATTAGCGCATGGTATCAAGTTATCGTAAGTGTAAACAGCGACGATGGGACGGAACTAGTGGGGGTGAGGCTTTAGAAATTTTATTTATTTTTAAGGGGGTATACTTGGGTGGTGAGGGGTTTGGGGATCTAATATGCTCGCAATGTATTCATCAGGGTTCCAAATTATAAAAATAATAATAAACACTTTTTACCTTTCACCACTCATATCTGTAAGGGAGGATTGTAATCATGCTAAAATTTTGATAGTTTTCATTGGATAAGCACGTTTTGAGGTTTATCTGCCTACCTATGAAAAAAAAAATACATTTGAGTGTTTTACAAATTGAAATGGAAAATATGAAATGTCATTTATTATTTATAAGGTCATAACAAACTTTAATAATATTATAAAATCTACAATAATTCCCGAATTCATTTCTACAATGGTATATTTGTGAGTAGGTACCTTCATAAATACTTATTTAAATAGTAGAGTATGGCGAAAGGTCATGTGTTGGCCACATCAGATTTTTATTGTATGTAAACGCAGTCTATTTAAATTTTTTCCAATAAAATGAGATTTAAATCAATTAATTAAGAAAATTATAAATTTTTATTATGTAAAACTTGTTCATTTTATAAGATTTCATTCGGCCAAATACCAGTGTAAATTACGGCATCGCTGTGTGTGCTGTATGTACATGTCATTTTTCGCGTTCTTATGTCCATATGACAGATAGTAAAAATGGAAGGTGAAAAGAATTCTGCACTTGAAATTTCATACAAATCGTTAGGTACCTATACCTATATATTTTATCATAACCTTTCATTCTTGTGGAAAACTTGTGATTATAGATAGATAATGTTTTTTTTTCTGGTTAAAATTCTCGCTTTTCAACATTGACGTGTCTATATTATATTCTCGCAATATTCTCCAGTAGGCATAAACGCCAGTCTTTCGATTAAAAATTCTTGTTAATTACGTGTTAATCCGGTTTTTGACATATTAATGTACATTTTAAAAAAGCAATTAGAATTTTCTATTATTTCGTTAAATGCTTTTTTCGTTGATTTAAAAGTAGTCTCATAAAAGGTTATGTAAAATGTAGTATTTTAATATTTATTTTTTGATAATCTACGTTCTGAAATATTCTGAAAAAATTCAAGTAACAATGTTTTAATTAATTTTGCAAAGTTTCATTAAACTCCGTCATTATTTCAAATGTAGAGTGTACCTCCTTAATACAATGTCAAATAAATATGTATAAATCCATAAATTTTAAACTTTTCCATTCTTCATTTCGTCTGCTAGATGGACAAACTGATTTGATTTCTCCTTAGTAATAACAGTCTAAGCATTTCCTAGCTTATAAAATATTAAATTCATCTGTCAAACAATAAATAAATAAATATCGCCGTGTTTTATTTATCAGCCGAGAACACGAAATTCGTTTTAAACTAGGTGATAAATAAAGCTCAGTTCGTTTGTCTTCGTTCGGTTAAAATGATGTTCAGTTGTTGATTCCCAGCGGCTTAGTGACAGTCGAATAACGGTAATAATGTTATTTACGCCCCGGAAGACAAAGAGCTGATTCCCCAATACTATTAAGAATTCATGCAGTGGCCGGCGCTGAAGAAGAAGAAGAAGAGGAAGATATATTCCTGACGAAGATGAATCTCCCCTATTTGTCTGTTTTTATCTAATGCTGCAAGGACCACGACTTCATATTTCATGCTAGGGTTCTTATATGCAAAACTAACCAGATCGCAAGATTATAAAGTTGGCAACTTGGGGAAAATTCTAATTATGAAATACTTTGATTGTTGATACTGTCAACTGGCAAAATAATTACTCAATTACGTATTTAAAAGGACACAATTTCGATAAGAAAAATCAAGATTGCTGCATTCACGCTATTATTGCATTTAAATTAGTTATTATAAAGTTGTAAAACATTTAACTTCAAGTTGAAACAAATAACAAAAAGTGTAAATTTAAAGCATTGGCAGTTTAATAAAAAAACTCTAGCCAGCACATACCCTGTCGCCACAATTCAACTCCCTCTTATTCCTATGTACTTAATGTAAGAGATGACCGGATTAATATTAATCGAGCGGATATAGATTATCATGAAATTTTTTGGTAGAATCTGCTTCGCTACCTTGAAATAGTGTATATACACTCGAGGAAAATAAAAACGCACCACTTAAAAATGCACAAAAAATGACACAATTTCAAAGTGCGATATCTCGACTGCATTTCGACGAAATTGGATGAATCTTCGAGTTCTGAAAACGTTGAAGTCTTATCTTTAATGTGATGATAGCCAATGTTACAAAAAATCCACTCCACCCTCTCCCACCCCCCTAAGAAAAACGAATGTATCTGATGTCCAAAAAGGTCCAACTTTGGCAACTCATACGGAGTGACAAAAAAATCGTGGACCTTATTGGCCAACAGGGTAATAAAGAACAGACTTTTCCTGCAATTACCTACGATGATTTGGCGCGAAGTTATGAATTTTCGAAAAAAAGTGCCTTTTCGAGGTTTTTGGCCATAACTTGGCGAATTTTGCACGAAAATCAATAAATTTTGGATTTCCGAGAACGATAAAGGTTTCTCTATTCGGCTATGTAAGTTAATCTGCCATCAAACCCGATCCACCCCCTGCCACCCCCGGATAAAAAAACATGTTTTTGACTGAAAAATGTTCAATTGTAGCGTGAGTAAAGATAAGACTTCAACGTTTTCAGAACTCGAAGATTCATCCAATTTCGTCGAAATGCAGCCGAGATATCGCACTTTGAAATTGTGTCATTTTTTGTGCATTTTCAAGTGGTGCGTTTTTATTTTCCTCGAGTGTAGAAGTCGTCCAGCTCGGTTTTTTTCTTGGCTCAGTTGCTTTCAGGCAAGTAATAAGTTGACGAACTTTGATTCAGCTCTGTGTAGAACATAGGCACATTATTTCTCTCTCTTACCGCTCCGGCCAACTCTGGCTGTATTAAAAGTACCTAAGTACTTACAAAAATAACCATTTTATGAATATTATGAATAAATTTTGATTCGTCACAATACCGGTCTTATAGAATATGAGGCGAGAGGTAAAAACAGACCTCCTGATAAAATTAGTTATTAGTAAAGTAAACTAACCATCTGACAAATTTGCAATGGTATATAAAGATAAAATTTTATAAGACATGTATTTTTGGCACGCGTCCAAATAAAACAAGCCCTTGGACGAGTTTACTAACGGATAAGTGCGAAAAAGGTGTTATAAAATGTGTTCTATATACTATTTTTTCTATTTGGTGTCTTTTTAATATTAAAATTTAAATTATACTGCCACAATATACATTTAAATTATACTGCCACAATATAAAGTCGATTTAGTGAAATTTATGCGTGTAACGTTTTAGTTAATATTGTAACTGTCACTATCACTGTAAAAGTATATAATTACTGAACTATTCTAGATGATGTGCAGACATTATACAAAATATTGAACTTATGTCACCCGTGAAACTTACCCGTGAAACCGTCACCCGTTAAACTTACCCGTGAAACCTTGACCCGTGAAACCGTCACCCGTGAAACTTACCCGTGAAACTAGATTCATTAATTTTATTAAATAAAAACTAATTGAATAAACAAAACAGATTTAGAGGATATACTGAAATTTGTCCGTTCTGAGGTTTGACGTTTGACAATTGAAGTAAATGTCATATGATACTACCAATACCAACCTTCTAAAAAATATGTTGCGTGTCACAAAGTGAGCCCTTGCGCAATCAGTAGCGTTTCACAAAGTTAATTTTGTGAACGCCAAATATAAAAATTATTATTATGATCTCCTGAAAAATCGAACCTTCCAATGCAAATTCTCTTTCCTGCGATTTATCTCCGGCTCCTGCTGTACAAATAGAGTCTGGCCCAGCGACAAGACTACTACAACCGTGTTTTATTGCTACTCTGTGATGGAAATACTTCATCCTCCGGTCGCGCTCCGGAACACTCCGGAACAGCCCGGAGTCACCGGAGAACGAGAACCGAAACTCACCACGCGTCGCCGGCCGGGTAATCTATTTTGTGGTATCGATTCGCATTTGTATAAATGGTCGGAAGGGGACAGGACTGCAGGAATCAAAGTCGAATGTCCCCAAAAGCGAGAGGAGGTAATTTTTTATTTGACAGGGGTTGCTTTATAAAGAGCAAATTGAAATGGTCAAATTTTCTTATTTACTAATTTATATTTTTTCGTATGATACTATTATTGAAAATAAAGTAAGTTTTTATATTTGTGCCCAATTTATTTTATTCAGAGAATGGATAGAATGACAGCTGTCAGGAAATAGCTTTTCTTTGCCTCCTGAACTGTAAACATAACAATCACACATCGTTGACGTCTATGGTACACATATTATAACTGTTTCCGCATATAGTTTGTTAATACGCACCGAATTTTATCTCTTTAATATGCCATTAAATAAAAAGATAGCCTACACAATTTATTTTTCAATGAGGTCTGAAATAAATAAAACAGATTAATTTAAAATGACTTGACAAAAAGAAATTTTAGTACAAATGTCAAATGCATCTTAACCTCATAGAAAATACGATATTTTATATAAATAGGTATGCCAACCAAAAAATATAATACATAATGTGTGCGTTAGGTATTTGTACATCGCTCGGTTTTATTAAAGCACTCCGCTTCGCGCCGTACTTTAATATAGAACCTCGGGTTGTAAAATTAACCCTACTGCATTTATAATGTAAATAACTATTATATCATAAGTGCGGTAAGTTTTATTTTGCAACGCGAGTTTCTATACTAAAGTACGACGCGAAGCGGAGTGCTTAAATAAAACCGAGCGATGTAATATTATTTTTACGGAAATATCCGTTTTGACCTTTTCTGAATCCATTATGACTAGTTTCGTCGTGACGTCTGTACGTACGTACGTACGTCCGTCCGTCCGTACTTTAATAGCCTATTAAAGCAATAAAATTTGGTGGTCTTTACCGAACAATATGCGGTAACGTCTTGGCGTGTTTAAAATCACAACTACTATACTGCCCTCCTAAGCACAGAGGGGGTATCTACAGTTGTTTCAGTTTCGACATAATCGATGTTTTTCACTTAATACTGTAGTAATTTTGTAGTGGCTTGTACATACCTCTAAGTTAAATGAACGTTTTAGACTCTTCCGAGCGTAGATACGGCTTCAAAACCTTAGTTTTACATATATTACAACCTCTATAGTTACTAAGCGATTCTAACTCATTTTTCAAAAAAAAATTAGATACCCCCTCTGTGCTTAGGAGGGCAGTATAGACGTTAACGATGTGTGATTGGAGGCCAAAAAAATACAAATAAGTTTTGACCACAAATAAAATTTTTAGATATTACCTACCTACTATATAATATCAAATCATGTTAGTTTGCAAATATAATATAATATTCTTTTTTACCTTCCGCTTACCTGTAAAGGAAGGTATTGGAATCATGCAAAAAATCGGGTAGTGAGTTTTTAGTGGATGAGCACGAATTAGGGTCCTTACAACTCATTTTTGATAATTTCCCGATGATGTCTGTATGTATGTGTGTGTGTGTGTGTGTATGTGTGTGGTCCGGGCCGATGCCGTCTATCGGATAACTCAAATACGAATTACCCAAAAATTTTGATATTTTGTATTTTACAATTGTATACGAATAGGAAGAGCTCATTAGATTTTGGTACAAATATCTTCACCGGAAGTGATATTTTTTGAAGACTGAAAAAGATAATTGTCAAAAATTTATATAAATTTAGATAAATATAGAATTTATTTGTAATAAGAATAAGAGGCAAAGTAATTTGCAACTTACGTTTAAAAAAATTGTCTTTATCTGGTAGCATTAAAGAACTGCAGTAAAATTTAAAAAATAAATTTATCAGATAAAACGTTGAAATCTTGTAATCCATGTTCGGTCGATTTTTGTTTCTGCGTAAAAAATATTGACAGGTGAGACGGGTGACAAGTTGACATACTAGCGCCATATAAGTCATAAGTAAGATATTAAATGTACTAATTGAACGGAGGATGGCTTCAACACAGAAGAGTTTGCCTGTAAACGAATCTTTTGATTCAGGTGATGCAATTTTCTGTGTTTGAATATTTTAGATTTTTATTTGTATATTTTAGGGACACCGGATTGTATACGTATACATTTATGTTTAAAAGTCTAGATATGGCGGAAGGTTGTGTGCAGGCCACTTCAGATTTTACTCACTGAGCTCTTCTCTCCTCATTTAAAACTGGTAAAGTCAGCCCCTTTTTGAGGTAATTCCATTTATGTCAATCCAATTAAATAAGAGTTTCAATTACAGACTGAAAATTCGATTGCCCAATGTGGCTTCAAAGAAACTGATTCGTGTTAAAAGAACATCGGGTTTGCGGAAATGTAAAAAGAAGAAAATAAAATCTGTTCCACTTAACTTAGATCTGGGCCAAATACTCACTGTGATCTGTGGGGACGCCACACACAAATCAGAGACGTCATAGATATTTTGTTTTTATGTGTTTTGGGAATAATTTTGCTAATTATTAATTTATCATTACTGGTTTTGTTTATAATGATGGAAAATTAATTATTTGTTTGCACATCATTATTAAATATTAAAATTCATACCGTTATTCAAAATTTAACTCACATGGAAATTTTCAGCTTTTCAATTAAAAATTCCTGTTTTCCAATAATTTTATATTAACTAGATAACAAGGAATCCAATACCGCAAACCGCACTTCGATACGTGTTTTAATTTTTGGGTTAAAGCAATTTTTTACTTTTACAATTTTCAACTTTAATTGCGTAAACCTCAAAAAATAAACGAGATATCTATTTGTGATTTACGGCATTTAATTTGTACCACTTCAATTAACCCATTTTTTTTAATTTTGAATTTGTTTTTAGATCCTCATTGAATTCTCAAGAATGGTAATAGATGCAGATTTTATTTGTTCACAATAAATTATTTAATTTCTTACGTTTAATAACATAAATGTACAAATTTTCAGCAGAAATTTCTGACAAATATTTTTTACGAAGGGTTTTTAAAATCTGAGAGAATGGCAAAGGGTTCCCCTGAGCTTGTTCCTTACTTTTTAAGAATCCTTCATGCAAATTGTACCAGTTAGAATTTTGTGCTGAAAATTTGTATACCCATGTAATTCGACGCGAAAAAATTATCTGTGATAAAATCAAGTCTGCACCTTTTACCATTTTTTTGAAAAATCGAGGGTGGACGTTTTTGGGAACTAAAACCTTAGTAAAACATAGATTTTCGAAAATCTGTCATAAAAATGTACCCTTCAGAAATTTTACGCTAGGAATTGGTGACTTAATCACATTCATTTCTTCTTTGCAAACACAAAGATATGGAGCACCGGCTAGTGGTTGTAACAAGAGCTTTGCGCGAGAGAGTTAGATGGATGAACAACCTTGACTGAATCTGGCCCATTGTCAAAAGGAAATCAATTTAAATGAAAACTCATTCACATAAGCATTTAGTTTTATGTTGACGTTTAAGAAAGTTTGAATACATCCAACTAAATATGAGCATTCACAGTGTTTGACAGTGGAAAGTGTGAATGCTCAAACATAAACATAAATGTAAACCTTCAAACTAAATCCTTATGGAAATGAGGCTTAAAATAAAATAAATACGAATGCCGAAATTATAGATTTTTAATGTTGAACCTTGTTAAATATACAATTAGCGGACAACTCTATGTTATTCCAGCTTGTTAGCATTGACCTTAGGTAATAATTAACCTTGACAAAATCAAATCATAATCAAATCGTTTGATCTGACAGTCCATCGGATCGATATGACATACTTAGTTGATTAGCGTCGGTGTGTGTGTACTATACGTGTGTATGTGTGTGTGTGTAGTGTGTGTGTGTGTGTGTGTATGTGTGTGTGTATGTGTGTGTGTGTGTAGTGTGTGTGTGTGTGTGTGTGTGTGTGTGTGTGTGTGTGTGTGTGTGTGTGTGTGCGGCTAGCGACGCAGGAACAATAACTCCGCAGGCGAGCGTCCGCCCCGCCCTGCTCTTCATATTACATCCCGTGTAATAGGCACTTAGGCACTGATATAGTAGCGCCATTAATTCATACCGCTTGAACGCGTAGTGGCGGCGCCCGCAGGCTACCACACTAACTCTATATACCTGCAGAGTACCCGTGAGTTGACAAGCACTCACTTCAACAACAAACGCTAAGAGTTCATTCCCAGAAACCGAAAAGTTCCTCCCAAGTCTGAATTAGATTATATGTACTTGAAAAAATATGCATACTCTATATTCCTGCGGAGAGATGCAGGAGTACCCGTGAGTTGGCGCATTCACTGGAACCACAGACGTAAGAGTTCTATCCCAGAAACCGAAAAGTTCCACCCAAGTCTGAATTAGATTCTATGTTGGAATAATTTTTATGAGGAAAAGGGGGATTTCCAAATAAAAATAAAAATATTTGTTTCGTCTTGCTTCACGTTCTTTATTTTAAATTTTGGTCTACCGGTTTCAACTATTTAATAGTCATCTTCAGGACCGGTTAGTAGCTACGGAATACAATAAATATTTATTATGAGAAATAGAAATTAATACAAAAATAAATAACAGTCAACTTACAACTTAAAGTATGTAGCTATGTAAAGTGTAGAGCGAAGTTAATTGTTGACGCATAGTAACAGAAAGTTAGGTTATCAAAATCACAACAACACAACCAAATTGGTTGCTAGACGCAATGCAACTGACAAAACAATCATGTGACGATATGTAGAAGTGGGGATGTATTCTCTGACATCATGTCATTTAGTGATTTTCCTTTTTTAACTAACTTAATTATTTCTATGTTTTCTAGGGAATTTAGAACCTTACTTTTTTTTTTATATGTAAAATTTTAAATTTATTTTTATCAAATGCATGTCCTGTTTCTAAAATGTGCTCTACTAAATTAGAATGTCCTCTATTGTATTTGAAACAATTATAATGTTCTTTAAAACGTTGTCTGAAGCTCCTTCCTGTTTGACCGATGTATGACATTTCACAGGTACCACAAGTCAGTTGGTAAACGCCAGATTTGTCTAAAATTTCCGTTTGGTCTACTTTTTTGCATAATTCTTTTTTAAGATTTGTGATAGGCCTAAACGACAAGGTTACGTTGTAATTATGCTTTTTAAAGATGTTATTTTTACACAAATAGATTCTATGTACTTGAAAATGTGGAAGGATAAGTCAATACGAGAAACTAGCTTTATATTCCTGCGGAGAGAAGCAGGAGTACCCGTGAGTTGGCGCACACTCATTGCAACCACAAACGTTAACAGTTCAATCCCAGAAACTGAAAAGCGCCACCCAAGTCTGCATTAGATTCTATGTACTTGAAAAATATGGAAGGGTAAGTCAACAGGAGAAACTTACTCTATATTCCTGCGCAGAGCTGCAGGAGTACCCGTGAGTTGGCATACAGTCAATAGTTCGATCCCAAAAACCGAAAAGTTTCACCCAGGTCTGAATTAGATTCTATGTACTTGCAAAAAATGTGGAAGGCTAACTCAACAGGAGACACTAACTCTATATTCTTGCGAAGAGCTGCAGGAGTACCCATGAGTTGGCATACAGTCAATAGTTCGATCCCAAAAACCGAAAAGTTTCACCCAGGTCTGAATTAGATTCTATGTACTTGCAAAAAATGTGGAAGGCTAACTCAACAGAAGAAACTAACTCTATATTCTTGCGGAGAGCTGCAGGAGTACCCGTGAGTTGGCGCACACTCACTGGAACCACAAACGTTAAGAGTTCAATCCCAGAAGCCGAAAAGTTACACCCAAGTCTGAATTAGATTCTATGTACTTGCAAAAAATGTGGAATGGTAAGTCAACAAGAGAAACTAACTCTATATTCCTGCGCAGAGCTGCAGGAGTACCCGTGAGTTAGCGTACACTTACTGGAACCACAAACGTTAACAGTTCAATCCCAGAAATCAAAAAGCTCCACCCAAGTTTCTATGTACTTGAAAAATATGGAAGGGTAAGTCAACAGGAGAAACTAACTCTATATTCTTGCGGAGAGCTGCAGGAGTACCCGTGAGTTGACATACAGTTAGTGGAACCACAGAGGTAAGAATTCAATCCCAGAAACCGAAAAGCTCGTCCACCCAAGTCTGAATTAAATTCTATGTACTCGTACCTTCTTGAAAAAATATGAAAGGATAAGTCACCAGGAGAAACTAACTCTATATTCCTGCGCAGAGCTGCAGGAGTACCTGTGAGTTGGCGGACAATCTCTGCAACCACAAACGTTAACAGTTCAATCCCAGAAACTGAAAAGCTCCACCCAAGTCTGCATTAGATTCTATGTACTTGAAAAATATGGAAGGGTAAGTCAACAGGAGAAACTTACTCTATATCCCTGCGCAGAGCTGCAGGAGTACCCGTGAGTTGGCATACAGTCAGTAAAAGCACAGAGGTAAAAGTTCAATCCCAGAAACCGAAAAGCTCCACCCAAGTTTGCATTAGATTCTATGTACTTGAAAAATATGGAAGGGTAAGTCAACAGGAAAAACTAACTCTATATTCCTGCGCAGAGCTACAGGAGTACCTATGAGTTGGCATACAGTCAATGGAACCACAGAGGTAAGAGTTCAATTCCAGAAACCGAAAACTTCCACCCAAGTCTGAATTAAATTCTATGTACTTTCTTGAAAAAATATGGAAGGATAAGTCCACAGAAGAAACTAACTCTATATTCCTGCGGAGAGCTGCAGGAGTACCCGTGAGTTGGCCATACAGTCAGTAAAAGCACAGAGGTTAAGGGTTGTTTTCTGATTCCATCCCAATAAGATTTCACTTATATTCTTATTTACCTACTTAGATTATAAAAATAGTAAGAAGGATAGGTAAACAAGAGTACTCGTTTAGTTGGTAACACGGCCAGTGTAGCACAAGGATTCGTCAACAGGGTTCGAAATGAAATTTGTACATTTTTTTCTAAATAAATAGTTTACTTATACAGTACTTTTTCAAGCCCAGAAGCCCAGATCGTCAGAAGTATTAGCTAGTTCAATTTATATCTCCTGATAGAAATTAATTTTCAAATTTTAAAAAATACACATCTGTAGATCCATTCTTTCTCTATTAAATGTTTATAAAAACATTACCTTGCAGTCAATAATAAACTAACAATTTACTCGCAACGAAAACACTTTTACAGTATTTTTCAACTTTACAATGACATTAAGATGCGGTAAAGTACGAGTTTCGGGCTGGTTTTAGGCAGTCGTAGTAGTGGGTTAAATAGTAGAATAGAAAAAAATAAAATCGAGAATATTATATGAATTCAGAAAGAACGTAATTAACGAAAAACAAATATTCAAAAGACAACAAATATATTTTCTCTTATTTTCGTGTAGTGTTCGTTTGGTTGCGCTCAGGCCCGGCAGTCATCTTCTTCTTCTTCTACTAAGTTTTTGTGTAAGTTGGCGTTCTTTTAGAATAGTTAGTGCGGCTCTAGTGCGGCAATAGTTTCCAACGAGTTAGGCTTCCTCTTCGCAGCCACAATGATTAAACTATCGCAAAGAAAAGATAAAATTCTTAACGACGCCTCTTCAAAACTTTACTCGCCAGGGCATAAATTATTGGAAACTGAACTGCTACTTCTAGCTCCGAGAAAGTTAAATGTTATTTTACTTTTTTAACTCGTATTTATTGAGATTTTTAATTATGAGATTGCAACTGCTGGAAGAGTAATTAAATATTGTAATAATTCGACTCATTTAAGTTGAGAACTAATTTTTAATTGTCGGCCAGTGAAACTTTTTCAGATTTATCACACTTTGGTGGGAGGAATTGTGAAGAGAAACTTTTAATTTTTACTGCAGTCTCTAATTTACACACTCAGCAGGCAGATCCTGACTTCGATAATTTTCACGTAGATTTCGTTTTTCTATTTATTTCTTATAAAGTACAAGAATAAGATATTATTACACATCTCATGGACGATTTATGTCAAATGGGTAGTCATGTATAAGGTATAGGCCTTTACTTAAGTTCAATGTGCCAATTACTTAGTCAGATGATTAAGCTTGATAAGCATAAAATTTATTGTATGGATAATTCCACTCCTGTGTAAAGTACGCCATAAACAAAACACAATTTTATCGTTTTGACAGCGGATAATAAGTAAGGTAACTTTTTGCAAGTGATTAGTTTTATTGCACGTGTTCGACTTAACCATACTTTATAATATTTTATCTCATACAACTGTTAATATATATATATATATATATATATATATATATATATATATATATATATATATATATATATATATATATATATATATATATATATATACATTTTTATACTTTTCAATTAACATTTAACTTTATGTACATTTTTAAAAAATTTGGCCTGAGGCCTGATGTTGTTTATATAAACGAAATCGATCGCCATTTAAATAAATAAAAATTTATATCAGTTTGTAACACACTGTGTTTCATTTTATTTATAAATATGCAAATTGCAACAGAGGAATTCATCAAGAAGACTTATTTACCTTTTTCTAAGCAACCAAACAATAAACAAAAGATTAAAATGTCATTTGCTTCATATTTCTAATATTTTTCAGTGAAATGATTAGATTTTTGGAATATTTGTGAAGAAGAACTAAAGGAGTCGTTAAACTATCTCGTTGAATTACACTCGAGCATTTTATTTCTTCCGAATAGACTGTTTGACATCTCAACCTTGTCACCTGACAGCAATTTGATTAGAAAAATTGTTTAAAATAAAATCACTCCACCTACGGTGTCGTGATTTTATTAAACAATTTTTTTTTTCAAATTGCTAGACAACAAGGTTTCAATACAAACAGAAATTTATTCGGTGAAGTAAAATTCTCGTACCTATGTAATTACAGTTGATAATAAATTTGTTGTTAAATCTAATTTTTATTATACTTTTGATTTGAATCAGTTCATTTATTTTATAGTGACATTTTTCTTGGCAATACATTTATATAGTTTATGTTCGAATATATACATTCCATTTAATCTACTGATACTAATATACTAAACTAATTTCCTTATAGAATACACTTATAGGTAACATCTTCATATCTAAATACGATTTTCCCCTAAGTGTAAATCACTATTCTCCCCTTCCTGGGCGTTTGGTAACCTTCTGGCTAGGGGAATTTAAATTCGCCATGTTGTGTACCGTGATGCTATCTCCCCCGTTCATTATGAAGACGCTAGGCCTACGACTCGACAGGTGTATTGTGTATACAAGATGCGCAAGAGAAGAATGATGAAGAAAGATGCTGGTTAAGGTTCAACAGGAATTTTAAACGAAAAATTAGCGCTGTTTATAAAGGGTTAAGAGATTAAGATGCTGAAATTTTAAGGGAGAATTAAAATGTTGTAAGGTAGAAGGCTTAGAGGATTTTTATAAGTAGGGTCAAATCACTTTTTAAGCCAAAATTGCACACATCTAATTATTAGTTATTATAAACTGCTCAGTTACTTACAAATCATTTAAAATACGATTATTCAATTTTTACTTTACATTTTTACCATGGTCATTCAAAAGGAAACAAGTGATATTATGGTAAAAATTGAACCAAACAAGGCATGAAAAATTATATTTACTTTATTCAGAAAAAGACTATGATCCAAATTTATTTTACAAAGAAACATATAATATAGTACTTATAGTAATGTTTTCGATGAACCGTAAATCCTATTCACATATTGATTCTTTGAAGATTCTTTCATGCTTCATCCTTGTTTAAAGCTATTAATAAATTTTTGCCAACAATATAATGACGGTTGGTAATCACCCACATGGTTTAATATAGGTACAGGGTGATTCACAACTCCGTGCATATATAGTGCGTATATAGTGCTCGACACTTATCACGGAACCGAAAGTATTTTTTCAAAATTCGCAATTTTAGCTCTCAGGTTTTTTAATCAAACAGTTTTGGATCACTGTTTTCAAATGGAATTACATAAATTTACTATTCTTGGCATTGCACAGTTAATTAAAATTTTATTCCCTTCATAATTAATTAGATATCCATTGTACAATCAACAGTCCAGTGTTTTCAAAAATGTGCTTCTTGCCAGAACAGCCCTTAAAGTTACAAATTTAAAAAAATATATTTTTGTTTCATAATCAGTAAATTGAGTAAGTATTACTTATATGCCATTTAAATATATTCACGAAGTTGTAAATTATCCTGTATGTCGATACCGATGACTTACAAGACCCAAGTTGAATAAAAAGCATGCTAGATCCATTTATAGTTCCAGCTACTTATATTGAACTGTAAAAAGTTATACACTACTTTATTTTGTACAAATACGAGTATATATTGGAATTAATAGTAGATTTCTAACAAAGGAGGCCAGTTAAATGATTTTGAGATTTTTAATTGAATGCTTTTACTAGTGGACAATTTTTAATGAAACACATTTAGTACCTAGGTACTTAAATAAATAAATAAAAAAATTCTGTTCTAAGATTTGGATATAATTGAGTAAAATGTCGATGGTCTCCTCCGATTTTCTCTCTGTCTCTTGATATTCCGGCGTCACGTTTGTCGGTGATTGATTCATCTGCAGACGTCGCTAACTACGCCTGGAGGACGGACATAAACGCCACAAAACGCAGAATTTCCCTCAGTTATTGAAATGCGAAATGTATGGCGGCGTAAATTTCTTTTTTATCTTGAACGTTTTTCACTGAGACTCGTACAGTCGTATAGTCGTTTCCAGCCATTATCTGCAAGAGGAGTATGAGTGGAAGCTGACATAAAGACCAAGAAGATGCGAGTATGTTGTGAATACATCAGCAGAATTATTCACATGATAGTAAGTAGTTAACTACGGAAATAATTCCACTTCTGTGTAAAGTAAGTCATAAACAAAACACAATTTTTTAACCTGACAAAGATGCCATTTCAAATTTATATTTTAAAATGAATTAATTAATCAATATAATCCTAAATAATGTATAATATTCTACTTCAGTTTCGAATGGAAATAACTCATTTGAATGATTATGATTTTTTGGCAGAATATCTGATAAATTATAATTTCCATCATTAAATTCTTGGTGAGTTATATTATTCTATGCGTGAATCAAAATACATAAATATTGTAATTTTTGTGTTCTCCTGTTTTTATGGCAATTACTCATTTCAATGATTATAATATTTGGCAGAAGGTCTGATAAATTATAATTTCCATACTAAATTTTTGTGAATAATATACTTATTCTGTGTATGAATCAAGGGAAATAAATATTATTTTTGTTTCTCCGCACAGGTGTTATTGAAAATCAATAAATAACGCGGATACAAATGGTCATAAAACTGGAAAAATTATTTCGTATGTCTAGCATTTTTATTTCGTTTTTGAGACAGGCACTCTGAAAAATTACAAAAATATTACGTTGTAGTGCGAAGTGCACTACAGAAAGCAAGTTATGAACAAACAATATTTCTATTTTCTCCTCAGCGCTGATCCTGTATTTGTTATTTGTTCTGGAGACTTGCATTCTTGTTGTTTTATATACCATATGTTACAAGAATATTACATGGAGGAGACATATTTCTTTTAAAAGTATATATTTTATATTTTGTCTTACATACAAATATTCAAGATTGAATTGATTCATGGACTTTACCACAAGGATACACAAGGATTTAAGTGAAGATAAAATATACTCAGGTTTGAATTCAATCTCCACTAACTCCTATTGATTGCTGGTAACCGCACACTCGATAAAATATTTAAATCTATTCTGATGACTCACAGTATAAGAGACTGTCATGGGATGTTTAAAAATATCTTATTCTTGTACTTGAAGTGATATTACGTAAGTCTATTCTAGCCACATCCTGAGTACGATCAAATTTACATACTCAATACAAAAACATCTTTAAAAATTACATGGGACACATAATTTGAATATTATTACCAAATTACTAACATTGGGATGTTACTAAGGGCGGACATTAGCAATCGCTAGGATATTAACAGATTGTTTATAGGCAAATATAATGCGGGGTGTTCAAATTCTTGACATGTTCTGGAGATGTCATTCAAAATTGTGATGGACAATTTTTTGCCGATATAGCATAACAAATTTTTTAAAACTTCCAAGCAACTTTTAAATGGCAATTTGTTTAGCTGCATATATCTAAACTAATACCACTTAAAAATTGCCTACAAGTCCTTATAACAAAAAAACTTTGTTTAGGCACATTGCTCAGCTCTCTGCACGTGTTGACGTATGAACCCAGAGTTCCGTGGTTTGAATCTTCCGGTCGGTGATTTTCGTTAAATTGTAAAAACATTCGGACAGTCAAGCTGACCACTTGATCGTTCTGATTGCAAAATGTATTTATCCGTTGCCGCTTTGAATTTGAATCGTCGCACGGAATAACGTTCTGACTGCACCAAGATGACTCGGCCGAAGTGGTTGGATTCCACTATAACAACATCTACCATTCTGTAATTGACAGTATATCCTGTTGAACGGTTACCTACAAAAAAAATCTAGCTGATGGTAAATTTGTGACATAACATTCATTTGTTTTTCTTCATTCTTACCAACCACCATCATTTCGTGGTTTCTTCGCTGTACTTTACTTTCCTCCTTTCACTTCGCTTCTCTCGTTTTGCACTTCACTGATCACACTTCGCAATATGCTTCTCTTTGTTAATTTCTTGGAATTCACTGTCGTAATTGTGTCATTACTCTGTGGCAGTAAAAGAATTGAAAAAAGTTTTATAAGATTGTCAAATTTCTAAATCTACTGTTTCACGGCTAGATCTATTAAAGTTTTAAAGTGGTTTTGCTTGGGTTTAGCGTCTCACCTAGTTGCAGAACCGAATACTAATTTTATGGGAGTTAATGAAGAAAGTTTAGCTTCTCCAGCCGTAAACAGAATCTGCAGATGGAAATATAAATGCAGTTATGTTTATAATACAAAGTTGCAGTGCTAGTTTGTAGGCTTTGAATGCATTTTGAACGAGAAATGATAAAACCGTACATTCATTGTACTTCAGTAATGAACAGCACAGTTACTATAGTTGTAACGTAAGTTTGTGCGCAACATTATACACTCGAGGAAAATAAAAACGCACCACTTGTAAATGCACCAAAAATGACACAATTTCAAAATGCGATATCTCGGCTGCATTTCGACTAAATTGGATGAATCTTTAAGTTCTGAAAACGTTGAAGTCTTATCTTTAATGTGATGATATCCAATATGACGAAAAATCCACTCTACCCTTTCCCACCCCCCTTAGAAAAAAATGTACCTGATGTCCAAAAAGGACTTTTCGGCGGTGGCAGGGGGTGGATCGGATTTGGTGGCAGATTAACTTACAGGGCCGAATAGAGAAACCTTCAACGTTCTCGGAAATTTATTGATTTTCGTGCAAAATTCGCCAAGTTATGGCCAAAAACCTCAAAAAGGCACTTTTTTTTCAAAAATTCATAACTTCGCGCCAAATTATCGTAGGTACTTGAAATTTTGCGGACCTTGAAGAAAAAGTCTGATCTTTATTACTCTGTTGGCAAATAAGGTCCACGATTTTTTTGGCACTGCGCATGAGTTGCCAAAGTTGGACCTTTTTGGACATCAGGTACAGTTGTTTTTCTTAGGGGGAGGGAGGTGGTGGAGTCACATTGGCTATAATCACATTAAAGATAAGACTTCAACGTTTTCAGAACTCGAAGATTCATCCAATTTCGTCGAAATGCAGCCGAGATACCGCACTTTGAAATTGTGTCATTTTTGGTGCATTTTCAAGTGGTGCGTTTTTATTTTCCTCGAGTATATATTGTTTACACAGCTATAATTTGTGACATAACCTAAATTTTATTTAAAAATATTTACCTCTCTACTTGCAGAAATAGGAATTGTGGGTTCATTAATTGCTTTTTAAAAACCTATATCGTACAAAATCATTAGTCTATTATTGCGCAATCACAAACTTACGTGGAATCAACTGTACAACCACATCTTCTGCTATTTGCGTTTGGCCAGCAGTACATCTTTATCGCGTGGGATATTTGTCAAGATCGTAATCTTGTCAGATGTGGAATAAAGTTATTCTGTCTCGTGCTTATCGCACACGAGTACAATGTTTATTCTGAGTGGTTTTTATGTGAGTTGACACAGTAAACGACGCTGCAATTTCAGACAAGAGATACGCTCCCGGATTCTTTAAATGCTTCCGGGGAAACTTTACTGTTAGATCGCACAAGCAAACAGCGGAACGATAGTTTCAATAAGAAACTTTGTAAGGCACTCAAAAATTGGATACTTGTTTTATACTTACAATATGTTATTTTAATTATTTAAAAACAAATTGTATTTTTCGATGTTTCTGCCGTCAACTCAAGGGTACTCATGGTTTTTCGTACTGCAGTACCTAACTCAGGAGAAATTTTTGTTAACAATGTTTTTAAACGAACATTTTCTTTTGGCTACATACTCGTACTTATAATACAAGAACTTTGATTGGCATAAATTAGATTTGGTTTATAATGACTGTAACCGGTTTACTTATTCAGTATTCTATAAAGATGAACTATAGGCGTTTTAGAGTCGTTGCCTAGCGAAACTAGTGACATATCGGATGTTAAGTTTCATGAAGTGTAGGTAGCTTATTTCGAGAGAAAAATTAAACAAATTTGGCATTGCCGTACCACAGAAGCACATGTATGTATTACAGTATTAGAGAGGAAGTAAGTTTTATGTTAGAAATGTCTGGTCAATGAAAATATCGTTGCCTCTTTGATACTTCATAACCTAAATTCTTCAATACATTCACTTTAAATTAAATTTCATTCTTATAAAACTGACTACTTCCTTAAAAGTTTAATACAACCTTCTTCCATACTTGTGTAACAAAATTTAAGGATGTATAGTATTGGACGCACTGATCATGATCCAAAAAGAATTTTGTTGAAATTCGCAAATTAATAAATCTGATGTGGGCAGCACACAACCTTCCGCCATATCTAGACTTATAAACATAAATGTATACCTAGAATCTGGTGCCCATTTAAAATATACAAATAAAAATCTGACGTGGCCATCACACAACCTTCCGCCATATCTAGACTTTAAACAGAAATGTATACGTACAATCCGGTGCCCATTTAAAATATACAAATAAAAATCTAAAATATTCAAACACAGAAATTTGCATCACCTGAATAAAAAGATTCATTCACAGGAAAACTCTGCTGTGTTGAAGCCATCCTCCGTTCAATTACTACATTTAATATCTTACTTAGGACTTATATAGCGCTAGTATGCCAACTTGTCACCCGTCTCACCTGTCAAATTTTTTTACGCAGAAACAAAAATCAACCGATCATGGATTACAAGATATCAACGTTTTATTTGATAAATTTATTTTTTTAAATTTACTGCAGTTCTTTAATGCAACCATATAAAGACAATTTTTTTATAACGTAAGTTGCAAATAACTTTTCCTCTTATTCTTATTACAAATAAATACTATATTTTTCCAAATTTATATACAATTTTGTCAATTAACCTTTTCAATCTTCAAAAAATATCACTTCCGATGAAGATATTTGTACCAAAATCTAAGGAGCTCTTCCAATTTATATACAAATGTTATATACCAAATATCAAAATTTTCGGGTAATTCGTATTTGAGTTATGCGACTAACACCCGGCCTTGACCACACACACACACACACACATACACACACACATACACACAGACATCATCGTGAAACTATCAAAAATGAGTTGTAAGGACCCTAATTCGTGCTCATCCACTAAAAATTCACCACCCGATTTTTACATGATTCCAATACCTTCCTTTACAGGTAAGCGGAAGGTAAAAATCTAAAATATTCAAACACAGAAATTGCGCATCACCTGAATCAAAATCATACACAGGAAAACTCTTCTGTGTTGAAGCCATCCTCCGTTCAATTACTAAATTTATATTATTTATGACTTACATGATGTTAGTGACAACGTGTCTTCCGCTTCATCTATCAATATTTTTTACGCAGAAACAATAATCAAGCGATCCTGGATTACAAGACAAGATTTCAACGTTTTATTTGATAAATTTATATTTTAAATTTTACTACAGTTCTTTAATTCTACCAGTTGCAATTAATTTTTCCTCTTAGTCTTATTACAAATACTATATTTCAACAAAATTCTTTTTGATTAATGATCAACGCGTCCAAGACCTATAAACACTTAAATTTTGTTACACAGCTTGGGTTACACCCTGTATTCAATTAATAGTGTGCTAGTTTTTCGTTAAAATATGTTGTCTAGTTAAGATATAAATACTAATTTAATAACGCACGAATTCAAGTCAAAATCCTATGCTTGCATGTATAAAATCTTTACAGCCTCATAATTGTCAAACGAAACTGACGATTCCCCTAATAATTTATTTTAAGGTGCATTATTATCATATAAACGCCCTATAAAAATTAAATTGATTCCTGCTGTCATCGATTTCACTAGACAACAGCCTTAATGACACGGAACCGTTTTAATAGTCTAGGATTCCTGCAAACAGAATCATTTAATAATCATATAAATCCCCCAGCTCAACTCTTGACTCTCCTCTCTTCTCCCTGCGTGTTCCTGCTGCTCAGCAGGAATGAGGGTGTGTGTGAGTGTGTGCGGTTGAATTATTGAGTGCATGCAATGTGGACCGCGGCTGGTTGCGATAAACTGCGCGTGTGGAAATTGGACGTGACATATCAGTTGCGGAGACGTTACAGACGCTACGCTACGTAGCAGGAACAACCAACAGAGCACAGCAGGAATCGCCGGAAATCGGAGAGTTGTATTTACCGACAGAGAATAAGGAAATTATATTTCTTTACGCACTTTTGCCCACGACTGTCTGCATACAAAAATTAACGATATCAGCTTTCGATATTATGATATCCAACAGGACTTATCGAACAGTTTCAATTTTTGTTTCACTTTTTAGTAGGCGTGGTTGTCTTTCTGACAATTGATAATTTTATCCTGTAATTAATTATTTTGTGATATATTGCATTATTCCATTAAAATAGACAAACACGGCATTAAAAGTGATTTATCCACATAAACTAAAGTAGTACTTTTGCTTTATCTGGTACAATATATATTTGATATATTTGTTTCTTCGTGAATTTAATATTATAACAATGATAATTTCACTCCTATATAAAATAAGACATAAACTAAACACAATTTTATCTCTTTGACAGCGGATAAAAAGAAAGGTCACTTTTTGAAAGTGATAAAACCTTAATTGCCTTTTTTTAGCAACCAAATAATAAACAAAACACTAAAATGTCATTTGATTCATATTTTTCATATGTGTCAGTGAAATGATTAGATTTTGGGAATATTTGTGAAGAAGAACCAAAGGTATCGTTAAATTATCTCGTTGAATTACACTCGAGCATTTTATTTCCTCCGAATAAATTTTTGTTTGACATCTCAGTTTGTCATCTGACAACAATCACTCCACCTACAGTGTCGTTATTTTATTAAACAATTTTTCTTTTCAAATTGCTAGGCAACAAGGTTTCAATACAAACAGAAATTTATCCGGCGAAATAAAAAATTCTTGTGTAATTAATAAAATATGTTCATGAATTTAATATTTATGGTCGTAGGAAAAAAGTGTAGACAACGTGTAGAAAAATTCGTCAAGCCTCGGTTTGTCAACATTCTCACTCACACGATATCAATCACTTTCCTTGCTCATTATGTAATATACTATTACCAAACTGTTATTATTTTGAAACAACAATAACAAAAAATAAACAAACAAAATAGTATTTGTCAAACATATATTATTAAAATTATTATACTGATTTACGAACAAATTTATTATGAATTACAGTATGATTATTTTACATTCAACGGGTATTAAAACTCGCACAGGTATTTATCACAACATATTTAGCTCTAAAATTATTACATTCGCATATTTCTGTATATAATGTACCTGCATAATCCGCTCTAAATATTTACATCGCCATAATGAAACGCAATGTTAAATATCTTGTAATGCTTATTTATTCCAGAAATTCCAATCGTTCGTAATTGTAATTCACATATCAATATGCGATTCTGCATCACATTCAATCACAGTCATTTGCGTAGAGTAAATCAGAGCTTTTAACAAATCGATGGTTTAACAATAATACGAGAGGGGGGGGGGGGTGAATTTGTTGGACGATCAGTTTGCAACAACCGCAGCACTTTTCACTGCGACCGCACAACGAGTGCTAATTATTCCAATGAAACATTAATTGTTGCAAATAGCCAACAGGATGTTATGTGATATGTTTTATATTTTACGTTTGAAAATGTTTTCCAGTTTTGTATCGTTTGTAAAAAAGATTGTAAAGTAATATTCAGACTACGAAGTATGATTTGAACGCAGGAGTAACTTATCAATACTGTGGATTCGTTGCATTTCTGTTTAACTTGTGCGAGAGAGGAAGATCACTACTGGGCCCGTACGTTGCATCGTCATCGTTGGTTATCATCGTAGAATGCATGCTCCGAGCTGGCCCGTATAAACTGTCTCTCTCTAAAAGGTAAACAGAAAGACAACACTTCATTCGCCCTATACCCTGATTGAAATAACGAACGAATTTTGACAGATAGACTTACGATTCTATTGGTTGCTACGTGATGTTGTCAAGAGCGGTTTACACACACACACTAAAATTATGTCAACAATTATAAATTTACCTGACTTCAATCTTTGTAAATCGTTATTTGTTGTTGTTTTGTCGTTTTTTAATTTTACCTGACTATTTTTATGTATTTTTACCTAGGTATTGGAATCATGCAAAAAATCGGGTAGTGAGTTTTTAGTGGATGAGCACGAATTAGTGTCCTTACAACTCATTTTTGATAATTTCCCGATGATGTCTGTATGTATGTGTGTGTGTGTGTGTGTATGTGTGTGGTCCGGGCCGATGCCGTCTATCGGATAACTCAAATACGAATTACCCAAAAATTTTGATATTTGGTATTTTACAATTGTATACGAATAGGAAGAGCTCATTAGATTTTGGTACAAATATCTTCACCGGAAGTGATATTTTTTGAAGACTGAAAAAGATAATTGTCAAAAATTTATATAAATTTAGATAAATATAGAATTTATTTGTAATAAGAATAAGAGGCAAAGTAATTTGCAATTTACGTTTAAAAAAATTGTCTTTATCTGGTAGCATTAAAGAACTGCAGTAAAATTTAAAAAATAAATTTATCAGATAAAACGTTGAAATCTTGTAATCCATGTTCGGTTGATTTTTGTTTCTGCGTAAAAAATATTGACAGGTGAGACGGGTGACAAGTTGACATACTAGCGCCATATAAGTCATAAGTAAGATATTAAATGTACTAATTGAACGGAGGATGGCTTCAACACAGAAGAGTTTGCCTGTAAACGAATCTTTTGATTCAGGTGATGCAATTTGCTGTGTTTGAATATTTTAGATTTTTATTTGTATATTTTAGGGACACCGGATTGTATACGTATACATTTATGTTTAAAAGTCTAGATATGGCGGAAGGTTGTGTGCAGGCCACTTCAGATTTTTTAATTTTTTGTGAACAATAAGCGCTTGTTTTTAAACATCGAAAATGTTTTGGTGTAAAGCAAACTTCTAAACCACGCCCCATTTAACTGTCAAAATTCGTTCGTTATTTCACTTCTGTCATATATTATACTTCGTGTTTCAAACATTCTATAAATAACGAGTTATACAACAATCCGAACAAAGAAGTATAATATTCTTTAGTTAAATGTGTCCTTTTATCTGGTATAAGTTATTCAGGACTGTATCTTAAAACAATACAAGACATTCAAATGAGTAATTGTCATTATTAAACTACTTCGATTATAATAAAAAAATATCTTATTTTATAAAGTCTTGTCAGATAACGACAGCTTATTAAGCAACGTTAAAGTGTATCTAAGAAGGAACATTCACTCCAATAATAAATGCCTTTGTGTAATAAATGAATGTATCAGATTATTAGAAACATGAGCTGATTGATGACACTGAGTGAAAAATGTAGACAATATGATTTATAATAAAAAACTGAATTCTGAATTAAATTCTTTTAGTTTTAATGATTGTGCGTGTAAATTAAACCCGTAATTATTGTTTATCATCCCTGAATTTCACATAACATTTCACATCTGAAAAACAAGTTTTTATTCGTTCTGACTAACGAGCCCAGTGTCGTTTTCCACAAAAGGAATATTTAAAATATCTCAAAAGAGAGTTCTCTTCTTTGCCCGGGGCTGGTTTTTATTACACAGACTTTAATTTCAAAGTTCTGCGTGATTTTCCGCCACTGCGAGATTATTTATGCCGCCGGTGAAATTTATCTAATATGGCGGGATGCAAAATGCACATGCACTTTAGTGGAGTGCACCCGGAGCACTTGATTGCTTCAGACATCAAATATTAAGCGCGAGATGGCGTTGTTTAACCCGTGGTTGTCTCACTGCATTTATCAACCAACTTACAGAACTTTCACGCTGGCTTACCAGCGTATTTTTCACGCTTGAGGTTTTATTTTAATTTATTATTCGCTCGGATCAAAATAATATTTTTATCCAATATTTTATAGCATATTTTTAAGAAAAAGGCTGAATTACATTATACTTTTTTGTGTAAATTCATGATAGATTTCTTGTTTAATGTCTATCCGAGATTTGGCTTACCAATGTATTTTTCACGCTAGAGGTTTTATTTTAATTTATTATTCGCTCGGATCAAAATAATATTTTTATTCAACATTTTATAGAATATTTTAAAGAAAAAGGCTGAATTACATTATACTTTTTTCGTCTAAATTCATGATAGACTTCTAGTTCAATTTCCATCCGAGATTCGTTCGAGTTTCATACTTTTCGAACTATTCACAAATTTAATCGGAAATTTTGGTTTTTTCCGAGTCAAAACTTTTAATGGTTGGTCAAACTGACTGCACACTGAATTGAGCATGTGCATGCGTAGACAAATTTAGTACTAATCTCGAATAGAAAAATAGAGCCAGGCGTATATTTCTATACTAGATAAAATATGGAAGTTGAACGGAACTCGGATGAGAATTTCTGACAAAAAATCTGATGTGGCCAGCACAAGACCCCCGCCATACTCTACTCTTTTTACTACTATACAAATCAAGATACAAATATTTTTGTATATTTTTTTAAGTATCTACACCACTGGATTCCTCTTAAAACTACATATAAATACATATTTTCTTTAAAAAATTCTGTTGGGTACAATTTTAAATGCACTTTGAAATTTTTAAAAATGTCGATAATTTTCGAAATTTTTGTTTCGCTCAAAATTTGGTTATACCCTATTTTGAACCCGAGGAATGCTATGGCGCTACTAAAAAAAAAATTCGGCTAATACTATTCGAGATAATTTTTTCAGTTAAAAAACGGGAGTAGCTATGGCCGTAATTTTTACACTATTGGATTCCTCGCATCGAATAACATATAAAACCAAATTTTCGCGAAAAAATTCCAGCGAGTACAATTTTTATGAAGGATTTTCGAAAATGGTCAAAAACGTAGGTACATCTCTTGATGAAATTTTGGCCAAAATAACTTTTTCTCTCAGAACTGGCTGAAAATTTAGTTGTATACTAATTCGACCCCAAGGATTTCAAATCTGCAGTCGAATTTTTTTTCGACCAATATTTTTCAACATAATTATTTTTTAGTCAAAAACTGGTCAAAATAGAATATTTATTTTTTCACCATTGGATTCCTCGGGTCAAATTATGTAGAATTCCAAATTTTCACGAAAAAATTATAAGAGATACAATTTTTATTGAGGTATTTTAAAAATGGTACAAAATCGAAGAGATAAAATTTGCTTATTTTCTAGCCTAAAGAATAATAATTGGTCAGGATATTTGAATTGATTGATTAATCGTTGTTGCATTTATAACAGCTTGAATTATTACTTTTCTAAAAAAAAAATGTAGACAGCAAACTATATTTTAATTTGCTGTTCGAATGTAACTAATATTTGTTACATGTCCGAATATAGGAACAAAATAATTTAGCTTCATTGTTCCATTATTATTACTGCAAAATATGGTCAATACCATTGGAAAGCGTGCACAATAGCAACAAAATAAACAGTGATAAAATTTTATTCGCCCTTTCGGAGGATAATAGAATCTAGGATAATAAAACAGTGTATTAATTTGCTCACATCATAGCCGGCAAACATTGAATTTAACGCAGCTTTTTATTGATTCGATCGCGATTTCGGCCGCGAAGAAAAAACAATTTTGAGTGGTTGTTAAGCTCTCCATAACGCGGTTACTGGTTACATTCGCCGCTGTAAAATAAGCCCGTAAGGGCGGGTTTACTGCCCTTTTATTGTTATGTGCTTTTACGATTAATAACATATTGCCGTGGAATTGTTCCATGCTGAGGACTGAGACCAAGACGGAAATCACACCGGAACCCGGACTATAAATATGTAACGAATACGCAAACGATTCCAGGACCGTATACGGGGATTTTACATCAGATCTAATAATCCTAGAAATTACTTCATATTTATTTATATATTTAAGATGTTGATATACTTTGGAAAAAAATTAACGGTATTACGATATAACATGAAGTACTATTGATCGTGTAACAGAGAGAACTTTTGACAAATTTGCAGTGGATAATTTATTTGAAGTAAACAGTTTCAGTACCACTGATACATAGCTAGACTTATTATTTTACATAAATCTACTACATTTAAAAATTATTAAATAGTTATTTTCATTATTACATAAGTGCGGTAGATTACATTTTTCGCCGCGAAGCGGAGTGCATTAATTAAACAAATACAACAAATGTCTTTACCGAACAATATGCGGTAACATCATCGCAACTACCATATACGTCAACGATGTGTGATTGTTATGTTTACACTTCAGGAGACAAAACAAATCATTATATGTAAAGTAATTTCAATAGTAAACTAATTACAAAAGCTTTAAATTTCAAGAAAATGTTCTCTTTGAGTAGTCCTCCCTTAATTTTCCGAATTTTTCCCACGTTCAGTACGGCATGTAATAATGTACCTTTATATTTTCTTCTTGAAGTATAAATATACCTATCTTATCTTAAGTTTAAACAGTTTTGAAAGAGAGTATTCATTTTAGTCTAATGATAAGTAGTCTGAGTCAAAATTGCGACAAATTAAAATCATGATTTGACGAACTCCTGAAAAATTATAATCTTGATAAAATTTATTTTGTGATACATTTTCATATAGATTTCTCCACTTCGAAGAGGTAACATTCTTTTTTTCATCTCTTCATAATTTTTTTTACTATAACCATTTAACAGATTTAACCACCAATGACATAATGGTAGATGTTATTATAGCGGAATCTAACCACTCGGGCAAAATGGTATTATTGTCGATTATTTAGAACTCTACAAAACTTATAGGACACCTCTCCATTTGCTTCGATCAGAACTAAGCAATTTTGAAAGTTCATTTGTACTATAAGATATTCAAATATAAACTACGTACGTTACATTCGTTTCAAGACACAAGTTTTAATGTCGAGAAATTATTTCAGCAGCCAATATTATGGTAAGCACCCAATTTGAGTGAATCCTCCCATATTATCTAGTGATATTTTTGGTGTTTTGTTTTTCTCCTTCTTTTCGTTCCGGTCCTGGGCGATCGGTTAAAGTTTAATACGTTCTCCTCGGGTGTTGATTGCGGTAGTAGCACCGCAGTCATTTGTTACGTTCCAAGACTTGTTTTTCACAATTGCATTTCCTCGCGCAACCTGAAACCTGAAGCCTGAAACCTGAAGCCCGCCGCTTTGCCTTGCGAGCGGTACGTGTTTGTTGATTTGAGATAAGTGGGGATGTTATTTACACGTCAGCCCGGAGAATTTGTTTCCAGCCCAAGAACAATTGCTGCACGGTGCACAGCCAACACCGGAAACGTCTCACTTGAGATGCATAGTCCGGAGCGCATTAATACGCAATGCGGGGAGATCCAATATTCTCAATCCCATGTTAAAGTCATTTATGAACGGTCATATCATAATTTGACAGTTATACACGAATTTCTTTGACACAAACATCACTTTAAAGCGCTGTGCGCCATAATGAAACGTCAAATTATTGCAAAGAGTTTATATTTTCAATTTTCGTTACACAGACTACCAATAATCCTATAAATAACCATTTTCTGTAATTAGTTGTACAATATTTTATTTACATAACAGCAGTCCTGTGGTATAAACGCTATTTTTGCACTTCACTCTCATACGAATGCAATAGTTTAATAGAATACACATTCTATAATTTTGGCAGTAATTTGTATGACAATTATTTTTGTTTTTACCATACATACTCTGTAACAAATATCACGTATTTACTTGACAACGGGATTAATTAATTCAATTCCTTGACAACGGGATTAAATATGAAAAATAATCCTTTGGGATCAAATTAAGAACCTTAGTCCCTAAAAAGGAATACTAAAGAAGAGTTTTTTTCCCGGAAGTGCTTAAAATATCTTATTCTTGTACTTGAAGCCCTGTTCGCACGAGGATTCTTTGAAGATTATACCAAGATTCTGAATCCTGGAAAAGAAGAAGTTTTCTTCTTTCTAGTGATCTAATTTCTTGGTTTTGAAGCAATCAATAAATTTAAATTCTTCTTTTACACAACTCATTGAAGATTCAATTTAGAGGCACCGCAATTTAACAGATAATTCTCACTAGAAAGAAAAAACTTCTTATATTCCAGGATTCAGAATCTTGGTAGAATTTGCAAAGTATCCTAGCCACATCCAGATTACTCAATGCAAACATCTCAGAGAATTACATGGGATATACAATTGGCACATTATTACCATATTATAAACATTGGGGGGACGTACATATAGAAATTGTTAGGGCGGACATCAGCAATCGCTAGAATATTAATATGATGTAAATGAGCCAACATAGTAAGTAACATTCTTGAAATGTTCTGGGGATTTTATTTTGTCAAGTGGCAAGATTCGTACATCATCTCATACAAAGAGCAGTTTTTAAACCGCGCTCTCCTACCTTTATTTAAACTTTCATTGAACAAAAATACCAATCAATGACTGTATTTATTTATTGCAACCATCTAAGCATCTCACAAATCAATTCCCGTCTCAGTTACAAACCTCCGGTGATCCCCTAAGCTTCCCGCGTCCTTCGAGCGAGTGGCGGCGTTATGTGGCGATCGTTATCTCCGCCGGATAAAACTGTTTGGATATGTTTAGCGTCGGTCAGCGTCGCGACGCGGCTTCCCAGGATTAAGTTCCGCCGCGTCTTAAATACCAAGCCAAGCCGAGTGCCGAATCGAATACTCAATCGATGCGCAGAAAGTTGAAAAGAAAAGTGGAACGTTTGTCAAGATTTTTTGTGGCGAATTAAAATTATTGTTGATTTTATCGCAAATAATCTAAATAGTTAGATACTATATTTATTTATATTGACCACTCCTGTATAAAGTAAGCCATAAGGCCTCTTTCAATAATGAAATTCGAGCGCTTTCAAATTCGAAACTTTAGAACACATATAGTGTCTACCAAATGTTGCAGAAGATCTATTGTTCTGCTATTTCTCGGCCTCACTTCCTCGGCCCCTCTCTCTCTTAAACGTCTTTGCTTTCGGTGTGAATGCATAATTTCTTAAAATGGAGATTGACGTTGATGTGACTTTGGAGCTTATCAAATATCATTATTGACATTCTAAAATAATTTAAAAATTTAGTTTCATCATTTCGTAAATTAGCAAATAACGTTTCAAAAGCGCCAACTATAGGACTCTCTAGATTTAGTGGATGAATCCACATCTTACGTTGGCGTCGCATTTTATGTTGCTGAATATGAAGCAAATACATTAATTTTCTTCCGTCAGCCATATCGCAAAACTAAAAATGTTACAAATAGAAATCACTAGATTATTAAAACTATACTGATTAAAGAGCGCCGTAGTTTAGTCGTAGCATTTCTGGACGAAAAGCCGTGTACTTTCCGGCGCATCTCTGGAATGCACGACGTCGTGCCGTACACGGCACCTGATTATGAGTTTTGCATGAATTGAAATAATACATTGCTTGAATTTTGGGAAAATTCATTTGGTTCTTGATTTAGTATTAATGTGTTGTACTATTATCAAACTAATTAGTAATTTCTTAACTAGAATAACACTTTACCAATTTATTAAAGTTTTGAAATAAGGAAGGTAATTCTAGTCATTTTGAATTAATATTCAGAGCACGTATTCTTAATTATAATTAGCCAACTATGGATAAAGACCATGTTCTTTGATTAAATGTATTAATCTAATTTAAAATAGAATTTAATTTCTCATTTTGGGAATACATTCCTACCCTTGAGAGAATTTGTTCTTTAAAATATTAAGAAATCATTGCCTGACAAATAGACCACGTTAGTGTAACGATCATTTTGCCGCGGCAAATTCAAACTAAAACCTTAATTCGTCTCTGCCGATTTATACTCGTACGCCCATGGGAACAAAAATATGCGATTTTCAAACTGCTTGCATTTAAAAGAAAGAAAACGAAAATCGGATATGTGGATCTCGAATTAAACTAATAAAACAGAATTGAAGCGGCCGCCATCTTGATGACGTCATAACTTCTGTCTGCGGAAGAATTTTTTTGGCCTCCATATATTAAAATGCATACCATAGGTATGTCTAGCTTTGAGCAAAATTTCATGCTTGTATCAAAAAGTGCAGTATAAATTCCCTATGCGGCTCAGCTAATGCCATCTACTTGAACTGGGCATTGAATCTTAACCTCACTAACGTGGTCTATTAAAGATAAATAAATTTTCCAAATTTAATTTCATTAATTTCTCAAATTTTGTTATTTACTTACCTATTTTAATTTATACTCGTGAAAAAAAGTAAAATATGTTAAATAAAAAAATATAAAGAATATAGGTATACAATAAATAATAATTTTATGGTCTAAAATGTATTTTGATGTTTACAGTTTCCAGTTCCAGCGACGTACATTATTGGGGCCATTGTTCAGTTCCAGAGGCGTCCGGTTTTGGTTTTGGGGCCTACGTAATCGGTAAGAGCCCCTTTACAAATAATTCACTATATAAAATTAGTTGCTATAAAAAATTATTAAATATTACCTACGGAATTGTATTTTCATTGTTTCTACACATTTCTGTCTAACTGCTCAAAATTATCCCCCACTAACAATAATTATAAAGGGCTGGTAACCGCACACACGGTATAATATCTATACAGATGACTCATAATATGAGATGCTGTCATTTACACACAGTCAAAGACGCCGTTGTAGAATATTGTATTAAATTCAACAATCACATATTATTCTATTGTTGAATTTTATTTCTTTGTTGCATATTTTATTTTTTTTATAGTTTTTATAAAATAAAATTAAATAATTGAATGTCTTGTCAACAATCACAATATTGTTCATTGTTGATCGTTAAATCATGCTTGCATATTACAATTTCAAAACATTTTAATTTAAAATCGATAATATAAACGCTTTACGTTTATTTCATAAACACTGTGGTTTGTCTATGAACAGAGTTGATTCCTGTTTGCGTGACGTCACAGTAAAATGTTAGGAATTCAAAATTTAATTGAACAAGCTGAGCGTCGTTTCGTTTGCATTTGTGAGGAACTGCTTGTTGTGAAAGCATTTAGCGAAGGTTCTCTCTGAAATATAGTCAATATTTTAATATTTTAATAGTGTTTGGAATCCTATTTGAAGTTGAAAGGGGTGCAAATATGGTATTTATAACTTATTTTATTATTTTACAGCGTACACAATACATAGAACACAAAAAATGTTTTAAAAACACATTAATTGCACATTTTTCCTCATAATTATTCCACAGTAACTAATACCCTTATTTTTATCACACAAAACACAATTTTTTACATATTACACACCTTTAACATGTTTACTAACGTCAAAATCATACAAAAATATTAAAGTTGTTAATTATATAAAAAAAAATTGATAGTACACATGCAAATTTATAAGTATTATTAAAAATACGGCTTAAAAAATCTTTATAGTTACATACAAGTTCTAAATTTATTTAAGAAAATAAAAACTAATTATTTCGTATTTTTATAGCTTATTTATTAAAAATACCTTCAAATTTGTATAAAATATCGAGTATAAAATACAAATAAAAATTAATATCTGGCTTACAATTTCTTTTTATATCAAATATAATGTAAAAATTATAAGTTGACGGCTGGTAACAGCACACACGGTCAAACAATTACATTTATCAATAACTCACAGTGTGTGTCTGTCACAACCAAACTGAGATAAAGGTTTTATTTAAGTACATAAAATAAATCATTTCCAAAACACATTTATTTGTAGACATAAATTATAATAGAAACATCTAGTTAAATTAGAATGTTACGTCAGACAAACTGTTTGTTTGAAATTAATATTATATCACTCATTTCGTTTTGATTAATAATAGGTATTCATTTTAGTTTAATAGTTTTACTACGAGAACAACACTATATTTTTATTTATTACTTTATTAATATACTTTACATACGTATCTATCACGCTTTTTACCCAATTTGGTAAATGTCATTCTCACATATCACATCGATATTGATATACTTATTACACCGTATGTGCGGTACCAGCCTTCAATTCAATCATGGTAGTGTAGATTATTGTGAAGTTAATCTGAAATCTGACGGATTATAACTAAACAAATTATCTTCATGTCTCTAGGTAAAAGGAAGAAGCTTCGAAACCTGCAGAATCTGCTGCTACACTTCTGAAGCAACAGTTCAGGATCATTCTGAAGAACTGGAAGGCGGAAGATCAGCTTGTCAACAGTCAACGCAAGATGTCCAGAGATCTGGCGACCAAGTGGCGCAAAGTGGATGACTGCTGATGTTGTACTTGTCATTGTACATGACAGTGGATAAGACGTTACAGCTGATGGTGAGTTAAATCAAATAATGATCATCATTTTACAAAGATTTGATAATCAGATCAGAAAGATCTGGAAATGGTTTATGCAAATGTATTTGTTTAGCTAGCTCAATTAATATGCAATTTTAATGTTTCTAATAATGAAAATCTTTTTCAGAGGGTTGAAATAATGCAAATATATTATATTTAAAAAATTAAAAGTCGTTATTTCAAAAGATCTGATAATGACTGATGCATATGTATTTATTTTGCTAGCTCAATTAGTAAGCAATTTTAATGTTTCTAATAATGAAAATCGTATTCAGGGGGTTATAATGATACTAATATATTATATTTAAAAAATTAAAAGTCGTTATTTCAAAAGAACTGGAAATGGTTTATGCAAATGAATTTGTTTAGCTAGCTCAATTAATATGCAATTTTAATGTTTCTAATAATGAAAATCGTATTCAGGGGGTTGAAATGATGCTAATATATTATATTTTAAAAGTTAAAAGTCGTTATTTCAAAAGATCTGGAAATGGTTTATTAAAATGTATTTGTTTAGCTAGCTCAATTAGTAAGCAATTTTAATATTTCTAATAATGAAAATCGTATTCAGGGGGTTAAAATAATGCTAAAATATTATTTAAAAAAAATTAAAAGTCTTTATTTCAAAAGATCTGGAAATGGTTTATGTAAATGTATTTTTTTATTAGCTCAATTAATATGCAATTTTAATGTTTCTAATAATAAGAATCGTATTCAGGAGGTTGAAATGATGCTAATATATTATATTTTAAAAATTAAAAGTCGTTATTTCAAAAGATATGAAAATGGTTTATGCAAATGTATTTGTTTAGCTAGTTCAATTAATATGCAATTTTAATGTTTCTATTAGTCAAAATCGTATTCAGGGGGTTGAAATGATGCTAATATTTTATATTTAAAAAATTAAAAGTCGTTATTTCATAAGATCTGATAATGACTGATGTATATGTATTTATTTAGTTAGCTCAATTAGTAAGGAATTTTAATGTTTCTAATAGTGAAAATCGTATTCAGGGGGTTGCTAAATTATACTAATATATAATATTTAAAAAATTAAAAGTCGTTATTTCAAAAGATCTGGAAATGGTTTATGCAAATGTATTTGTTTAGCTAGCTCAATTAATATACAATGTTAATGTTTCTAATAATGAAAATTGTATTCAGAGGGTTGAAATTATGTTAATATGTTATATTTAAAAAATTAAAAGTCGTTCTTTCAAAAGATCTGAAAATGATTTATGCAAAATGTATTTGTTTTTAACAATGAAAATCGTATTCAGGATTTTAATTTGCATTTGTTGAATAAATGCTATTATTATATTTTTAAAAGTAAAATCTTTCATTTTAGCACATCTGGAAATGACATTTGCAAATGTATTTATACAGGTAGCTCAATAAATATTCAATTTTAAATTCCGAGTCTTCAGTAAAAACTAAGATTTTTGAATATTATATACTACTTGTGTGTATTTATTTATTATTAAATTGCATATTTATTAGTGCTGGCTAAAACTATAAAATGAATAACAAAAGTGTACACCAACACATAGACTAGTTTTTTTAAGTTGGTTTCATTAGCTCTTGTAAGATTGAGTTTGTCGCTTCATTCTTAGAAAAGACGCCATTTGAAGCAGTTCTTTGTTAAAAGTTTAAACTGTGGTCTCTAGTGCTGTTTTTAAATAATATCTACAGAGATCTACCTGATTTTACTATTACATAAATGTTTATGTACATTTATGTCGAGTTGTTTATCAAAATTTTTAATCTTGTTAAACTGTTTTGTAATAAATATTTATTTTGTTACAGATTTGCAGCCTAGTACCACTTCATCATCCTGGAACATCACTTGAGGTCCTCTGATCCAAAAACGAACGGTAAGAATCTTTAAATAATAAATAAATGTTATTGAATATTTTAACAAATAGAACATTTCAATATGTTACAATCTATAAGTCATTGTTATAGAAATATAATTATTCCATGTGTGCGATTATCAGCCGTACAGTAAGAATTGATTTAATGGTATTTTTCTTGCATTTTTCAGACTTGTTCGCTTCCTGGTCCACGGTTCATCTTGCTGTCGGCTGTGTCCAGAGATAAGGCTGAGAAGATCAACGATGATATTCTATTTCCTGAGACGAGACTGAGAATTGTAAGTATATCTTTAAATATTTTTATGTTAATGTTTGGCGGCCAATTTATTGACTACTTTATAATAGATTATCTATCACACTTTACCAAACTTGGGAAAATGGCAGCCGCACATCTTGTGAGTCATTTTTATAGATATAAATTATACTGTGTGTGCGGTTATCAACCATCAACTCACGAGTATTCATGAGTCATGATCATGAATGTTTATTTTAATTTTACGTTTAACGTTCATGGGCAGTTTTAAAATACGTCTATCACGCCTTACATTATACTTTTTTCGTCTAGATTCATTCTAGATTTCTAGTTCAATTTCATCCCAGATTCATTCGAGTTTCATACTTTATTTCCTATTCATATTCAATCGGAAATCTTCGATTTTTTCCGAGCCAAAACTTTAAAGATTGGTCAAACTGCACACTGAATTGAGCATGCGTAGACAAAGTAGTACGAATCTCGAATAGAAAAATAGAGCCAGGCCTATATTTCTATAGAGAAAAGTATGGAAATCGAACGGAACTCTGATGGGAATTTCTGATTTACATTATACTAGAAATGGCTAAGAACTTCTCGAATGAATCTCGAACTAGAATCTTATGTGAGTCATCGGTGCAGATATAAATAATTGATACCGTGTGTATGGGCGTCCACAGAGGGGGACAAGGGGGCCGCTTGCCCCCCCCCTGGATAATTTTTTTTTCAATTATTTCAATATCTACATTGCTCATTACTTGTTTCAGAATATAAATTTAAAAATTTTAATTAGTGAGCTATGTATTGTATTTTTGTTGTGCTCATATAGTTTGCTTTATGCATTATGAGAGTAGTAAGTAGTGATACAACTTATGTAGGATACGTAGTACACTAATACATAAAATAAGTTCCGTCCGTCCGCGCAACTGTGGTGAGGCGAGCGGTCGTAAGTTGGAGAGCATACCAGAAAACATAAAAGTCTGACGATTCACGAATCTTTATCTATAAAAATTACCACAATAGGGTACTTATATGGTACTGAAAATATTTAACACTATAAACATAATGATGGGTCTAAAGCAATGGTAAAATACAAATTTTATTTTAAAAAAATTATATGTTTTTTAGTAAATTGAAAAAAAATTTTACTTTGACGTCACTATTTTGCATTGAACATACGTTACACCACATTTTCATTAATTATTTTTGGGCTTGTTAATAAAATTTTTGTAAAAATAAAAAATAAGGGTCCCAAAGTTTCTTCTTTCTTCTTCAAAAATATTCAAATAAAATTTACTAGACGAAATGGATATTAGAAATTATTTCAAAATACAAAAATTTCTGTTAATAAAATGTTTATTATGATTTTCTTTTTTAAATAAATTTTGCCCCCCCCTTGCAAAAATTCCTGCGGGCGCCCATGACCGTGTGTGCGGTTATCAGCTGTTAACTTAGGTAGATTTATGCTCACAAAACTTAAGAATAACAACTAAGAATAAGAATAGTCTTAAAGTTAAAACAGTTATAACATATGAGTCAGTTTGTGCTGCAGAAGTAAGAATAAGGAATACGGTTTAAGAATTATTTCTTCAGCATAAACAGACTCATATGTGACAGCTGTTTTAACTTTAAAACTATTCTTAATTCTTATTCTTAAATTTTAGAGAATAAATCCACCTTTAGTTGTTATTGGAGAGTTGTCACACCACATGATATTTCTGTATAAAATATTTTCGGAATAAACAAAACAAACAAAATAGTATTTATCACATGTAAATAAATGATTTGTGGTTCCTAGATATTCGAGCTTTCGGATGTGGAAGAATCTTCTGCACATGTCATCAACCACGAGTGTCGTCGAGGGATTACACTGCATTCATCGATGGACTTGAAGGAGTGACATCAACTCCAGCAGCCTTCCTGGGACTTAGTGATAAGTGAATTATCAAAGATAGTTTTGCCAGTCTTTTCCCTTTGCGTGAATCATTCTTTAACTTGAAATAATTCTTTACATAAATAATAAAGATTGAATCTTCTTTCTTTGATAATAATGTTGAGATTGGTATTAAATGAATACATGCGGCACAGTCTTGGGTTAAATTCCCAATGACCATGTGAACATGATCTCAACAATTAATTTTAACTTAGATAATAATTTGCAACGAGTAAACCACATCGTCTTTACATTACTAGTACTTTAGTAGTACAGATTAAGAGATCAACTGAATTTTGTTGAAACTAGTGACATTATTTTTATTTTAAAATATTTTTAATTGGGGAGGGTGATAACAACATCCGCAGGTTAGGACAGTATGTTGAGTGAAATATGTATATCAATTTAATTATTACATTTTCTTTCATAATCGTTAAAAATGAATCATAGCATTTTAAATCGTGGTTTACTCCTTGTTTAATGGTACCTACTTTTTAAAAATAAATAAAGAGATGCATTTGAAACTGCAAAAAAAATTGAAGATATTAATGTGACAAATAAAATAAATGCATAAATAAAGAACAACAAGAAGTGATGAATTAATTCGTTGTTGCTAGATCCTTAACTTATGATTACCATTTTAGCAGAATTAATTTTTTATTATGATAATAATATCGAATGAACTTGAAGTAACTGGCAGCTTCGAAACAGCAGACAGTATGCATCTCTTTCTTTAATGAATTATGTACAGGACCATTTAGACTTAGGAAATTTTGTTAGGTGAAATAACTTACAGTTATACGTTAAATATTTCGGTTCCGCGAATTATACTTTTGCAATTAGGTGTGGCATTGATTTGAATTGAAATTGAATTTGGGATTAGTATAGTTAGGGGCTTGTTATCTTATATAGCTTGCTTTTAACTTCCGGGGATCGGCAAGAAGTCCCACGAAATTTGCACAAGAACAACAACCATCGGTTATTCTTGGGGTTAGAATCAAAAAGCACGCGCGGTAAATGTTAAATATTGGGTGGAAATGGATTAGAGCAATGTCACTAGTATTTCACCTATCATATATTTCAAACTTATATAATATAAAATATCAAAGGTACTTCAGTATATCCTCGGCAAAGGTTTTTATGAGCAGAAAAATCAGTCATTGCCGTTAATAAAACTGATTATTCATTTATAACTTTTATCTTTGATACAAAATATACAAAACATGAGTTAACACGGATGCAGTTACAAGCCGTCAACTCATGTTGTAATAACATTTGGAAATAAAATTCAATTGTAATGTAAAATGTAACTAGTAATTTATTGTATTACTTACAGGGCAAGTCATTTCATTATTTTATACTGTAATAAAATTACAAAAACTTGTATTGTATTTGAATATTTTATTTGTAAATGTGTTGATGTTTGAGAGAAATGATTCTGTGAGCGAATGAGTTTGTGAAATAGTTAGTGTGCGTTTATTGCGTAAACGTTCTACGAATTAGTGAATTAAAATGATTTATGGTTAATTGCGAGTGCAAATGATTTTGAGTGAACGAAGCGATTGAAGTGTGTCAACCCAACTTGGGAAATGTCACATTTCTGTGTGTTTTAAAGAGAATGTGTGCGGTTGAGATGAGCTTTTGTTTGGATGTCCAGTGAATATGTTGATTGAAATATGACTGATGATGTATTAGAAATGCAAATGATTTGAGTGGAAAGAATAAAAGACCTTGAATGAAAAGGATAATAAATGTGGATGACGCGAAAGAAGTTTGTCAGGATAGGAATGTTTGACTGTTTGTTGAGTTTATATGTGTGACAAGGTTCGTGCCACCCCCAACTTGGTAAATGGCGTGATCTTATTGCATGTAGTATGTATAAAAGTATATATTTATCTTATGTATTTGTGTTGTATATAGAAAGAAAGAAAAATGAACAATTTTTATTTATTTTCCTCATGTATCCTTTTAAAATTAGTAAACATGCAGTATTGTTGCATTAATTATTTAAATGAAATGTAATTTTTTTAAATAAATAAATTATTTAGTTAGAATCATAAATTTGCTTTATTATATTTATTAAACAAACCTATCGATGTCCTACGTCCCGTTATATAGCGTTTAATTTAATTTTTTAGGGGTGAAATTGGTCAAAACGACACTGGTGCTGCCATCTCTTGGCGTGACGTCACAGAATATTTTTGAGCAGTGGCCTAGAAAATGAAGCTGTTAATTAAAAATTTTCCATCACAATATTTCTAATGATTTGCTATGAAAATTTTAAAGTGCTTATTTCTCGTAAACTAAGGGTAGTATGATAAAGAGGGGTAGTTTACCCCCTCAATTTGGACCTACTGAATCTAAATATGCCCCCTGTTTTGTTGTGCAACCCTTAGTTTTCGAGTTATAAGTGCAGCTACGCTAGGAAATTGTAGTGATTTTAAAATACTTCTATCTCGTAAACTAAAGGACTTAAAACAAAAAGTTATTAATAAAAGGGGTATAATTTTTCATCCCCTATACTGTGGGGATGCTAATAAGCCAATTAGAGCGGTTTTTGATTAATTTTTTGATCTCCCACATATCATGTTATCCTGATACCAAATCGGGTGTTTTTGATCGTTCAAAAACTCAAAATCGAATCAAATTAATTAGTGAAATTTTAAAAACGCGATTACGTAAAAACTAAGGGTCGGAGGGTGGTTTACGGGTCATATTCGTACTCTACGCGTTTAAATACACCAATATACAGGTTGCAACCCCTAAAATGTTTCATAGGGAAGAAAATATTCAACCCTTATTTATATGTCCGGAACTATGAGTCCTTTGGAAAAACCCTTATACAGGATCGATAGGGGGTGTAAATACAAGCATCTTTTACATTTAACTTTTTCCTCTACAACCCCTAGTTTTCTAGATAATAATTATGAAAGTAGTGAAAATGCAGTTTACCCCCTTCATTTACTCGTAAACTAAGGGTTGTAGAAGAAAAAGTTAAATACAAAAGATGCTTGTATTTACATCCCCTATCGATTATATATAAGGGTTTTTTAAAAGGACTCACAGTTCCGGAGATACAAATAAGGGTTGAATAATTCCTACCCTAATAAACATTTTAGGGGTTGCAACATGTATACTGGTGTATTTTAACGCGTAGAGTACGAAAATGACCTTTAAATTACTCTCCGGCCCTTAGTTTTTACGTAATCGCCCTTTTAAAATTTCGCTGATAGTTGGGTTTAGTTTTTGAACGATCAAAAACGCCCGATTTGGTATCAGGATAACATGACATGAGGGAGATCAAGAAATTAATTAAAAAATCGCTCTAATTGGGCTTATATGATGCCCACAGCATAGGGGATGAAGAATTATGCAACTTTTATTAATAATTTTTCGTTCTAAACCTTTTAGTTTACGAGATAAAAATTATTAAACAAACGCTTTTTAACTCATTATTTCTTGAATAATTGAAAGATTTTTTGTACTATTTCGGTCCATTTCAATGCGTAGATTACGAATATGTCTTCCAAATTACTCTCAGGACTTTAATTAAGCGAATATCCTTAATTAAAAGTCTTGTTATGTTGTTATATTATATCCTACGGTTTAATTAATTAGCAGCTCTATTTTTTAACCAGTCGGATGGAAACTCAGGAGAATTTGCCAACAGATGGCAGCACATATCTCGTTTTGAACTTAATTACGTATTGTATAAAGGTATTTAGAGCAAAACAACAACAATTTATTAACTATAAATTATTTTATTGATTATTTAAATAATACAGACATTTTAAATAATAATAATGCACAGTACAGTAATGTATATGAATAAAATAAAAATATATTTCGTTTACAATAAATAGTACTGATATAAAACACTATAATAATAAAATTGTAACAATACATGCTTTACAACAATGTACAATAACATAACGCAGTTTATAATTAAATAACAACAATATCAAGTATCAACAACAACAATAATAGAATTGTAACAATAAATGCCATAAACAATGCTTTATAACAATGTACCATAACATGGCGCAGTTTAAAATTAAATAACAACAATATACCAAGTGTCAACAATGCACTGCAATCATAAAATTGTAACAATACATGCTATAAACAATGATTTATAACAATGTACAATAACATGATGCAGTTTACAATTAAATAACAACAATATCAAAGATCAACAATGCACTGCAATCAGAAAATTGTAACAATACATGTTATAAACAATGCTTTACAACAATATACAATAACATGACGTAATTTGTAATAAAATGACAACAATACCAAGTATCAACAATACACTGCAATCATAATTAATCTTTTTTTAAATTGTATAACAACAAAAATGCATGTTTCTGAAGACAGCTGAAGATGTTGTAGTATCTGAAGGGACCTGAAGAACTCCAGAAGATGCTTCTATACGTTCGCTGGAAGTTGTGATTGTTGTATCCGGTCCACGGCAGACGACTAAAGGCTCCTTTACTCCCGACTTTAAAGCACAAATAAAAATTAGCTTTCTGGTTTATCATAAAACAAATAAAATCTCCAGCTATTTTAAACTGTTTCATAACACTAAAGCATTATAGGTACAATGAGACTTACAGTTTTTATGACAAGTGAAGTTCTTCAAGCTTTTCAGCTCTCTGAAGGTGAGGAAGTGTTGTAGCTGTGTGGACGAGCAGTCAGGACCTCTCTACGTCCGGCGGAAGCTGCGAGCAGCGCTGTCAGGTTCCACTATCTGGAAAATACAAAACTAAATTAGTAAACAAATGTATAATTCATAATAAAAAAAACTATACTAAGTAAATTACGAGGAATCCAATGCCGCAAACCGCGCTTTGATAAGTCTTTTAGTTTCAGAGTTATAGCGTCTCAAAGTTTAGATCCAAAATCGAAAAAAAACAATGGTTAACCACTTAGTACTTTTTTGGTCAGAATTAAAATTTCTCTAAAAAGTAGCGGATTATACTAAGTAAATTACGAGGAATCCAATTTTATCTTGTTCGCGGCAGCAGGATCTAGTGTCAGACCCGCGTAGCGGATCCTGATGCTAGTGTAATACTATTTGTGCATAAAATGACCATTAACGCTAATTTAAACATAATTCAAAGACACTTACAGTTGAGTCACTATCTCGTATCAGAAACTAGAAGATCGGGGGGCCATCAGTCAGAATTTGAGACTGTACAACTGGAAACAGCAGCCAGCAAGATGAACCGTTGAAGAGAATTGAACAAATCTGAAAATGCAAGAAAAATTACATAAAATACAATTTTTTTAAAAATCCATGTAATACTAATATAAAACATAACATTACGGCTAAATAAGTGACTACGCAACTTTGGTAATGTAGTATCTAACCCAGAAAAGTACGAGGAATCTAAAAATGTCACGCTCCGACCGCTATCTTTAACCATTTAGAAGATAGAGCCCCCAGAAATCACAAATCACATTTAAAATTGTTTTTATAAAAAAAATTATTAAATTACTACTAAACCAGTAACTAATGAAGCCTACAAAATATTTTCATTAATCCAAACTTATGTAATTTAAGTCAGTGAACCCAATAGTGCCAAGAAAAGCCCTGTACCTTGTACCGTACAAAAAACGGCTCTCTTAATTAAGCCCACCAACTATTTTTATTAATCTATAATCATGTAATTTAAGTCAGGGAATTCAATGCCATTGCCAATAACAGTCCTGTATCTTGTACCGTTCAGAAGTTACAAAAAAAGCCCACTTAATTAAGCACACAAAACATTTTCATTAATTTAAACTTATGTAATTTAACTCCAGGAATCCAACTGTGCCAAGATCAGCCCTGTATCTTTTAACGTTCAGAAGTTACAAGAAGGGCCTTCTTAATTAAACCCACGATATATTTTTATTAAAACTTATGTAATTTAACTCCAGGAATCCAAAGGTACCAAGATCAGCCCTGTATCTTTTAACGTTTAGAAGTTACAAAAAAGCCCTCTTAACTAAGCCCACAAAATATTTTCCCTAATTTGTACATTAAGTTAAGAAATTTTAGAATCCAAATTTTAATATTTTGTCATCCAGTTAAAAATTTATGGGGAAATCAAATTTTTAAAATTTAATTTGAGGTAGGTAAAGACATAACGTTTTTGACCACCTAACATCCAGTTAAGAATTTGTTGGGAAATAGAAATTTTAAAATTTAATTTGAGGTGGGCATAGACATAATACTATGTTTGACCAACTAACATCCAGCATGTTACAAATACAGTCTAAATTCGGTCTACGAGGGTGAAGTACTCGTGTTACTAATATTTCGTTTATATTCAATTACTCTACTAATAATAGTACCAGCATAGTAAAAATTTGTAACCCAGGGTAAAATAATCCGAGGAATCCAATGGTGACAAGATCAGCCCTGTATCTTGTATCGTTCAGAAGTTACAAAAATGGACTCTCTTAATTAAGCCCACAAAATATTTTCATTAATACAATCTTATGTAATCTTATGAAATTTAACTCAAGGAATCCAATGGTGCCAAAATCAGCCTTGTATCTTGTACCGTTCAGAAGTTACAAAAAGAGCTTTGTTGATTAAGCCCACAAAATATTTTCATTAATCTTATCTTATGTAATTCAATCCAATGGTGCCAAGATCAGCCCTGTATCTTGTACCGTTCAGAAGTTACAAAAAAGGGCTCTCTTAATTCAGCCCACAAAATATTTTTATTAATCTAATCTTATATAATTTTACTCAAGGAATCCAATGGTGCTAAGGTCAACCCTGTATCTTGTACCGTTCAGAAGTTACTAAAAAGGGCTCTCTTAATTAAGCCCACAAAATATTTTCATTAATCCAATCTTATGTAATTTTACTCAAGAAATCCAATGGTGCCATGATCAGTCCTGTATCTTGTACTGTTCATAAGTTACAAAAAATCTGACGTGGCCACCACATGACTTCCTTGAACGCCTATTAAACTGTTCATACTTTTCTTAATAACTAAAATGTAGAATTATATTATACAAATATATTAATATATAAGTACTACTTACTAGTGCTACTATACTCACAAATATATTTTAGTAATTTTCAGAAGTTACAAAAAAGGGCTGTCTTAATTAAGCCCACAAAATATTTTCATTAATCTAACTTTATGTAATTTAACTCAAGGAATCCAATGGTGCAAAAATCAGCCATGTATCTTGTACCGTTCAGAAGTTACTAAAAAGGTCTCTCTTAATTAACTCCACAAAATATTGTCATTAATCTAATCTTATGTAATTTAACTCAAGGAATCGAATGGTGTCAATATCAGCTCTGTATCTTGTACCGTTCAGAACTTACAAAAAAGGGCTCTCTTAATTAAGCCCACAAAATATTTTTATTAATCTAGTCGTATGTAATTTAACTCAAGGAATCTAATGGTGCCAATATCAGCCCTGTATCTTGTACCGTTCAGAAGTTACAAAAAAGGGCTTTCTTAATTAAGCCCACAAAATATTTTCATTAATCTAATCTTATGTAATTTAACTCAAAAAATCCAAAGGTGCCAAGATCAGCCCTGTATCTTGTACCGATCAGAAGTTACTAAAAAGGGCTCTCTTAATTAAGCCCACAACATATTTTCATTAATCCAATCTTATGTAATCTTACTCAAGGAATCCATTGGTGCCAAGATCAATCCTGTATCTTATACCGTTCAGAAGTTACAAAAAAGGGCTTTCTTAATTAAGCCCATAAAATATTTTCATTAATCTAATCTTATGTAATTTACCTCAAGGAATCCAATGGTGCCAAGATCAGCCCTGTATCTTGTACTATTCAGAAGTTACAAAAAAGGGCTCTCTTAATTAAGCCCACAAAATATTTTTATTAATCTAATCTTATGTAATTTTATTCAAGGAATCCAATGGTGTCAAGATCAGCCCTGTATCTTGTACCGTTCAGAAGTTAAAAAAAAGGGCTCTCTTAATTAAGCCCACAAATTATTTTCATTAATTTAATCTTATGTAATTTAACTCAAGGAATCCAATGGTGCCCATAAAATATTTTCATTAATTTAATCTTATGTAATTTAACTCAAGGAATCCAATGGTGCCCTGTATCTTGTACCGTTCAGAAGTTACTAAAAAGGGCTCTCTTAATTAACTCCACGAAATATTTTCATTAATCTAATCTTATGTAATTTAACTCAAGGAATCCAATGGTGTCAAGATCAACTCTGTATCTTGTACCGTTCAGAAGTTACAAAAAAGGGCTCTCTTAATTAAGCCCACAAAATATTTTCATTAATTTAACATTATGTAATTTCACTCAAGGAATCCAATGGTGCCAAGATCAGTTCTGTATCTTATACCGTTCAGAAGTTACAAAAAAAGGCTCTCTTAATTAAGCCCACAAAATATTTTTATTAATCTAGTCTTATGTAATTTAACTCAAGGAATCCAATGGTGCCAAGATCAGCCCTGTATCTTGTAATGTTCAGAAGTTACAAAAAAGGGCTCTCTTAATTAAGCCCACAAAATATTTTCATTAATCTAATCTTATGCAATTTAACTCAAGGAATCCAATGGTGCTAAGATTCGCCCTGTATCTTGTACCATTCAGAAGTTACAAAAAAGGGCTCTCTTAATTAAGCACACAAAATATTTTTATTAATCTAATCTTATTCAATTTTATTCAAGGAATCCAATGGTGCCAAGATCAGCCCTGTATCTTGTACCGTTCAGAAGTTACAAAAAAGAGCTCTCTTAATTAACTCCACGAAATATTTTCATTAATCTAATCTTATGTAATTTAACTCAAGGAATCCAATGGTGCCAAGATCAGTCCTGTATCTTGTACTGTTCATAAGTTACAAAAAATCTGACGTGGCCACCACATGACTTCCTTGAACGCCTATTAAACTGTTCATACTTTTCTTAATAACTAAAATGTAGAATTATATTATACAAATATATTAATATATAAGTACTACTTACTAGTGCTACTATACTCACAAATATATTTTAGTAATTTTATTTAAACTGCAGAAGAAGATATAAACGATATTTTACTATTGTCACTGCTACTGTCACTATCATGTCATAATCATTTAAATTTTACGTAGTAACAAAAAAATGTTAATCGATCATGGACTACAAGATACCGAAATACTAAATTATAAGTATATACTTTAATTATTCTTAAATGATACCAGATACAAAAATATTTATAAAATATCGATTGTAGGTAATAATCACATAATCTTTCATTTAAAATTTAAAAAATTGTCTAAAATTAATTATTTATCAAAATATTTTTAAAAAGTACTACTTCCGGTTTATAGATTGAAACCAAAAATAGGAGGTGCACAACTAGATGCTATAACAGTCCTAAATACAAAATTTCAGCTTTCTGCGTCTAACCGAATTTGAGTTATGCGACATACATACGTATGTACATACGTACAGACGTCACGACGAAACTAGTCATAATGGATTCAGAAAAGGTCAAAACGGATATTTCCATCAAAATCTGAAAACCGAAATTTTTCGCGATTACAATACTACCTTATTACTCCGTACAAGGAAGTAAAAAGGGCTGTCTTAATTAAGCGCACAAAATATTTTCATTAATCTAATTTTATGTCTCGATTACGAGACCCTTTTTATGAGGATGAAATACTTGTGTTACTTATATTTCCTTTTTATTTAATAACTCTACTAATAATAGTACCAGAATAGTAAAAATTTGTGAACCGGGTTAAAAAAATTCAATAAATTTAATCTTGTGCCCTAAAATTGTCACTCGACAGCGAGACTCTCGAATAACGAGATTATTAATTACTTTATTATTAGAGGTAGAAAATTTGTACTTTTATAAAATGCTTCTACTAAATTTTTAAACTGGGCGCCTATGACTTAAACAACCATGAGTATCAGTCAATTGACGGCTGGTAAACGCACACACGTTATAAAGTATGTGAAAGTGTTGAAAATTAAGTAATTAATATTGAAACACTTACATTTGATGTCAAGGAGTACTGGACCTTCTTCAACGGTTTTTCTGCACCAGGTCTCACGTCACAGGAACTGGATGGGCGGCACCACAGGCTGTGCGGGTCTTACAGCCGGAGGTAAAGATACTACAACTGGAACAAGTCTGAAAAATATAACAAAAATAAATTAGATGTGTAGGTAATATATAAATTAATTAATAAACAATTTTACCTTGTTCTCTTAGTAGAAAATTTGACTTAGGGCTCTTAAATTTGTGCCTCTGCTGAAGTGTTGAAATATCTGCAAAGATATAAATGATTTATTGATGATTCATTAAAATTTAAGTCATAATGTTACCTAATTATCTTTGGCAGATAACCTCAAAATGTTGAGAATGACAATAGATCTCTTCGTGAGTTCAGTCTGAAATAAATAATTAAATAAATAAATAAACCATGATTCATAATGAAATATAATAAAACTTACACTTTTTCTTATTACTAGGCCCCTGCATGATCCTTCAAATGATGTAATAACAACAGACTGCAAATATGTAACATAAAAATAATTTTAAACAACTCAACATACTTTTAAAATATAAATAAACCTTTAAACAATAGTAGAATCATGTAAATCTCGATAGATTTTAAATAAAACAGCACTAAATTTCCACTATTATAATACTAAACCTCTTTCCCAAATGTTTGTATTTGTGTGAGTGAATAAAATATGACGAAACTGATTCGACTAATTTAATTAACAAACTTGGAATGTTGTTGATTATTTCAATGTACAGTCTGCCCGCGCAGTGAAAGCTGTTTCAATGTATAGTCTACCATGCTAAATTGAACATTTCGTATGAATTACGTTTCATATTGAAGTTAAAAGGCAACAAATACAAAAAAGTTATGACACAAGGTTCAGACATTAATAATAAAAAGAATATTAAATATGACTTACTCATTTAAGCGCTTCTGAGTTGATGGCTGGTAACCGCACACACAGAAAATATGATAACACATTGTATGTGAGGATGCCACATCTAAGTTGAAGTGATGTTACCTATAATTAAAATATTAAAACATTTTAACATAAAATATAATAAACTGGTAAATAATTTGATCAAAATATTATTGCAAATACTCTAACAAAAATTCCCACACCCAGTATACCCTAAAAAGTATGTGAAACAATCCTTTTACCCACTAAAATATTTAAAAAATCAATTTCATAATGATTATGAAATTATTTCGGAAATAAAAATATACCAAAATATTCTACATTAATTTCTACACCTTTTAGTAATATTTTGACTTACCCAAAATGGGTATAACCACCCGAAAAAAATTAAAACACTGTATATTTGATCACATTTACACCACTGCATAGAAATACGTCTTTTATTTGCAAGAATCGGAAACTGAATGAATTTGGACAAGTCAAGCTTCGCTCGTCACACGTACACGAGCGGTGTATGTAAAGTTTGTACAAAAATATATCGTTATAGCTTTGACTTACTATAAGCTTGCGGAATGCCGCACACAGCAGTGAGTAGCAGGGAGAGAATTAAGATTTTTAAATTAAATTGGAAAATATTTAATACGTACCTGTTCTTTCAACGCCATAAATCAAGCTTAAATCCGCTTAAATGTTTAACAATAGGCCTGTTGTGAGGGCCATAACGATATACCTTTGGACATACTATATATATTAGTGCACAGATCTAGAAACAAAAATCGATAATTTTTAGTTTTTAGTTGAAACCTGCACTATTACACATGCAATGCACTAATACATACACATGAAATAAAGTACTCGTATACGGATAGGAAACTTTGAAAAATTGTAGAGACTACGCTAATATGAATTAAATTATGAAAATAAGGTTGTTTACTAATAGTCGAGTCAATATACTAATCCACTTCCCGTTTTTTGCGCAGTAAGATGGATCGAAATGGGGTTTTTTACATTCGCTTCCTAAAATTAAATAGAAACTTTGTGACTACTTGTGATCCGCTTGGGTTTGCAAATTGCATTTGTGCACTGCAAAATGCATTCTGAAAAGTGCATTTTTGCAGGCAGTAGTTTAAAAATTAATAACTTGGCGAATAACGACTGCAATTGCACCAGTGCGGGTCCCCGGGGGTTTTCGAGGTCGCAGAATCCGAATCTGACATTAAATTCAGCTTCCCGGGTACCTGGAGCACCGTACCTGGACATATATGTCATTCCTTGGAGTTTTCTTAAAATTATCGTGCAAGGCGGCAGAAAACCGGCATCCGGGGATTTCTTGGGGCGCTGATCTCGAATCGGCAACCCTCTCCCGGGTACCTGGGGCACCGGACCTGGACATATACGTCATCCTCTGGAGTTTTCCTGAATTTATCTTGCGAGCTGAAAGAAAACCAATAGGAATGCACATTTGCGCGTGCGTATAGTACAATCACACCAACCAGCACGCTTCAAACGTCAAATTCGAGGTTATGTTGACATTGCGCATGTGCCAACATTATAAAATTAAGAAATTAAACTAAGAAGTTGAAAATATCTAACTTTTTAGTTTAGTGACGATAGTTTAGTTTGTTAGTTTTGTTGCATAAACAATTATATAAGAAAGAATGATGTCTACTTCCTTAGTTTAATTTCATAATGTAATTTCTTAATTTAATAGTCTGCATAAACCCACCATAACACTAAAAATCTGAAAATTATGGCGCTTGGTTAAATGAAATCTACTTCTTACACCTTTCGTCAACGGTTACTCTTCTCTCTCCGGAAGATCTCTCTCTCTCTCATGGTATCAGGCCATGCGCAGTGTAGGGTCTCGCTACGTTGTGCCTGTCTGTATAAGAGAGTGTCCATATTAACTCACACAAAGGTACCTTTAAAATAAAGACGTATATGTCTACGTACGGTGCCCCCAGGTACCCGGGAGAGGGATGCCGATGGCCGATTCGAGAGTAGCGCCCCAAGAAACCCCCAGATACCGATTTTCTTTCAGTTCGCATGATAAATTCAGGAAAACTCCAGAGGATGACGTATATGTCCAGGTACGGTGCCCCAGGTACCCGGGAGGTTGAATTTAATGTCAGATTCGGATTCTACGACCTCGAAAACCCCCGGGGACCCGCACTGGTGCAATTGCAGTCGTTATTCGCCAAGTTATTAATTTTTAAACTACTGTCTGCAAAAATGCACTTTTCAGAATGCATTTTGCAGTGCGCAAATGCAATTTGCAAACCCAAGCGGATCGCGGATCACAAGTAGTCACAAAGTTTCTATTTAATTTTAGGAAGCGAATGCAAAAAACCCCATTTCGATCCATCTTACTGCGCAAAAAACGGGAAGTGAGACCGATTTTAGTAGTATATTGACTCGACTACTTGTGTAATTACAGTTGAGTCTTGGAAAATTTTATGATTGATAATAATTGTATTTAAATATTACTGAGAAGTATTATGTAATGTTTTTTTGGCGTTTGATGAAATATTCGTAATTAAAATATCATCAAAATTGGGAAAATGTTTGTGAATTGTAATAAAACAAATAGAATTTTGTTCAGTTAACGACTAATAAATAATGCATTGTTTGATTCATGAATAACTCATTTTCTGCCAATAAAGCAAATTCAATCAATACGATGAAATGCGAGCTAAAGAAGAGTATACAAGAATCAGAAAGGTTTAGGGTAGGTGCTTTTTTGCCGTTCACATTTTTACCTTCCGCTTACCTGTAAAGGAAGGTATTGGAATCATGCAAAAAATCGGGTAGTGAATTTTTAGTGGATGAGCACGAATTAGGGTCCTTACAACTCATTTTTGATAGTTTCACGATGATGTCTGTGTGTATGTGTGTGTGTGTATGTATGTGTGTGTGTGTGTGTGTGTGTGTGTGTGTGTGTGTGTGTGTGTGTGTGTGTGTGTGTGTGTGTGTGTGTGTGTGTGTGTGTGTGTGTGTGTGTGTGTGTGTGTGTGTGTGTGTGTGTGTGTGTGTGTGTGTGTGTGTGTGTGTGTGTGTGTGTGTGTGTGTGTGTGTGTGTGTGTGTGTGTGTGTGTGTGTGTGTGTGTGTGTGTGTGTGTGTGTGTGTGTGTGTGTGTGTGTGTGTGTGTGTGTGTGTGTGTGTGTGTGTGTGTGTGTGTGTGTGTGTGTGTGTGTGTGTGTGTGTGTGTGTGTGTGTGTGTGTGTGTGTGTGTGTGTGTGTGTGTGTGTGTGTGTGTGTGTGTGTGTGTGTGTGTGTGTGTGTGTGTGTGTGTGTGTGTGTGTGTGTGTGTGTGTGTGTGTGTGTGTGTGTGTGTGTGTGTGTGTGTGTGGTCAAGGCCGTGTGTTAGTCGCATAACTCAAATACGAATTACCCGAAAATTTTGATATTTGGTATTTAACATTTGTATATAAATTGGAAGAGCTCCTTAGATTTTGGTACAAATATCTTCATCGGAAGTGATATTTCTTGAAGATTGAAAAGGTTAATTGTCAAAATTGTATATAAATTTGGAAAAATATAGTATTTATTTGTAATAAGAATAAAAGGAAAAGTTATTTGCAACTTACGTTATAAAAAAATTGTGTTTATCTGGTAGCATTAAAGAACTGCAGTAAAATTTAAAAAATAAATTTATCAATTAAAACGTTGATATCTTGTAATCCATGATCGGTTGATTTTTGTTTCTGCGTAAAAAATATTGACAGGTGAGACGGGTGACAAGTTGGCATACTAGCGCTATATAAGTCCTAAGTAAGATATTAAATGTATAGTAATTGAACGGAGGGTGGCTTCAACACAGCAGAGTTTTCCTGTAAATGAATCTTTTTATTCAGGTGATGCAAATTTCTGTGTTTGAATATTTGAGATTTTTATTTGTATATTTTAAATGAGCACCGGATTGTACGTATACATTTCTGTTTAAAGTCTAGATATGGCTGAAGGTTGTGTGATGGCCACGTCAGATTTTTTAAATCTAGAATTAACAAGACGGTCACTATTTTTATTTAAACTTTAAATGAAATTTAGACCCGCATAATTTTCATGAAATAATTCCTACACCTATATTAGTGTTTATTTTTAGTATTTTATTTATTTGTGCATGAGAATCCATGAGTTAATGGCTGGTAACCGCACACACTGTATAATATAACATATAAGGCTATCATACGGTCATTCCCAAGATGGGTAAAAGGTGCAGTAGATATGAAGTAGGTCTAAAAAAGAAGCAACATCAGATAATATAAAGCTAAAATATAGTTTTAAAAAATCTGCTGTGGCCACCACACGACCTCTCGCCTAATTCTGCTTATTCTACTAATCTAATAAATAGTTTTACTTACATTTTAATAGTTTCATGTTCATATAATATGTAAACGATAATGTAAACCAAGATGCAAGCAAAGGATATAAACTGTACTGTCACTGTCATAAGAATTCAAATTTGGTATAGAAACAAATTTTATATCATGGACAACAAGATAAGTACTGGAATTTCAAAAAAGTAGAATATTAGTTGCACTTTATTTTATTACTACCAAATTCAGCAAATTATATTTAAAATAATTGTACCAATAGATAATTATATCCTTTTAATTTTAATTGCAAAATTGTCATAAAAAAATTGATGTAGCCAGCACACGACCTCTAGCCTAATTCTGTTTATTCTACTAACCTAATAAATATTTTTACTTACATTTTAATAGTTTTATGTTCATGTAATTATGTAAACGATAATGTAAACCAAGATGCAAGCAAACTATATCAACTGTACTGTCACTGACATAATAATTCAAATTTTGTGGACAAAAAGATACTGGAATTTCAAAAAAGTAGAATATTAGTTGCACTTTATTTTATTCTTAAATACTACCCGATTCAGCAAATTGTATTTGAAATTAATTGTATCCATAGATAATATCTTATTTTTAATTGCAAAAATTATCATAAATAAAGAATGTACCAATATATTTAAGGAAAACTGTTTCAAGCTTCAAAAAGTACTACTTCCGGTTTGCGGATTTCTACCAAAATCTTATCCGGTATTAAGATCCTTATTTAAACCTTAAATATGCAATTTGGTTATCAACGGTTTGATACTTTTTAAGTTATCGTGGACGAGTCAAAAGAAAAACCGAGCTGGGCGACTTGTTTAAACACTAAGCATGGTAGCGGTTTCTACCAAAAAATTTAATGATAAATGTCTGCTATTATTGTTTAGTTTTTTTTTTGTAAGGAACGTACTATTGTTCTGTTATTTTATTTACCTATTTACATGATATTGTGAGTATTGGAAATGTTCGCTTATTGATATAACGTACGTAGTTTTGACGTTTTATAAATTTTTTAAAACTTTAAATAGACGTACCTACACGTAATTTCATTTAATTTCTGATTTCATTGTTATTGAATTGATTGATTTAAGTGTGTTGAACTGTTTTATCTACATCTTCAGTTTTGCTTTTCTTGTTTTTCAACAATTATAAAACTCTTCTTATAAACCGACTTCAGTTTAGCGATTATACTTGAAAAGTAGAACGCAAAGTGAATAAAATACACGATCGTCTGAACTGATATAAATTCTATTTGCTGCAAAACTGTGATCACAATCATTTTATGATTAATGTTATCGGGTTCAGGTTCAATTCAACATAGATTTTACATTAACGTAGCACAATGATTTATAACTGCATTATTATATTTAATTCCAGAAGATGAATGATTAAACTTTAAATTAGCATAAATTCATAAATAAGTTTTGCAATTATGGGATCTCTTCTACCATAACGAATAAAAAGAAATGCTTACCAACATAATATAACAAACTGATTTATTTTTTAATCGAATCATCAACTGTCATTACCTTTTTATATGCAACATTTATTGATAATTATAAACAACATAATACTTTAGTTACTTATAATACGTTAGATACTTATAATTCATTAGTTACGGACTAAATACGTTAGATACAACCATATATAATAACATCAAAACTTTCCATAATATGCGAACTGCCAACTAATTGACAGATAAAATTGTTGATTTGATTTAACACCGCTGTCGTTGATAATACGATTAAGCTTTGAATATGACGTGAATATATGCGATTTAAGTCACCTTGGATGTTCAAAGAGACTCGGTTTCACCTCGTAGCTTAGCAACATCCTCGGTATTATTAATCGCATAATATTATTGTTATATTAATAGCTATAATGAAATCATTATGGTACTAGTCGTATAATTTATCTGACGAGGCGAAGCCGAGTTTGATAACACGACGTGTACCATAATGATTGACGTTACGTTTTGCTTACAAAATTTTATCTACTGGCGTAAATTGGTCAAAAAGAAAAATAAACTATTTCGTATTGAACAAAACTATAAAAATCAGGTACCTAGGTATGCTACTTTTCAAACTTTCTTAGTAACAAATTTTGGTACTGAGTACCATACTGTATTCATTAAAGTCCTTGACCTATAATGAACGCAATTATAGTCCTCAGATTGTTGTCCTTTTGACTCAGCTTCGTTCTGGTTTTCTAGTATTTGTATTTATTAATCTAATACAAAAAATTTAATTAAATGTTTCGAAATGACAGATCAATAATATTATTTGCGCATTTCAAATGACGATGTTCAATATTTGTAGCCTTATTTGAAATTGTAAATTTCCTTTGCCTTATGCTACATTGTAAATTATATTTGCAAAACTATTGTCTTTATAGGATTTAAGTCAACTACCCCGTTATGTGTTATGTTGTGCTGTGCATATGAAAATGGTCGGTAGACGATCCTCTTAAGCAAGTAATATCCACACGCCGTACGTAATAATGAAAAGCTGATGCATCTACATTTACACAAAGCATCATAACTCGGTTATGGCTCGTGGGCTACTCACCGCTTGCTGCATATGGTAATAATCGTCTAGTCTCGTCTTTATCCTGGGCTCACACCAATCCATAAAGCATTATCTCCTGCTGGACTCCTGCAGCCGCAGGAATCACGGGATCATGGCCTCATTGCCGTAGACGAGACGAAATCACAGGGGGTACAACAATTTTGTTGTCGAGACAAATTTTAGACTCAACACTTTATTTTGATTTATTAATTCTTAATTCTTTGGTTATCCTTATGACTTTTAAAGAAGCTATAAATCTAAAAATTATTTGGGAAATCCGGGATTTTTTTATAATGTACGATAATTTTTTACAAAGACCAATAACGTGAAATAAACTTACTTACTTACTTACTTACTAACGTTTTCTACGGCTTTCTAGGAAATTTCGATGATTCTTTATATTATATAACTGTCTGTTTTGTTAACTGTATAAGTACAAATTTTAATACACCTAGGTAGGTACTACTTATGCACAGTTTTGATTCTTATTACAACCTTTTATTTACAAAATAACAAATTGATATTTTTATACGAGACTATAATAATTATATTTTATCGCCGAAAGAAAAGTGTTAATTCACAAGCGAGGAAGGAGCCAGTGAATTATATTTCTCGAGTCGATAATATAATTTTATCGTCGTGTATAAACTTCTATATTTTTCTATAGCTGCTGTTAACGAAAAACTATAAGAAAACTAGTTTTAAATTAAATTATTATTAAAACACAATTTCGAAGTTTGTTTCTAAAGTTCATCATTCTACTTTTTTCACAAAGTGGAGAAATGTGTGAAAAATGAAAATAATTAAAGTACTTTATCTACTCCAATTTTTCTTTATTTACCCTTGCGGTTTAAATGTTACTTTATACTCAAAATAGTCGATAAAGTATCACTTTAACATCAGCTATGGAAAAATAGTATATTATTTATGGTGCATATACTGTATACACGATTCTTTACAAATCTGTTTCATTAAAATATAAACCTGACCTCATTATGGGTGCATGACACTGCGCCAAATTGCCACTGTGTCAAATACCCGCTGTGTCCAATTGCCGCAATGTCAAATTGCCACTGTGCCAAAACGCATCCCCACTACTTACATACTTGTAATAACGTATGTCGAGAGACTACTGCAAATTTATTTCGACACAGAGGCAATTTGACCCAGTGGCAATTTGACTCAGCGGCAATCCAACACAACAGCAATATTTAGACTTACTGGCAATCGGGCATAGCGACAATTGGACATAACAGGAGCATTTTAACATACAATAACAAAGCTAACAAAACCGTACTAGAGCCCCACAAACTCGGTTTTGGTATTTACTACACTAACAAAGCTAACAAAACCGTACTAGAGCCCCACAAACTCGGTTTTGGTCGCTATGCCCGATTGCCAGTATGTCTAAATATTGCTGTTGTGTTGGATTGCCACTAGGTCAAATATTGCCTCTATGTTGAAAAATAAATTTGCAGTAGTCTCCCGACATACGTTATTACAAGTATGTAAGTGGTGGGGATGCGTTTTGGCACAGTGGCAATTTGGCATTGCGGCAATTGGACACAGCGGGTATTTGGCACAGTGGCAATTTGGCGCAGTGGCGTGTTCCCACCTCATATTTTGGTGTCATGACCGAATGACACTTGCATACTGGACTCATAATACAATAGTGTTGAATTATGAATTAATAATACAATAGTGTGTCTTATGGAGGGGTTAACCATACTAAAGTAACCTACATAATGAGTGTATTATTCAATGATCGTAGATAAACTGCATTATTTGTTATATTAGTGTTAATATAACATCAAAACATTGACACGTCCATGAAAAAATTGACCGCCTGCCACAACTCTAGTCTTTCCTGTGGGGTATCTTATTCCTTCAAACAGAGTACCCGTGAGGTGACAACAGATTCCTGCTTCTCTCGCCTGCAATGGCGAGCCAGGCGCCGTGTTCCTGCATCAGCAGGACGGCTCGGCGTATATGCATTTACATTTGACAACATTTAACGTGGTAATTTCACTAGTACGAGTATTTGCATTTGCGCCATGCGGTATATAAAGTGAAAGATTTACGAGCGGCGGCGGCGGAAACAGCCGAGAAATGCCGAGCGAACAGGCCAGCAGGAATGAGATTAGTGGGACCCTTTTCATCCTGCCATGATTCGTTACTGCAAGGGCAACGACAAAGACATGCTATATTGAGAAGGTAAGCATAGAATCTGAATTCTAGTGCTAAAAGCAATTCTTTACTGATTGTTTCAGAAAGACATGCTTTAAATTTTTATTTTTACATCTGTATTATTAAGGAGGTTGGTGACCATATATTAAAATGATGATGAGAGGCTGAAATATGTTATTATTATTACACTATTGAGATTCTAAAAAAAAAATTCACTAAATCTTTGTTTTGTATGCTTTAAACTATGTATGTCACAAAATAATGAAAACTTTATAGAATCTATAAACCTTTAAAAATGAATTCGCAAAGACTTTGTGTAATTTTCTAAACCATTTGCAGGTAATTTAAAAAAAATGTAAATATGCCAAGCATTTTTTGATTAGTTGATTGATTAGAATTGCAATGATATCAGCTAAAGCTCGTTGAGAGAATTTTGTTTTACATTATCAAAAATATTTTTATTTTCTTATCCGCCCCCAAGGCTAATGTCTGGGTACGCCACTGCAGAAGTCCCCAACCTCCCTAATGGCATTTGTTACAAAAAATAATCTTATTAATATATTTTTATGTTTATTAATATTTACATTGAAGATTCAATTTAGCGATGGCGCTATTTGACTGGCAAATTTCACAAGAATTATTGTTCTCAAATTTCACAAACATGAAAGAATCTTAAAAGAATCCTTATGCGAATAGGGCATTACATATTGTGAGTCATTGGTATATTATAAAGTGTGCACGATAACCACCTCACGGGTACTTACACCACAAGGGAAATAAAATGATACTACTTAAGGGAATTAACTCCAAGTAACTCAACACCGCGTTTGTCCTATGTAAATGCATGGACACATTCGCTTAAAATACGAAAAACAGTCTAGCAATTTTTAAAATACTCACGAAGTTTTACAGATAAAACATAAATTTATTTACAGAGGAAGAATGAAACTAGGTTTATGCCGAGTTACATTTTCTAATAAGAATGTAAAAAATTGCTTAAAACATACTTTGTCAATAATTTTTTATATGGATCCAAAGATTTTTTGAGAATTATAACTGGACATAAATCCAGATTAATTCTTTCTCAAACATCTAGTACCTGTTGTTCCTTCAAATTTTTAATATGCAATGAGCAAAGCAGAAACTGCTACACCTCTAAACACGCAATATTTTGTTACGGAGATGGGACTCTTAAGACGCGGTTCATGCCATGCTATGTCATGTCAATATTTTAACATAATCAAAATGCTGCTGACATTATGGACCGAATTTAGCACTCTTCTCTATATTTAAGAAGCTTCTTTAAAAATAATATACAGAGAGAAACACATACGTTCAACCAAAATTATTTTATTTTCAGGTTGATTTATAAATAATATAGAATGTATATGACAGTCTGGCAATTTTTTAAATACTCACCAAGTTTTACAGATAAAGCAAAATTTCATAAATTTATTTATAGACGAAGAATGGAACTAGGTTTATGCCTAGTTAGATTTTCTAATAAATATTTTAACCATAAGAATGTAAAAAAATGATCAATAGTTATTTGTATCACAAGGCCAGAAACTGACCTTTTGCAAGAGCGAGTATTTTTGACACGCCGAGCCACAGGCGAGGCTTGCAAATTACGAGCACTAGCATAACAGTTTCTGGACGTGTAATACACAATATTTTATGTGCCGATTTCATTACAAAAATATAAAATAATTATACATAACCTAAAAAATTGTGCACTGAATACTTGCATTTGAGCTTAAAATATATTTATTTCAGTTTCTATTAACGATTTACGTCTAAAATTTGTCAAAATGTTGTTAATTCTTGTATAAAAAATATTCAACGCATAAAATTGACATCTGTTTGACAATTGTAGTAATGTCAAGATGCCAACCTATAACTTCCGGTTGTTTGCCGGCCTAGGCTGGCAACAAAGAGTTTCTGGCGGATTTTGAGATATGGAAAACTAGCGATGCCGACCAGAGGCATATAAAACAAATTTTGTCAATAATTTTATATAATAATGTAAACGACACTGGAACAAAAATGAAGAATAATTTTATTGATCCAAATATTTTGGAGTAAGGTGTAATATCCTGTATACCTTTTATTAAGTGAAAATTAGGGCATTAGCATTCATAAATTCATCACAAGTCTCTCTGCAAAATAATCCCCAGAATCCCCCACAAAAAGAAAAGAAATATGAAATATACACCTCAGAGCTGGCGTGTATTTATCAAAATTTCACAGTGCTCAGTCGCAAGCTCTCGGCTCGAGGGGGCCATTTAAATTCAGCGAAATAATTTGCGTGAAGCAAGACGCTCTCTATATATTTATATAAAAAATACTCTAAATGACGGTTCATTATACCGTCTATTTATCCTCCCTCCTTCGGCAAAAGTAGGAAAAAATATTATCAAAACATGACGGTGCCCAAGACATATTTCAACTGCGCCTTCATTTGTAACGAGTCTGGAAGAACAAACGGTGAACGCTCGCTTAATTAACAAATAAATTTTCGGCGAAGATGGTAATATGTTATAGTAAAAAATTTTTTGGAGAGGAGTCACGTCATCAATGTTGGTCACTAGATAATGACGTCACGGAACCAGATAATGACGTCACGGAATACTAGATTTACTTAGTACACTAATTTATTTTTTTTATATGTAATGTGAGTTGCATTATTGAATTTACATGCGATGCTTATTTTTGCGATCAATTTAATTGAATTATTAGACAATTAATATTTAAATATCATTGTAGAATTTAATATATTTCCAGTTTGAACTCTATAGCGTTACAGAAAAATTTGAATGTCATGTAAACGTACAACACAAAACACAATTCTTAATTCAGTAATGCCAATGTGTGGTGAAAAAACAAACTACAATTATTTGAAATAAATTTAAAATGCATTAAAAACATTATGTTCGGCTTTATAATTATTGTAAATTTAATGAAAATTCATTATTTTTATAGTATGCAAAAAAGTAGTATTTATTTTATTCATTTAACATCACTCGGTCATTACTACAGTTATTTTCCATTTTGTAATGTTTTGATGACATGACTCCTCTGCAAAAAATTTCAACTATATTCATATATTTCATGTTCCATAATTTAATACTTTTCATTATTTCACAGCAATATTAACCTATTACTTTTTAAAGTACTAATAAGCTTACGTGGTCTTTATATTTTTAAAATATTTCTATATCACTATATAACTCAGAAATTATTAAATTTAATGGTATCATCAACTGTTATTAAATTTTAATATGCAACATTTATTGATAATTATAAACAACATAATACATTAGTAACTTATAATACCTTAGATACTTAACTTTCATTATTTACTTAATACATTAGATACAACCTTATAATAACAGATAAAATTGTTGATTTGTTTTAACTTCGCTGTCGTTGATGATACGATTAAGCTTTGAATATAACGCGAATATATGCGATTTAAGCCACTTTGGATGTTCAAAGAGACTCGGTTTCACGTCGTCGCTTAGCAACATCCTCGGTAGTATAAATCGCATAAAGAGGTTTGTGACGATGGCTTTATAAACTTTTAATAGTTAAGTTTCACAAGAAAATTTGTTTGGTTTGATGTAGTTAAGTTTGACAGAAAGTTTTGTTGTTAACATGAATACAAGAAAAAAAATTCAATTTCATTTTTCATAAAATGAATAGGATAATACTTTCTTAAACTCAACAATTAATTTGGTAATAAACTAGCTTGTAAAAAAATATAACCGCATGAAAATTGTGAGACAAACACTTTAGATTTTTATGAAAGATAGATTACAAAATATTTAGAATAGGTACTATTTTTATTTTCATTTTCGAATGTGTAGAAAACAGAAACAAATTTATACTTAGAAGAAATATGTAACCCGCCTTTACCTACCTCCTGACGATGGTTAAGTGGTTTGACTAACTTTTCTTTACTTTAATGTGTGACGTCATCAATTTCGTCGTGAAATGACAAACCATGGTTAACCACATATAACTACAGTTAAGTACTTTCGCGAAAAATCGCCTCTAAATATTCTTTAACCGTGGTAGTTACTATAGAAATTTAAAAATGGTCCTGACTGTTGAGTTCTACGTTTGTCGTATTAAAAATTAAAATTGTAAACACGCAGGTAGTCATGGTTGTTAGAAATATAAATAAATCTTTATCAAAAACGACCTCACAAAATTCTAGCACTACCAATAATTCAAAATCAAGTACAATCGTTCGAATTCCTGCTGTAGTTCTCCGTTCCTGCAGATAAATAATTATAAAAAGTTTTCTCATAAAAGCGCATGACAGTTTAGCTGTTTCGCTACAAATTAGCCAAGTTTGAAAAACAAGACGTGAAATTAATATCGTAAGGTTTCTGATCACGTTTCAAATATCCCGTGAGATTCAACGCTAGTTATTGAGATATTTGTAAGGGTGGCCTTGATTCCTGCGCCGCAGGACCTGACAAAGGGTCAGGGCGCCGGAAGGTCAAGGAAGAAGGGTCAACCCTTCCACACTGTAAAGCGATCATAAAAGAGAAAATAGATTTCTATGTTACAATCAAATCAAATCAGAAATGTTGTAAATATATCTAGAGCCGTAATATAAAATCGTGTCTGATTTTACCACATGCCAGAAATTATTTTTTGTGTTAATTCAAGTCTTGCCTTCAAGAAAATGTTGCAGCCGGAGTATTTCAAACAGGGCGCTATTTTAAACAAGTAATTTAACATGTACCTACTCATTTTGCTACTTTTGGTACTTGATGTACATAATAAGGGGCATCCAAAGAAATTATTAGGCACCACGCCAGAAAAATTTACTGGTCGTACTTAATTCAAAGTGCTTCGAAGTACGCAAATTGAGAGACGTCATGGTGACATTGTGTCAAAAAAATTAAACGTCACATGACGTTTCCCGATATTATGCGCACTAAAGCCTCATTTTCCCCCGACTGTTTTAATGCTTAAGAGCAGTATTTACACCCGTTCTATAACTTCAAAAAGTGTTACAGAAATAAAATCATATCTCAGAATCTACATAACATATAAACTTCATTCAAAAACTATTACAAAGTTAAAGAATGTATCTATGTTCGTCTAGTGATCGTTTTTTATTTATTCTGTCTTAAATCGAAAAAAAAATTAATAAAATCTTTCAAAAAAGCCTGTTTTCAACAGCAATTTTTAATATAATACAATTCAAAATTAAAAATTTCAACACTAGACGAACCTAGTTTAAACCTTAACTGTAAATATGTTTATAGATATAAAAATATGTAAATTACACGAAAATCTGTACTTAGAACGAAAGCTGTAACAGTGTATTTCAAGCAGAAATGCATGTAAACAGATAGGGCTCTTCTTCTAGAGCACTAAATGTAAATAAAGCTCTTAAGAACTATGTTTAATGCATAAATACTACGAGCAACGCATGAGAACAAAACTTTGCAAACTCCAAACAAAAGGCGTAATGCACAAGCATAATGATTGACTTGTGTCAAATTGATTATTTGTTTCAATTTTTCAATTTCTGTTTGTTTCTAAATATGGATTTGAATACCTTACTTATAGTCCTTCCATTCCTGAAATAGCAAAAATGCCGGTAATGATTAAATTACCAAACTTCAACAACAAATGTCGTCTCTGTCGAATTAGTCCTTAAACAAAATAGGTGGAAATGGCCATCTAATAAATAATCATTATGCATTACGCCTTACGCACAAATCATTATGCATTAAGCACTAAAACAGTCGGTGGATATAAGGCTTTAGAATCACTATAAAGCTTCTGGCAGACATGTACAACCGGTAAATTTTTCTGGCATGGTGTTTAATAATTTCTTTGAAAGCCCCTGATTATTTACATTAAATACCAGAAGTAGTTAAACACTTGTTTAAAATAGCGCCCTGTTCTTCAAGGCAACACTTAAATTAATACAAAAAGTCATTTCTGGCAAGTGGTACAATTTTATATTACGGCTCTGTAGCTAATACGACATGTTTTATTTATATTATCGTATTATTAAAAAAACTATTAATTCCTCTTCTAAAAAAATCGCCCTCGTTAAAATAATTCCCCCGTCAGAAAAAAATATGAGCGCATAAAACTTAAAAATTGGCTGAAAAATAAAAACGTGTTTTTTTATCATCAAACATAGTCCATCGGGGCCGAGGCAAAAACCACGCATTTGTAAGTGATTGCACTCCCGAGACCTGGGCTGGATACGAGTATCCAGAGCCGGACTGGGCGTGATACTAATGGCGGGCCGGATTGCGGGCCCCTGGAGATTCACCTAGACCGCAACACCTCACTTATTCTTAATTACCCCCCTGTAGGGAGAGGGGGATTTGAGTTAAATGCGAATTTGATTCTCTAGTTTTCCACCGGTTTTGAGATTTTCAGGTTATGTTTGCTAGCTACTGCTTTGTTTATTTATTGACTTTTTCGTCACTTGAAAACATTATTGATTTTAAAATCGTGTATAGCCTTTAAATTTCCCGATTTGAAGTTATTCTGCCAAATGGGATCTACTAGCTTACGGTGCGTCAATATTTTATAATATTTTTACACAATTAATTATTTATAATTGGTTTATTAATTATTTACTACAGGGTGTGATGTGATTGTTAGTTTACTTGGGAAGTTGAGATAAGTGTAAGATTATTATTGTACCGATCATTGAGGAATAAAGACGTAAAATATAAAGTTAGTTATTCATTTTAAATTATTGTAACAATATAAATAAAAATGCTAACTTTTGTTGTGCTCTGACGATGGTGCATCCAGTATAGGTGTCCCAGAAAGTCTTTCAATTGGTTACGGCACTACACTTTAAATTTAAAATAGTCGTTTACGCGTTAAAAAGTATAATTACTCGCAATTTATAGACATTTCTACATTTAAATGCACCAAAATTTTACATACACATATTATTAACATTGATACATGCACTTCGACAATCCGCGGTGTACTGAACTTGCAAACATCTGTTTCTAGTTCAGCGCAAACATGGTTTAGACAGGTTTAGTTTTATTCTTCTATAAGAATATTGCGCTCAAAATATTATTTGATTTTAGTTTAGTAAATCAATGATACCTGTAGTGTTCGTTGTTGTAGGTTTATTTAATAAGACACGCACACGTATTTGTACTACTAACTTTAATGTTTTGTGAATGTCTACGCAGATTAACAATCTGCCATCAACTGAACTCAAATCATTTCTCATTAATCCGTGGGGGAAACTAATTATTTTTTAAAAATATATTAAAACTAGTGATCTTAAATAAATTTAATAAAAATAATTACATTCCCTGTATAAACGGTATTGGCAGTTTTTATTTATGACAAGAAACTACTAACTTTTTAGTGAAAACTTTCCTCGTGTGAACAGGGCATTACACTTTTTCTAGATCCGCCTCTGATCAAAGTAGCATTGACGGATTAGGATTCCACCGCTTTTATTGACCGATTTTGCTTAGATTATAATACACAAAATGGTCAATACATTGCCCAAATGGAATATTGCACGGTTTAAAACTAGAATCAAACCCACTTGACAAAATAAAATTCCGAGAACATTTAAAGAATGTGAACATCCCGGCTTGTTACTTGCTATATTTGCCCATTAACATCCTAATAATATCTTTGCGATTGCTAATGTCTGCCCTTGGTAACATTATCTATGTTACATCCCAATGTTGTAATTTGGTAATAATATCACAATTTTGCATCCCATGTAATTCTCGGAGATGTTTGTATTGAGTATGTAATTTTTGATCGTACTCAGGATGTGGCGAGGATAGACTTACGTAACATCACTTAAAGTACAAGAATAAGATATTTTTAAACATCCCATGGACGATTCATGTCAAGTGGGAATGTTTACGTACTTAATTCAATGTCTTTATATCTTTCGGTGTCATCAAATGCATAGATTTCAAAATACAGATTTCCAATATACTATATGGGTCATTCAGCTTAAAGCCCTGTTTACACGAGGATTCTTTGAGGACCCTTTCATTCATTGAATTTTGAGAAAAATAATCCTGATGATAATTGTTTGTCAATAGCGTCGCTAAATTGAATATTCAATGATTCGGACAACCATTGATTCAGAAGAAAGAATCCTCTAAGAATCCATACGCAGGTCTTAATTCGTCATATTCCTCACTACAACTTCTCTTGCTCGTCGTCGTCGTTGTCGTTTATAGCGCTTTAATTCCGCAATTACAATATCTCTGTTAGACATTAGACACGACTTAAACAATACCTCACTGCACACAAATTGCCTTGTTCGTGCACAGTGCAGCCGCAGCTGCAGGTGCAGCTGCTGGCTGCAGCTGAACAAGGTGTTGCAGTTGCATTAGCGATACCAGGAACAAGGATTCGTCAGCAAGCGAGTAAGTCAAGAAACAATTAAGAAGTTTGTGAGCGCATCTTTGATTGTGTATCGGGTAAATTAATTTGTGTATCATTGATTTGGGTGTAGCAGGCGCACAGATCGTGGTTATGAACCGTGAATTTATGATATTTAATTTTTAAACAAAACTATTCTGTATCATAACCTGAAGGATAATAATTTGTTCTTTGGGAGCGCAATCCTTTTCTGTTAAATTAATAAATTATGTATCATTCATAAATTTTTATATGAGATGAATTTAATTACCTATGGTAGTCTTAAAATAATCATTTAAGTACATATTTAAATAAGTAATTGTAATATAAATATTATCGAAAAATTATTTCATTTTACAAGATAAATTCCGAAAAATTAAAATTCATAAAAATTTCAAATTCATGCAAAATTTACACGGTTATATCTCGTGACAGAAATTTATTTTTAAAATTTAAAAAGGGCACATCTGTAGATCCATTCTATCTCTATTAAATTTTTATAAAAACATTATCTTGATGTCAAAAATAAACTAACAGTTTACTCGCAACGAAAACACTTTTACAGTATTTTTCACCTTCATTGCATTGCTAGGATGCGGCAAAGTACGAGTTTCACACTGGATTCAGGCAGCCGTAGTAGTGGGAAAAAGAGTGGAATAGAAAAAAAAATCGAGAGTATTCTAGGAATTCGTAAAAAATGTAGATTTAATATGCTATGGTAGGTACCGAAATCTATAATAATAATAGTTATGGTCGCAGTAAAATTAAATATACCGATCGTTGTTTTTTGCCTGTAACAAATATCTATAATATAATGTATATAAATTAAAATGTATTGCCGTATAATCTTCTTTACATTATTAAATATTTTCTAATAAATTTTCATGAAATTATAAAGCTAGGCTATAATGCCTATAATAACGATAATAATTTAATGCTAGCATTAAACCAAATTACTAGGTCATAAACTTCAATCACAAGTACATGCTTCCACGATATTCAAGTTTAAATGAAACATGAATATCAAATGAATAATAAATAATAATTTTATTTAAATCTTGTTATTCACATGCAATGTGGAACGAATTATAAAAGCGATAAGCACTACTTTAAAATAGATTAATAACAACTGACAAGGTAACCACGCCAACTAAATAATAATAATTTTCGACGTGACGGAATAAAAAGTTTGTTTTCCTGCGTTGTCTTGGTAACTCGCGAAATTGCATCAAGATCAGATTCTAATCTTGGGAAAGTGAACGAAAAAATCATCTCGGGGATTATCACGGCTTTTGAAGTTTTTGGCCTACTTTATGAACAACGTGGAATCACGTACAAACTCTGAGCTAAATTGGAACGTGCATTTTTATAAAAGAACAACAAGTAGCGAAATAAATTCGCAAAGCATATTATTTTTAACTTACACTTAAAAATGTAACTATAACATTGACTCACAGTATGTGATGTTGTCACACCTAATTAATGACTTTAATTTCCTCCTGAAAATGAACGAAATTCAGCTAGTGCTTGGTAGTTTTGTGGTTGCTTAGTTAGTTGTATCCCAACTTGGAATGGTGTCGGGAGTAGATACCGATCTAAATTACCCATTTGATATGAATCATCCATGGGATGTTTAAAAATATCTTATTCTTGTACTTTAAGTGATATTACGTAAGCTAATCCTAGCCACATCCTAATTACGTTCAAAAATTACATATCTAGTCATTTGTTTTAAATTTAGAAGTATGTTGTCGTAATTTATGCTTTATTCGAATGATGACGACACTCCTAATGTTTTGCTTCATAGCTTAAGTTGCGTGTATAGTATCCCACTAAAATATATGAAAATATTTAAAAAGATTATTTCCTTTTGCCGATAACTACTATATTCTAATATTTTGTTTATTTTCTGAGATAAAGTGATTTCAGAATCTTAAGCAGGAATATTTAGGGATCACTAAAGGGTCATAAAAACTACATTCTTAGATAGTTTAGAACTTTCATGCTTAGGGAATGACAACCCCAACATTTTTAAATAGCAACCCCTGTCTAGTTTCATCTTATTTTAATGGTAATAGAAAAACACATCCCCATAAACCAAAACCCGATATCTTAATTCATTCAAGAATTGAATTTTAATGTTTTTTGCACGTTTATTACTATTTTTATAATAAATGTTCAAATTGTGGACCTTCTTCGGTCTCGCAATGACCGAAACGCTTAAGTGATTCTATTTTTTCTTCACTCGTTTAAAACTTATTGGTCCGTCGCGGAACTTTTGGGAAACCGTGTATATTATTCAATATAGTCTTAGAAATAAAGGGTAATATTTTTTCGACTTTAATAAACTTATTCCTGTTTACGATTTTGTGTTGTATTTAAAAAAAGTCTCGTTATTTAAGAATGAAGTACTTGAGAAAATTGTTAGAAATTTTCGAACCCTGTAAGAACTTCATTATTATTGTGGTACGGTTAGATATTTTAAAATTTGATGTATGTGTGTGACGTCATGTGTGGGTTCATTTGTCACAGGTCCCCGATGGTTTGCAGACGTTGGAACGACGTCACTTTGTCTCGTGATTTATATAAATCTGTTGCCAAATCTGTGGCGCTTCAAATGATTAATACATTTAATTACAGTTCCTTACGCACTTTTCCTACTTAGCAGCCAACTATATGTGGCTAGTGTTTTGTTTGGGAGTGTTTAGCTGCAACAATAATGTATATTTATGTCTTTATGGAGAATAAATTCGGCTTATGTCAAGCGAGAAGTTAATTTGGAAAGTTCTTGTTTTGCGCTGTGTTTTGCATAATAACTTTAGCCGTTTTCAACTGCTGTGGAGTTATTCTTTTGATCTTGTACTTTTGTGAACTTCTGTGAGATAAACAGAGTCTTCTAGTTGCGTATAAACTTGCCATAAAAATTATCTCACTCAACACTTACTAACAAAATCAAATTTATTCCGCGGTGAAACATTTGCATAAGTTCACTCCCTTCGGCGACTTACACTTTCACTTTGTCGAACTCTAAAGAAAAGAAAAACTTCTTTCTTTTCAACACGTAATTTCTTAATTGCATTATTGATTATTGATTAAGTTTTAGGATCCATAAATTTAAAACATCAATACCTAACCGTAAGTTCAAAGTATCTACTCGTAGCTTTAATTTTATTTTATTTCAATCTTCAAATTATACATAAATTTTCTGTTTGCAGTACCTGGTATACGATTTCCTGATAATTTATTTCTGATATTAAGGGTCCTCTCACAGTAAACCTATAAATAAAAAAAACCATATAAAGACGAAGGCAGTAAATAACTAGCCACAATGTCGAATTTTTTATATTGTTATTATTTTTATTTATAAACAATTAAATAATAATAATTCTGAGAAAACTCCTCGTAACTCTGTTTTTATCTATTATCTTATCTAGATAATCTTTTTCTTATTTATCTATTAGTTATCTTATCTAGATAAAATTACAAATTATCTTTATCTATTTTTTAAATATCAACTAGATAATAATTTTTGTAAAAAGTACCAATTTTTTCATTTGTATTTTTTCTATTATCTATGAATTATCTACTAATTGTCTAGATAATAATTATTAATCTTTTATCAATTATCTAGATAATTACTTCAGTGATTATCTATTATCTTATCTAGATAAATGAAAAGTAAGTTATCTTTATCTAGATAAAAATATTGTTATCTATTACAACACTGCTTATAGCGTCATAGCACATAGGCTATCAGCGCGGATAGTCCTTAATGTAAGTACGTTATTTGCACAGATTAATTGTGTTTCTTATAGATAATAAGATTTAATTGATTATAATCTTAAAGGACAATACCTTTGATGTTTCAAAAGACAATAATTTGTTAACAATTTTTGAAATAAGTGGATTAGTAATTTTCCGTGAAGCATATACTCTTGGAGACAAATATGGCAGAGCGATACTCGTGTGATAGTCCCGAACCTCTTCTTCTTCTCTTCGTTCGTGAATAACGAGTGCAGCCGAAAGTCAACGAAGCGAATCTAATTTCCATGGAGAATGGCCACGAATGGGTTGGAACCGTTGGAAGCGTTTCCAACCGCACCAGCCGTGAAAAAGCCGTTTAATCTTTAGAATGGTGTTATAAATTTAATAAAATATACGAAATTAAATTATATTCGTTTAATAATGGCCTCGGCTCGCGGGTACACCATGTTCAGGCCTCGAGTAATGGGCCGTGAATGGAACAAGTTAAATAAGACTGACCAGGGACAATTATTTATACTAATTTGCGAAAAAAGCCCGGAGAATGCTGATTTACTTTTAATAACCGCCAATTTTGTCTTAGAGATAATAAAAAACCGTCGCACACATTAACTAATAGATATTTATACACCAAGTGAGATACATAGAAACTTGTATTTACTAAATTTGTATTTAACATAATTAAATATGTATTATTTAAATTATTAATTGCTTTTTACACTCAAAACGACAATTATACCAATTTTTAATTTAATGTCAAACTGGCATAATATGACAAAGTTTTCGCTATTTCCGCTAAATTTTTATATAACCATGGTTACTATTATTGTAATTAATTCTTCCATTGGCTGTTATTTGTGTCATGCGATTTTCTTTCTCAATTTACTAAAAAACATATAATAAATTTTTAAATAAAATTTATATTTTTACATGTTTTCGACCTAACATTGAATAGCTACCATGCATCAAGTAGTACATTGTGTATGCTATCTAATTCTCTGAGATGTTTGTATTAAGAGAATTCTGTACAGGAAGAATATACACGTAAAAAGCACTTTACAGGCATACACCTCATCGACACATGGTTGCACATTTTAACAAAAACAAATTTTTATATGGTAGATAAGGGATAAAACTTCGTTCTATTAGTGCCATTTTTTCTGTTTTGTACCGAAGTTTTAGTTTATAAAATAAAGAAAACTACAAAAATTCACATTTTTTTACCTCTAATTTTCTCGAAATCAGAAAGTTTTTTCTAAAAAGTAACACTATCCCAACGTAGATTAAACTTTAAACTACATGATTCAAGTTTAAAATATCATGTTCTGCGAAATATAAAGAAAAATCTGTAGGTGCTTCTAAACGCCTGCAAGCGGTTGAAAATAAGTAATTTCGCCCGTTGAAAGTGCTGAAAAAAAAATTTGCACTAATAGAACGAAGTTTTATCCCTTATCTACCATATAAAAATTTGTTTTTGTTAAAATGTGCAACCATGTGTTGATGAGGTGTATAAGTGTAAAATGCTTTAACGTGTACATTCTCCCTGTACAGAATGCTCTTAAGTAGGTAGTATTAGGAATTTTAAGGAATTTGGGGAAAATATCAACAAGTTAAATGACACGTCTACTCGCTTTTAATGATTTATTATTACTGCTGCTTTAAAATGCACAATTTTCCAATTTATACTCTTACTTGGTTGTTAGATAACTCAAATTAGTTATAACAATACAAGTAGAATCAAAATAAATTGGTTGAATAATATAATTAGTTAAATAATTATGTTCTAACAGTAGGTATATTTATCCTCTGATTAATTAAACAACAATCTACAAATTAGTACCGTTTAATCAATTTTTATTAAATGGAACTAAACCTACTCTCGGCTAGCGAGGTCGTGGGTTCGAATCCCACAGAGGGCATGGATGTTGTGAATGTCTTAAAATTTAATACATTGAATACAAGGGAGTTTCCCCCTTAAAAAAACAACTAAACGTACTAAAAATCCAAGTGAATATGTTTCAAAATGGAGCCTGCATGATTAAAGCTAAGCGTAAAAATTGAGTGCACCCAGCAGGTCGCAGGAATCCCCTCCTCTCATGAATAAAACTCATTCCTGTTGAAGCGAACAAATTGCTTCCTTCAGTAAAAAGTAATTAAGACTAGTAGCATACGTTGATTAGTGACAACATTGGACTGTGGCACTTTTATTAAACTCTGGTGGTCTGCGATGTGACAAAAGCTTCCTCTTCCCACCACCAGGGCGACGAAGACGCAAATTACCACGAGTATTAATCACTGGCGGATAGCGTGCAGACATGATAATTCAAATTTGAAACAGTTATTACATTAATTACATTCGCCTTTCAATTTTAATAAAGAGAATTTCAGAGGCGCGAGCCGCCATTGTTTCTCTGTCCTGCGGTTATTATCAGCGCTGGCAAAGCCGCCTTTGTGTTGGCTACTAATTCATACGATATTTGCTGCTGCGATGCATACGACACACAAAATCAACTAGCGAGGCTCATATAAAACACTATAAAGTTTTTAAATAAATTTAAAGGAAACACCAAAGAAATGTACGAGAAAATGTTCCAAATACACTAATCCTAAAGAAAATAATCTGCAGTGGCCACCACTTCCCTTATAAGTTTTAATAACTTGTTTTCGTAAAGACTTCATTCAGTAAAATCTTTATTTCTGAAATATTTAAGTTTATACCAACTTCGGTATAATTTGAATGACTAAAAACAAAAATTATTATTTTCGTCGATTGACAGTAAAGTGCTGTTTTTTGACAGCTGACAGTCAGCAAAGTGTTACTTTTGCTGCCTAAGCAGCAAAAATAGTAAAAAAAGCCTAGGCAGCAAGTAATTGTTACTATGGTGAATTAACAAAAATTTGACATTTATAAAATTCACCTACATACGTAACCTATTTTGTTTTTTCATAGCAACTGTCAATATATGCATAGCAACATAATTTGATTGCGATACCTATCAATATTTAAAATAATCACTTAATTATATTAATTAATAACAATCGCCGAAAAAATAATGTATTTAACATGACAAAAAATACAGATTTGAATTTTTTTTGGAGAAAATTTCATTTTGTACATTTTTTCTAAACTTATCTCCCCGAGAGCTTTAAATTTACACCAAACTCTATATAATTTAAATAATTTATAAAAAAAATAACGATCGTTTAAAATGTACCTATATTTAATGTTATTTTCATTCTTCTGCTAGAATTTTTCCCGGGAGCTTTAATTTGATACCACACTCGATAGTATTTTAATAATAATAAAAAATTGCAGTTTATAAAGTTGGTACAACTGATTAAATAAAGCTCATTAACATACTTGAAGTCAGTTTTTGGCTCAAGATCTTAAATATAAAATTTCAGTCCAAAATTCCTCCAACTATCAAAATCGTGTTCTGAAGACCTTAATTACTTGCTTATTCTTTCAAAACTCACGATCAAAATTTTACAATAATTACAAGTTACCTCTCTTACAGGACTGAGTGGCGAGAGGAAAAAATAACATTGTTTTCCTAACAGATTTCAAGTAGACCCCCGGAGTAATATAAAACGTAGTTTACACCTCAATTGTGTATGGTTTCTTATCAACAAAAACTTCTAAAAAAATATCTGAGCCTGCAGGAATTTAAATTAGAAAATAAAGCACTCTTTGTAAATCTACCTTCTTATAAAATAAACCTCCCTGATCATATAAGCTCTCACTCGGCCACTTAGCAACTATTAAATTTTCATTTGCTGGTAATGGTCATTGGTCTCATGATCTCATCTCCGAGCCAAGTCGTCACGTAATCTTCATAAACAAGTTTAATAAGCAGCCTCCTGGATCGTCGTGAGAGCAGCGGAGAGGCGCGCGACGACTGAAGAAAGTAAAGAGTGGAAGGCGTGAGTTACGGGCCAAATGGCGTTAGATGAGCTTGTTAGTTAGTAGGTAGACTAAATACCGGAGCGCAAACGGAATGCGGAAGCTTAGTGCCAGAAAAGAGTCTCAAATTAAATAAATAAAAATTTATATCAGTTTGTAACACACTGTTTCATTTTAATTATAAATATGCAAACTGCAACAGAGGAATACATCAAGAAGAAGTCTCAAATATTGTCAGAGGTTCAGTTTTATTCATTTGTTTATCTATTTGGCGTTCATAATGTTGTAACTTTGTGAAACGCAACTGAATGTCACTAGAGTTCACTTTGTGACACGCTACATATTTTTTAGAAGGTTGGTATTGGCAGCATCAGATGACATTTACTTCAATTGCCAAACGTCAAACTCAGAACTGACAAATTTTCGTATAACCTCCAAATCTGTTTTGTTTAATTAATTAGTTTTTATTCAATAAAATTAATGAATAGTAATAATAGTTCAGTAATTATATACTTGTCGGAGTACGAGCGGAGCGAACAATAGATGATCAGTTACGTGATCAATAAAAATACTAAAAGGCGCAATTATTGGAATAGTTAACTAATCGCAACACCAAATAAATCACACATTCGCCACTCATGTCATGGATCAGTTAAACTTGATCTACAAACTATGACGATAAGGAAAGGTGGCAATTCCTGGGCACGTGCTACTCGTGTCAGGGCATCTTCAAGACTGCTGATATCCAACTCACATCACACCTAGCACTTAATCCCAGACTTCGCCCAAGTGTACTAACGTAATCGAACAAACAAACACGATCATAACTTCATTAGCACACTTGCATTCCTGTCATTAATTATTATTACAATCAACATGATTGATAACCCCGACATACTTTTACAGTGACAGTTAAATAAATATCAATATTAAAGTCACCAAAACGTTATGCACATAAATTTCCCTAGATCAACTTGGTGTATATTATGACAAAGATACCAAATAGAAAAAATAATACAAAGAACTCATGTTATAAGACTTTTTTCGCACTTGTCCTTTAGTAAACTCGCCCGAGGGCTCGTTTTACTAAATTTAGACGCGTGAGAAAAAATATTGTCTTATAAAACTTGTTCTTTAATATACTTTTTACAGTTTTTTTATTTACTTAAATTGCATTTGTAATTTTTCATCTATAATCACATCCACAAAAGCTAACATTTTGAATGTAGAAAAACAATACAACAAATATATAAACAAACTCGACATTTAGACCGAATTATGATTGAAAATTGTAATAATAATATAAATTTATACAAATCTTAATAAATTATTTATTAGTACTGTAATTCTTTTATATCAAGCATTTAAATTCTATTTGATACACATTTAAGTTTAATGGCATTACAATACCTCTCTTATAGAATATGAGGCGAGAGGTAAAAAACTGAAAAAATACGTAAAAGTAACGCATGTATTTGAAACTCGAATTCAATTCTTATACAGTGTAGCAATAATACTATACTGTGCTGGTTTATGAAGGAACAACAGTGCAGAGCAAGTGACCTGTAAATAATTGAATTCCATTTCCACATTTCCACAATTCTAGCGAATATTCAGTTTCAAGATGAAGGAATGTAGCGCAGAAAACAGCTCTCGATTAAACATTGTTAGCACTACAGCTGTACGTACATACGTACGTACGTACGTACCGCCGTGCTCCACATCCAGAATATAGACTCTAGATTCAGTATGCATATCAAACCAACACACACATCCCGTCGCGAATGCATCGTAGAGACGGTTCTATTTACCCTGGAGTCTGTGAGACTGTGCGTGAGTGTGTGTGTGTGTGTATAGTCTTGGGATGGAGTCCTTTAAAGTTACGCGTGCAAATATAGGACGAGGGTGTGTGTGTGTGTGTGTGTGTGTGTGTGTGTGTGTGTGTGTGTGTGTGTGTGTGTGTGTGTGTGTGTGTGTAAGGTGTGTGGATTAGCTACGGCTGTACCGTTCGGACGTCTAAGCGAAGCTGTTGACAAATAGTTGACAAACGAACGGCTCCCAGCCCCGAGTGCTTGATTTCTCTATCGCGAATTTCAAATATAAAAGAACTAATACATAAAGACACTATTTTTCAGTTTCTTAGATTTGCCTTCAAGAAATTTTGAAGATATGCTAAGTAAAGCATATTATAAACTTGATTCTAGTATTGCAACGATTCTTTTATACTCCCTAAATATGAAAAAAAAAACTTGTGAGAATTGCCTGCCAAATAATAACGGTGCCGCTACATTGTACCTTCAATTAATCTTGGAAAAAAGAATTTCTAATATATTGATAACTTTAAAGCAGTGATTTTTTTAAAGGATTCAGACACATAAAAGAATTCTCAAAAGGTCTACAAGGCTACAGGATTATTTCACTCTTATTCCCACTTAACAAAATAAATCCCTATTACATAACGCTTGTTACTTGCTATATATTTGTCTATTAACATCCTGTTAATATCCTAGCGATTTCTAGTAACAGTACCGATGTAACATCCCAATGTCAGTAATTTGGTTGTTATATCCCAATTATGTATTCCATGTAATTCTCTGAGATGTATGTATTAATTATGTAATTTTTGAACGTACTCAGTATGTGGCTAGGATAGACTAAAGTAATATCACTTAAAGAACAAGAATAAGATATTTTTAAACATCTCATAATTCTGTTGAGAATCTTCAATGTCTTGGTATAGAATTATATCGAATTCAGCTTGAAAACAGCGAACTGCTTTTTTCCAGAGTTCAGAAGAATACTCAAAGAATCCATTTGTGAACAGGTTTTTAGGATTCTTTCATTCGTCTGAATTTAAAATAATTATCCTTGTCAGAATAGCCTGTCAATGAGTCGTTAAAGAATTTTAATTCATTGATAGCTTCAAAACAAAACAGTTAATTTATTTCCAGGATTTAGAAACATGAAAGAATCCTTAAAGAATCCATGTGTGAACAGGCGATGTCAATTTATTATATTGTATAATTATTTTAGCAACTGGAAATAGCTACCATCACGGTAATTTTGTGGTTTCCATACTAGTGTATTTGAATGTAAAAATGTGTCGCCATTTCGTGGCAGTAGGATGATAGTGTAAAGTTCTGTAATGCGTTCATCTTCATCAAGGCTCGTTTATGCAGCATATGTTGAGACGGATAATGAATTCATTTATTTAGCTAACACACACGGCCTGCATTTTAAATCCTGCTATTAAGTTAATGAGAACAAGTCAGCAAGTTGCACACTTTATCATTACAAAACTAAATCAAATTATTTATACACAGATTACATTTTTGTCCTGTGAGGTCGAGGACATTTATCAAACTTAGCCATTGTTATCACAGGATTATTCTTAATTTTATTAAAAAGTTCAATCGCAAAAAACTCAAATCCAGTCCATATTATTTTACACATGAAACTTATATGGCGTTACTCATTCCAACATAATCTACTTGTTAAAAAAATTATCGAAATCATCATCAAAATTGATATTCAAAAAAGTTGGCCATTTTCCACAGGGTTAACAAATTTTTTAAAAGTAATTTCTAACAGATAAGTTATTCTGGGATTGTAATGCGCAAAGATGACTTTTAATTATATTCGTAACTAATTTGAGATAAATTTAAACTAAGTCTAGACAGATCGAAACTTTAGCAAATTACAGTAGACAGTGGTGCAAATTAATTAGCGCTACCTGCCATCTGGTGACACCTGAGGCAATTATAGATACCCTTTAGATACCTTATTACCTCCACTGAAACTTGTACACCTGAAAATTTTACTGAAAATTGAAAACGACATCCAACTGTATATAATACATTTTATAAACGACTAGTAAAACATTCACAAAATGTTTCATATAGTTGAGTTTTTGACTACCAGAACATATGATGACTTTAGCCATCTATTATATAAAGTTGTTGATTGTGCTGCCCGTGCAGCTAGAGTTGGCCGCCCGGTAAAGGAGATAAATAATGTGTCTATGTTCCACACAGAGCTGAGTCAAAGTTCGCCAACTTATTACTCGCCTGAACGCAACTGAGTCGAGAGAAAAACCGAGCTGGACGACTTATTTATACACTATTTTAAGGGGAACATGCCACAGTGTCGACAAGTCATAGTTCCGACAAGCCACAGCATCTAAAAGTCATAGCGTATAAATGTCATAGCATCGACAATTACCACCACTCCTGAGTTCATAGCGTTTAACTGTTAAACAGTCATAATGTATAAATGTCATAGTGCCGACACTTACCCCCACTCCTGAGTTCATAGCGTATAACAGTTTTAAAAGTCATAGCGTATAAATGTCATAGAATCGAGTAAATGCCACACCACGGAGTTCTGTTGGACTCAATTAGGGTTTTGTTAGTATTGATTAGTTTATTTTTTTTAAAACGGAGTTCTGTTGGACTCAATTAGGGTTTTGTTAGTATTGATTAGTTTATTTTAAAAAAACGGAGATCTGTTGGACTCAATTATGGTTTTGTTAGTATTGATTAGTTTGGGTACAAATGTGCAACAAATGTGAAAATTGGTATATGGGTAGCTGGACATTGTGGTGGGGGAACTTTTATACGCTGTGGTTTTTCGGACGTGTGGTTATTAGGCGGTATGGTTTTTATACGCTATGACTTTTAAAACTGTTATACGCTATGAACTCAGGAGTGGGGGTAAGTGTCGGCACTATGACATTTATACGCTATGACTGTTTAACAGTTAAACGCTATGAATTCAGGAGTGGGGGTAATTGTCGATGCTATGACATTTATACGCTATGACTTTTAGATGCTGTGGCTTGTCGGAACTATGACTTGTCGACACTCTGATATGTACTCATTTTAAGGTAGCGAAGCGGTTTCTGCCAAAAAATTTGCTGATAATTTGTGTATGCCAATTTAAAATTTCGCTTACTGTATAATGACATGGTATAGTTTTATACTAAACAAAAATTGAATTGTTTGAATTTCGATATTGTTCATTTAATATAAAATGCAACCGGTAATTAGAATTATTACAGCCGTTATATAACATAATTAAACATCATATCCATACAAACAATAATTAATATGTATTATCTGGAGCTAAATATGTTTGATAATAATATATGCAACAAATAATTCCAGTCCTGTTAATTTATATAACGTAAATTCAATTACAATTTAATATTTACTACAAACTAAATTATCGCCCAAGCTTCTAAAGTTTCGTTTACACTTGTAAAGAAAATTCCCAGCTCAAGAAGACAAATTTAAGTTTTAAATCCTCGTACGTATCATAACAAGTGAGTTCAGAGCCAAGTTAAATCCGTGTTATTACTTCACTAGTCACTAGATCCTAAAGTCTCGGCCCCGGAGCATTGCCCGGACCCCGGACTCATAAACCGGAAACGGAAAGAAATACAGAGAGAGACAGAGATTTTTTCCGGGCGTTTTACTGTTTTCTCACTTGGGCATTGTTCAGATTTACACAAGATAGTCAACATATTCATCGCAGTATACCGTATCTAATAAATAATTAATTCAATTCATTGTTACGAGAATGGATAGCTGAGTGCGTTAACGTGACTGGATTGTGGTTCTAACACCTCAGGTTCGAATCCACACTTACTTACGCATATATTTTCTAGATTTGAATTTCTTGTGCTTTTTAGGTTAGTTTAACATTTGATTGTTTTTGTAAATTTCTGTTTAGTAAGTCAATCGATATAGTCGGACTCAAAACTAGTCCGTAGACTAAAGTAAATATAAATGGATCCTTATTAAATTTGTCAATGTTTCATCATTGTTTATCGTGTCCTCTTAACATTGATTTATCCCGCCCTTGTAAAATATATTTTAAGTTAAGTGGCCATCACAACGAACGCAAGTCAGTGATGAAACAAAATCGAGTCCTGAACGTTTAATTGATCGATGTTCAACTGTCAGACACACGCACGCGATGTGGCGATCCTGCTGCGGGGTCCGCAGGAGTGGGGGAAGTCAGGGGCGCAGGAGAAGCAGGAGAGGAAAGCGACAGCAGGAATAGAAAAATCTAGAGGAAAACAAAAATATTATAATATATTTTTTTAAATGTATAAATGTTCAAATAAAGTGTGGAAGCCACACAGACCACCCTGAATATTATTATTGGTAAATTTAGTGGACATACGAGTGCCTGATGTAACCAATTCAGGTTCGAATCCCGTCTGTTCTTAGGCAATACACTGCACCTGGCTTTAATAATCAAATAGCTAAATTTTATTTATATTGCTGGAAACTATTCGAGAGGTTCAATTCCCAATTTATTATAGAATGGTAGATGTTATTATAGTGGAATCCAACCACTTTGACCGATACGTCTTGGTGCAGTCTGAATCTCAATCCGTGCGAAGACCTTCGAGATTCAAAGCGGCAACGGCGAGATTCTTTTGCACCTAAGACTACATTTTTTGAAACATTCGGAATGTTTTACATTTAAGGCCGTGCGAGAGACTTGAACCACGAAACTCGCGTACGTACATTACACGTAAACCCGCGCAGCTACTACCTCGATTCGTTTAAGCATTTTGTTTGCAAAACTTTAATTAAAATTTTGTATTACAATGTAAGTACAAAATAATTATAAACAAGATACTGAATAAATAAATTTAAAGTGTTTTATAATCCAAGTAACAAAATTAATTAAAAAGCTGCAAAAAATATAAAATAGTATCCTGAAAGTAATTAATTATTATATTTCAAATGTTATAAACATTTCTGTTCTCTTTTTATTTACTTCTTCCTCCCTTTCGTTTGTTTTCCACGGCACTGTTTTGTTTTTCCGAGTGACAAATTGCAATTCATTTATTTTTCGTAACCTGGTCGTGACAAGACTATTGATAAGTGTTTATCATTCTACCATTATAAATGATGATTCTGATAAAATGCGCCGCTCTGGCGAGACACTGATCTGGGGGAACATTTGCAGGATAACCAAGTGGCATTTGTTTTCCAAAAGGACTGTGATTAGTAAAAAGGTTTCATTACAAATTAAATAGTTTAAATTATTTGCTGCCATCAATTTTAAATGGAAATAAATGTGATTTATTTGGATGATATTTTATTTAATTATTTTCTCATTTTTCACGGTGACTCGTTTAATTAATTTAATTTGTTTGGATTGACTTTTTAATTAATTATTTGTTCATTTCGTGGACGTGTGTTTGTGTTTAAATAAATATAAATAAATTCACGATAACATCATTTAATTTTATTAGCATTTATATTTATTTAATAGAAATAGAAATTATTTGAAAACATGCAACATGAAACCCAAATTTTTTTCTGTTACAAGACTATTGATATTTGAAACTGAGCAACAATGCTACGTAAATATTATTTAACCAGAACTGTCAAAAAATTTTAGTTTATTTTTGTTCAGCATTTTGCTACAACGCAATCGTGTAATAAAGGAGGTCATTAATGTATGATTTTGTATACATGAATAATATTCATTGATAAACGATCAACGGCAATAGTTATTTAACTATCTAGTGTGTTAATAAGGCCAATTAAATTAATTAATTGTCGCCTATTAACACATGAGTTAGTTACAATATTTTCAGTTTTTAATTTGGAGAAAATCTAATTTTAATCCACGACAAATATGTTAAGTTAGTAAAGTCCTGTTCGCACGAGGATTCATTGAAGATTCTGCCAAGATTCTGAATCCTGGAAAAGAAGAAGTTTCAAGATTATGATTCCTGAAAAACAAATAAATGTATGGTTTTAAATCAATCAATAAATTGTAAATTCTTCTTTTCCAAGACTCACTGAAGATTCAATTTAGCGGCACCGCAATTTAACAGATAATTCTCACTAGAAAGAAGAAAACTTCTTTTCAGGATTCAGAATCTTGGTAGAATCTTTAAAGAATCCTCGTGCGAACAGGGCTTAACGTTTGATACTGCTAAGAACAATGTTGCCTGGATATTATTTAGTTAGAACTGTCAAAAACATTTCGTTTAATTCTGTTTTTCATTTTTCTACACTAACACTATCTAATTAATAAAAGCGTTGATTCATAAAAATCATACATCAATATTAAAAAATTTTTGTATTAATCTTCGACCATATATAGGTATAGACAGATAATACTCAATGCTGTAGTATACAATGTTGTGAAGGCAAGAAGTACGGCAGCGGGGAGCAGCAGCTATAGGCGGGGAAAGGAGGTGAGGACACGTTAGAGTATTGCACATTGCTAACTTCTGGTTTGTTGTCATGGAACAGAGAATGAAAATAGACAAACTGCAACACTTCAAGGTGTCTGCAAGTCATACTCCTCTTCACACCGCTGCGCTAGTTCTTTGCTTCACAACAAAGGCTTGCGTTGTTTGTCTATTCCTATATATGGTCGAAGGTATTAATAATATTCATTAATAAACGATCAACGGAAAAAATCTTAAATTTATCAAAAGTATACAGCAGATTGGTTTTTACGAAATATCGATCAGGTGTTCATGTCATAAATAAAAAATGTTGTCATTGCTCAATTTGTATTCATTTCGAAAATGTGTGTAATAACTGAAGTATACTAAATAAATCTGAATTACTTTTGTTACGAAATAATAACAAAAAAACTCTATTGTATTATATAGATTCATTACTCCTAATGACAATTTGTCATAAAAAATTCATTTTCAATAAGAGCCCAAACAATAACACCAACGTATCAGTTTTACGCATCTCAATAATAGTAAAAACAAAATTCCCTACGACATACATGGACGTAGTATGTACCTCCTCGAGGCATATTGCAATAAAAATTGAAAACAAATAAAAGAAAAGCCCCTGTGTTGGATAATAAAAAACTGTATCCTCCTCTCGCAATATTGCCAACTTTACGGCCTGTAAAAGATCATTGTCGTATCATCGCTGCTGGCCGCGTGACGTAGATGTTTTAACGGACGTCTTTTGTTTCGGCTAAATCTGTTTTTCATTGTCCGCAAACGATCATCTGGATCGTTGGCACTGCAGAATGTATTTCCATTGTTGATCTTATTCTTTCTCTTCCTTCCGGCGATGCTCACTTGTTTTTGTTTCGAGGGCAGGAATGCGGTTAATGTAATAACGAGGCCAAGATTAAGATTGTTATTTGCTTAGAATTGGGATGCATTTTCAAATTATATTAGATTTAATCGTGACATCCCACTTGACAGAATAAAATTCCCAGAACATTTCAAGAATGTTAACATCCCGGCTTGTTATTTGCTACATTTGCTTATTAACATCCTATTAATATCCTAGTGATTGCTAATGTCCGCATTTAGTAACATTATCTATCAAGTAATTTGGTAATAATATCCCTGAGATGTTGATATTGAGTATGTAATTACCTCTCGCCTCATATTCTATAACAGAGGTATTGTAATGGCTAATGGATCAAAAATTTTGGTGGATAAGCACGTTTCAGGGTCTCTAGAATACGAATTTACTATTTTCACGATGATGTCTGTGTGTGTGTATGTTCGTATGGACGTATGGACTGACGATTTTTCGTCCACGATAACTTAAAAAGTATTAAACCTTTAAAACCAAATTTCATATTTAAGGTTTTAATAAGGATCTTAACACCAGATTTTGGTAGAAATCCGCAAACCGGAAGTAGTTCTTTTGAAGCTTGATAAAGTTTTCCTTAAATAAATCGGTACATTATTTATTAATGACGATTTTTGCAATTAAAAATAAAAGAAAATATAATTATCTATGGATACAGATAATTTTAAATACAATTTGTCGAATCTGGTAGTATTTAACAATAAATTGAAGTACAACTAATATTCTACTTTTTTGAAATTCCAGTATCTTGTCGTCCATAATCATATGAAATTTGTTTCCACACAAAATTTGAATTATTATGACAATACAATTGACATCTTTTGCTTGCATGTTACTTTACATTATCGTTTACATATTACATGAACACGAAACTATTAAAATGTAAGTAAAACTATTTATTAGATTAGTAGATTAAGCAGAATTAGGCGAGAGGTCACGTAATATCACTGAAAGTACAAGAATAAGATATTTATAAAACAACCCATGGACGATTCTTATCAAGTGGGATTAATGTGTTTTAATTTATACAAAGACATAAGCGTTTTATTCTTACCTATAGGTAATATAGGGAGTTTTTTTTAGACGTGTGGTTTTCAAGAAGACATAAAACGCATATAATTTAATGTTATGGCCAAGAATTTAGCTTTATTATAAAGATAAGGGTTTGCCATTATGTTTTAAAAATGATTTCGGGCATGTGGCCGCCGCGGCTGGCTCGAATAAATTCCAACCGAGAGGCTCAATTTCCGACCACTTTTTGCAGCAATTGGGGTCGTATGTCAGCAATAACGCGCCGAATATTCTCTTCCAAGGCGTCAATCGTCTCGGGCTTATCTGCGTAGACAAGCGACTTCACATAACCCCACAAGAAATAGTCCAGAGGTGTTAAATTTAAATTAAATTTAAAAAAAATAATTTTTCTTGTGAAAATCGGGATCTCGTTTTGGGTCCATTCACCGAACGTGCGACGCGCTTGATGGTCGTTTGGCTTCAATTCTTGCACGAGTTGGATTTTGTAAGCCCGCAAACCAAGATCCTTCCGCAAAATCTTCCATAAAGTGGATGGGCACAGCTCCAATTGTTGCGCGCGATGGCAGATGGACTCATTCGAGTCTTCTTCGGTACTCTGCTCCACAGCAGCAATAGCGTCTTCGGTGCGCACTGTACGGCGTCTCTGAGGATGCGCATTATCCACTAGAGTAAACGTGGTGCGAAACCGATCCATGGTTGCTCGAATTACCGACTCTGCTGGGCGATTATGTCGACCGAATATTGAAGGCAGCGCGCGATGCGTCGCGCGAACCGAACCATTATTTTGGTAATAAATTTGCACGATTTGCAAACGTTTTTCAGGAGTAAGTCTATTCATTATGAAATGGCAAACCAAACTGAGCATAAATCAAGTGACAGCTGTCAAAAAGACCATCTCCGAAAAAAGTAGTGCCAACTTGAAAACCACACGTCTTAAAAAACCAGCCTTTATAATTTTAAATGAACAGAAACCTCTAAATAAATTCTGAAAATATCCGTATATAGAGGATTCAGAATATCGAATATCGGATAAAGGATACCTACTGGATTCTGGATAACGCATCATAAATTTCGAATACTAGATACTAGAATTTCGGATCCAGATAACAGATTCCGGGTATCCGTCATATCCGGTTACCGGAGTTTCAGATTCTAGATTCACATAACCCGGATTAAAATCCTTCACGATTTAGACAGCCCTACTATTTAGTAAATAGTGAACTCACTGGATCTGTGTAGCTGTCACACCCAAATTGGGTGTATAATAAGATGGTATAAATGTTTTTCAACGTGTGTGTGATTTCTGCAACAATTTATATTCGCGGAATGTTCATGTTCCCCGCGTCTAACTGACCATGTACTTTACTCCGGGGTTCGCTCCGGATCAGTCGTCCGGACTTGATAAAGTGAGCTCCTGGGAGGCCATGGATACGAGCTGCTCGCCAGTGCCGTAGATAAAGAGAATTTCCACTGGGGCTGCAGCCATTCGCGGAATTAACTAATGAATATATCATTACAAGAAATGACTGAGGTTCTCTATACTAGAAGCGGAATACTTGAATACGTACACGGTATATGATGTTATAATTAAAGTAAACAAAAGACTGGTTTACATTGTTAAAAATCCGGGATATCACAGGAGTTTCTTTTCTACGTTAAATTTCAATTTTAATGTGTCAAATCCAGGAACTCGAACCAGTCGGAACTGAAACGAAAATTTTAGTGAATCCGAAATCAAAACTGAACCGTTAAAAATATTTTAGTTATACTTTAAAGCATCATAAAAAACATTATTCCATTAAAAAGCTATTATTTGTTTAATGTTGTATTTTCTTTGATTTTAGAATATTTAAAAACATAAAACGAATTTTTTTAATAAATTAATTGTTATTTATTGAACCGAAACTGAACCTTGACCCGTTTTGTTGAACACAGGTTACCTTTTCATATAAAATAGGGTAGACACTCACTTTTTCCAAAGCATTTTGTCCAATCTGTTTTGTCCAGTTCATTTTTTCCAATGAAAATCGCATGACACAAATAACAGCTAATGAAATAATTGATTACAATATTGTAACCATGGTTATATAAAAATTTAGCGGAAATGTTTTACTAGTAGCTTGAGGAACTTAACTGAAATTAATAAGCGGAAACTTTATTGTCATGTCAGTTTGACATTAAATTAAATTGGATAAATTGTCATTTTGAATATTTTATAAATTGTCATATAAATAAGCAAATAATAAGGTAAATATTACTATTTATTAATGTTAAATACAAAATTAGTAAATATTTCAAGTTTCTATTGTAAAAAATTCAAAAATAGAGCGGCGGAGTCATTGCGATTTTCTTACCGAATATGCATTCGTGCATTAACTCATGTCCAGGAAATTTTGTATCGTCCATTTTAACAAAGTAATTAGCTCGAGAGGTACACGAAAGCTAATTAAGACGTTGTTGGAAAGCACTTAAAAAATTGCCGGAAAGAATTAATGCACATGTGTGATAATTTTTTCCAATAATGCATTTTGCAATGGGACAATTTTTCCAATGAAGTTATTATATAATTTAAGTTAACTTATGTAAGGTTAAAAAATGAATAAGTATTGAATTTTTGGATTCCTTGAATTTCGTTTTTACTTGTTCTATTTTAAAAACAGGCCATATTAATTGACCCACGTTTGAATGCTGCCGACTTCATATTTCAGTCTAATTGCACAAATATCTCCTTCGTTCTGTACTCTCCACTAACAAAAGGCTGAAAACCGCACACACGATTTAATGTGTGTCTATACCGAAAGTTCACAATATGTAAGCTATCACATCCAAGTTTGTAGAAGGCATAAAATATTTGTATGTTGTATAAAATAAAGGTAATTATAAAATTCTTTCATGGTCTCGAATAGAAATTGTAGGCCTGCGCGTCAGTAATAAGATTTTTGTTTATTCACCATTAAATCTAAAATACAAATAAAATTACGTTGAAAATATTTTGTTATGTTTCATGAAGCTCTGTAAATTTTAATTACTAAAACATAACTGTAAACAAATTTTCAAACAAAGCCCAATTTAAAAATTTAATTAAACAATAAAGAAAAACAAATCTTGTTTACGTATATAATAAGTAATAAAGTTTATTACGTGGCGAGGTAATAAAACTACAATCCGTGTTATTAACAGGAACTAAATAACGTAGTTCCGCAACAAAGCGACAGCACAACCGCGTCTTTACACCGACTGCAAAAGATGACATATGAGATTATTCCGCTGCGGTCGGAGCTAATTAAACTTGAGTTAATTGCGCGACAAAATAAATTAATTTATGCGGCGCTGCATTACATCTTTAGCAGTTTATCTACGGTCGAAGCAGCGCAGGAATTACATGAATATGTAACGTGGACTGCGGACTGCAACGCAAAGACGAGACTGGATTATTTTATTTTTTACTTCGCTTTACATGCGCGTTTACACGGTAATTTAGTTCGGCAGGAATACTTAGTACTTTGTAGTAATTAATGCGGTAGTTCACATCTCTAAATAAGTACTAACTAATATAGTAGCTAATAGTTAAATACATTATAAGTGCGGTAGATTTTGTTTTACTTTGCAAAGCGAGGTTCTATATTAAAGTGCAACGCCAAAAAACGCAGTGCTTAATAAAACCGAATATTTTATTACAGAGACAGGATCCTTAAGCCGAAACTATGACAATAAAATAAAAATATACAAAACCAAAAATTAACTTCGTCTTTGCTGAAAATATTACAGAGGTGTGATAATTTCAGTTCATTTATTGCAAATTTGATAAATTTTTAAGGCTCAAATCTAGTATAATAAATTCTTCTTCTGTACTGCTTTAAAATAAAAATGAGCGTGTTTTGTTAAAGTCAGAATATTATTTTTACAGTGCATTCGAATTATAAATATGCATTGAATATGTTAATAACACCGCACCTAACGCACATAATGTTATATTTTTTGGACGCCATACCTATTTATTTAAAATATCTATTTTCTAAATGGTGCCAGCAAATGTCAAATTAATCTATTTTATATATTTCAGTGTCTATGCAGGATGTAACCAAACCTGTAAATAAAAATTTAAGGATGTATAGTATTGGACGCACTGATCATGAATCAAAAAGAATTTTGTTGAAATTTCAAATTAAAAAATCTGCTGTGGCCAGTACACGACCTCTCGCCTAATTCTGCTTATTCTACTAATCTAATAAATAGTTTTACTTACATTTTCATGTAATATGTAAACGATAGTGTAAACCAAGATGCAAGCAAAATATGTCAACTGTAATGTCACTGTCATTATAATTCAAATTTTGAGTAAAAACAAATTTCATATCATGGACAACAAGATATTGGTACTTAGTTGCACTTTATTTTATTGCTAAATACTACCAGATTTAGTAAATTATATTTAAAATTAACTGTACCCATAGATAATTATATTATCTTTTATTTTTAATTGCAAATAGTCATAAATAAATAATGTACCAATTTATTTAAGAAAAACTATATCAAGTTCCAAAAAGTACTACTTCCGGTTTGCGGATTTCTACCAAAATCTTATCCGGTGTTAAGATCCTTATTAAAACCTTAAATATGAAATTTTGTTATTAAAGGTTTGATACTTTTTAAGTTATCGTGGACGAAAAATCGTCACATACGTCCATACATACATACGCACACACACACACACACACACACACACACACACACACACACACACACACACACACACACACACACACACACACACACACACACAGACATCATCGTGAAAATATTAAATTCGTATTCTAGAGACCCTAAAACGTGCTTATCCACCAAAAACTCATACTCGAAAATTTTGACCCATTACAATACCTCTCTTATAGAATATGAGGCGAGAGGTAAAAATTGGTCCAAGCAAATGAGACATTCTGTAAGCACTTACAAATTTATTTTTTCTGTTTGTAAAATTATTATTACATTAATGTAATTACGCTAATAAATACTGCATAACTATTGTTTAACTTTTTTTGTATTTAAATGTGACAACCAGTGGTACCCAAAATGATATTGTTTTGCAAACTACTTTCAACAAAATTCTTTTTGATTCATGATCAAATTAAATTTTAAATTTTGTTACACAGGTTGGGTTACACCCTGTATATTATATTAATGGGCAAAGTAAGGAATTACCCACGTGATAATTTTCTTGAATGGATCAATTCTTTTTGCCCACGTTTTATCCTACACCTCTTAATATCTGCTTAAATATTTTAAAAATATTATTTTCTAACCAAAAACGTCGTGACTATGATGACTTCCAACAAACAAAATAACAATTTACCCACAAGTGGAGAAAAACCACTAATGGACAATCTTTTACTTAACTTGTTTAAATTCATCATAGTATTGATTATTTTATTAAGAGGAGTTGGACAAAACAATAAATTGTGCAATTTAGCGTTTTTGTAGGCTCTTTTTTTATTACAAAGCAACTTTTTTTAACAACCGCTAAGAGATGGCGCCGGCAAATGTCAAATTCAAAATTAATTAATTTATAAATTCATCAAAATACTTTTTAGTTTTTAAGAATAAGCACAAATATGTATTAGTAGAAACTTATATGGTGTGCATATGGTAACAAAAAAATATTTTTTAGGTGGCTATTGCATAAATAGTTGTTTTACGTATCCTTTGACAGCCGTAAAGTGTCACATTTTTTGACATCTGTCAAAATGACTACTTTACGGCCGCATTTACTTCACGGCCGCTTTTACTTCACGGCCGCATTTACTTTACGGCCGCTAAATAACAAATTTATTTAATTTTAATTGGTAAATATATTTAGAAGTAATTACCTACAACTTAGTTAGCCTAAATTATATAAATAAAATTATTTATGATACTAAGAAACTTTTTTTGGCATAAAATTATATATTTTTTTATAGCCACCTAAAAAATGTTGTGTGCACCTCGGCTTAAAAGTGTTTTTAGCCTTACCTGAATTGCAGGCTTCGGCCTACGCCTCGGCTGCAAACTTCAGATTCGGCCAAAAAAGATCACTTTTACAGCCTTGATACACAAATAACTATTATGTATCAAACATTTAATTTTTATTGGACGAATACTTTACTTTACCATCCATGCTGGGCGCGTTTTTTCACTTTACCGCCCAAGGTCGTAAAGCAAAAGTTTCTGATATGGTAACCAAGTTGTAAATAAACAATATTGATACAGTTATGCGTGGAAACAATTATGAACATTTTGTGAATTTCATGCGTTTGATACCGGTCAAAGCAGCCGCATATACAGCATCTATTTATATCGCCTATACGCAAGGTAGTTCAATAGCAGATAACTGATTGATTAGTGTATAACACAGCCCACGAAATGATCATCAATCGCTAATATCACCGTACATCTGCTAATACGAGGTCAGTTCACAAACGCTGCAACACTTCAGTCTTGCCTGTGTACAACCAATAATTAATTCCTTGCAAATCACGGTTCACTCTCCCCAAACACAATTAATTTCCCCGCGCGTGACGTCACGACCGCGTGTGTGATAATCTTATTCACGTCAGGTTTAGAGCAAGCAAATGGAGCTAAATGTAACACAGCAGCAGGGGCAGCAGGAGGAGTGTAGCAGGAGGAGTGTAGCAGGAGGAGTGTGGCAGGAGGAGGCTGAAGCTCCCGGTTATGGCTTGATTAAAGGATGACGCGCCAGATAGCAGGGATTTTAGGATTTGTTTCCCGCCCTGATAAGTTTTCGAGAGGCGGTGACGTCATCTAGTGCGAAGTGGAAGCACAAGACCGGTGATTAACCAAAGGTGCTGAGAATTATATCATCTTTGATGATAGAATCACGAATCACTGTCGATTTTTTTTTATTTTATTACAGAGACGGGACCCGTAAGCCGAAACTATGACAATAAATTAAAAATATACAAAACAAATCAATTGATCTAGATTACCCCAATTAGCCCAATTTACGTGATCTTTGATCTGATCTAGATCATCTTGTTTTTAAGGATCTTAAAATAAGATCTTAAGATAAGATGATCTACGATCTTAAAATAAGATCATATTTTAGTTTTTTTCTACGCTATAAATTCAAGCATGAAATTGAAAATATTACGATAATTTAATATTACTAATATGTTTTAATTTTAAACTGTAGATTAAATCGCTTGAATACTAGGTACGTGATTTTTACCTCTCGCCTAGAGAGGTATAGGGATCGTGAAAAAATTCGATGTCGAGATTTTTGTCAATACGCACGTTTTAGTACCTTTAGAACCTATTTTGACTATTTTCACGATGATGTCTGTGTGTGTGTGTGTGTGTGTGTGTCCGTTTGTCTGTATGTGCGCCTACTATAGTCTTTCGTTCTGATTCATTATCTCAAATTCTATTGAACATAAAATTCTAACATTTTGCATTATACATTTATACATGTTAATGAAGAGCTGATTAGATTTTGGTAAAACTCTGCCAACCGGAAATGGTATTTTCTTGAAGCATTTTAACATTTTTTGCAAAAAATATAGGAAATACTGCGATAGTTACAATTTGTCATGCGACATTTGAAAGAACAAATTACCTCTTACAATATTTATTTAACATCTTTTCTATATCTCTTACCAATAAATGAAAATTATTTTTCAAAAATGTGTAATTTTACCTACCACGATTTGTAAATTATAATATAGGAAAAAAAATTAAAACAAAAATGAAAATGTCAATGTGACAGATGAACAGACGTATACACAGTTTCTGAAATTTTAGTGGCACCATTTGTAAAGAAATGTATAAATATTAATAACTGGGTTTGAAATTTAGTAACTATAGTAGCCGAAATTTAATAAATAGAAAACTGACTCAATTCCAGTAAGTTTTTATCCTTCCATTAAACGTATCCAGTCAAGAAGCATCATCGATTCATTATTAACTGGATATAATGTAATAAGGTAATAATAAAATAAAAATTGTATCCACAAAGAGCTAATTTGATTTCAATGTCAATCGGAATAGGTACGTTACTTGAAGAACTATAAAAAAAAATTACAAAAAGTAGCCTAACAAAAACCAAATTCACATATTACAGTGTCAAGGCGGGAGGTTATGTGCTGGCCACATCGGATTTTTTCTTTTTTTATGTACTGTAATACAATTAAATATTTTGTCTAATATTGATCTTTTTACGATCTAAAGAAAAAATATCACTAATTTCTGATCTGATCTAAAAAAAGATCCCATAATAAAAATTGATCTATGATCTGATCTAGATCATATTAAACGAGAAGATCTTGATCTTGATCTAGATCCATTTTAAAACGATCTGTCACAAAACTGTATTATTGCAAATAAAAGATGTGCTAGATTTTAAGGCTAAAACCTAGTATAATAAATTCTTTGTTTTAAAATAAAACTGAGCGTGTCTTGTTATAGTCAGAATATTATTTTTACAGTGCATTCGTATTATAAATATGCATTGAATATGTTAATAACACCGCATGATATTAGAATACTTTTTTACAAAACGGTATGCAAAGCATTAATGCATATATTTACATGATAATTATATAGTATAACAAGTCCTGCACTCCTCATATTCAGACTACTATAGAACAGCGTTTTCAAACCAGATCAGTGTCGCAAAATTTAAATATATATTTATGAAAAGCATTTTCAATAGCCATAAAATACTGCAGTATATTGACAGTTCAAAGCTTGGAGTACTTGTAAAACAGCAGCACAACATCTGCTTCTTCTTCTTCTTCTTATCTCCGAGCCGGAAGTCAGCTGCTGTAAACCGGAAGTGAAAGATAGAGCGACCTTCCGACGTCGCAGCGTGTAAGTCATATGCACTTAAACTTAACTGACAAATAAATACACCATTTTATGGTTGCTAACACACTGGAAGCATCTTAGACAGATATGCACTCAATAGAATGTGTATCGATCAATAGAATATCGGTATTCATGCTGCAGAATATGTTGCCATCAACTCGAAAATATTCAACAAAACTTTATGCAGACTGTTACAATTTTTGCTAGATAGTTCTTTTACGACTCAGGATCCCACTTGACACGAATCGTCCATGGGATGTTTAAGAATATCTTGTACTTTAAGAGATATTACGTAAGTCTATCCTAAGTACGATCAAAAATTACAATACTCGATACAAACATCTCGAAGAATTACATGGGATACACAATTGGGATATTATTACCAAATCACTGACACTGGGATGTAACATAGATAATGTTACTAAGACATTAGCAATCGCTAGTATACTATTAGGTTGTTAATACCAAGCGTAATACTCACATTCTTTAAATGTTTTATGGAATTTATTTTGTCAAAAAACGATTCAAAGATCCCACTTGACATGAATGATCCATGGGATGTTTAAAAATATCTTATTTTTGTACTTCAAGTGATATTACGTGAGTCTATCCTGGCCACATCCTGAGTACGAACAGAAATTACATACTCGATACAAATATCTCAAAAAAGTACATGGGATACATAATTGGGATATTATTACCAAATTATTAACATTGGGATGATACATAGATAATGTTACTAAGAGCGGACATTAGCAATCGCTAGTATATTTTTTATACATATAGCAACAAACGTGATGTTCACATTCTTGAAATGTTCTGGGGATTTTATTTTGTTAAGTGGAAAATCGCGATTATTCTAAGACAATAAAAAACTCTAATATTGAAACAAGTTTTGCGGCGTTTGATTTCTTGCAGTTTAGTTTATGTAGAACCACATTATACAGGGTGGTTTTGAAGTTAATGTCATAAATTTAAGGTTAAGTAGTATGACAGTGTAGATTACGAAACAAAAAGAATTTTTTTTAAATCGCCAAATTAATTTCCTTGTTTACCAGTCACAAATTTTTCGTTGCCACTGCCACTGGGTGGAGTAATTATTGTTTCATTAATAGTTATTTGTATCACAAGGTCAGAAACTGACCTTTTGCAAGAGCGAGTATTTTTGACATGCCGAGCCACAGGCGAGGCTTGCAAATTACGAGCACTAGCATAACAGTTTCTGGACGTGTAATACACAATATTTTATGTGCCGATTTCATTACAAAAATATAAAATGAATTTAAATAATTTGTTTTTACCTCTCGCCTAGAGAGGTATAGGGATCGTGAAAAAAATCGATGTCGAGATTTTTGTCAATAAGCACGTTTTAGTACCTTTAGAACCTATTTTGACTATTTTCACGATGATGTCTGTGTGTGTGTGTGTGTGTGTGTGTGTGTGTGTGTGTGTCCGTTTGTCTGTATGTGCGCCTACTATAGTCTTTCGTTCTGATTCATTATCTCAAATTCTATTGAACATAAAATTCTAACATTTTGCATTATACATTTATACATGTTAATGAAGAGCTGATTAGATTTTGGTAAAAATCTGCCAACCGGAAATGGTATTTTCTTGAAGCATTTTAACATTTTTTGCAAAAAATATAGGAAATACTGCGATAGTTACAATTTGTCATGCGACATTTGAAAGAACAAATTACCTCTTACAATATTTATTTAACATCTTTTCTATATCTCTTACCAATAAATGAAAATTATTTTTCAAAAATGTGTAATTTTACCTACCTACCACGATTTGTAAATTATAATATAGGAAAAAAAATTAAAACAAAAATGAAAATGTCAATGTGACAGATGAACAGACAGATTTTTGTGGCACCATTTGTAAAGAAATGTATAAATATTAATAACTGGGTTTGAAACTTAGTAACTGTAGTAGCCGAAATTTAATAAATAAAAAACTGACTCAATTCCAGTAAGTTTTTATCCTTCCATTAAACGTATCCAGTCAAGAAGCATCACCGATTCATTATTAACTGGATATAATGTAATATGATAATAATAAAATAAAAATTGTATCCACAAACAGCTAATTTGATTTCAATGTCAATCGAAATCGGTACGTTGCTTGAAAAACTATAAAATAAATTACAAAAAGTAGTCTAACAAAAACCAAATTCACATATTACAGTGTCAAGGCGGGAGGTTATGTGCTGGCCACAACAGATTTTTTATTATACATAACCTAAAAAATTTTGAGATATGGAAAACTAGCGATGCCGACCGGAGGCATATAAAAATAATTAAATTTTGTTTGTTTATTTTACTAGTATTATGTAATTTAAGATGATGATTACCTACTCTATTGTTTATGTTCAATAGGAAAACGAATCCTGTGCAGCACTACAGAAAATGCTGCAGTAAACTTCCCTTAATGTTTCAAATTTTAAAAAAATATTTATGTTTCGTAATCTACACATCTACACTACTTACCCTTAAATTTATGACATAAACTTCAAAACCTTTACATCAATTTTTATATTTATCTTTAAACTGAAATTGTTTCAGTTTCATGTCTCTCCGAGCTTAATTTCTAAGATCTTGGTTTAAGCTTAGAGCTTCCCCATCCCCAGTATCTTCGTACCGCGTGATTAAGCATCGTACAGTGTTTGCATCAGTCGATTAACTCATCTGCTCCTGGGTTCAAATCCCTTCTGATACGCAGGATTAGCTTTAAATCATCTGGCGTGGCTGAAAGTCACTTGCGCGGGCGCATTGTCATGAAGCATAAAAATATTGATAAAACGGGCGGTTTTTAAATTTAGAGGGATGATTAATCAATGACAAACACGAGCGGGGTGATATATTTTGGGGTGTTTATTTTTTAATCTATAAATTTTGTGCGGAACACAGATTTGTTATAGAAGGCAAAACTGATGGTATTTATTTCCCCGACCTATATAATAAGGGGATGTGTTTTAATCGTGATTTGTCGACAGTTCAAGATTTTTACGATCATTGTTTTTAAAAAGTCGGTATGTTAGTTTGTTAGTCTGATAATTCCATTCCTGTATAAAGTAAGCCATAAACAAAATGCAATTTTATCGCTTTGACAGCGAATAAAAAGGAAGGTAACTTTTTGCAAGTGATAAAACCTTATTTACATTTTTCTTAGCAACCAAACAGTAAACAAACACTAAAATGTCAATTGATTCATATTTCTAATTTTTGTCAGTGAAATAATTAGATTTTGGGAATATTTGTGAAGAAGAGCCAAATGAGTCGTTAAATTATCTCGTTGAATTACACTCGAGCATTTATTTCCTCCGAATAAATTTCTGTTTGACATCTCAACCTTGTCACCTGACAGCAATTTGACTCGAAAAATTGTTTTTAAATAAAATCACTCCACCTACGGTGTCGTGATTTTATTAAACAATTTTTCTTTTCAAATTGCTAGGCAACAAGGTTTCAATACAAACGGAAATTTATCTGGCGAAATAAAAAGCTTTTGTGTATTTATAGTTGATAACAAAAATGCGTTGAAATTACAAAAATTAAAGCTTTTACAAAAGCAAGTTATTAAAACTGTAATTTTTTTATATAAATATATGAGATCTTTGCAACATAATAAGAAGAAGATAAAACTCTGTTCTCACAAATTCCGTATTAAAACTATTGTCTATTATAGTAATATATGAATGAACCATTACTTTGCTGGAAATATTTATTTCAAAAGATTGTTGCTTGTAACATTACGAGACAAATGACATGATTATTTTTTATAATTCAATTTGTGGAGGAATATTACCTATGTATAAGCAACAATCTTAAGAAATATTTTTACCTGCAAAATAATGAGATCGAGATATATTTTATTAGAATATTTCCCAAATAAACAGACGCAAAATAAGAACTAATCGAACTTACGCTGGAGTGTCCTAATATTTTTATTATGACATGTTTTCTAATGCCGGAGTAAGCAAAATTTGACACTGCTGCAGACCGATTAGAATAATTATTCCTGGTTTTTCGTGTTTTGAAATCAAGAATAATTTTTTGTGCAGAAACAGTTGTTTATTTCGACCTGTAATTTTTTTACTAACCTCTGAGTGTCAACATTTTAGTTTTTCATTTCACAAGTCATTATTAATTGGTTCTAAAGTAAGGTATTTGACGTAACTGTATTTTTGGGCGTTATATTTGATATTTTTATATTTCATCGTAAGAAGATGTTACAAAAAGATTCATTTGACACTTTTAATTTCAATTATAATTTATTGAAAACAATCCAAAAAATCTGATGTAGCCAGCACACGACCTCTCGCCTAATCCTGCTTATTCTACTAATCTAATGAATAGTTTTACTTACATTTTAATAATTTCATGTTCATGTAATATGTAAACGATTATGTAAACCAAGATGCAAGCAAAAGATGTCAACTGTAATGTCACTGTCATAATAATTCAAAGTTTGTGTAGAAACATGGACATGGACAACAAGATACTGGAATTTCAAAAAAGTAGAATATTGCACCTTATTTTATTATTGAAGCAAATGATTGGTTCACCAAATATGTTGGAAATAGTCTAAGAAATATCTTAAGTGTAGGAATTAATTTAAAGTAGAGTTCCAGTTCGATAAAAATAGTCTCGATGTTTTCAGGCTCGGCTGAAACCCTCAATATCCGTCTCTCTCTGGCGGGACGCGATTTTAAACATTTATAAGCCCGGAACGTTGTGATTCCGGGGCCGCGCGCCCGCAGATCCGTCAAAACGAAATTGCATTCGGCCAAGATTGGCCGCATCACGTACTATAAAGAGTTCCAGGTCGGCCCGACGCCACTTATTGTTGCGACGCCGCCGATTGGAAAGCTAGATTTGTGATGTAGGTTTTTAAAGTAATCTTTTGAAAAATGACCGCACTTATTCTTATACTTTTTCACGAAATTTCCCGCTAGATTGCCGCCAGGAAGCGTTTTTACCGCTGGGATATTTTTCACGTATTAAAGACAAATACGAGTTTAACAACCCCACATTTCACCACCGCTGATTCATCCATTTATATTATTGGAAACTGTACCATTTAATTTACATGTCACGCCTTTCTACCCAATTTGGGTGTGGTCTTCTCTTATTCTGTCTGTCGTCGGTTTAAACCCAATCCTCAGAACATTTCAAGAAGAACATCCCGGCTTGTTACTTGCTGGCTTTGACCATTAACTTCCTATTAATATCCTAGCGTTTCCTAATATCCGATTTTAAGATTGTTGCTTACCAAAATCGATGACGAAAAAATTAAATACATTTTTATAGGATATTTATCTGAATATATAATTCATGTATCACAAGATAGGTACATATTTGACTAATTTAATTGGCTGAAATAGGGTAGTAAGGTGCTATCAAATCGATGATATTTTTATAACTAACTGTTTTTGTAAATTAATTTCATACTGTCAGTTTCTTATTTAAGGTAGTAAATCCATGGGTAGTGACAACCCAAAATATGACTTAAATTAATATACAGCATTCATTACAAGTCGTAGAATTTGAATAAAAATTAAAATTTATAGGTAACCGTTGAAATAACGAAGATAATTGAATTTAAAGTTGACACAAAAACGCGCTAAAATACATTGCGTATATGGAGGTTACCAGTAGATATACTAAACGATTAGAAAATTTTATATCATAACAACCCAACACATATTTGGAAAACGAATATGTTATTCTTTGATATTTGAGGTATTTATTAGAAAAATAAAAAATATGAGTCACCGCAGTAATGGTTGAGAAATCGCATGCAAAAGGTTCCAGTCTCAAGAAAAATTATGTTTTTGACGTACTACTACTGCATTTCAGTGTAAACTTAAATTTCAATTATATTTTTTATTTATTGGATACCTATGATTTGTAATTTACATCCAAATCTACGATTTTTAATGATTTATTTCTGATTATTTGACTGCTTCGGCCTCACCTCACACCGACGGATTTTCTACCTTAAATATTGCTGTTTGTCAAAAATAAGACTTGAATGAACCTGATTGTATTCGATGGAGAAATTCCTGTGAAGACAAAATTGAGAAAGGTAAACAGAATATAAAACGTTTTTGACAGCTATTGGAAAAATATAACCAAACATTTTGGACTCATTCATTATATATTCTCGGGCTATGATTATCATCGGTGATAGCATCGTTATTAAATTAGTGTATCTAAACCAAACGACAGATTGTACCGAAAAACTAACACAATATTAATTGAATATAGAAGATGAATTTATTAAATTTTCAAAAGAATCGTCAGTTTTATAAAATTGATATTTAATTTTAAAGTCAATTTATCTCAGAATACTATACTACATACATGTTCCTCTGTGATACCGTATAACCAAATTTGTTAACATTTTTTTACCCTCTTCAAAATAAACTACACTTCATGAAGTTTACCGGTCGATGTCGCTAGTTTCTGTAGGCAACAACCTTAATAACATTATTTATGTAACATCTCAATTGTATCACAATTGTGTCCACTATGTAATAATTCTCTGAGATGTTGAATATGTAATTATTGATCGTACTCAAGATGTGGCTACGATACTCTTACGTAATAACACTTAAAGTACAAGAATAAGATCATTTTAAACATCCCATGGACGATTATAGTTAAATATTAGTAGAGAATGTATATGAATCTTAGATTTCAGAACCATAGTCACATTTATTTGAGAGTGTTTGTTTTAAAAGAATATAAAATCATATAAGATGCAGGTTAAATATTCTCATTCGCCTCTAATGGATCTTGATAAATTTTAATAGTCTTCAAGATTACTCCGCCATCTTTACGAAGTGTTTTACTACGGTACAAATCCGGAGCTTATCACATCGCGTCTAAGCTTTTCTATTCTTTGATAGAAGCTTTAAGTGGTTTGTAAAATTTATAAACACTTTACTCGAGCTTCAGTTTAATCTGTTGACGTATTACAAGATACTCAGAGGTTACTATATCCGGGGAAAAAAGGATAATTACAGTTTTGAATTATTGTGGGAAGGTCGAACCTTTTACCTTTTAGGGAGGATTAACCTTAAATTTAAATGAAAGTTGAGATAATCGCGGTTTAGGACTTTTACGGGACTGTAGATAAGTTGAAACACTTTCTGCATTTAGGATTTTCTCATATTCATTTTGTCATTTTTAGTAGAAACATAAGTATTATTCAATTTACTTTTCCACCTTAATTAATGATACAATGTAAAAGTGAGTTGTTGAAATATCCAGAAATGTAGTCAGATTATACAAATTTATTAATTTAAAACTTTATGAAATATAATAAGTGAAATGAAGAAGTCAAGAATCCGGAGTCGCTTCTGGTTGTTGTTGTTGTTGTTGATGTCGATGTACATATTATTTACTATTCACTCGTTACAATCTAAACCTTGTTTGAAATAATGAAAGAATTTTGACAGATAGATTCTTGTGATTCTATTGGTCGCTACGTGATGTTGCCAAGAGCGGTATACACAAATACAATTCAAATGTTATATCTATAATTGTCAATTCTGATTTAAATTCTGCGTTATTTGTTGATGTTTTTAAATTTTACCTGAATGTTTGTTGTAAGAAACTGGTTTGGTTTAAACCAAACTTCCAAACCACGTCCAAATTAACTGTCAAAATTATTTTGTTATTTCAAACAGGGTACAGTTTGAAATTTGTCAAAGTTTTTGTCGATAATTCCACTCTTGTATAAAGTAAGACATAAACAAAACACAATTTTATCGCTTTGACAGCGGATAAAAAGGAAGGTAACATTTTGCAAAGTGATAAAACCTTATTTACCTTTTTCTTAGCAACCAAACAAAAAACAAAACAGTAAAATGTCATTTGCTTCATATTTCTAATATTTGTCAGTGAATTGATTAGATTTTGGGAATATTTGTGAAGAAGAACCAAAGGAGTCGTTAAATTATCTCGTTGAATTACACTCGAGCATTTTATTTCATCCCAATAAATTTCTGTTTGACATCTGGACCTTGTCACCTGACAGTAATTTGATTCGAAATTTTTTTAAATAAAAGCACACACCTACGTTGTCGTGATTTTATTAAACAATTTTTCTTTTCAAATTGCTAGGAAACAAGGTTTCAATACAAACAGAAAATCCGGCAAAATAAAAAGCTCTTGTGTAATTATGGTTGAAAAAAGTATAATATAAAAAAGGCTTAACTGCTTTCTGTCAGTTTTTTTGTGTGAGCACAAGTCTGATAGATAAGTAACAATTATCAAAAGTTTAACGAAACACTTTTATGTAATTCAGTGTATAGTAAACTTTGTAAAAACTCGTCATCTAATCATGGTAGTTCCTTCTCTGTTGAACAACACAGTGATTGTGCGATCCGCTCATTGTCTTAGCTGCTCTTTTGTTCTTGGCGTCCAGTAGCCAACTGCGAGTGCAGCGCCAGCAGCTGATGCAGCACTTGAACGTATCGCATTTCCGGTACACGATGCGCGTGCTTCCGGTTCCGCTCGGGACAGGATAAACGGGAACTGGAACTTGTTTTCTAACTGCGAGGAGCTGTGATTCTACAGGATTGTTTTTGTGCCCACGCCACGGTTTATTTAAATTTTAAATCCTGTTATTTAAATCTATTGTTTACGGAGACGAAGTTGCTTGCAGAGAGAAATCTACTTTTAATTTTTTTACTAAGAAAATGTTACGAAAGGTGGTAAAATATTTAAAGTGTTTCTTTCTAAATGAATTGGATAGATTTTTACTATGAGTTTTCATGCTACTGCCTCGACAACGAATTTAATGTACAACTATATAATTTGACCCGAGGAATCGAATGGTGTAAAAATATTTTTTATTTCGACCAGTTTTCAAGTTAAAAAAATTATATCGAAAATTTTGAAATCCTCGTGGTCGAATTAGTATATAGCTACATTTTAGGCCAAATCCCAATATTATTCTTTAAGCTAGAAAATATGCAAATCTCGTCAATATTTTCATTTTTTAAATTCCTGAATAAAAATTGTACCCCTTAGAATTTTTTCGTGAAAATTTGGATTCCTACATAATTTAACCCGAGGAATACAATGGTGATAAAATAAATTTTCCATTTTTACCAGTTTTCGACTAAAAAAAAATATGACAAAAAATATAGGTCGAAAAAAATTTTCGACTGCAGATTTGAAATCCTCGGGGACGAATTAGTATATAACCAAATTTTCAGCCAATTCTGAGACAAAAAGTTACTTTGGCCAAAATTTCATCAAGGGGTAGGCCCTCGTTTTTGGCCATTTTCGAAAACCCTTCATAATAATTGTACCCGTTGGAATTTTTTCGCGAAAATTTGAATTTATATGTAACTCGACGCGAGGAACTCAATGGTGAAAAAATTATGGTTATAGCTACTCCCGTTTATCACCTGCAAAAATTATCTCGAAAAGTATTAACCGAAATTTTTTTTTAGTGGCACCATTGAATTCCTCGAGTCCAAAATAGGGTATAACCAAAATTTGAGCGAATCGAAAATTTCGAAAATTTTCGACCTTATAAATTTTCAAAATGCATTTAGAATTGTACCCGACATAATTTTTTAAAGAAAATATGTACTTATATGTAGTTTGATACGAGAAATCCACTGGCGTACTTAAAAAAAATTACAAAAACATTTGTATCTTGATTTGCAGTAGTAAAAGAGTAGAGTATGGCGAGAGGTCTTGTGCTGGCTACATCAGATATTTTCTTAGTTTTGTCGTTGCCAACCTTTGTGTATACGTGTACTACATTTCATCCAATTTCATTTTATTTAGAAGCGTTTAGTTAATAGGTTATGAAAGAAAAATATTGTTGCCACTATTGACAGTAACAGTAAAGTGACAGAACTGATATCGGTGTTTTGGTACTATTAAAATTTTCAATTTATTGATAAATAAATTGGGTCATGTAAAACAGGCATAATATTTGACGGATAAATATTTGGTACACACTCCAAATAAATTTTAGTTTTAAGTAATATCTCATATAATGTAACTCAACTAACTTTTCAATTTATAAACATGTTAACTTTTGCTTGAAAATGACCAAGATCCTGGTCGAAACTATGTTTAACAATAAAGCCAGTTATCCAAATAAATAGGATTCATTCATATTTCCAACATTAGGATAAATATTTAAGATGATCGTCTTAAATTACAAATGTCTCTAGTAAAAAGACAAACTTGGTAAGTATAAAACCTTCTGTACCTCAAGCTCGAAGTTGTAAGTAAGTTACACAATCTCAAAGCTCCAAATTAATGCGTACATAAATACAAAGCTCCAGCACTTACTTCATAATTAATTGGCATATTAAATTACTTTAAATAAGTCCCGTGTTCCCATAATCAAAGTTTTCAAGATGTTTCTCTCCCCGGCCGATTTACAAGCTAATTACAAATCAGATGGCGTCGCGGGCGTCTTGACGCCTAAATGACTAGCTACACAAACAAATCCACTGTGAATATAGCAACAAAATGTACTTGTTAATGAACTAACTTAACAGCGAACGCGTTGTTTGCAGTTGTTAAAACGTGACACGTGTTTGACTGCTGTTGCATTTGTATTATGTGGAAATTTTAAACGAGAATTTTGCTAATTAGTGGGATAATTATAACTTGAGGTGTGGGTAAAAACTAAGGTGGGTAGCAACTTGTGCTAACTCTAATTATATATTTTCTGCGACGAACAAATTTATTCATATTCTTTTAAAAATCATTTTAATGCCTTTCGAAGATTTTAAGGTTGTTGTTTAGTTTTCTTCTAAAATTGAAGTAAAAATTGAAACAGTTCAAGGATGCTCTTGTGCCTGATTTTTTTAAGTTATTTCTTGAATTTTTTATATGCATGACTAAACATTTTGTAAATATTTTATGTCTATTTAAATACAATACTAATAAAAAGTTAAAAACATAGCATTAGTTAATTAATTCCTAGAATAGGTACTCTCGATTTTACTTTTTTCTATTCCACTCTTCCCCACGACTACGGCTGCAGGAAGCCGGCCCGAAACTCGTACTTTGTCGCATCCTAGCTATGCAATGTCATTTTGAAGATGCTTTTTCTGGTTTTGTTTTCATTACTTGTTATTTAATGTATAATAGTATATTATTATTAAAAGAATAAAGTGCATGATTTAATCCTGAGGGTGAAGTTTATTTCACGAGCCGAAGGTGAGGAAAATAATCACCTGAGGGACTAAAGGTACTTTAATCCTGTGGTATATACGCTATTTTTTGCACTTCATCCTCAAACGAATACAAAATAATTTAAACGTATACACATTTTGCAATTTTGACAGTAAACTTAATGACAAATATTTATATTGTTTACATAGATACTCTGTAACAAATAGCACGTATTTACTTGACAACGGGATTAATTAATTCAATTCCTTCACTACGGGATTAAATATGAAAAATAATCCCTTGGGATCAAATTAAGAGCCGTACTCCCTAAAAAAAGACTAAAGAAGAGTTTTAGTCCAGGAAATGCAAAAAATACATATAATCACCAGCTAAAATTCCAATATAGGGTTCGAAAACGTTTACGTTAAATATTATAAAAGATTATTCCTTTGTGACGAAAATGTACAGTGGTTGGCCACCTTAAGAAGACGTTAATAAGTAATTCTTATTTTCAAACTCTAAATCTCAGCAGTGTCGCAAAACAATGTCCCTCTTCGCACTCGAGAAAACAATTGCGCGTCCCCGTAAAGCAAATGTTTGCTTGTGCCATAGACCAGCACTTGTCATTTCAGTGTTCATGAAACAAAAACTAGCTGCAGCAGCGCAACTGAAAACTGAAACTCTGTAGCATTTGTTCTCAAGACAAACGAATGAGGTGAAGTTGTACGTAATTGATAAGTTTCTTACTTTAAGCCGGAAATCCTCCAGTATTTAATCCGGGTAGAGGATGAGAACTGCAGTTGTTCTACATTTCAGGCTATTCATAAATCTCAGAACGAGAAAATGTTCCAGTGAATTATGAACAAGTCGTTAAGCCAGTTTCAAGTTTATTCAAAAATTGGGACAAGCTTATTATCAGAGCTTCTATAGATGTATTTAAATATAGAAGTATACAAATGTTGTACATTTAATAAAAAATTTATCTCTAGCCTCATATTATTCAACAGGGTATTTCTATTTTCTATACCCCTGCACACAAATTTAACAGCTTAAATAGTTTGATATAGGTACTGATTACAGAAATAATTGTTTTTTTCAAAATTCGCAAAGATAAGGATAGTGATAAGTTTTATTGGTTTGAACGTCCATTTAACTGTTTATTTATTATTTTATCTACAACAATAGAATAATGTATTCATTATATACGTGAAAGTAGTATAATAAACCCCTCCATAAGGACACATTATGAAATAATGAATTCATTATTTCACACTGTTAAATAATGAGTACTTTATTCTCTCGAACTGTCAAACTGCCATCACATCTGTTTTAATATTAGTGTTACATCAAGTTATCATTTTATGACGTTGTAAGCAGAAACAGTAAAAATAATAAAAATTTGTAAAACGCTGTATATGACTAGCCCATAATAGTTCTAAATTACTCGGATAAATTGTCACAACACCAAAGTTTGAGGTTAAGTTAATATCAATACAAATTTGTAGTAAGAAAATGTTGTTTTATTTAAAAAGTTGTAGATAAAACGTCGTATTTGACTCGAAAATAATGGCTATAATTAACTCGGATGATTTATACACTCGCCTTCGGCTCGTGAACAAACTTTCATCCTCATTAATTATAGCCTACATTATTTACTCGTTAAATAATATACTATTATTTATAAAATAAAATTATAAATATTACTAGACTATCTACAAAAATATAGTCACTTCTTATGTATTTATTAAAAATAAACAGTTAATGGCCATTTGCACCACTTCCACTTAAATTTTAAGTGTCACTTAAATGAAAAATATCGAATCGAACTCATGACAGCAATGTTATTTCTACGTTTGACAATTTAATTTTGATTGGGTATTGTTTATTAGGAAAACTTAAAATTTAAGTGGAAGCGGTGCAACTGGCCATAAATGGATTTTCAAACCAGTGGCATTAAAATTTTCCCTACCCTTATTATTGCGAATTTTGAAAACATTTTTTTTTTATAATCAGTATGTCAAAATATATAACCTATTAAAGTTTCGTGTAGAGGTGTCGAAACACTCTGTATAAGAGAGGTAGGTATTGTAATGGGTCAAAATTTTCGAGTATGAGTTTTTGGCGGATAGTTTACCTTACAACTCGAGAAATGATTTATTTACGAGATTTTTGCAACTTTTGATATTAAAATGGAAAGATTATAATTATCTATAGAAAGTTTCCAATACATTTTTCTGTAGGTATATGTTACCATTTAAGAATTATACAATGAATATTCCAGTTTTTAAAATGCAAGTATCTTGTAGTCCATGATCATTGATTTTGTTGCCGACAGTGACAGTCGACATTTTCTGCATCTTAAGGTGAGTTTATGCTCAAAAATTTTACGCCTTATTTCTTATTTCTGACAGTCATGTCAAAAATTTTGCACGACATAACCTAAAATAGCCTGAAATCTTATCGATTTTGCGGGTATGACATAAATAATGTCAATTGTCAAAGTCGCAACAACATCAGATTAATAAATATAATCACGGTTCACTTCGGTTAAATTAAAAATATTCTTAAATTTATTCTTATTCTTATTCCTTATTCTTAATTTTTTTAGCATAAACCCACCCTTTGTCTTTTTCGTTTGATGTATTTCTTGACTATCTATGTTGCCAAATGTAATGTGTATACAATAAGTTGTTGAGCCCATTGGTAACAATATATATATAATTGACTTTTCGTCTAAAATAAAAAATAAAAAATGTCTGACTTACCAAATAAGATTCAAGGAGCATCTGCAACAAAGAAAATATTATTAGAATGTATGAAAGTGCATTAGCGCATATGAACAGCAAGTTCTCCGTTCAACTATGACTTCCAGCTTCCAGGTATAAGTTCTCAGTGAAACTAGAAAAGTTTCAAAGTAACAAAACAACGCGACGTCACCGCTGCAAAGATAGGTCACGTGACACGACTCACAATTCATGGCATCCGCGATATAAATTTAATGGAATATGTTTAAAATTTCCCGGATTTTATACTTATGAGCACTGCTGTAAAATCTGCCATAAACGAAAAAATTCTCAGGTAGATAAAGCCGAAATCTGAAGCAGGAAAGTTGTTTCGAAGTAAAATAGAGTTTACGGCCCGAAAGTTTTTTGAGGGCAGTCGATTATCTCTCTTCAGAAAGCGAATAAGAATGAGAATTCCTCCGGAGAAATCTACAAACAGAAAAGTTTTATTCGATGACTTAATTCTCCTCTACGACTAATTTGTCAACCATATTTTCCCTCGGGCACAAGGCACAAGTCACTAAACCGTTAGCTTCAACACAATAACTATAAACAAAAAAGTATGATTTGCCCCCATATTTACCAATCCCTATTTACCACCGTCCCTTTTTTACCACCGTATTTCTTTTACCAATCCATTTTTACCAACATTATACTTTTACCAATCCATTTTTTACCACCGTCCCTTTTTACCACAAATTCTTTTTTACTACCAACGTATTCTTTTACCAATCCATTTTTACCACCGTCCCTATTTTTACCACTAATTCTTTTTACCACCAACATATTTACCAACGTGTTTTTTACCAATCCATTTTTACTAACAGCTAACAAAACCGTACTAAAGCCCCACAAACTCGGTTTTGGTATTTACTACACTAACAAAGCTAACAAAACCGTACTAGAGCCCCATAAACTCAGTTTTTGTTTTTACTACACTAACAAAGCTAACATAACCGTACTAGAGCCCCACAAACTCAGTTTTGGTATTTACTACACTAACAAAGCTAAAAAACGTACTAAAGCCCCACAAACTCAATTTTGGTATTTGCTACACTAACAAAACCGTACTATAGCCCCACAAACTATTAATGGTAAAACGGAATAGCGGTAAAAAAGTATGGTGGTAAAAGTTGTAATAGTAAAAACGAAGTGGTAAAAATGTATTAGTGGTAAAACGATATAGCGGTAAAAAGTATAGTGGTACAAATGCAGAGGTAAACCGTACTATAGCCCCACAAACTATTAATGGTAAAACGGAATAGCGGTAAAAAAAGTATGGTGCTAAAAATTGTAATAGTAAAAATGTATTAGTGGTAAAACGATATAGCGGTAAAAAGTATAGTGGTACAAACGCAGAGGTAAAAGTTGGAGTGGTAAAAATTGAGTGGTAGGTAAAAAATGGGTTAACGGTAAAATAGGATAGCGGTAAAAAAGAATGGTGGCAAAAATGCTGTGGTAAAAGTTGGAGTGGTAAAAATAGAATGATAAATATGTAGCACAACGAAAAAGTATATTATAATGTATCAAGTTTTATAACCATCATTTTAATCACGAGTTTATTAGGAACGACCGCATCTGTGCATTTCTTGGCAGATCAGCGTGTTTCAGCGATCAGCGCTGACGAGCGTTTCATTTTTACTTGTTGTAAAATTTATCTTATACTCAGGTTTGAATTAGGTCTGGTACTGCTCAAAAATCGACGACTGGTAACCGCACACCCAGTACCTATGTGAGGCTGCCCCACCCAAGTGCTAGCCAAACAACCATCTTCCTCCTCTCGTCAATCTCATCTAATCATTCTAATCTTCACAACGTTTACTTTACGTACCGGCAATCCGCCGGAAGCCGGCTACAAGGACAACAGGAAGTGGAAGTCTCGAGCCTCGAGAGTCTCGACACCATCGGCACGCACCGTGACGAATTACTCAGCTTAGTGCGCATAGTTTGCTCAACTATTATGTAACTCCTGTCATACTTGTATCAAAGTAAAATTAGCTGACGGGCTAACGATTATACAGCGATGCCGGTGGTGATAAAGCTTGATTGAATCACGACCACCAAACAGAGAGGCTGAGATAGGGGTAATTCATGTGACAACACTTTCATTGTGATCTCAAATTATTCACAACTTCGTGCAAAAATTTTAATGGCATATAGTACTCAACTTACTGAACATGGAACAATTTTTTTTAATCGTAAATATATGGGCAGTTTTCATAAGAAGCACATTTATTGAACCACTGGATAGTTGATTGTATATTCGATATCTGATTAACTCGAATGAAACAAAATTTTTAATTAATTATGCAATGGCAAGCAATTGTATAAAATTCCATTCGAAGTGATCCAAATCTTTGAAACTAAAACAGCTAATTTAAAAAAAATAATTTCAGTTTCTGGATTAGTGAGTTGAGCAGTTATGCCATTAAAATATGTGCACGAAATTGCGAATCACCCTGTATTTACTGAAAACTATGACTATGACAATATGTGAGTCTGATACACTCATGTAGGAGAAAAAGTCGTGACAAAATTTATGCTTTGTACTTTCAAATTTGTCTTATTTAAACTTAAAGCAAGAATGTTTTAATAAAAATTGAATTATTCTTGAACCTTAATTTAAAATTCGTTGTTCCGCAGCTTAAAGCAGTTATTAATTTTTTACATGAACGAAAACAGTTTACATTAAGGCTGTTATAAATATTTATTTTATGAAGAAAACATTTTTAATGAAAAATATAATGTCAATGCATCTTCGAACTTCTTATATAAATATTTATTGATGTTTAGAATATGAAAAATACTTCTAACTGTATTTCAAATATTTATAATATAAATATGTATTAAATATAAGTAGTCGCAAATCTGACGTATTTCATACATTTTTTGTAAATGTCTAAGAAAATAAAGAGATTATTATTATTATTAAATAAAGTATAGTACCTATTCCACTAGAATTAAAATATAAAACTACATTATGTTATTTAAATAGTATAAAATTACAACTATACCTATAATAAATATGTCTACAAATAAATGTTTAAAAGGTACTTATAAAATTATGCAGTCGTAGATGTAGCATTATTTGTTTTGTAATTATTATACCCTGCAACAGTCTGGCATTGAAAATAAAAATTTTGACAACCAGATATTTCCTCATTTCATAAACTCCACTATTCTTCCATTCTCAGTTTTCTGCCTCATCAGTCCACGTCCTAACGTCTATGGCGGTAGTGGCATGGCCTCGCCCAACAGTTCCTCTTGGCACGCAAGTAGGCTAAAGTATTTTGTATGCGGCGGAATCCTGTTGTAAGTACAGCCGTGGAACTAATACCGCACCACGTGGAAATCCTCTTTGCGAGAAGATCTAAACTTGTGAATTGTGATCGTTTTTGTCAGCCGACACGAGCGTGAATGTCGTGCTAACGTCTGAGGATATCCCCGCCCTAACCACAATCATTTCCTTTTGAAATTACCAGATTAGGTATATAGATTCATATAAACACAATCCAGTAGACGTTTATAGTTATTTACGTTTGTATCAAGGTCAACATTATAATATTTTTTGCTCATCTGAGGGCGACATGTTTACAAGCCCGAGGGCCTTTGGTCCGAGGGTCTGTGAATTGCCCGAGGGCTATAAACATCAATAATGCCCATGGTGCATACTATTTTATTTAACGTATTCCGCGCGAGATGTTACACTTTGATGTTTCAACTTTTGTTAATATTTCGGAAGAAAAATATATTTCAATACTACCATGGTAATTTTTATTACCCTAGGACATAATTTAGTACATACCTTGTGTCCATTACTTAAATAAACAATTACATGACTGTGCGAAACATTTTCCAAACCGCTTTTTCCAATGGCATATTTTCCGCGAATTAATTTTTCCAATATCTATTTTTGCAGAAAAAATGAATTGGAAAAAGTGACTCCCTACCCAATTACATTAGGAAGATATCCGACGGCGACATGTTTACAAGCCCAAGGGTCTGTAAATCGCCCGAGGGCTATAGACATCAATGATGCCCGTGGTGCATAAAATATTTTATGTCTTACTATTTTATTTAAAATATTCCGCGCGTCACATTTCGCTTTAACGTTCAAATTTTGTTAATATTTTTGGTATTCTAGCCACGGACAGGAAACATATTAATTTCAGAAGAAAAACATTTTTGTGATATGTCAATATTACCATGATAATATCTTAATGCCCTAATATATTACGTACCTCATATCCCTGACATAAATAAACAATTACATACTAGGAATTAGAGATGCAACGAATAGTAAATGTGCCGCATAACGAATATTATGCAGGACTGTCTGCCGAATAACCGAATATTCGACGAATATTCCGTACCCTTTTGGCGCCAAATGATAAACTATAACAAGGACTGCCGCAACTGCATTGAATGCAGAGATACTTATTTTTATGCTCCATAATTTGCCGCTTTCAAATTTTAATAACGAATAGTTAATTTATATTTCTATCAAAATTACAAAATAAAGTTTTTGACATTATTTTTCTTATTTTAGTAACAATGATTAATAAAAACTTATTTAAATAAAGCACTGTTATAGACAATCGCTGTTCAAGTATTGTATGTTACATGTGACGTCAAACTATTCGGTATTCGGTCGAATATTAAATTAATATTCGGTGTTCGGCTTATTTTCGTTTCAACTACTAGGAATACATAAAATAATTAATAATAGAACATAACACAACATCTGCAATCAAATACGAAACAGTAAGTCCTCTCTGGGTTTTCGGGGGGCAGGGGCAGAGCCCTGCGGGGCGCAGGACGGGGCAGAGCGTCGAGTGGAAGCTCTTGAACTGCGGCCGACTCAGCAGCGAGCACATAATGGCCCATTCACACTATTAAAAATGAAGGGCGACATCTCGACTCTCGAGCCCGTGCCCAGCCACTTTCTTTAAAGAGACTTCAATACTGCTGACGGCTGGCTTTATTCACCGAGATACGAAATTAATACTAGCGGACAGACGCAAACGAAGGGAATATCACTACAAATGGTTCAATCTCTAAATTATATGATACATATTTACTTATTAATTAGGGTGTCTGTATTTGACAGTTTAAAAATGGATAATAAATAATAACTCGAGAAACCGATTGAGTGAATTTTGAAAGCATGATTGGCCAATGGTCAATAGTCAAAATATCATCTATCCATACTGTTTATTTTATTTTAGCAACGTTTTTGACATGCATTTGACACTTGTAAATCAGATGTTATTTTTGACATTTCCACCTTTTTACTTCCTTGTACGGAGTAATAAGGAAGTATTAATTGTAATCGCGAAAAATTTCGGTTTTCAGATTTTGATGGAAATATCCGTTTTGACCTTTTCTGAATCCATTATGACTAGTTTAGTCGTGACGTCTGTACGTATGTACGTATCTACGTACGTCTGTACGTCTGTACGTATGTACGTATGTACGTACGTCTGTACGTATGTATGTCGCATAACTCAAATTCGGTTAGACGTAGAAAGTTGAAATTTTGTATTTAGGACTGTTATAGCATCTAGTTGTGCACCTCCTATTTTTGGTTTCAATCTACAAACCGGAAGTAGTAAATTTAAAAAAAATTTCGATAAATATTTAATTTAACACAAATTTTTTTATTTTAAATGAAAGATTATGTGATTATTAACTACAATCGGTATTTTATAAATATTTTTGTATCTGGTATCATTTAAGAATAATTAAAGTATATATTTATAATTTAGTATTTCAGTATCTTGTAGTCCATGATCGATTAACATTTGTTACTATGTAAAATTTAAATGATTATGACATGACAGTGACAATAGTAAAATATGCTTTATATCTTCTTCTGCGCAATTTAAATAAAATTACTAAAATATATTTGTGAGTATACTAGTATAATAAGTTAAAAGAATTTTTTATATTATTCTACATTTTAGTTATTAAGAAAAGTATGAACACACAAGGCGTACAAGGAAGTCATGTGGTGTCCACGTCAGATTTTTTAGCTATGATATAATAAACTGTGCTAAGTGAAAAAATTCCATATCAAAAAATGTTTCAAAGTAATGTGTCTACCATTCAACTTTTTGGTGGAATGGATTAATACACAAAAAGCTCGTCCTTTTGAAAATAGCTATTTATGTAACAAGTAAGGAGACGAAGGTTGTTACCTTAAGGGGGTTTTATCGCTCAGCGCTGCTAGATCACAAATCCCCATTTTATGAGCACATGTTGTCTCTATTTATCTAATTGCTATGTTTGGCTCCATTCTTGTTTAGAAAATACTCAAAATATTTTGATTGTCTAGCGCGCATGCAATTTTTAAATTTATTTAACAAATTACTCGACTACTATTATAAATTTTATATAATAATGTGATACAAACATTTTTTACAATGCAATCAGAGTTACGAAGAGTTTTTCTCAGAATTATATTATTTAATTGTTTATAAATAATAATAATAATAACAATTTAAAAAATTCAACATCGTAGCTAGATTTTTGTTTTCAATTATGTATCAAGGAATGAAGTTAAGGGTTTTCCTGCAAACGCGGCTCTCAAAGTAAAATTGAGATGCGTTCGGTTGTATTATTTACTCAGCTAAGTTATGCGCTATGAAGATGCACGGTTCATAAATAACTTTGATAAATAATTCATCACGTTTTATTTGAATAATTAAAGACTCCGCGGTATTTAATTCCGTTGATTAGAACTTAACTAAATTTCAAGGGTTTCCATAATTTCACATTAAAAATTTAGCACTTACAAACCATCTAAAGTTATTTTGTTGCTCGCCAAAAGTTATGCGAGTGGGAAATGTTCCTCGGCGTGGGATATTTTGACTAATGCAAGGTTCACCTTCATCATTTTCATCTCATTTATTTTAATTAAAACTTGTAATTTCTGTTAGGGCGAGTTTACCTGCATTCCGGAATTTCAATTACTTCATTTATTATTTAGACCAGTCCAACGGATCATTCGACACTAATAGTTTACTAAACTCAAAGTTCACTTTACTAGAAATAGAACCAAATTTTTAAAACCAATTTTAGTATTACAGATCTGTTAAATAATAATTAAATTCATTGTTTTCATGTTTCTTTCATTATCTTATTCTCAAGATGAATGTATATTTTCATTTAAAAAGATGTATATTTAAATTAAGGAGATGTATATTTTTATTTAAGGACATGTACATTTGAACAAAGGAGATGTATATTTTTATTTAAGGAGATGTATATTTTTATTTAGAAAGATGTATATTTTTATTTAAGGAGATGCTTATTTTAATTAGGGAGATATATTTTTTAATTAATGAGATGTGTATTTTTATTTAAGGACATATATTTGAATAAAGAAGATGTATTAATTAGGGAGATGTATATTTTTATTTTAGGATACCTATGTGTATTTGGATTAAGGAGATGTATATTTTTATTTAAGGATATGTATATTTGATTTAAGGAGATGTATATTTTTATTTAAGAACATGTGTATTTGAACAAAATAGATGTATATTTTTATTTAAGGTAATATATATTTTTATTTAAGGAGACGTGTATTTGAATTATGGAAACTTATATATTTATTTGAGATGTATATTTTAATTTAGGAAATACATATTTTTATTTATGGACATGATGTATATTTTAATAAAAATATCGAAGACAAAACTTTAAAAATTAATATTAGAGCAAAGAGGAAGTATCCTTAAACTATTCAAAATATCTTATTTATTTCGAAAATTTATTTCAATTTTAATCGAAGAACTAAACATACTTTGCACCATTTTAACGACTATTTCAAAAAATAAATTTAATGCACACCTAAATAAAATAACATTAATTTAGAATCTACAATTAGATTTTTATAATTAAAAAAAATTCTTTTTGATCAGTAATTAGCATATTAAATTGTATATACGTAGGTAGGTTATGAAACACCCTGTAAATTTTTTTTGTATTATGTAACTACTTTAAGAAGGTAAAAATATAATCGCACATATTTTCAGGACTCATTTCTAAATGAAACACGTTAATTGGGTCAAAAAAAGAAATAAAAAATTGTGTAATATTTAAATATGATTCTTCCTGCTGCAAAATTTGCAGGAACATTGAAGATTCAGGAAAAGCATGTGACCCATCTTAGCGGCGGGCGGAAAAGCCAAATTTAATAAAAATGTAAATATTATCGGCTCACGTCCCGGAACTTAAGAAGCGAGACAAGAACAACGCTATCGGCCCTCTCTCTCGCGCAGCCTTTCCCGCTAGGCGTGCACATATATTAATATTAGCAAAAACTGTATTTTATTATTATGCAAATGTGTGCGAAGTTCGTAGGATTATACGAGTTATAAAGTGCCAGCGAATATTAAAAGAAATGAGAGCATTTATTATTTGAGAGTGGCGAGAGTGGCGCTCTCATCGTGCGTGACGTCACACCGGCCTAGAGTTTAATTGGACGATGGCGCAGTCGAGAGGATACGCCGCCATAAGCGCAGAAAAAACCTGAAAACACCTGATTGATTTTTACCGGGGAAATTTATGCAAATTTGTTTTAAATATTTGTAATAAACAAACATAATATTATTTTTAGGTCTGCTCGGAAAGTGCTTAAATGTAAACCGATTGAATATTTTTACATATTACTTAAAATATTAATCTTTCATGCTTCTAAAACCCGGAAAAAAAATAAATTCACTGTTTTGAAGCTATAAACGAATTAGAAATTCTTATATTCTAAAATTCATTGGAGATTCAGTGTAGCGGCGTTGCTATTTGCAGGCGATTCTGACTAGAATTATTTGTCTCAGGATTTACGAAAGAACCCTCAAAAAATCCTGGTGCAAACAGGGTCAAGAACATTACTACTATATTAAAAACAAAAATCTGCTGTGGCCACCACAGTACTTCCCCGACTATAAGTTTCAATAACTTGCTTTCGGAAAGGCTTTAATATAATGCTTCATTCAGCAAAATTTAATGAAATTTATTTTTTCCCAAAATATTTGTTGATACCAATTTCGGTATAATTTGAATAACATGTAAAAATACAATAATTATTAATGACCATCATTTAAATGTTGCTTTTGATTCTTCGACTAGATTTTTTTTCCAAGAGAGCTTTAATTTGATTGATACATTTGAAAAATAATTTTTAAACAATCAATTGAATACATTTCTACTAAACTAATCTCCCCGAAAGTTTTAAATTGACACCAAACTCGGTATAATTTGAATAATATATATAAAAATTGATCGTTTAAATGTATTTTATTCTTCTCCTAGAATTCCTTTCCCGAGAGCTTTAATTTGATACCACACTCGATAGTATTTTATAAAAAAATTTAAAAGTTTAGTTTATAAAGTTGGTACCACTGGTTTAATAAATCTCATTAACGAACTTGAAGTCAGTTTTTTGCTCAAGATCTTAGATATAAAATTTCAGTCCAAAATTCAAACGCGGTTTTAAGTTATTCGACATCCAGACAGACCACAGACGCACAGACCGACTTTTTAAAAAATCATTAGTTTTTGATTCAGTGAGGTCTAAATCATCAAAATTTCTACTGTCAAAAAATCACGATTACAAACTTCGTCTTATTAATTACATAGATCGGAGAAGTAAAAATTCGCTGTTTTCAACTAGAAATTCTTCTTTCCCAAAATTCTTTTAATATTTGACAGTCAATTCTCACTAGAATTATTTCTCTCCATATTAAAAGCATGAAAGAATTCTCAAAGAATCCCTGTGAGTACAGGGCCAAAACCATTACTACTATACTAGAAACAAAAATGTTATGAGTGTAAGTATGAATTGAAAGTCGTAACAGTACAGATGTACTCCTCGTATTAGAGCATTTGCGGGTGTAAATGGCTGGTGGTGCAGTACATTTATTACCCTCACTTGGTGATAAATTCCCGGGTGTTTCTGGGGCACTCGTTCGGTCTAGTGATAAGATTAGCTCGAGACAGCGATGCAACTTTTCTTTGGCTCGCAAAGTGCACAAGTCAGCAACACACAGTATAAGTGGAAGAAATAAAAGACCAAGGCGGCTTACACCAAATTAGCACACATAGAGAAGTACTTCAATGCACAAAAGAATGAGTACGTTTTTTACGAATTCCTAGAATACTCTCGATTTTTTCTATTCCAATCTTTTGCCTACTAATACGGCGGCCTGAAACCTGCCCGAAATTCGTACTTTACCGCATCTTAGCAATGCAGTCATTTTGAAGTTGAAAAATACTGTAAAAGTGTTTTCGTTGCGAGTAAACTGTTAATTTATTATTGACTTTAATGTTTTCATAAACATTTAATATAGAAAGAATGGATCTACAGATGTGCCTTTTCAACATTTAAACAATAAATTTCTATTAGGAGATATAATTGTGTAAAGTTTGCATAAATTGGAAATTTTTGTTAATATTCTATAATTCAAAAAGTTACAAATATTTAACAACCAAATTTTATATATAACGACTTAATACTAATCTTAATAACCCAGTATTTTTTTGAAGCAATCTCCAAACCGGAAATAGTACTTTTTTAAAATATTTTGATAAATATTTCAAATGAAATTATATATTATTACCTATCTACAATTTTTATTTTCATACTAGGTACCTACTTTAGGAATTAAAGTATTATTTATAATTTAAAATATGAAACAGTATCGTGTTATCCACGAACCATGATTGTTTAACAATTGTTCTACGACAAATTTAATTGATTGTGACAGTGACAGAATGACAGTGCCAATAGTGACACATAATTTATATCCTCTTCTAAAGTAGTAAAAAAGTAGGGTACGGCGGTAGGTCTTGTGCTGGCCACAACAGACTTTTGTATTAAAATTTTAAAAAGGCACAACTGTTAATTATTAATCCTTTTTGTATATAATCTTTGTTGAAACCATTCTTGTACTGGTCACAAAACACTCGCTACGTTAGTACATTTATGTTGGATTTTAAAAGGTAGACGCGCCTCTTAACAACCGATTAAAAATAAAAGAAGATTAAATAAAATAACGTATCGTCTTTGTTATCTCCGAGTAAAATTCGCGGCGCTAATTTCTCAACAACACCTCCGGTATCCAAATATCAAAGGTGTCCTTTCTTTCCCTACGTGTAAATATAAACTCCCTTAGGGAGAATTCCAAGGCCGCCTGTATGCGGAGGGCTTGTCTCAGAGGGCTCCGATGTAATTTGCGAAGCAGGGCAAAGGGAACAAGGTAAAGTTGATATTATTCAGCGCTAACTTCCCAAATAAAATCCACAAGCGAATTAAACACTTTAAATACACATATAACAGTGATTTTGTTTTATTTCTGTATCATATTGCATGCAGGAAACCACGAAATCCTGCTTCATTAAATAAATAAAACATTTGGATGCTTATTTCATACCGCTTCACTGAGGTATCGTTTTACGTTGAAAATACTGAAATATTCAGCGTACTGAAGAATTTGCACTATTCAATATTTGTTCCGCTGAAATAATTCAGGTCGGAAACAATTCAGCACTGAAACTTCAACAATTCCTGATTTATGGTGCGTTATATTTACTGATGTAAATTAATATGAGAATGATACAGTGTAAATTCTACAGTCTCTAGGAGAGTAATCATCTCCTAGTGTTACTGAATCATCTTCAGGCTATGAAAATCACCTGGTAAGATTATGCTAGAGTACGCGCACTGAGGGAAGCAGCCATTGGCTTCTCGTCTCATCTCGTATCGAATGTGAAAAATTTGATTTAGTCTCGATAATTTCTCGTCTCGCTTATTGTTACCTCGTCTCGGTCTCGTATAGATTTCTCGACTATTTCTACAAAAAAAAAACTGTTTTTGCCGATTGATATTAATAGTAGGGGAAGGTGGGGCAGAACGGGGTGGCGGGGTGGGATGAGAAAACGCTGTTAGCGCGTGCGCATGAGTGTAGGAATCCGTTGAATGATATTTTGACGTTTAGTTAGAGGTTAAGTTAGGTTATAAGTATTAATTGTTAGTGTATGTCTGCACCTTCCGCCAATATCTACGTGTGTGCGAAAATTTTCTAAGATTTGAAATTAATATATGGATTTTGAATCAAGGTAAATCGATTTTATTAACTTTTATCATAATGATAGTTATCCAGTACATTTGTAATTTAGTCTTTTTATTATTTTGATATTACGGTGAAATTACTGACTATAATTAAAATTATTATCTTTTTTTGAAATGTTATGTAGTGGGGCAGAATGGTGGGGGCGGAACGGGCTGTCACCCACGATATGAACAAAAAGAAAATTAAAAAAGAAAATGAAAAAGGAAAAGAAATTAAGATAAAAAAAATTAAAAAGCAAGACGTCGATAGTTCAACAGATGGCAATGAAGAGGACACGACATGTCTTTATTGTTATCAACTTTATTCTATGTCAAGTGAGAGTTGGTGCTCTTGTGCGAAGTGTCACAAATGGGCACATATGTCATGCGCGGGGTTTGACAGCGATGACAATGAGTCTGTATTAATTTGTCCAATTTGTAACAAAAACAATTAATTATTTTCCATTTCCCGTTCTGCCCCACTAGGTTTTTCGAGTACAATATATTTATTTCTTATAATGGTTTAACTATAAACATGTTCTTAAATGTTTAATAAAAGAATATAATTTTTTTTTATAATTTCTAATTCATTTGTCCTGTTATCGACCAAAATAAGATGCCACCCCATTCCGCCCCACCTTCCCCTACTACTATTATAGAATGCTAGTAATTGTGTCGCTGTCCAATTAATTAAGAATTAAATAATTTTAGAAGGATTCCTGAAGCCTTCATCATTCCTTCACAAATAATACAGAAAGTTCTATTGGCTACAATCCATAATGCAAGAAGTTAAATTTTATTAATCCACGAAATATTCTGCAAAAAAATCTGACTGCCGTTGGGCTCTTGTTAGGAAAGATCACACAGTGACAAACGAAGCACAAAAGAATATAAAACAAAAGAACAACGTTCCGACACCCTGAAATCTGGTCCTTCGTCCTTGATTGCACATTTTGCATAATTATTCTCTGCCTTGTGCTCCAAGTATTTCCGAGGTAATATTTAATTACGCCAAAATGGCGGAAGGCAAGTGAATAAGATCTTAGCGGAGATTATTTTTATGAATTGCGTAGCCTGCGTTGATTTTATCCCGACAGGAGATGAATATTTTGTTTGGAGAGCTTTATATTACCGGTTAAGGACGCTCTTTTTTCGGTAATTTGAAATGAGGGAAGATAAACGAGCTTTTATTGCGTTTTTAGGACGAGGACATATTTATTTTTTCTCCTGCTTAATGAGATAATTCATTTCACTGTAAAAGAAACAAATCTGTTTATTTATGACGGCCAGTACCCAATTCACGGGTACTCACGGATCGTTACATTAATTCCGGACATTTTAGAAATTATTTTCAGACCGTCAGCACATAATTACTTCAGGAATTTAAAAATAATTGAATATACTCGTAAACTAATTTCCTTTCATCATAATAATGTCAAACGATCAACATTTTAATGTTGAATTTCAGTATGATTAATATTGCATGTAATTGATTTTATTATTTTTATTAAAAATTAATTTGCTACTGAGCCTATCATTCATTAATAAATTTTATTCATTTAGCAAATATTGCATTGAATACTATCGGCAGTAAAAGTAGGGTTTACTTTGAAATTGAACAATTGCAGATCAATGCTTCTTTGTAGACCGCTGCTTATAATAGTTATTTATGTATTAAGGATGTAAAGAAGCTTTTATGGCGTAAGACGTGATTTTGAGCCATAAAAGCAAGTAACGCCTGTGGTGCATACCCAACTTTATGGACGGTTGAATATTTTCAAATTGTTCAAATTACCAAAAATTACCAAATACTTGGACTGTTGCTAAGATACAAAAAAAATCTGAAAATAAACAAAAATGTAAAATGTCAAAGTTGTCATTAATGAATAAAATATTTATTTATGTTAAATGTAATTAAAAATAATGTTATTTCAACAAAAAATTGTACAGAAAATGGTTATTTATAGAATTATTAGTAGTTTATATAAGGAAAATTGAAAATATAAACTCTTTGCATTAATTTGATGTTTTTTTATAGCGCACTGCGCTCTAATGTGATACGTGGGCTATAAAGTGACATTTATGTCAAAGAAATTCGTGTATAACAGTAAAATTATGATATGACCGTGCGTAAAAATGTTTCAGTAATCATAAAAAATTTGGTAAATTTATATTAATATTAAAATTATCAATTAATATTCTTTCTAAATATCACGTTTGTTTACGTTTGTTACACAATTCATTATTTATAATTGGTTTATTAATTATTTACTACAGGATGTTATGTGATTGTTAGTTTACTTGGGAAGTTGAAATAAATGTAAGATTATTATTGAGGAATAAAGACATGTAAAATATAAAGTTAATTATTTATTTCAAATTATTATAACACGTTTATATTATTTGTTGTATTGTATATCTACTTAATTAATATTTTAGCTCTTAATAGGTATGTTGATACATGAAAAATTACAAAATTTATTGTTAATAAAAATTTATTAATCGTAGAAAACAATGTTGTGTATACTTCTGGCTGAAAGTATTTTTGCAAACTTCGACAAGTTGCAGCCTATATCTACAAAAGCTACTTTCAACCCTTGGTATACAAATAACTATTTATTCTTATAGCAGATAATGCATCGAATACTACGTATTATTCAATACATGTTTTACTTTAACGTGTGTTACTTCAAATGTAAATCTCTTCTGGTAGAACGTTTGAATGATAGTTCGCAAGAATTCCTGTCAACAATTTCTATGAAATACTGTAAGATCCCAACCCCGGATTCGAATCTTCGTTCTTCGCGCGTTAGTTTTTTACGTTTTTCAGCCGCGCGCATTTTTCAGTAAAAATCTGACGTATAAAAAGCGGCTTCATCTAGAAGAACATTTATAATAGAACTTTCCCCCCGTCTGGAATAGAAATAATCAAAACGATTGTTCCGACAGTAACAAATGTGGCTCTTCCTGCTGCAGAGTTGCATTTGTACTCACCAAAAACGATTATATCCCTAACTAGCATTCACTTGTCAGACCTCCGTCAAGGTTTAGGCTACGACGTACGTCAACCCCGATGCCTAGGCCCGGGGGCTAAGCTACCCAGGACCGTACGCAGGATTATTTCCAAGGGGGAGACAATTTTTAAAACAGAAAAAATGGAGGAGATACTGCATTTTTTGCTGCCCATCAAAATAAGTAAAACAAAAATCTATTGCTATTTTTCTAGAAATTTTCTTTCTGTTGATGTTTTAATTTTTAAAACAAAGTGTCTCCCATAAATTCAAAGTATAAAATGATAAAGTTGGAATTTTCTTGACTGGAATCTTGTTTTAGGAAATATACGAGTACTATAATGGGTTGCAGTCAGAAAATGGATTGGAAGTGGTTTAGCATATTTCTTAGAATAATAGTATATTACATACCGAGCAGGGAAATGCAGCATTACAGCCTCGCGCTATATTAGATGACCGAGGTAAGTTATAAGCACGAGGTTGGAAAAAGCGCTCCTGCGAGGTTTTTATACTGTTACTCACAATCCACGATTCATAATTTTATGTTTTAAACATAAATTTTATTAATACGAGTATTTTTGACAGTTTTATTAAAATGTGTTTATCTACAACAATAGAATAATGTATTCATTATATACGTGAAAGTAGTATAATAAACCCCTCCATAAGGACACATTATGAAATAATGAATTCATTATTTCACACTGTTAAATAATGAGTACTTTATTCTCTCGAACTGTCAAACTGCCATCACTTCTGTTACATCAAGTTATCATTTTATGACGTTGTAAGCAGAAACAGTAAAAATAATAAAAATTTGTAAAACGCTGTATATGACTAGCCTATAATAGTTCTAAATTACTCGGATAAATTGCCATGTCATCACACCAAAGTTTGAGGTTAGGTTAATATCAATACAAATTTGTAGTAAGAAAATGTTGTTTTATTTAAAAAGTTGACTCGAAAATAATGGCTATAATTAACTCGGATGATTTATACACTCGCCTTCGGCTCGTGAACAAACTTTCATCCTCATTAATTATAGCCTACATTATTTACTCGTTAAATAATATACTATTAATTTGTTTAGCCTACTTAAAATAGAGGTCTAGAGCAAAGTTGCTGAGCAACTTGAGATTTTTTTATTTTGTCAATTTTATTGGAAAGTAACATTTCACTAGCCAGAAAAATATTTCCAGCTAGCTGGCAAGTGAAGTTAACAATGACTCGCTTCCCAACTGTCTAGAAGGTTGGAAACGCACAACATATTAATAACCGATTGTGAATAAAACAATAAAATAAAATAAAACTTTGTTTTCATTACATAAAACCTGGTTTTATAGGACCATGTTAAATTTAAAGAAACTAAGAACCAAAAACGAGAATATTAACAATATTAATTTCAGGATAAAAGTAGTAAGTTGGATGGTAGACAACAATAAATATTTTGACTGCACTTCGATCATTAATTCTTTCACTTAATTTGAGGATTGTCAACACTGTAATATTACAGATAATCGTTATGTTTCTTTATAAAATAAATTATTTGGTGGTTTGTCAGGATAATATTTTGACACGTAGTTTGGTCCCATTTTCATAAAATGTTGCTTGGTTTTTCAAGTTGGTATAATAATAATAATAATATTTTATTTATTCCGTTTGAAAATGTTACATTTTATGGAAAGCGTCACAGTACAATTGATATCATTAAGTGATTAATAATATAATATAAGCTAATATATAATAATAAAATAATAATACATACAAATTTTAAAAAAATAAATAGTATCACAGTACGAGAAATATTCATTTACATTATAAAAACAGTTATTGAGAAGCATTTTTTTAAGTTTAACTTTGAAGGTATTTAATACACAGTGCCACAGTTCTTTATTTCTGGAGGTAATTTATTAAAAATTTTAATTACAATTACATTTGGAGAGTTTTTGGTACATTCTAATCTACAGTACGGAGTTCCAAATTCATTTTTTCTTCTGGTATTGTAGTCGTGGTGATCTTTATTGAATGATAAGTTATTTTTATTAACAAATATAAATTTACTTATTTCATAAATAAAAAGACAAGGAAGAGTTAAAATATGTAGATCTCTAAAGATATTTCTACATGAGACAATACTACTCGTTCCTGTCATGTATTTCAGTACTCTTTTTTGAGTATCCATTGTTATTGCAATTATAAAATTAACCTCACATACCTACGGTAAAATATATCTCGCAATATGGAGATTGCCACGCCCAATTTGGAAAAAGGTGTGATAGATTATGAATATGTAAAATTCTTGTGAATACATTATTCATTGTTCACAGTTCCATATTTTAACACCAATTAAACTAGTAACCAGTTTTATAAAAATTCAACGGTGAAAAGTAAGTTTAGAGGATGTGATTGTCCCCACTCTACGGCTATGGCCTGGCCGCATGTTATTAAGCCCGGAGCGCTTTTAACAGATCTATTAAGTTTCCAAGGGATGTAAGATTAAGGTGTTTGCATTATTCATCAGTTGATGATGCCCTGACAGCTTGTTTTGTAATTATTTTATGCATAATAACTCACTAACACCTAGCAGATAGATTTCCGGTTGGTTATTCTACCCGGATTCATGTGCAAATTCTCCCGGAAGATTTTTGACGGGAGGGACATACACAGCAAATTTCAAATGTATTTTGCATACAAATATTTATTAATTTATATAAGATTAATTCAGTTTATGCAGCCTCAAAGTTGAAAATGGAAAATGTGAAAATCAGGAAAACTCAAAAATTAAACCAGATATTGAAACGTGGTTTGCGGTATTGAATTTCCCAGGCCTTAGAATTATCTACACCGTGTTTGAAATAATGAAATAATTATTACATATAGATTCTTGTGATTCTATTGGTTGATACGTGCTGATATCAAGAGCGATTTACACAAAAACAATTCAAATGTTATGTTAATAATTGTTAGGTAATTAATCTGATTTCATTTTTCGTGCTGCTCGTTATTGGTTGTTGTTTTTTCATCTAGATACATATTATAATGATAGTAGTAGGTACTCTACTTTTTTTCAAAATTCAAAAAAACTGTGCAAGTAATACTTGTCGTTACAAAATTATTAAACATTTAATTTCCTTTTATTCATAGTTAGTTACATATCATTGTGCAATTTTCAATCCAGTCATTCAAAACATGTACTTCTTGTAAACACTGCCCTTAAATTTACGAATTTAAAAAAAATTCCATGATCACTAAATGTGCACGAAGTTGTGAATCCCCTGAAAAATACTATCCCATTTGACAAAATAAAATCCCCAGAACATTTAAAGAATGTGAACATCCCGGCTTGTTACTTGCTATATTTGCTTATTAACATCGTATTAATATCCTAGCGAATGCTAATGTCCGCCCTTAGTAACATTATCTACTTAACATCCCAATGTTAGTAATTTGGTAATAATATCCCAATTATGTGTCCCATGTAATTCTCTGAGATGTTTGTATTGAGTATGTAATTTTTGATCGTACTCAGGATGTGGCTGGGATAGACTTACGTAATATCACTAATGTCCAGTTGCACCGCTTCCACTTAAATTTTAAGTTTCCTTTAAATAAACAATATAGAATCAACAACAAAGTGTCAAACGTAAAAATATCATTGCTGTCATAAGTTCGATTCGATATTTTAATACTTAAAATTTAAGTGGAAGCGGTGCAAATGGCCAATAAAGTACAAGAATAAGATTATTAAACATCCCATGGCGATTCATGTCATTGGGTAAAAGATGTGATTCATATTGTGACATGTATGCTGATAGTGGAATACTAAAACTTCTTCTTATTCTACGGCATCTCTGTGAAGGAGACAAACGATTACTCGCAAACAAATCCTTTATAGAAATCAAGTTTCCTTCCTGCGTCAATCATTTGTCCATGACTTCATGGCCTCCGCGAACTGCGAATGGAAAAACTGGCCGTTTGTTTTTACACTGTCCATAAATCTTTCCCTCCCCACTGCAAAAAAAGTTTGCACTTAAACCGGACGATATTCCGCGCGCGGCATTTAGGCGAATGACAGATCAGAGTGGTCGTGGAGCGGGCACGAGGACTCCGCACCACCCACCACATGAAAGGAGATCGTAGGAGGCGAGCCTGTTTTGTGGCATTGTTAATACGGGGGGAGGAAGTCTTTCACGAGATAACTTGAGAAACTTTCGTTTTCTCAAAGGAACCACAAATGTATTTATTACTAAGAAATTATTACGAAATTTAGACAATTCAAGATAATACAGAAAATCAACGGCAGTTTATCCTTTAAGAGGATAATAAATATAAAGTAAGTTGTTCTAATTTTAAAGCAACAATTCCTGAAATAAGTATTATTTTAATTTAATTCCAAGACAAATTTTTGGTTAAATAAAAATCCAATGAAATTCTTCCATATCTGATCACGTGGGCGAAATTGACCATTAAACTGACAGAAATCTATGGGACATTAACAACACTTATGTCAAAATGACAGAATTATTGACAGTTATGTAATTTAATAGTATTGTTTTCAAAAAATAAATAAATAGCAACTGCGAAAAATTTTCTAGCCGAATTACCATCGACCATTGATAAATAGCTTATAATTTTGTCACATTGCTGTTAAGTTAACAGCCCGGGCGGTTACCAAGCAACGTGCTTTCGGAATGTGACAACATTATAATCGTAATTATCAATGGCTTGGGTTATTACAATTGATAATTACTCTCCTATATAAACTAAATCATAAACAAAACACAATTTTATCGATTTAACAGCGCATAAAACGGAAGATAACTTTTTGCAATTGATAAAACCTTACTTACCATTTTCTTAGCAACCAAACAAAACACTTAAATATCATTTGCTTTATATTTCTAATATTTGTCAACAAAAAGATTACATTTTGAGAATATTTGTGAAGAAGAACTAAACAAGTCGTTGAATTACATACTTAAGCATTTTATTTGCTCTGAATAAATTTCTGTTTGATGTCTTAACCTTGTTACCTAACAGCAATTTAACTCGAAAATATGTTATAAAATAAAATCATTCCACCTACGGTGTCGTGATTTTATTAAACAATTTTTCTTTTTAAATTATTGCTATGCAACGAAGGTTTCAATACAAACAGAAATTTGTGTAATATAGTTGACAATAATCACTCTAGCTATTATATAGCTTGAATATTTGATTATAGCTTGCGTGAAATTTTATACTAAATATTTTATTAATATTATGTAAATTATTAAGTACTGACAATATGGTGCAAGCTTATAACTTGATAAAACCATAAAAAACAATCTACAGATTTACAAATGCACATTCGAAATCCTCATATGCATTCAGAATTATGATAATCCTCTCACCTACACAACTACATTAACTGTAACTAAAATGGCGTAGTACATGCACATACATTCGTACATACATATATACACACAGCTACACAACAGAAGAACTTATCCGACAGGCGATATTCTCAAAACATATTTCTCAATAGTTTTATTGCAAAGTTGTGCTGGAAACTAGTTTGTAAAGTTGGTAGGATTGTCGCAAATCCATGATGCGGGAGTCACCAGGGAAATTCGTTTTATGGATATGATAAAAATAGGGACTTTATTTGTATTAGCTGGAGAGAAAAGACGATATTGGACCATCAATGAGAGTAAGAGTCTTATTTGGTGTTCTGTTATTTCTATGTCTTTACAGGATTCGCCACTTGCGCAATAGAGTCAGAATATAAAGATTCTAACTGACTTCAAATTTTGTGCGACGGATACTAGATCATTTATGGATATATTTATCGAAATTTTGAAATAATGAATTTACTAATTTTTAAAATTATATTTAAATACTTGACAAAATAAAATCCCCAGATCATTACAAAAATGTGAACATCCCGTCTTGTTACTTGCTATCTGTGTCTAATAACATCCTATGAATGTCCGCCCTTAATAATATAGTCAATAGTAATATATCAAGGAACCATTATTTTGCTGGGAAAATTTATTTCAAAAGATTGTTGGTTGGTAACATTTCGAGACAAAAGACATGATAAAAATCTCGAGCTGAAGGCATTCAATTTGTCGAGGAATGTTACCTATATGCAACAATCTTAAGAAATAATTTTACCTGCAAAAGAATGAGACCGAGATATATTTTATTAGACTATTTCCCAAATAAACAGACACAAAATATGAACTAATCGAACCTACGCTGGAGTGTCCTAATATTTTTATTATTAAATGTTTTCTAATGCCGGAGTAAGCAAAATTATTGGACATTGCTGCAGACAAATTTGGTGTGGGTTTTTGTGTTTTTAAATCAAGACTAATTTTTTCTGCCGAAACGGTTGTTTATTTTGACATTTAATTTTTTTACTAACCCCTGATTATCAAAATTTTAGTTTCCTTCATTTCACAAGTTTCATTATTAATTTTTTCCAAAGTAACGTTTTTGACGTAACTGTATTTGTTGGCGTTATATTTGATAATTTTATATGTCATCATAAGAAGTTGTCACAAAAAGATGCATTTGACACTTTTAATTCCAATAAAAATTTATTTAAAACAATACAAAATCAATAACATTGTCATACATGGTAGTTATAGATATGTAACGGGCGAATTGTCACTTGAACAATACATAGGGCATTTTTATAATTTTTGTCGATATATTAATAATTTAGTTTATAAAATTAAAGCAAATGATTGGTTTACTTAATCTGTGGGAAATGTCTGTGTTACATCCCAGTGTTAATTTGGTAATATCAAAATTATGCACCCCATGTATTGAATTGAGTATGTAATTTTTGAACGTACTCCCAATAGGATAGACTTACTTATATCACTTAAAGTACAAGAACAAGATATTTTTGAACATCAAATGGACGATTCATGTCAAGTGGGTACCAATCTCATCTTAAGGTTCTTCCTCCGCTGTCTATTATAAAATCAGTGAGTTTCTCTTTACCCGGTTAGTGACGGTTGAACCGCGACACTCAATACCGGTGTCTCGGTGGATTCCTGCTCGTCTCCTGCCCTCATCCTGCCCCTGCTACTCCTGCTGAACCTCTGAACCGCGAGAAAGAGATCAAGTTCTCAGTCCAGAAGTGACAGACGCGAGTCAGATGTTTCACTGCACTGCGACAGCGTTGTCACGGCAATGGAGACTGAACAAGACATTGGGAAGTAGGAGAAATATTTTACAAATTTAACGCCTGTTTTATTTTAATTACTAATTATTTTATTTGCTGGAGAACCATTCAATCGAAGTTATAGTGGATGTATTTATAATGGAATCGATTTATCTCAAAATATTACATACTAGGTGTAACGTTACCTAGGTTAAGATAGTTGAGAAATGATGCCAACATAAGAGAAAGATTGGTAAATACAATTCTTTATCTACGACTACTATGAAAAGTTTATATTTCTGCTTTCAATTGTCAACGTAAAGTTGATTGTTACTGAGGACCAAGCAAAAAAACATTTTATTGCGCGTTGCCATAGGAGACAGTACTTTTTGATTACATAAAATAAAAGAAAGTGGCAGAATCAAACAATTTTTTTATTTATTTATTTCGATATTATTGGTATCGTTATGGTTACGAATAAAACATAAATTGATTGAACGCAGATTGAACTAACGGAATACTATTATTATTATAACAAATAATTTCAGTCGTAGATAAAATTATGTGTGTATTACAAGCGTAAAGTGTCTTTGTTCCTCTTGCACTATTGCATCTCTCGCCTTCGGCTCGCGCTGCAATTACCGTGCGCGAGTAACAAAGAGTCACTTTACGCTCTTAATACACAAATAACTATTATAAAACAGTTATTTATAAGACAGACTTAGTGCCGAAGAGGAAAGAAAAATTTCCTTGGCACTTACATTATACTTAGTATCTATATATTTATTGTAAAACACAATTCTAATTGAAAGCTGACAATAAATTCATTCAATTCATAAGACAGAGTGTGAAGGAAGATTTTTGTACCACGTGACTGTTGGAAATTCACGGCTAAATAGATTTTACGAAAAAAAATCGAGAAAAAAATATAAGGCATGTCAAAATTACAATTTATTTTAGAATAATTTTAATGTTAGATACTACTTAAAATCTCTAACCAATTCTATAACTATGAAATATAATTTAAACAATTATTATTGGTTCTAATTTACTTTAAGCTAGAAATAACAATGTCAAAATTGACATTTTATTGTCAATTAATTTATTGATCGTAAATTGCGGTAAAATGCCAACAGTCAACAACCACGACTGCTCAAAATTATTAAAAATTGATATTTTTGTTTAAACGTCAGATTAAGTTTTAAAAATTATATATTTTGACAATAATTGATAGATGTCAGTTTCTATAATTTTGATTTAAAATCAAAGCAACAGGGCACAAACAATTTTTTTGAAAGCAGGATATCCTGTCAGTTTTATCTTCAAACCAATTTTTAATTTGTAAGTTTATACGTAATATTTATTTATTATTGGTTTATAAATTATTTATTATAGGACAGTAATTCAAAATTGGTTTATTCCAAGAATATTTAAGGAATAAATAGGTAGACAAGTATTATAACCTCAACACTGCTGTCAAACATTGACAAAATTCTTATTTTTATTAGTAGCATCCATGGCTACGAACGAGTAGTTATAAGACAAAAGCACATCATATTACTTCACTAGTGAGGTAATATAACTAATTACCTCACTCAAATGATGAAAATAATATGACTATTATATCACTGGTGTCACTGGTCTCCGTTGCAGGAAAAAATCCTGCTGTGCCTCACTGTGTTCTGTGCGGCTGCCACACTTAATTAACTTTCTAATTAGCAATGAGTTCCGGTTATTTATTTATTTGAAGTGCGTTAAAGAATCCGCTGTAGCTGTCGCTCGCGGTTTCTGGTCTTGTCATAATATAGGGCGCGCATCGGATGGAGAGTGCGTGCTCGAGTAGGCCGTGGAATCGGCTGTTTTCAAGAACCCATCGAGCCGAGACATCCACTCTTTATTATAATGCGAGCCCCACTACCTCGTACCGGATATACGTCACGACAACGCCAGATGGTCACGTTTGAAGGGATTGTGACGAGCAGGAGAAAACTGATACTAGTCACTTTGTCATAGCTTAATTTAACTCACCTCACTAGAGGAGTATATAGGGTGTAATCCAACCAGTGTAACAAAATTTAACGGTGTGTAGTACCTATTGGACGCACTGATCATGAATGAAAAGAATCCAAGCAAATGAGACATTCTGTGAATACAAATTTCATTTTTTCCTGTTTGTAAAATTATATTTACATTAATGTAATTACGCTAATAAATACTGCATAACTATTGTTTACCTTTTTGTATTTAAATGTGACAACCAGTGGTACCCGAAATGATATTGTTTTGCAAACTACTGTTAATTTTACGAATTTTCTTTTTGATTCATGATACAGGGTGAGTCAGCTAACTATTCCCTATTTGGATTTTTTATAACTTAGGCAATTTTTATCAGAAAGTGACGAAATTTTTGCAAAACATGAACTATCTAAAGGAATTTTTACTGCCGAAATTTCAAATCGATCAGACAAAAACTTCACCAGTGGTTCACTTCAATGTGAAAATTGGACCAATTAATCCAAAATCTCCAATTGCAGCCCAAACAGTCGTTCTAGGAGAGTGCAAGGATTGTTCAGCAATCCAGTGGGGATTTTCATCTGACCAATACCGATGATTGTGTCTATTAAATCCACAATCAAGATGAAAATGTGCCTCATCAGAAAACATGATGTTATTCAGATGACCAGGGTTTTCATTCATTCGTTCAATTTCGTCTTCTGCAAATTCCAATCGGTTTGCTTTATCCTCTGCAGAATTTGAATCTTATAAGGATGCCACTTAAGGTCCTTTCAAATCCTACAAATAGTCGTTTGACTAATCATTAATTAATTAATCATTATTTCAGTCACCAATTAGGAAGCAATAGAGCAATAATGATAAAACTTTGCGAACTCAAGTTGCTACTGTATTTACAGCAAAAATTTGGCGGACTTTACACAAAAACTTGAGACTTTACAAACAAATGAAATAGGGAACACTTAGCTGACTCACCCTGTACACCCTTAATTTTTTACACAGGTTAGGTTTCACCACATCCTGTATAACTACGGTCATTATGAAATAATAAAATTTTATTTTGCTGGCAAGCATCAAACAGGGTTTATTTGCAATTATAGAATGGTAGATATTATAGTGGAACCCAACCACTTAGATCGACTCGTCTTGAGGCAGTCAGAATCTCAATCCGTGCGACCACTTTTAATATTAAAAGCGGCAACGGAGGGATTATATTTGTAACCAGGGCGATCAAGTGGACAGTTTGATTTTACTGCGGGATGTTATTACAATTTAACACACTGTCGGTCGGAAGACTTGAACCAAGAAACTCTAGGTTCGTACATCATCTGATTATCACATGCACAGAGCTACCTACTCTCCACTAACAACCATGATCATCCATAACCGCATACACAATTTAATATCTTTCAAATAATTTTTACTTCCTTGTACGGAGTAATAAGGAAGTATTGTAATCGCGAAAAATTTCGGTTTTCAGATTTTGATGGAAATATCCGTTTTGACCTTTTCTGAATCCATTATGACTAGTTTCGTCGTGACGTCTGTACGTACGTATGTACGGGCGTACGTACGTACGTGTGTCGCATAACTCAAATACGGTTAGACGTAGAAAGTTGAAATTTTGTATTTAGGACTGTTATAGCATCTATATATAGCATCTATAACCTCCTATTTTTGGTTTCAATGGTATTTTATAAATATTTTTGTATCTGGTATCATTTAAGAATAATTAAAGTATATATTTATAATTTAGTATTTCGGTATCTTGTTGTCCATGATCGTATCATTTGTTACTACGTAAAATTTAAATGATTATGATATGACAGGCAGTGACAATAGTAAAATATCGTTTATATCTTCTTCTGCAGTTTAAATAAAATGACTAAAATATATTTGTGAGTATAGTAGCAGTAGTAGTAGTACTTATATATTAATATATTTGTATAATAATTTAAAAGAATAAAGTAGGTATATGGCGGGAGGTCTTGTGGTGTCCACGTCAGATTTTTTATATAATTCTACATTTTAGTTATTAAAAAAAAGTATGAACAGTTTAATAGGCGTACAAGGAAGTCATGTGGTGTCCACGTCAGATTTTTTAAATTACAAAACAAAACAAACATTGATTAGATCCTTAGCAAAATTAATTGTCTCATAATGAATCATCTCTTATTTTCTACTGACGCATTCTTGATTCTGAATCCTGTAGTTTATCTGGAAGCTATTCATGGCTTTATTCCTCGCGGTGCTGTAATCATATCTCAGCTGGGCTCATTTCTATGCAAAGTAGTTCTACATCAACTTGCGAGCGTGAAATATTTTTTTATTTCACACATTAGGAGAGAAATAGTGGCTTGAACAAGAAACTTATGAAAAGAAGATGAAATTGAAAATATTTCTGCTGGGAAACCCTCGAAGGGTTCCCTCTCAAGGGTGTAGGGGAGGTACCACAACCCGCAGTGGTTGCAGGATAAATGAAAGGGTTGGCAACCCTTATTCATTCCAAGCCCAATCTACATATCTTTCTGACCCTACTCTTAATTTCTTCAATTGAATTAACTTTTCCCTAAATGTTACCACTGCATGTGAAATAACATTAAAATTTTACCCCTATATTCACGACTGTTCTACTTTTATTAAGTGTTTCTATTGCTAAAATATTTAACAAAAAAGATAACTAGGTAGGTAGGTACTGCTTACTATTTTATTGAACAAAGTCGCATTTTATATAGCACACAAAATCGTTGAATAAAGTAGTACTTTACAGCATAGCAACCATTACTGAAAGCTATAAAATATGTTCTTCTTCAAGTAAACGTAATATTTAGAGTGCGGATTATATACAGGCAAATATGATCAAAAGATTCATGCAATATGCATTGAAATAAAGCCAAAATATGCACAATATATGCACAAAATTTAACAAATAAGCATTATTTTACAAATAAATGCAGATATGCAACATGATCTTATTCACTAATAATTTATTTTTATAAATCAGAAAAAAACTACATTTTTTCAACAATACCTACACAAGAATATTATATAAAATATACAAAACAATGTATAACTTCTGGAAAAAAAACTACATTTTGTCAACAATTCCTAACCTACACAAGAATATTATATAAAATATACAAAACAACGTATAACTTCTGGAATACAACTTGTGTACCTACCTGCCTTTAAAATAAATGTAAAAATTACTGTAGGTGGTATCAAATTTGAGCGATTTAAATTATATACATTTAAAAAAAAATTAAAAACTGATATTTTGGCTAAAATGTACAAAATATGCAGTTATATGCATTTAATAATAAATATACGTACAAAATTTGAAAATATGTAAAAAAAATAGTGAAATATGCAAAATATGCAAATAATTTATAACATATTTTAATTAATTAATTAAATTTAACATTACTAAAATATTCCACTAAATTTTCAGGTACAAAAACAACAGAAACAAATAAATTATTTTAATTTAAAAGACGTGGCAGTAGCTGCGCGGGTTTAGGCACAGCTCTCTGCAAGTGATGACGTATGAACCCGGAGTTCCGGGGTTCGAGTCTCTCGGCGGGCAGTGTGCGATTGCCGTTAAATTGTAAAACATCTTGCAATTACGAGTAAATCGCATTCAGACAGTCAAGATGACCACTTCATCGTATTAAATGTAGTTGTGATTACAAATAAAGAACAGATTATTAAACACGGATTAAGATGAATCGGTCAAATTGGTTGGATTCCACTAAAATAATCTACCATTCTATTTCTAAACTATTTTAATAAAGTATTGTGAAACGATTTCAGTTCTCCATCGTCTACACAATTAGAATCGAATATTTTGCAGGAACAAATAACAAAGTCCGAGATGATATTTTCTACAAACGTATAATGAACGTGAGTGCATACAATTTACAAAGAAAAGATAAATAGCGCTCATTGTTATTGGCAAATAAATCAGCACTGATCTCGCAATGCACCCGAACAAATATTTACTTCCAGTCGGTGCATTCCTCGATGTAGCTGAATAAAACCAAGAAAACAATCGTGTTTTATGTACACAAAGTCCGAGCTCCGCTCAAGCAATGCTTCATGAAGAAAGCAGAGCATTGTGTGACACCGGACGACTTGATTCTAACTGTTTGAATGGCCGCCGCTTCGCTCGTTTTATTCCTGCTGCAAATTCCTGCCGCGAGTTTTGTTGACAATGGAAATAGGTATTGCACATGCTTTAACGGCCAGAAAGAAGAGATCTGTCCACGCGAGGGAACAATCACAATTCTTACATTCAATCGTGGAATTAATTCATGCTACACTTCATACTACAGATTTTAAATACTTTAAAAATACAGTTTATGCAGTCTGAGACAGAATGTGCCACAATTCGCCAACGTATTACTTGCCTAAACGCAACTGATGTAAGAAAAGATACACTCGACATAAAAACGGATCACTTGAAAATGCACCAAAATTTCGAATTTTTATACCGACATAACTCGGTTGAATTTGGTGGAAATTGGATGAATCTTCAAATTCTGACAAGTTTTATGTGTCCTCTTTAAGGTCATGCAAGTTTACCCCCTGCCAGCCCCTGAGAAAAAAAGTTCTTGATGTCAAAAAATGTTAAACTTGTACCAGGTGCAAAAAAATCGTGGGCTCAATCCATAAGCCGATAAAGTTTATTTTCCTTCCGGGGAAGAAAATTGAGTAGCGCGAAAACAAATGTATACCTAACCCTAAATTGAAGTGCTTTTCTCGTTTAAAGTTCTCGTGATCGCTTTAGACTTCAAACTTATCAAAATTCAAGCAGAGTTATGAAAAAGAAAAACTCACAAAATGCCGAGTAAATTTCAAAAGCCTATAGCTTCGGATAAAATCATCGTAGGTAATTGAAATTTTTTTAAAAAGATTTACCGAAAAATGAAGTTTTATCGCCATTTTGATCAATTGAGTCGAAAACATACATGTTGTCAAAGTTTGACATTTTTGATGTAGTGATGGGTCGTTCATGAACGAGTCGTTCAAAATGAACGACTCATTTTAGTGTGCCGTGAACGAACGACTCTTTAGTTCGTTCAGTACGGCACACCAGTTCACACTAGCACCGTGCTAGCTCCGCTCACCGCTCCGCTCGCTGAACGCAGAAAGACGAACGAGTGCGAGTGGAATGAACGAAACGAACGAAACATACAGACAGCGCACGGTACATAACATATTTCAGAGCACTATTGGCATGACTGAGTGCAGTGTATTCTGAGAAGAATGCATGCGTTTCTGTTGTATGGCCAACAATGAAAATAATCAACAATATGGGAAGTGGGAACAATGTAGGACTGGACAACAACAACAAACGTTTTGTTAAATTTGTTGAACATTCTTCAAAATGTTGCCAGACAGTACTCCTTTTGCTAAATTTTTATTTTGTTTATTTTCCATTGTCAATATACATAACAACAACTATAAGCAACACAACTAACAACTAAAATGCTCAGGTTCAGGTTCATACAGTTTGGCACATGTGCACATGCCACATCGCATATGCACACACGGCGAGCGCACACCGCACAGTGCTGTGAGCTGTGAGCATGTGCAGAGCAGCTCAGCTGAGCAGCACACTAGCACGGTGTCATTTGAAACGCACAGTGCTCTTTTACAGAGTCGTTCGAATGAACGACTCAGTGTGAACGACTCACTTTACTGAGCGGAGCGAAATGAACTGACTCACTAAAAATGAACGAAAGACCCATCACTATTTGAGTGCATTACAAAAACAATTTTTTTTCTTGTTATAATATAGAATAAGCTCACATAAAAAATATTTCTCAATTATTTAGTTTCCGAAATATCAACTGGACACTGGAAACCAAACCATCGTGTATATTTTAAGAAAGTTAGATTCTTCTATCAATTTTTACGTAAATAATTGTTCATTCCTTCTGTGAAAACAGAGACAGGCGCTGGTGTGAGACAAAGAGGGGACGAAGGAGAAAGTGGGGCGAACAGCGAGCAGATAAAGCTCTGACCTAAAGCTTAAAGCTCCAGCCGCGTTTACAGGGAAGCAACACCGTTGCACGGATGAAAATTAAATTGAATTTGAATGTTTTCACTACGGGCGGCCAGGGAGGGAATCAACTAAATACGAAACTACTTGTATAAGGGACAGCACGGTGATATAATACAGATAATACGTTCTCATGTATTTGTCATTCCTGCTGACTATTTTGTTATAACCTCAAAACTCAAAACCGTGAACTCCATACTATGTACCTGGAAAGGACGCGCGCGGTAGAGTCGCTGAGGCAAGTTTGTATTTAAAAACGGTTAGGTAGACAATGATAAAGATACTCCCCAAATGCAAGACGCATTAAGTCTCTTTCTCTCTACTATAGTTTTTCTACGACCACAGATTAAAGAACATAAATTCATAAATATATATAATTTCATTTATAATAATTTTAGGGTAAATATAATGATATTATACATAGATACAAAATTCTACTCAGAAAAGTGTATATAATTTTTATACGAGAAAAAAAATTGACAATGATTGAAAGAAATAATTAATTTCCCACAGTTTTTTTTACAAAAATTAAATGTCAAATATAGAAGCCAACTTCACCCGTGCTTAATATGTCAGTTGCTGTGTTCAGCCCGTGACCAAATACGGCCGAAGCCACGGCTTGTCCAGGTGTGTTTAAAATGTTATTTAGCGCCATGGAAACCAGTTTGTTAAATGATGTTTTAATGCCAGGAGTAAAAAACACAGTTATTACTGCTGAAAGGAGGCAATAACCGGCGAGCCTGTCACCTCCTTGAAGCAGTAAAACAGTTAAGGCCCATTCACAACAACAAAATTAGTGGCAACGGTAGAATTAGTGGCAGTGGTTGTGGTAATAAAATTATAAAATTAAAGTCTAGCACCAATCGCCGTTCAGAATAGAAAAAATTAGTGTATGGTAATAAACAGGGATATTTCATTCAATCTGGTGTGAAATTCTAAAGTTGCCTATACTAGCTGTCATTCTGAACTGTTCTTGTTTACGTTCGACGATTATAGACAAAGATATATTACTTTCTAATTTCAATAAAGATTTATATATTTCACATGCAGTCAAACATAACATAAACATCTTTCGGTTTCTGTCACTCATGGTAGAATTAGTGGCGAAGCAGTGGTAAAAGTTTGGAGCTTGCTAACTTGTACCATTACCACTACGTTACCGATACCGCTACTTCACCACTAATTTTTAGAATTTTTAATACGAATAGTTCCTATTACAAACACAGTGTCAAACTTTTACCTCTACCACTACCGTTACTACTAATTCTACCACTGCCACTAATTTCTGACTGTGAATGCTACTTTACCTTGCGTGTATTGTACAACATTTTACTTGTTACTCATTTGTAAATCAAATTCTATCATTCACACACAACTGTTCTGTCAAAAATTGTATCAAATAATTTCTCATAAGCCTTGGAAGTATTACTGTGGTAACGTGAACTTGTAAAAAATTTTACAAGTACCTAACTGTCAATTTTATAAGTTAGTAACTTGTAACTCATTTTCAAAGGTTATGGGGGATTGATTAAATGTCATTTACAAGTGAGTAACAAGTGAACAAATGATCGGTATATCCCGGATTAAAGGCATATTCCGGGATGTAAAATTCCTGCTACGGTCCTGTCAGCGTGGCGGGGCACTTTCTTTATATGTTAATGTTCCCCCGACGGCAACGCACAAACTCGGTGTTCTCGCACACTTTCAAATTCCATTAAACGACTTTAGAATTTACTCTGCGCCTCTTACGTTCACGTTTAGCTTTCTGATCTAACGATCTAAGTAGGTCTTGGCGCTGATGCGGTATTGTTCCTGCAGAGAAATTAGCCACGGGTGTCCTGGTGGAGATATACGCCCTGTTATCTTAATTAAACGCTGCTCTTTACGGATTGATTGATTCACACGGCTATTCTGTTTTTAATTGGAATATTGGGCTATTGTTATTTGGTCCGAGCGCTATTGACAAGTTTTACGAGAAGCTGAAAATGTTTTACATGATTTTGTGAACTCCAATCACATTTCAAGTATGACATGGTCAGGTTTATGTTTTTGCAAATTGTTTTTTTAAATCCTCAAGCCTATATGTGTAACAAAAGCGTAAAATTTATTTATATGTTCCTTTCGAAATAGGAAAAAGGTATATTAGATTATGTACTGTGTATGTTCCTTCAAGTACATACCCACTTGAGATGAATCGTCCATGGGATGATTAAAAGTATATTATGTAAGTCTATCCTAACCACATCCTGAATACGATTAAAAATTACATAGGTACTCAATACAAACATCTCAGAGAATTACATAGGATACATCTTTGGAATATTATTATCAAATTATCAACATTGGGATGTTACTAAGAGTGGACATTAGCATTCGCTAAGATATTAATAGGATGGTAGTAGGCAAATATAGCAAGTAAAAAGTCGGGATGTTCATATTCTTGAAATGTTCTGGGGATTTTATTTTGTCATATGGGAACGTTAACGGTACAGTTTGATATGCTAATTAAGAATCAAACAGAATTTTTCAGAATTAAAAAATAGTATTTTGTGCACCTAGGGTGGGAAGCGTGCTATTACTCCCGCGGGCGAAGCGGCGGTCCGAGCGAGGTCGCCGGCTTCGCCCACGGGTGTAATAGCTATTACTCCCGCGGGCGAAGCGGCGACCCGAGTCGAAGGCGAGCCGCAGGCGAGTCCGAGCGAGGGCGCCGGCTTCGTCCAAGGGAGTAATGGCTATTACTCCCGCGGGCCAAGCGGCGGAACGAGCGAGGGCGCGGGCTTCGCCCAAGGGAGGAATAGCCTTCCCTCCCGTGGGACACACAATATTTTACGTCACGAGGGCCTCGAAATAACCTTTCTTGCAAGCGAGAGGACCGTACTCGCTTTCCTCCCGCGCGGGAGGGAAAACTCGCTTCCCTCCCTCCATTAGCAAGAGGAAAATACTGCTTTCCTCCCCCGAGTGACGTAAACATACTTACACGGTCCATTGTAAAGTAGTATATCACTACTAATAAAAATACCTATTAAATAAACCGTCGAAATTAAATGACATCCATATAAAATTAAAACTATTAGAAGTTATGTTTAAATTATAATCGAGTGACATGAAAAGTGTTCTCATAAAATATTAAAAATTTAAATATTCTTTTTGATTCGTAACTGTAGGTACCCTTAACGTTTATACTCGAAGTGATGCTACAGCCTGTATGTTATAAACTGAATTAGGTCATTTTAAACATTTTTATTTCAATGCAGGAACATTATTTAAATCAAGAAACAGAGCAAAAAGCAATAAAAGCTAAAAGCTTATTATCCAAAAATAAATATGAAAGGTTTGTTTACTGTTAAAAAATTCCAGGTAATCGTTGTTAATTTTTCTGTTGGAAAAGCTAGTAATGGAAAAAATGTTTCATCTGTTAATTAAAAATTTTGCACTAAAGCGCGCTCGACTAAAAAAAATTGCACGGTTGAATTCACAGCTTTTTAATGTATAACGCGCAAATGTAAAACAATTATCAATTTATACAAACTATTTTTAGAAGCATATAAAACATTAACGCTGTGAATGGTCTTCTCTCATTGAAGATTAATACGAAAAATATTAGAACGTCTCCTAATGAAAGCAGCATAAAGTGTGATAGATTCCAGAAATTCCCGTCCAGCCGAAATAAATAAACTGACATTCCTTCGATGGGCCCAGCTACCCGTTCTGTAATTTAGCAAATAGCTGACGATTTTTTAAGCTTTGTTCTGCGCTGCAGTCAGAAAACTTTCAATTTTCCGCTTGGAATGAATGTCAGATGAAACAGCGAAAGCTCGACCGTTTCGACTTAGTAATTATGTTTTTCACCCGCGGAGAACAAACTGGCAAAAAATTACGCCATGTGGAAAGATTATTATTTATGTAGCAAAAAACGAAAGCATATTTTATTTTGTTTAATATGAGATATGCTTCACAAGGGACACATTCTGAAAATATATATTTGCATTTGCATAATGTACATAAATTTATAACAACCAACAAATAATAAACGAAAAAATTACTGCTTGTTAAAAAAAATTCTAAAGAAGCATACCTGAGTGACAGATTGTAGTTCTGACAACTCAGGTTCGAATCCAGTCTGGTAGGGGAGAGACGGACAAATCTGGGTAGTATTATAAAACCGGGTACTGAAACAAACTATTTGTTTCTTTAAACTATTTTCATTATGTACCTATTAATAATTAATAATAATGAAGGACGTATTTAAATAACATTAAAACATTTATACATGATATTCCAGACCAAAAAATTAAAGGTTATACTCGTATAGGTACTGAACGACGAGCTGATTATGAAACAAAAAGAATATTTTTAAAATTCGCAAAGTTAAAGGTAGTTTACTTGACGTGTGTACATTTTAAGTATCACTGTTTTGATGGTATATTTGATAATTCGACATTTATTAGTATTAGATATTATGTAAACAATTACTTTTATTGTAGAAGATTTTAAAAAAATTATTACTACCGACCAGTGGCAAAAAAAATGTTTGCTTGAACTACAACGCAATTTTTTTGCGAATTTTTTAAAAATTCTGTTTGTTTCATGATCAGTATAAATAACCTTTAATTTTTTGTCCTAAGTTCTGGAACATTCTGTATAAAGAAAATTCGCGGTTTATGGTTATTACAATAAAATACAATAGAAGAAGTCAGTCAAGAAATAGTCCTCATACAAACAATATTTTATGAACATGTATAATATGAGTTGACGGGGTGACAGTTAAAAATGTTTTAATATTTTTATTCCTTTGTCATATCATCTGCAATGGTATTACCATGAAGGTAATTGAACCCATTGGACCCTCTTCAAGTCCGGGAGACCGGGCAGGTCTTATCGGCGGCTCTCAGGACCGGATTCACCCGGAGTCGACCCGGAGTCGCACCAGAGCCTTCCAGGTCACGCGCTGTGTAATTACAGACCCTGGCCGAGCATAACTTGCGAAATGACAAATGTCTCGGGATTTCCAGGGCCAAACTCAAGAGCAGAGGGAAATATCTAAGAAATTCTAGGTGTCTCTACTGGTCACTACCGATATACATTCATTTTGTCACTAGCTTTCACTGAATAGTATTTTGTAAATTTAATAGTTTATGCGTTATATAGTAATATAGACAGAGATATAATGTAAAATGTAAAGAACACGTAAATGTGAAATTAGTGATTCAGAATAACTGTTAATGTAGATATAGGTTATTTCAATTTTAGGAGAAATGATTAGGTATAAGTTTTATAAACTGAATAATGAAGATGAATAAATGCACTACGAGACTGTGTTCATATATTGTCAAATTATTTATTTATAACGACGATCTCCTTCGTAGAGAATGGAGGATTTTCAAACACTGTCATAATATTTTCGATCTAAAGATAAATTATGGAACATACCCACTTGAAAAAATAAAATCCCCAGGACATTTCAAGAATGTGAACATCCCGGCTTGTTACTTGCTATATTTACCCATTAACATCCTAATAATATCTTTGCGATTGCTAATGTCCGCCCTTGGTAACATTATCTATGTTACATTCCAATGTTGTAATTTGGTAATAGTATCACAATTATGCATCCCATGTAATTCTCTGAGATGTTTGTATTGAGTATGTAATTTTTGATCGTACTCAGGATGTGACTAGGATAGACTTACGAAACATCACTTAAAGTACAAGAATAAGATATATTTAAACATCCCATGAACGATTCATGTCAAGTGGGTATATCTACCCAGAGATATCTAGATCATGCTAGATCCTATTACACATTCTGACCGCTACAAAAGATCAAGTTAGCAATCTAATTATTCTTGAACCGTGTCTATACTAATGACTCAACTACCTCATACAAAGTGCAAGTACACAATGTCTAATGGAGCTCTTATCTAGTGTCACCCTTACAACCGCTGGTCAGACGATAGTGCAATTTCCCTTCTCCCTCTTCAACCCCGCCCGTCTCTCTTCAACTGGAACAAATTACGATCACGAGAACTCGCCTTTTAAAACGTCGAATCGCGTTACCCGTTCTTTATGCTCGAGTGTGGTTTCCCGACACTTACATATGTAACACGTGATGCCGGGGGGGGGGGACCACTTATCTTATGGAAATGGATGGTTAATGTTGCTGAACAACGTGACTCTGATTGCGAAGTGTTTATTTTCATATCAACTTAATTATCACAATTAATTATTATTGTACGATTTTTTAAATGTTATATGTTCTTTCTGTTAATTAAAGGACACTTATACACTTTTTTCGTCTAGATTCTAGTTCGAGATTCATTCGAGAAGTTCTTAGCCATTTCTAGAATAATGTAAATCAGATATTCCCATCCCAGGATTGTCTACGCGACGTAGATTACGTGAAATTTTACGCGTAGACAAACACGTAATCTAAGCATGCAGTATCTGTGTAAACAATAAAATAGTGTAGACAATGTAGACAAAGAACAAATCTCACCGAAAACGAATAAAATTATAGGTTAGATTTTCTGACAATTGAATTATTTACATACTTTACTCAAAGTCTACATTGTCTACATTTTAAATAGTTTACTCAAACTTTACGTGTAGACGTAGAAAATAATATACTTTACGCGTAGATGAACAACTCTGTCCCATTCGAGTTCCGTTCGATTTCCATACTTTTTTCTAGTACCGAAATATACGCCTGGCTCTATTTTTCTATTCGAGTTTCATCAGTGGCGGCTCGTAGCTAAGGACTGCAAGGCTGAAGCCCCTAGTAGGAAATGAAACTGTTCTGATACATTATTTAAATAATATCAATAAACAACATTATCTATCAATCAAATATATCTTGTAATTTAAAAATTTGCGCCTGTAGGCTTACTATTGGTGATACTTTGACGCGGCGTGAGCCAACACTATACCCATTTTCGTTCTATGAGCTGCTGTCCGAGCAGCTCTCGAACTTATGTGCACACGTATGTGTACGCGGCGAGGAGAATGTGTCGGTTACAGAGTCAGAGTAGGTATCGGGGCTGCCTTGAACGCAGCTCTGTCGCTCACGGTAAACATAAATACGTGTAGTTTAAAGCTACAAAATAGTTTGCGTTGAAATTATTAGGCGTAGCTACAATTGTACATTTTAAAAGTTATATTATTATTTTATTAAAATTGATTGTGATATTTGATTTATTTTTGTATAAAAACTGGAATAAACTGTGAAGTTTCTCTTCCCTAATAAAAATAACTTTAAATATAAAGGTATTTAACCTTGAACCAAGAAAAAATTTGGTCTGAGACGCATTTTTATTTAAATGACAGCCCTTACCTTTGAAAAAGTCACCGACCGCCACTAGGTTTCATACTAGATTTGTCTAGAACTTTGAAGTAGAAACCTAGCATGAATTTATACTAAGTACCTAAATACTTAAGTAATGGCCAGCTCTGATTGAGAGTAAATCCTGTTGAATGCTAACCAACAAAATAAAAATAAAATTTTAATTATTATTCTGTTTTTTGTCGTGATTACTTTTTAGTTCCCCTTCAACTTCATCAGGCAACGGTCCAAATATCCTAAACCGCGCCGTTTCTTCTAACGATAATAACTGAAATTCCTGCTCAGGCACATCTCGGATTACTGCTGACGCAGGATTGTAAAACTTTACTAGTTGAACTCACTCCAAATGTTTTGTTGGAATGAATTTTTGAACGGAATTAGCGCAGCGCTCGTGTGACTACTGTGACTAGATTTTCAAATTCAAAGAGGATTACATTGAACATGTTCGCCACAATAAGGCTTGTTTATTTTTCCCTACACTCGCGAATTATTTTGCATTTCGTGGTTGAAGTGATGCTTGGTTAAGTGATCTATGGAAGTCTAGTATGGATAAATTAATTTTGTTGTTCTTTGCATGTGTTTGTATTGATATATTATTTAGGATTGTTGTTAAAATGATTTAGATGACAACATTTTTATCTTAATAAGCTTACAAATATTTATTTTGCTGGTAATCAACAACATTTACTCGCAGTTCTAGAATGGTAGATATTTTATAGAGGAATTCAACTACTTCTAGACTGATTCGTCTACATAATCTCAATCCGTGCGACTACCTTTGAAAGTAAAAGAAGAATCAGAAAGATTCTTATGCAATTAAAATTTTTGGGTGGTTAGCTTCAAAACGGTAGGGTACCTACGATTGAATTGCAAGATGTTTTACAATTTGATGACAATCACACACTGCCGGCTGAGAGGCTTAAACCGCAGAACTTTGGGTTCGTCATCAAAACCCCGCGCAGCTACTGCCTCGACATACACTCTTACTCACGTGGATTTAAAATTTTCATAAGTTTATAAGTTTGAAAATGGTCCCAAAATGTTTGAGTAAAGTTTAGTATTTATTATTTATCTTAAGCGGCTCGTCCACGTTTTTTTTTTCGATTTCCTAGATTTTACTTTTCTTCTACTTTGCCGCATCCTAGTTATGTCATTTTGAAGTTGAAAAATACTGTAATAGTATTTTCGTTGCGAGTAAACTATTAATTTATTATTGACTTCAATATAATACTTTTTTAAACATTTAATAATAGTCCAGTAACCTAGTAGGTACATCGTAAGTTGCATCAAGTGGTGGTAGTAGGTTTCTATTTTTTTTCTTGTATAGGATGTGACTGAGATGCAAAATCCAAGTTTTCGACCTCGGCAACCCTCCGGAACACTTTTGAATATCTCAAAAACTGCTAAATTTTTGCACTTTTTTCGGATTCTTACCATTTTGACTATGAAGGAGCACGATTTCGACAAAAACCATTACATACATTTTTAAACTAAATTAAATTGTCTACAATCTGAGACCAGAATGGGCTCGGTAACTCTAATAGTTTCCGAGATACAGACTTTCAAAGTTTGGCAAAATATACAGATTCTGGTCGCAGATTGTAGACAATTTAATCTAGTTTAAAAATGTATGTAATGGTTTTTGTCGAAATCGTGCTCCTTCATAGTCAAAATGGTAAGAATCCGAAAAAAAGTGCAAAAATTTAGCAGTTTTTGAGATATTCAAAAGTGTTCCGGAGGGTTGCCAAAATCGAAAACTTGGATTTTGCATCCCAGTAACATCCTATACAAGAAAAAAAATAGAAACCTACTCCTACTACCACCACTTGATGCAACTTAGGCCCATTATAACCATGACAAGGCTACTGGACTATAAAGAAAGAATGGATCGACAAATGTGCCGTTTTAAAATTTAAAAATAAATTTCTCACATGAGATATACCCATGTTAAGTTTGCATAAATTGGAAATTATTATGAATTTTTCGGAATTTTTATGAAAATTTTAAAAAGGCACAATTGATTCTTTAAGTATATAATCCTTGATGAAATACAATTTTACCATTTATGTACTGGCCACAAAACACTCGATTTTAGGAGGTAGACGGGCCTCTTAAACGGTTTTCAAATCCCAATTGTGAATTTTTTTATGCTGGTGTAAAAATTATATTGATTGATGTTTTCCTGTGAAAGTTGAAGATTTTTACAATTCTTGTACTGGTCACAAAAACTCGGTACGTTAGTACATTTTATGCTGGATTTTAAGAGGTAGACGGGCCTCTTAAGGTAGCTGATTATAGGTACTCCTGGTTAAGAGTGGAGAGGTCACCATAAAATATTTTTTCAAATTTAATTTATATGTATTTAATATTAATAACAATGAAACCATTCATTGATCATATGTATCTATAGTTTCATCTCAATTGTCAGTAGGTATCCTATACCGCTATTACTTCCTCCCTCAATTAACAATATTCTAATATCCAAATTCCACGTGTTCGTCTCTCCCTTTCCACAATACATCTTTGCACTCCGCAAAATTACAAACAACGTCTAAATTCACAATCCCCTCTGCGCTGCGGCACATCTGCATCTGTTTTGCAGTAGTTCACCGCCGGAACGTAATGTTCGTCTTGTTCTGCTCCTAATAACTTGTCAAATATCTTCCGAGAGTTGCTGGGATGCTCACAGCAATCAGAACAAGGAGTAGAGCCAGGAACAACGGGAACAAGACATAGTTTTGTGGGAGTGGAGTTAATAGTTTTATTACTGTCGCATGAGGTGGGAAGGAATACGCGGATATATGATTCATAGTCGATGATGGTAGGATACATCAATTGTTCACTATACAAAAGAGGCGGTAAATGGTTTATATACGTGAGGGTTACACGTGGAAAGTTGTTGAATTTTATGGCGTTACGAACAACGATTAAACTTTATTCAAGTGTTTTTGGTAAATTTTAATTCACTTTGATCTTGTGAAAAACAACTTTCGTGGTCCAATTCTTAACATAATTTACGAGAAATGGAAAAAACGCCTTTTGTAGTAGTTTAATTATTACAATCACGAGCTAAAATTATTGCGATATAGTGTTCGAAAAGGTTCAAAAATTATTTGCAGAAATTTATACACGTTAACGATAAAAAAATTCTGTAATAGTGCGGGAAATACACTTCCTGTCACTAAAAATGAGTGCGGAAAACAGTAAATTCGAGCACTAGTGCGGAAAATTAAAATGTTGTTTTATTAAATTAATGTGTCATGTAATCAACCACCACGATACTTCAAAATTGAAGTTAAACTATACAAAGCCGTCCAAGTAGTTACATATAAACTGTCAAAAACTTGAATAAATTTTTAAATGTTTTTGAGGACGATTACAGAAAAAGTCTTGTTTGTAACACGTGCGAAAAACATGATTCTGAAACACCATACAAAATCCGAAACTCGTTGCGCTCGTGCCGGAGAACTTACATTCGTTTCAGAATCACTCCTTTTCCACACTACAACCGTTTCCATACAGTTACCTAGCTACGATAATAATCACACATCCGTTCAACCCGTTCGATATGTTATCGAACAGTTTCAATTTTTGTTTCCCCTTTTTGTCTTTCTGACGTTTTATAATTTTTTCCTGCGATTAAGTATTTTGTGATAAATTGAACTTTTTTAAACATTAAAAGTGAATGATTTATCACAATAAATTAAAGTATAGTACTTTTGCTGTATCTGATATATTAATTATTATAAACGGTAAAATATAAATATTTTTTAAGAGAGCAAACTTTATTTAACTTCTGCTAGACTAAAATAACTTACAATAAGAAATCATCTATAATATTAATTATCTTATAATTTTCCATCGCCCACTAAATAATTAAATTCCTTTTAACTCCTGCATCCTGCTTCTCCTGCTTGTCAGTGCCGCCACTAACAAAACACAATCAGGTAGCAGTAACACAATTAAACGTCCCGGAGTGCCATAAAGCATCCCACACCAACACACGTGCGCACAGTGACGTCACACTCATGTGAGTCTATGATCCAAGTTTACTCAACTTAAATGTTTTAATTGTATATTCTCTATTAATTGCCAATTACTACACATGGTACATAATTAGTCAGCAGGAGTGTGTTTGCTCAAATGGCCGCTTGAGAGCGCTGCTGACGTACCGGCACTGATATAAGGAGCTGACGTTGGAGATAATTACATTAAAGTAATTAAAGACGTTGGATCGTCTATACTTTATTTTATACCTATGGTTGTTGTATTTTTTATTCATAAAGTTTTAAATATTTTATTTTGACGTAAGTATATATTAAGGAGGTTGGAGACTTCTGCAGTGGCGTACCCAGACATTAGCCTTGGGGGCGGATATGAAAATAAAAATATTTTTGATACGCGCGTTGGCATTGCAATTCGTTCAGTTGCGGTGATATATTTTTACAATAATTATTAATTCACTAATCAAAAAATGTTTAGCATGCTTATATGTTTTTAAATAACTTGCAAATGGTTTAGAAATAGTACACAACAATTTTACGAACTTATGATGAGGCCTAAAAGGCCGAAACAGCTATCTATGATTGTGCTTTATCTTTTGGGTTTCTGAGATGAACTGTGAAGTACGAGTACGTTACTACTTATTATTTTTAAAGGTTTATAGGAAATATTAATACAAGTTCTATGAATTTTTCAACATTTTGTCGCATATTTTAAAGCATGCAAAACAAAAATGTAGTGAATTGCCATAAGAGTCCATGTAAAACGAGCGTAAATTCAACATTTATATACTCAAAAACTAGATAGACCAAAATTTAAAAAATATGTTTTTAGAATCTCAATTGTGTAATAAAGGCACTGGATAAATTTCAGCCTCTCGTCATTTTAATATATGGTCACTAACGTCCTTAATAAATCAGGTTGGAAAATGTGACTTTAAGGCCCAGTTGCACCGCTACCACTTAAATTTTGAGTTTTCCTTAAATGAACAATATCGAATTAAAATCAAATTGTCAAACGTAGAAATAACATTGCTGTTCGATTCGATACTTTTCATTTAAGTATAAGTAGTAAATAGTTATTTGTCCAACTAGAAAGGAAAGTGCTTCTTTTTCCCACTCGAGCTCGAAGTTTGTGTCACGAGCGAAGCGAGTGAGACAATCGAGCAAGAGTGGAAAAAGAGCTTTCCTCTCGCGTTAGACACAACATTTTTTTCACGACATATTTAAAAACATTGTAAATTTAGAAGAAACACATAACTAGAAGTTAGGTTATAACTTCCATCTGTTAGAATGACGTTTGAAAACAACGAAATGCAGCCAATATGCCAAATTAAATTAAGATGTAAAATCGTGAAATAATAGAAAAAGAAAGTATAAAACATAATCATTTTAAAATAATCGTTTACAGTACATCACTATAAAATAAGAATTTTCAATAAAATAATGAATTTATTTATAATTTTTAAGATATGTCATCGTAAAATAACACTGGTGGTAACACTGCTTACTTTCCTCTCTAGAGAGGGAAAACTTACTTTCCTCACTATTTCGCGAGAAGAAAATTGTGTTTTCTCCGCATGTCGTGAAAAAATATAATTTTATTATGAACATATGAATGACTAGCTACTAACTTCTAATATTTTAATAAGTCAGCTGTCAATTTTAGGTTAGTGACATGAAAAGCTTAATTTTAAAAGATAATGCAGGAATTGATTAATGAGTAAGAGGTAAAAGTTTTAAAGTGTCACTGACGTGGCGCTAGTTAGTAACAGAAAAAATTATGACGTACCTATAATAAGATTTTGATTATTATTGGGTTGAAAACATTACCAAAACAAGCATCATGCTACGGCTTTTTCACTTTTCGCCCTTAAACTCATTCTTCGTACATCAATAATGAATAAAATAATATTGACTGATCCTTTGTAACCAAATATCGTTGAAAGTACATAATATAAACTGGAATCAAACGCAAGTACCAATGCAAAGTGAAATTAACTTACTTACCTAATAAAACACACAGCCTAAAGCGCCTTCCTGATGTTTAATCTGACACGCACTTCAGTTGATCGTAAATGAAGAAAATCTCACACTAATCCTGAAACAGACATACACATTACTGTATTGCTTATGTTCATATTACAAGATTTCAGATTACATTTCAATGGTAATCATTTTAATTTGAAAATTACAAAATGTGTTTTTGAAATATTTATAAGCAGCTCAGTTCAATCTATACTCGCATAGTACAGTTTATTCACTTGACATGAAGCATCTATGGGATGTTTAAAATTATCTTTTCTCACGACATGCGGAAAACACAATTTTCTTCATGCGAAATAGTGAGGAAAATAAGTCTTCCCTCTCTAGAGAGGAAAGTAAGCAGTGTTATTTTAAGATGAACTATTTAAAAAATTGTAAGTGTATTTATTATTTTATTCAAAATTCTGATTTTATAGTTATATACCTACTGTAAATTATTATTTTACAATTATTATGTTTTATACTTTCTTTTTCTACTATTTCACTATTTTACAACTTTAATTTAATTTGGCATATTGGTTGCAGTGAAACATTTCGTTGCTTTTAAACGTCATTCTGGAAGATGGCAGTTATAACATAACTTAGTTATGTATTTTAACAATGTTTTTAAATATGTCGTGAAAAAAATGTTGTCACTAATACGAGAGGAAACCTTTTTTTCCACTCTCGCTCGATTGCCTCACTCGCTTCGCTCGTGATACAAACTTTGTACTTTATGCCCTGTTCACACGTTGCTACTTTGAACACACATTCGTGCTACTGTAGCAAGAAAAAATCTGAGTCGCTTGTCAAATAGCAGCGCTGCTAATTTTTAGCATCAAAGTATCAAGAACTACTCGTTGATAATTTCACATCGTTGATCGTTGTGTGTGTAGATAGCGATTTTTTGCGGTTATTGTTTCGATTTGAATTTCTTTTCATGCTACAGTAGCACGTATGCGTCTTCAAAGTAGCAACGTGTGAACAGGGCATTAAGTGATATTACATAAATCTATCCTGAGAACGATAAAAAATTACATACTCAGTACAATCATCTCAGAGAATTACATGGGATGCATAATAGAAATGTTACCTATTACTAAATTACTAACATTGGGATGTTACATAGATAATGTTACTAAGGGCGGCCATTAGTAATCGCTAGGATATTAATAGAATGTTAATGAGCAAAAGAAGCTAGTAACATTCTTGAAATTTTATTTTGTCAAGTGGGTAGCTATGAGCGCAACATTAAATATTATAGGGTCACTAAACAACGATTAAACTTTGTTTACGTGTAATATTAAATAGCATTTTTGATAAATTTTGATTCATCTTGATCTTGTGAAAAACATTATTTTCGTAGTACAGTTCTTATCAATAATTTGACTGGGTCAGCCTTTTTGCCTTCCGCTTACCTGTAAAGGAAGGTATTGGAATCATGCAAAAAATCGGGTTGTGAGTTTTAAGTGGATGAGCACGAATTAGGGTCCTTACAACTCATTTTTGATAGTTTCTCGATGATGTCTGTATGTATGTATGTGTGTGTGTGTGTGCGTGTGTGTGTGGTCCGGGCCGATGCCGGATGTTGCATAACTCAAATACGAATTACCCAAAAATTTTGATATTTGGTATTTTACAATTGTATACGAATAGGAAGAGCACATCAGATTTTTGTACAAATATCTTCACCGGAAGTGATATTTTTTGAAGATTGAAAAAGATAATTGTCAAAAATTTATATAAATTTGGATAATATAGTATTTATTTGTAATAAGAATAAGAAGCAAAGTTATTTGCAACTCACGTTATAAAAAAATTGTCTTTATCTGGTAGCATTAAAGAACTGCAGTAAAATTTAAAAAATAAATTTATCAGATAAAACGTTGAAATCTTGTAATCCATGTTCGGTTGATTTTTGTTTCTGCGTAAAAAATATTGACAGGTGAGACGGGTGACAAGTTGACATACTAGCACCATATAAGTCATAAGTCAGATATTAAATGTAGTAATTGAACGGATGATGGCTTGGCTAAAGTGTAGAATAGGTGTTTAAAAGGAATTTTTTTGGTGTCAATCGGTTCATTCCTATTCTCTGTCCTAGAATAAAGCAAAATTTTGCCGCGGAAGCAAGGATTAGGGCCGATTTTGTTAGTTTTGACACATTGAGGTTAACCAAAAAAATTTCATTTTCTTCAAAAAACATATTAAAAACACTCTTCCACTACACTAATTTTGCTTGTTTAGGTCATATTTAGGCATAATAAACGATCTCCTAAAAAAAAAACGCATTTTCTCTTAAACACCTATTCTACATTCCAGCCATAGTTGGGCACCGGATTGTACGTATACATTTCTATTTAAAGTGTAGATATGGCGGAAGGTTGTGTGATGGCCACGTCAGATTTTTAGTACTGTTTTAATTACTATAAACTCAGGCATGGTCGTTAGTACCAAGTAGAAAACATGAGCGATTTTTGTGCAGTTAACTGCGTTTAAATCCGAATCTGAGTTAGAACCACTGAACTCACTCGGTATTAAGTATCACGTTCACCTTCGCAACATATCATTAATATCTTCTCTATCTACATCTTCATCTTCATCTGGCTGGCGCTGGATTCACGGGAGACAAAGGCGGAAGAAATCGCAGCGTTTCGGCTGGAAAGACCTAATGGAGTTTGCATAACACTGCCGCACACACATACATACACACAGACGCGGGGATTATCTGTAACCATATAAATTAATCCGCCTTGTTTCTTATAATTCTAATGGAATTACAGAATACTCCATTACGGGAATGTTCACCTGGGAAAGATGATGATAAAGCAGAAGAGATTTTCAACACATTTTTAGCCAATAAAGCTTCTCTTATGTAAGAATTCATTTATACATACCTAGAGAGAGATATATATGTTCATGTTCTACACAAAGCTGAGTCAAAGTTCGGCAACTTATTACTCGCCTCGACGCAACTGAGTCAAGCAGAGCCGGATTAATGATTTATGGGGCCCTGGGCAGTAATGATTTTGGGGCCCTCGTCTCCTAGTTTAGGTTATTCGTTTTTTTGCAGGAATTATTTTTGTTATTAAAATATATGTAAAATAAAAAATATATATAACATAATACAATAACAAAATAAAAAGTGCCTACTAAATAGGTGCGGCGGTTTAAATTTTTTTGCGTGGCTCAAGGGCAAATCCCTGTGATACATTCAGAGAGGGTAATTATAAAAAACGAAAGAAATACGCCGCAGGCGAAAATTTTGTTTAATTTAAGGTTAAGTATAGGTATCTTAAAATTTAATTTTTTGACCTGAAAAACACCATTTACATCTCTAAAATTTTGTGTCATGACTTAAATAAAACAAAATTAAAAAATTATTATACGATTTTATATGCCTTAGTAATTTTTCATTATATTGAATATAAATCTGTTTTCAGATTTAATTTGCATGGGTGTAGTGCACCCATTAAATAGACTTGCATAGGTACATGAGCCCCGTTAAACCCGTTAAATCATCGCCCTTGGGTACATAATAAATCGTCATAATAAAAATAACTCTTACCAATATCGCGACATCGAAAATATTACTCGTACTTATCAAAACATTTTCTGGCTTCTATTTATTAAAATACTAATTCAAGAGGTTTTTATCAAAAAAATTTAATAATTCCTAGTTTTTTGCACAATTGAAACTGTATCGTTTCGTCTATTAATCCATGAAAAATACTATTGAATTCATAAATTAGAAAGAAGCTAAAACTAATTGAAATAATTTTATTGTTATATTAAATTTAGTTTTGTTCTTCCGGGGCCCCTGAACGTCGGGGCCCTGGGCAGCTGCCAATAATGCGCATGGGTTAATCCGGCACTGGAGTCAAGAGAAAAACAGAGCAGGACGAATTCTTTATATTATTTCAAGTTAGCGACGCGGTTTCTGCCAAAAATTTGTTGATAATCTATTGTAAGAAACTCATGCAACAGATCGCAGATAACATCAAATAGTGACTGCTCAACATTATAGCCTCAGTTAATATAGTAGCTCTAACAGCAACATCTTACATAAACATCACTTATTCATAATACATTTCTTAAATATCTACAATATTAATTAAGGGGTCCGTCTGGTATAGTTAAATTTATAGTAAAACAGAGGTGTGCGCGTCCCATGATCATTTGGAATTTTGAGGTTTTTCCGTTATTTATAACATATAAACATGTCACCAAAAGATGTTAGAAGGTATCTCTGTTTTCTTTTTTCTTCTTTAACTTATGATTTTGGAAAAAAATGACTTTGAAAACAGCCATTTTTCTCGATTTTTAAGTTTTTTTTCTGGTGAACAAAAAGCTATTTTAAATTTCTGAAAACAGATGGACATAAATTGAACCTTTGTTAACAACAATATTTTTTTTCATTGGTCTGTGTTAAAAATTAAATGATATATGATGGGACAACGATGCTATGTTTTCGCTGTTGAAATTGTAAATTCTCTAGTTAGCCAGTACATGCTATGCTCAGTTTTCTTTACCTACATTTTTTGTTACATTGACTGCAAAAAGAAGGGCTTGACGTCACCTAAACCCGCCTCACTTTGAAAATGGCGACTGAAGTTCAGGAGTTCGGTATTTTCCGAACGCGCCTCTTAAGCGGACATAGAATATCAGCAAATTTTGAAATAGTGTATAAAGAAGTCGTCCAGTCGTTCTCTTGACTCAGTTGCGATTTGGCGAGTAATAAGTTGATGAACTTTGTCTCAGCTCTGTGTAAAACATAGGCACATTCTTTCTCTCCCTTACCGAACTAACCAACTCTGGCTGCACGGGTAGTATAATATATCGTGTGTGCGGTAGGTATACCTACAGGGTGTTTCATAACTTCAGGTACATACGTTTATGGTATATGTTGTTTGATATGCTGATTACGAATCAAAAAGAATTTTTTTTTAAATCGCAAAATTAATTTGCATGTTTTCCAATCAAAAACTTTTCGTTGTCACTTCCACTGGGTGGAATAATTATTGTTTCATTAAAAATAATTAAATTTTGTTTGTTTATTTTACGAATATTATGTAATTTAAATTCTTGATTACCTACTTCATTGTTTACGTTTAATAGGAAAGCGAATCCGGTGCAGTACTACAAAAATGTTTTAGGTAAACAACCCTTAAATTTTCGAATTTAAAAAAATTCTTTTAGATTCGTAATCAGCATATCAAACAACATAAAACCATTAACGTATGTACTTGAAGTTATGAAACACCCTGTATAACTAATATAAAAACAAATTATTAACTTAAATATTTCAGTCAGACAACAAATAATTTATTACAAAATAAATTTAGTCAACCAATAAACGTTTTCTGATGTACACTATAAAATCTGACATGTTTTGCCTTCTCATAATCAAAGAAACAATGAAACTAATTATGACTCTTCGCTCTTCCTAAAAATAATAAACATTTGAGCATCTGGCTAATCTTCCTCGTAGATTAACGCCTGCTGTAACCCCCCCCCCCCCTCTCCACTGCGCGGGTAATTGCGAGCTTGACACCGGGAAAAGAAAAAGAACAACGACGATTGTCCGCTGTCAACTCACTGACACCAGCTGTAAAACAGACGTTCTTATGTTTTATATTGCTTTTAGACTTCAAACGCGCCGGGCGCGAGTTTTAATTTAGTAATAATTAATAGATGAAAGAGACGCGATATTTTATATCGACGATAAAAGGGAGCCACTAGAGTGGAAGATATTAAACGAGATGTTCATGCAGAATTAATGCGAAGCGAAACATTGGACATTCGCAGCTTTCATGAGAAACTAAATTGTAGTTGTTTAACATTTTGTTTCCTACCACCGAAAATAACATTATTAGGTGGCTATTGCATAAATAGTTGTTTGTCGTATCCGTTGACAGTCGTACAGTGTCACTTTTTTGACATCTGTCAAAATGACTACTTTACGGCCGCATTTACTTCACGGTCGCTTTTACTTCACGGTCGCATTTAGTTTACGGTCGCTAAATAACAAATTTATTTAATTTTATTTGGTAAATATATTTAGAAGTAATTACCTACAACTTAGTTTTGTGACAGCCACCTAAAAAATGTTGTGTGCACCTCGGCTTAAAAGAGTTTTTAGCCTCACCTAAATTGCTGGCCTCGGCCTACGCAACTTCAGATTCGGCCAAAAAAGATCACTTTTACAGACTTGATACAGAAATAACTATTTTGGCATTCACTGACCTTTATGAAAATGTAAAAACATGAATAAAAAATTCTTCTGACCTCTTGAAGTGTAAACATAACAATCACACATCGTTGACGTCTATGGTAAGCCACGTCTTTACCGCATATTGTTCGGTAAAGAGCATTGAATTTTATTGCTTTAATAGTCCATTTAAAAAATAAGTTGCTTTGTAAAAAAACTTTACACAATTTATTGTTCAATAGACACTGAAACAATTTTATGTAGGAGTAAAGGAAATTTTACCGGTTGTACATGTACATGTCTGTCAGAAGCTTTAAAGTGATTCGAAGTGCGCATAATATCGGGAAACGTCATGTGACGTTTAATTTTTTTGACACGTCACCATGACGTCCTTCAATTTGCGCACGTCGGAGCACTTTGAAGCATATACGACCGGTAAATTTTTCTGGCGTGGTGCTAAATAATTTCTTTGAATCAAGTATCAGAAGTAGTAAAATAGGTCACTTAGTTTATGTTAACACACTTGTTTAAAATAGCGCCCTGTTTGAAATACTCCGGATGCAACATTTTCTTGAAGGCAAGACTTGAATTAACACAAAAAGTAATTTTTGGTAAGTGGTAAAATCAGGCACGATTTTATTTAGCTATAAAATTTTCCACTGAAAACAATATATTTATTTATTAAGAACTTGTATTTAACTTTGTCGTAAAATTGTCGATAGACTGAAGGTGTGAATTTTGTAAAATAAAATGTCCAACCCAAATCAAATTTCCTTCATCTGCTCCGCTAGCAAATAACATTACTGGCCCAAATCAACCCTCTGGTAAAATCTCGGTAAAAATATGCTTTATTCAATAAACTAAAATAAATCGATTGGAAACGCTGAATTTATTGGACGAATAAAGAAGAATCAAAGCTTATGCGACCTATAAAAAGGTTTCAAATCGAATAGAAATAAATATACCACAATCAATTTATTTGAAACTTTGACGTTTATTGGCAATTTGGATATAAAAATTATTTATTTACCTGCGGAAATTATACGATCGCTTGAAATAAATTAAATTACCCAAACACAAACACGGATAAAATTCATGCAGTATTTTACTACCATTACAATTAAATTTAATCCTGAGATTTATATGATCCAATGTAAATATCACAGGATTCCCAAATTTACTATTAAAAAAATTAATGAAGACCTAACTAGGATTTGATACATTAATTTAAAATTAGAATTATTTAAAATCATGTTCAAATATTTACCAGATAATGAAATATACCTAAATTTGAAATTTTCAAAAAATTCTTTTTAAGCCGTAACAGCATATCAAACTGTATACCCACCGGGTTAAGGCTTTTCTTCTGACTTATAGCAGTAAAATAAGCAAAAATTGAAGGCGAAAATTTTATTGTTTTAAAAGATAGGACATCTTTTTAAAGAATAGCCAACATCTCGAATTCTACCCCCTGTGCTTTACCTCCCACTGCGCCTTTTAAGGGATGAAAATCACAATTTTACTTCCTTGTACGGAGTAATAAGGAAGTATTGTAATCGCGAAAAATTTCGGTTCTCAGATTTTGATGGAAATATCCGTTTTGACCTTTTCTGAATCCATTATGACTAGTTTCGTCGTGACGTCTGTACGTACGTGCATACGTACGTGCGTACGTACGTACGGACGTATGTGTGTCGCATAACTCAAATACGGTTAGACGTAGAAAGTTGAAATTTTGTATTTAGGACTGTTATAGCATCTAGTTGTGCACCTCCTATTTTTGGTTTCAATCTACAAACCGGAAGTAGTAAATTTAAAAAAAAAATTGATAAATAATTAATTTTAGGCAATTTTTTTAATTTTAAATGAAAGATTATGTGATTATTATCTACAATCGGTATTTTAGAAATTTTTCTGTATCTTCTATCATTTAAGAATAATTAAAGTATATACTTATAATTTAGTATTTCGGTATCTTGTAGTCCATGATCGATTAACATTTGTTACTACGTAAAATTTAATTGATTATGACATGACAGTGACAGTAGCAGTGACAATAGTAAAATATCGTTTATATCTTCTTCTGCAGTTTAAATAAAATGACTAAAATATATTTGTGAGTATACTAGTATAATAAGTTAAACAAAATTTTTATATTATTCTACATTTTAGTTATTAAGAAAAGTATGAACAAACAAGGCGTACAAGGAAGTCATGTGGTGTCCACGTCAGATTTTTTTAATTAACCCTTTTCCTTTGAGGTTTAATGAAAACATCAAAAGACCAATTTGTAGAGCGAAAAATTTTCTTAAAAATAGGTCATAAGCGATTTTCATGAAAACGCAGTATTTTCGAGAAAATCGTCAAAATATATTTTGACAATTTCCAATTGTTCGAGTTGAAATTTTATCTCAACACAAAAAAATAGCTGCCATTCATAAACGGATTACAAAATCGACTTCCGGATTTCAGCATTCAATTTCTGGAGCATTTTTTTATAAGAAACATTTATTTTAAAACAATTTGGATCTCCAGTTTAAGAACTGTTCAAAAATTATACAAATTGGTCTCTTGATTTTTTAATTTAACCTTAATGGAAACGAGTAAAATAAAAAATGTTAGTTTCACCCCCTAAAAGGAGTACTGGGTGGCGAAGCACAGGGGGTAGAGCTCGAAACGTTGCCTATTTTTGAAGAAGATATCAATGCCTATCTTTTAAAACAGTAAAATCTTCACCCAAAATTTTGTGGAATTCAAGCAAATTGCCTTATTTTACTGGACTATTATAGGAAATTTACCTATTGATATAAAAGCAAAAGTGTAATTATTGTAAAAGTTGTTCAGAATTAAAACTGCATCCAAGGACTTGTCTTTGTTAATTGATATAAAACCTCCCCCCTCCCCCTGTTGGTGGGATGTAGTATAGCATTTGATCAGATCAACCCGCGCCTACATGGATCGCAAACATCGCTTGCAAATTAGGATCGGATCTGTGATCTCGGCAGTCGGATTCTGTACACATCCACGACAGCCGAGGCTCAATTCCACAAACAGCAGGAGTAGTGAGATGTATCATCTGTTACAACATGCAGGATTCACAGCGAATCGCAGGATTAGATCGTGATTATGTGCAGGAAATATGCAATAAAGCAGCGATGCTGTCTTACAGATAAGACTATAGTTGAAGTGTTTGCAATGTTTGCTACGATAAGGGACCTGTCTACTGTTTTTCGAATTCCTAGAATACTATCGATATTATATTTTTTTATTTCATTCTCTTCCCCACTACTTACGGCTGCCCGAAACTCGTACTTTTCCGCATCCTAGTCTGTACTGTAAACATGGATCCAGTTATAACTAGAATAACTTCTGTATTTTTGAAAGAAATTAAGTAAAACAAAAATTATTAGAAATTTAAATTTTTCTTTCCATTTTAGTGACGAAAAACAATCACTAAATAAAGACAAAAAACATAATTTTTAATTTTTTTATATCCATTTCCAAGGCCAAAGACAAAAAATATATAGAGGCATTAAGATATCCTTCCCACTTGACATGAATCGTCCATGGGATATTTCAAAAATCTTATTCTTGTACTTTGAGTGATATTACTTAAGTCTATCCAAGTCACATCCTGAGTACGATAAAAAATTACATATTCAATACAAACATCTCAAATAATTACACATAATTGGGATTTTTTACCAAATTACTAATATTGGGATGTTACATAGATAAATATTAGTAAGGGCGGACATTAGCAATCGCTAGAATATTAATAGAATGGTAATGGGAAAATATAGCAAGTTACAAGCCAGGTTGGAATGTTCTGGGGATTTTATTTTGTTAAGTGGGTTTGTTAATACACTCATTATGAAAACGCATCTTATATTTCAATTATAATTAAAGTAAACGTGGAAGGCGTACACCTCTGTAGCGATGTAATATTTTAAGATTGACGTACGCCTTAAATAGGTACATTAATATATACACTCATACGGAATATTTTAATCAATAAATTGTTTTAAAAATTCAGAGGCTCAAGTATAGAATTTTAAATTTATTTCTTAAGTAACATAGATTTTCCTAAGATTCGCATATGTTGTTTATTAATTTGTTGATAAATAATATTTTAGTCAATAATTTGTTAAAACATTAAGAGGCTCAGTAATAAAAAATTAAGTTTATTTTTTAAGTGACATATTCAAAGCGCTCATCAATAAATAAAATAACAGTTTTAATAATAAAGTAAACCGTTTTTCAAAATTGAATATCCTCCCCTATAAGTTATCCTGCTTCCCTGCGGCGAGGTCCGGAGGACTCCGGGACTCCGGAAGGCTCAAGGTCGCCCGGATTCCTGCGGGAACGTTGAGCCAGGTCAAGACGTTCCCACGGGCTCGGTTACAGTTACAGATATTCAGAAATTAGAATTTTAGATACGCGATTCGAAACTTTACGAGTACGTTGCGATGCGATGAATTCGTAGCATTGCTCAAGCAAAAAACATAATGGGATTTTAAGACGCCGGGAATATATTTGGGTTAAGATTAAACATGAGCAGGAAGAGGAAATAAGCAGGGAATATTTCACAGCGAGAATGCAGGGAGATATACCTACTAAGTTTTCTTTAGTTTTGAACTTTTATACATAACAGAATATGGAAACACTGTTTAAGAATTATTAGTTTCTCTGTTTCGGAACTAGAATGATAATTATGATAAGAGCTTCGTTACCTAGGATTTTTGGTAAAATTTTGTTATCAGATTCTGGTAATACTGCATTAAATAAACAAAATATCTAAGCAACGGGCAACGAACAATTTGAAAAAATCTGAGGTGGCCATCACACAACCTTCCGCCATATCTAGACTTATAAACATAAATGTAGGTACACGTATACAATCCGGTGTCCCTTTAAAATATACAAATAAAAATCTAAAATATTCAAACACAGAAATTTGCATCACCTGAATCAAAAGATTCGTTCACAGGAAAACTCTTCTGTGTTGAAGCCATCCTGTGTTCAATATTACTACATGTAATATCTTACTTATGACTTATATAGCGCTAGTATGTTAACTTGACACCCGTCTCATCTGTCAATATTTTTTACGCAGAAACAAAAATCAATCGAACATGGATTACAAGATTTCGATGTTTTATTTGATAAATTTATTTTTTAAATTTTACTGCAGTTCTTTAATGCTACCAGATAAAGACAATTTTTTTATAACGTAGGATGCAAATAACTTTTCCCCTTATTCTTATTACAAATAAATACTATATTTATCCAAATTTATATACAATTTTGACAATTATCTTTTTCAATCTTTTTCAAAAAATATCACTTCCGGTGAAGATATTTGTACCAAAATCTAATGAGTTCTTCCAATTTATATACAATTGTAAAATACCAAATATCAAAATTTTTGGGTAATTCGTATTTGAGTTATCCGACTGACAGAAATCCGGCCCTGGCCACATACACACATACACACATACATACAGACATCATCGTGAAACTATCAAAAATGAATTGTAAGGACCCTAATTCGTGCTCATCCACTAAAAACTCACTATCCGATTTTTAGCATGATACCAATACCTTCCTTTACAAGTAAGCGGAAGGTAAAAACGAGATTCACCTTTGACGTTTATTTTATTAGTTTGAATCAAATGAAACCTACAAACTGAATTAATATTTATATAATGTTAACATAATACTAATTTTGATACTTATTACAGCCGGTCTCAAAATTAACATACTTTTTGATCAAATGAATCCAAACTTCATTCGTTTGCAATTCATCTTAGACCACTTGTTTGAGTTTTTGATTAATTTTGTACTCAATATCATCTTTTAAAATAATATTACTAAATTCATCCCTTCTGCACATGCCGGAATAACCTAAAAATATAAATAGTCAATCGTTGATCATAATACAAAATTCAACACTGATTCAGTGGTACATCTACAATAATTTGGAGCGTATCTTCTCCTCTTTTTCTCGTCTCTCTCTACGTTGGGCGGTGTCACGTTTGCGTAAGATTGTCTCCCAATATTTACCCAGCGCGGTCCACGTCGTTTCTTTCTTGTCTTGTCTGAGAGTTCACGCCGCCTTCGATCCTTCGTCGTTGTTCCATTACCGAGACATGGGCGACAAGGACGAGAGGACCGCAAACGTACGTGAGACGAGACTGAAGGAAATTCTAGCAGATTTTTACTGGAAATATTTGGTCAATCTTATACATTCATTCCAAACGATATTCTATGTTCATGCATTTTGACAATAATTTTTAAAAATAATTCTTTATACAAATATTTATACCGCTCTTAAACTGACAGATACGTAATAGTAATTTACATTATAAGTGCGGTAGCCTTTATTTTACAACGCGAGGTTCTATACAGGGTGTTTCATAACTTCAGGTACGTACGTTAAGAGGCTCGTCTACCATGTTTACGAATTCCTAGAATCCTCTCGATATTACTTTTTTTTCTATTTCACTCTCTTCCCCACTACTACGGCTGCCCGAAACCAGCCCGAAACTTGTACTTTCCCGCATCCTAGCTATGCAATGTCATTTTGAAGTTGAAAATTACTGTAAACATGACTCCAGATTCCTATAATAACTTGTGTATTTTTTAAAGAAATTAAGTAAAACAAAAAATATTCGAAAAAGGAAGCTTAACTGCATGCTTCTTGTTTTTTATAGTGACCGAGGAAAATATTATCAAATAATGACAAAAACCGCAAAAAACGTCATTTAAATATTTTTTTTCTTCAAATTCCTAGGCCAAAGAAAAAAATAAAAATATAGAAGCATAAAGACATCCTTTGTTAATACACTCATATGTAAAAGCATCATATATTTCAATTATAATGAAAGTAAACGTGGGAGGCGTACACCTCTGTAACGCTGTAAAATTTGAGGGTAGACGAACACCTTAAGGGTATTATGTTGTTTGATTATGCTGATTACGAACCAAAAAGAATTTTTTTTAAATTGCAAAATTAATTTTCATGTTTCCCAGTCAAAAAATTTTAATTGCCACTGCCACTGGCTGAAGTAATTATTGATTCATAAAAAATAATTAAATTTTATATGTTTATTTTACTATTATTATGTAATTTAAGATGTTTGATTACCTATTTCTCTTGTTTGTGTTTAATAGGAAAACGAATCCAGTGCAGTACTACAAAAAATGTTGCAGGTAAACTACCCTTAATTTTTCGAATTTTAAAAAAATTATTTTTGATTCGTAATCAGAATATCAAACAACATATACCTTTCACGTATGTACTCGAAGTTATGATACACCCTGTAGATGTGTACAGTTACCAGTTTTTAATTGATGGGTAAAAAAATCACTCACTTTAAGATAAGAGTGGTAAACTGTGCTACTGTTGCAGGATTTATATTTCAAAATATCAGCTTTAATAAATAAATAATTCAAAGTAAATTAATTTCAACAGAGCTGAATCTGTGCACTAATTAAAATCTTTGTAACAAGCGAAACATCGTCCAAAATAATTAATAAATAACATCCTTCATTACTTTACATTACCCTCTTTATACTTCCGAATATTACATCAAATCAAAGAAATCCTAAATAACTCCGTAACAATTTGCCTCGTGCCATTTAGGGACAATTTCCTAACTACTTCCGGTGTCATTTCCGGAATCTTACAATCCGGGGCCCAAAACAATATCGTTTGTCCGATGTGCCGTTGTTTCACATCAACATCAAGCAGGCGGGTGGAGTCAAAACAAGCGAGCAACGATCTCGTTAGAGTGGCATGGCAAACCGCGACGTAGCACGAGATAAGAATAAGGACGAAAGGGTATTGATTTCAGGGATTGAGCTAGTACTTTGTTATTTATCCTCAAAGGATAATCATATCTGTCTTGCCATTGATTTTCATGTATTCCTTTATAATGCATGTATCCTCGTCTACACAGGATCAAGGATAACAAATTTAAAAAATGTAATTAGTGGTGAAAGGTGGTTTATGCTTGGAGAATAACAATGCTGCAAACTGTATTTTAATAGCCATTTACGTGGTGAGCGTAGTAAATTAATCTTTACGGGTGTGTTGGAAAGTTTGGGGGATGAGCATAATTAAGTGAGCCCAGTAAAGATTATTTGCAACCAAGCCGCGTACAAAATTATATTTCCACCTTCTCAGCGTTTGTAATGTATCAAACATTAACTTTCTAATTTAAAAAAATGTAATGTGGCCAACACAAGACCTCCCACCTCTTTTTACTACTATAAAAATCAAGATATAAATATTTTTGTATATTTTTTTAAGTACACCACTGGATTCCTATCAAACTACATATAAATACATATTTGCTTTAAAAAATTATGTCGGGTACAATAATTAAATGCACTTTGAAACATTTTCAAAATGTCGAAAATTTTCGATTCGCTCAAAATTTGGATATACCCTATTTTGGACCCGAGGAATCCAATGGTGCCACTAAAAAAAATTTTCGGCTAATACTTTTTGAGATAATTTTTACAGGTAAAAGACGGGAGTAGCTATGACCGTAATTTTTACACCATTGGATTCCTCGCGTCGAATTACATATAAATCCAAATTTTCGCGAAAAAATTCCAACTAGTACAATTTTTATGAAGGGTTTTCGAAAATGGACAAAAACGTAGGACTACCCCTTGAAGAAATTTTGGCCAAAATTACTTTTTCTCTCAGAATTGGCTGAAAATTTGGTTATATACTAATTCGACTCCGAGGATTTCAAATCTGCAGTCAAAATTTTTTTTCGACCAATATTTTTCGACATAATTTTTTTTAGTCGAACACTAGTCGAAATGGAAAATTTATTTTTTCACCGTTGGATTCCTCAGTTAAAATTATGTAGGAATCCAAATTTTCACAAAAAAATTCTAAGGGGTACGATTTTTATTGAGGTATTTATAAAATGGTACAAAATCAAAGAGATAAAACTTGCTTATTTTGTACCCTAAAGAATAACATTGGGAATTGGTTTAAAATGTGGGTATATACTAATTCGACTCCGACGATTTCAAATCTGCAGTCGAAATTTTTTTTTCGACCAATACTTTTCGACATAATTTTTTTTAGTCAACAACTGGTCAAAATGGAAAATTTATTTTTTCACCATTTGATTTCTTGGGTTAAATTATATAGGAATCCAAGTTTTTAGGTAAAAATTCTAAGGGGTACAATTTTTATTGAGATATTTATAAAATGGTACAAAATCGAAGAGATAAAACTTGCTTATTTCTAAGCCTAAAAAATAATATTGGGAGTTGGTTTAAAATGTGGCTATATACAAATTACAACAGTAATTTAGTTGGCCCTGAACCAAATTATAAAAATGTTACAGGTTACGAACTTTTACCTGTGCTCTGTATAGTTGAATAAAAGCAATTTCTATGTTACGGTTCCGTGTCATTATGAACCGTAACATAGATATGCCTCTAGTTCAACTTTACAGTATACAGAAAAAGTAAAATAACTACAAGATACGAGGGGTCGTTTTTATATTCCCGGACTAGGCATGAAAACAAAAGACTAGAGCAACAAAAAAAAATTTCAATATAGTGCCCCTACTTTTGAATACAGGTATAACACCGTTTCAATAACATCTTTAATCCAGTATAAAAAAATTCATTTGGTTTTTCCGCAAAATGGCCCTCAACAGCTGCTATAAGTTCGTCATTGTCCCTAAATTTTGTCCCCCTTAGTGTTCTTTGAGATTTGGGAACAAAAAATAGTCACTGGGTGCTAGATCTGGACTATAAGGCGGATGTTCAATTTCTTCGAAGCCACAATCAGCTACAGCAGCTTTTGAAAGTCTGGACTTGTGCACTGGTGCATTGTCGTGCAGCAACAAGACACCTTGTGTCAGTTTTCCGCGTCTCTTCACTTTAATAGCATCTCTAAGGCGATGCATCAGGTTTGCATAATACTCTAATTGCTAACTGCTAATTGTCGCTTCTTTAGTCTTGCATCCTCCAGTACCAAACACTTGGTTTTTTCAACAACATCTGAAGTGATCACGTCAACAGGGCGCCCTGGACGGGGATCATCATTCAGTGATTCTCGACCATGTTTAAACAATTTTGACCACTCGCAAATAGTTGACTTAGAAGGGCAATCATCCCCGTATACAGCCAACATTTCTTCAAGAATAATTTTTGGAGGTTTTCCTTGTTTTGTAAGGAATTTTATAACAGTCCGGTATTCGATTTTATTCATTTCGATAGATATACAACGCGCGACGACACAAACTGACATAATAAAATTAATAATGTTGCAATTGTTTTGTAAATTGCCACACAAGTTACCAAGACATATGTGATTAAAATACAGCATAATGAAAAATTGCATCAAAATTCTAAACAGCCCAGTCCGGGAATATAAAAACAACCCCTCGTAAAAGTGACAAATCTCATATAAAGGCTAATTTACTCCCCGTCAGGTGAATTCATAACCACGCACTTTCTGCCCCATTCTCCACTGCTGGTAAATTAGAACTCTAAGTTTAGAGCAGCCGACACGTTCCCGTTCTGGTTCTGGTTCCAGTGTTGATATGCGACGAGGCGTTGGGCTGTTCTGTGATAGCGACACTCTGATTTGAATACATAATGACGCCGGCTTATGTCTGTAACGAACACCGACATCTACAGCTGATGTCGGTGGAGGCGGGAGATCTTACAAGGGTTGCCCGGGGCGCCAGTGCCTGTCAAACAGTCCGTGCTTGGGGGAGAGTATTCAGGAATCTTATGTGGACAACTCTGGATCTAGTTGTCCAATGTCAAAGCATGGAATTCACTGAAATGTCATTTTTGCACGATTGATCACTATGGGTCTGTTTCCAAAAGGCAGAAGGTTTTGTTTACAAATTACAAGGCGGTAAGTAACCAAGGCAACAGCACCAAAATTCAAACAAAGCCAACATTACCAAATTAACATTATTTGGAATTTTTTTATCGATTGTGCACACAGATGTTTAGTGCATTTTGTACCGGTTTCGACTACTGTAACAAGTCCTAGTCATCACAATTAAGTAGTTACGACGTCAGTCATTAGTTTAATAGGTCAGAGTTACCAAATAAATATGTTTGTATTGCTAATACTAGTTTTGCTGACTAAGGACTTGTATAGTATAAATAAGATACAGATAGGGTAATAGGTAGTTCCAATTCAGTTGCGTTCCGATTCCAGTATGTGACAGCATAGAGTTAAGTGGTTAACGTAAGATGGTATTATTATTATTATATTATTATTATTATACAATAACTTATTAAATATACTTTTATACTTTGTAACCTTTGAGTATTAATTGATACTAGTTTCCCAGTCTCGACAAGGACCCAACAACTAATTATTTGTACACCCAATTTGGGCGGTACAAATTGGTGGCAACGGTGGAATATGTTGTCAGCCCAATTAGGGTGTTACATATTGGTGGCAGCGGTGGGATCTGTTGTCAGCCCAATTTGGGTGATACACTACGTCTCGGTCACCAAACATTATCTTCAGCCGGTAAACTGTACTTACCGTCTATGATACTTAATATACCATTTTGACGCTTGCTCAATTTTAGTTTAGTACCGAATTAGTTGGACAAAAAAAAACAATTGACAATCGTTTCTATGTTATTTTTTTACCCTTGTACATCTTCTCGGCATGCTCATTTGTTCTTCTTAAAGTTGGTATATCAATGCTTTGATAAAAAAAAAATGGAATTATTTTGACGATCGCACAAATTTAATTTTTCAGTTAAATTCAAATAAATTTCAGGAGGATCAACAATATGGCACATCAATGAATTTAATACCAGCGTTTCGGTTATAAGATTAAATATAAAATTTCATTACAAAATTTAAAGCGTTTTTAAATTATTATTCATCAGATACACAGAACGATCGACTAACCTATCGGTCTATTCATCTTAAAATTATATTTTACTGCTATGAAATTAATTTATATTTCTATACCTGTGCCCCTGAATTTTTTTTACAAACAATTGACTAAAATATTTTGTATGAGTGTACTTTTTATTTATACTATTGCAGCAATTATTTATCAACATCAACAAATTAATTAATCATAAAATGAGAATCTTAGAAAAAACCAGTCACTTATGAAATAAATTTAAATTTCTATACCTGAGTCCCTGAATAAAAATTCCGAGATGAAAACTGTTTGACTTCAATCTGAATGTTTTAATATTATATCTATCAAGCATTAGACCCAATTTGGGTGTAGCAGCCTCATATATTCAAACACTATAATCCTGATAAAGAACCTAACATCTTCACAGGTTTTACAGGCAACTTGTGAATGTGCTAACAAACAAGAATAGTGTGAGATTCCTCAACTACGTAAACTACAAGATGTCGCCATCCATTTACCCAGCTATCTATCTACGTATGTGCGGTGCACGAGAGAGAAAAATACCCCCTTGTCTGGGTTTAAATCTCGTACGTGACGAATCGGTCCCGGAAGCCGGAACTACAGAACTTGCTTGTTGTTGAGGTTGAGGTGTCTTATCTTTATTTTACTATAGCATTGAGATTTAGGTAAACGAAGATGCATCTAATAAAACTGAGATTGAAGATTGACAATAGAGAGAAATATATTTTGCCTTGTAAAAAAATAAAATTTGTTAAAACATTTTCCACAAAATTGCGGGCCAGATTTGTATCCAGTCAGGTATACATCCCAGATTAACTGCACATAATGTAGTACTCAATAACAACCGGCTGGTAACCGCACACACGAAATTACATATATCTAGCAATGGCTCACAATACACAAGTAAGGCTGCCATACTTAAGTTGAGTAAAAGACGTGATAAATTTATGTACGATAAAATGTTTGAAGGCGGCCAAAAAAATTCCTGGTCATGAATTAATGCACGAGTGCATATTCGGTAAGAAAATCGCAATGACACCGTCGCTCCATATTTGAATTCTTTTTAATATAGAAACTTGAAATATTAACTAAAGTATTTAACAATAATAAATATATATTATTTACCTTATTAATTGCTTATTTACACTCAAAATGAAAATTTAACCAATTTTTAATTTAATGTCAAACTGACATTATGACAGTAAAGTTTCCGCTTATTAATTACTGTTAAGTTACAGTGGTTACTATTATTGTAAACAATTCTTCCATTCGCCGTTGTCAGAATTGTTCACGTAGTCTACGCGACGTAGATTACGTGTAATTTTACGCGTAGACAAACACTTAATCTACGCATGCAGTATCTGTGTAAACAATAAAATAATGTAGACAATGTAGACAAAGAACAAATCTCACCGAAAACGAATAAAATTATAGGTTAGATTTTCTGTCAATTGAATTATTTACATACTTTACGCAAAGTCTACATTGTCTGCATTTTACATAGTTTACGCAAACTTTACGTGTAGACGTCGAAAATACTACTTTACGCGTAGATGAACAACCCTGGCCTTTGTATCATGCGATGGTCATAATTATCTTTGATAAATTTTTTGAAAGACGTGATAAGTGTTGTACATTTCAATTATAAAATGGCAGACGTTTTATTAGTATTTAGTAGAATCTGTAGCATGATACTTTGAAGCACTAACTACTACCTTTTTCTTGGAGTCATGAAAATGAAAAGTAGCAGTAATTATTATAAATTATAAGAAGACGTATTCTTACATAAAATTTTACACTTTTTGTCTTTCGTCATTTATTTTCATTATCCTTTATGTACCTGGCCTTTTATGCCAGCATCTTCTTTTCCTTTTGGTAATTTAAAATTCATAATTAATCACCAGAAAGGGAAGAACTAATTTATTCAACCACATATTTAAAATATCGGAATATTATTATTTTTACTTTATTTTGCTGGTAACCACTCAACAGGATTTACTCCCAATTATAAAATTGATGTTATTATAGAGGAATCCAACCACTTCGACCCATTCTGCTGCAGTCAGAAACTCAATCCGTGCGACGACCTTTGAAAATGCAAAGTGGCAGCGGATATATTCTTTTTACCTTCCGCTTACCTGTAAAGGAAGGTATTGGAATCATGCAAAAAATCGGGTGGTGAATTTTTAGTGGATGAGCACGAATTAGGGTCCTTACAACTCATTTATGATAGTTTCACGATGATGTCTGTGTGTATGTGTGTGTATGTGTGTCTGTGTGTGTGTGTGGTCAAGGGGTGTTAGTCGCATAACTCAAATACGAATTACCCGAAAATTTTGATATTTTGTATTTAACATTTGTATATAAATTGGAAGAGCTCCTTAGATTTTGGTACAAATATCTTCATCGGAAGTGATATTTTTTGAAGATTGAAAAGGTTAATTGTCAAATTTGTATATAAATTTGGAAAAATATAGTATTTATTTGTAATAAGAATAAGAGGAAAAGTTATTTGCAACTTACGTTATAAAAAAATTGTCTTTATCTGGTAGCATTAAAGAACTGCAGTAAAATTTAAAAAATAAATTTATCAAATAAAACGTTGATATCTTGTAATCCATGATCGGTTGATTTTTGTTTCTGCGTAAAAAATATTGACAGGTGAGACGGGTGACAACGGTGACAAGTTGGCATACTAGCGCTATATAAGTCCTAAGTAAGATATTAAATGTAGTAATTGATCGGAGGATGGCTTCAACACAGCAGAGTTTTTCTGTGAATGAATATTTTTATTCAGGTGATGCAAATTTCTGTGTTTGAATATTTGAGATTTTTATTTGTATATTTTAAATGGGCACCGGATTGTATGTATACATTTCTGTTTAAAGTCTAGATATGGCGGAAGGTTGTGTGATGGCCACGTCAGATTTTTTGACAAGCTTACAGTTTTATTTATTTTATGATTGTAAATGAATAAAGGAAGGAATATTTATAGCAGTAGGTGGTGCTTCGCAGTGTCCTCTTGTTGACCTTTAGAGGTCGATAAAGAGAAGGAAATGAAGACTTGGGCTTTTCTTAGTATTCTCTAATCACGACTCTTTCGACAGGTTCAAGTGCTCTTGGCACGAAAATAGCTGGCGCAGGAAAATTTCCACCCGGACTAACTCCACCAAAATCGAAACGAGAGACGAAAAGAGAGAAATAAGACAACTTCAAGACGTTGCGAAAACTCGGGGCTGTATGAACAACTAAGATTTTAAAGAACACATCACACAACATTGAGGTTATATTATTAGATAATGGGCTGCTTGCATAATTTCTTTTATGACGTATTTTTTATTGTGATTATTTTACACAATTTCTGGCCAATAAGAATGCATAACTTTTTCGAAGAGGGCAGTTTTTCAGCGATAAAATTTGATAAAACCACAGTAGGGTAACCATGGTTACATTTTGTTTATTAAATGTTTTTAATGTTGCAAACGTCAAAAATAAAATAATATACAGAGAAGATATTCATTAAAAATGAGACTTGGAAATATTTCTATTGAAGAAATTAATATCAATATTAATAAAAGTATTCCGGAGAATATTAAGAGAACAAGAATGTCCATTTGGATTCAATTTAATTATAATTATCGTTCGTGAAATAATCAAGCAAATATAATTCGAGTCATAAATTTAATTGGTAAAATTTATGGCTCTTATTATATTACTTATGACAAAATTTTTGTTAACAAACCCAAAAAATCTGACGTGGCCGTTACAATACCTCTTGCCTTGACATTGAAGTATTATTATTTAACCTCGTATTTAACCAAATATTAAGCTTTAATTAGGTAATAAATTATATATTTCACAAATCTAATCAGCTCTTAGTTTAATATATAATTTTATTTTATAAATACCATATTTACATAATACTATGTCCAATTAATATCTATACTATATCCAACATTTCAAAATTCTACACCACACTCTACACATGCCCTACACCACATAGAAACCTCCTTGCCACAGACATCTGTTTATCTGTCACATTGACAATTTTATTTTTGTTTTAAATTTTATTTCTATTTCGGGATTCACAAATCGTAGTAGGTAAAATTATATATTTAAAAAAATTATATTTCTTTATTGGTTAAAGATATAGAAACAAGTAAGATTAAATATTGTACAATGTAATTTCTTCTTTCATGTGTGGTATGTCAAATTGTAACAATCGCATTATTTTATACAATTTTTGCAAAAAATGTTATAGTGCTACAAGAAAAGTACCATTTCCGGTTGGTGGATTTTTACCAAAATCTTTTCAGCTCTTCATTAACATATATAAATGTATAATGCAAAATATTAGAATTTTATGTTCAGTAGAATTTGAGATAATGAACCGGGACGAAAGGCTATAGTAGGCGTACATACAGACTTTCATACACACACACACACACACACACACACACACACACACACACACACACACACACACACACACACACACACACACACACACACACACACACACACACACACACACACACACACACACACACACACACACACACACACACACACACACACACACACACACACACACACACACACACACACACACACACACACACACACACACACACACACACACACACACACACACACACACACACACACACACACACACACACACACACACACACACACACACACACACACACACACACACACACACACACACACACACACACACACACACACACACACACACACACACACACACACACACACACACACACACACACACACACACACACACACACACACACACACACACACACACACACACACACACACACACACACACACACACACACACACACACACACACACACACACACACACACACACACACACACACACACACACACACACACACACACACACACACACACACACACACACACACAGACATCATCGTGAAAATAGTCAAAATAGGTTCTAAATGTGCTAAAACGTGCTTATTGACAAAAATCTCGACATCGAATTTTTTCACGATCCCTATACCTCTCTAGGCGAGAGGTAAAAATAATGAACATTTTATATTAATATGTGACGTAGAATGAATGGCCGTAAAGCCGTAGCAACGACTCTACTAGTAAACGACTTGTAAAGGAAGATAAACTGGCTAACCAAAGGTTACCTTCTAATTATGCTTTCTTCCTATACTGTTCGATACAATAACGTCACAGAAAATTTACTATTTTCGACCTGAAGCTAGATTCAGATTTATCCAAATATAAGAATAAATACTTAATTAACCAACCAGCGCTTCCCCAATTTCAAAATTCATTTATAAGTGCGAACGTTGAGCACTGGTTGGTTAAATTAGCCACTTACACTTTTAATTAGGCAGGTCTGAATCTAGCTTTACATTAGGTAGGTACTTAGTACAATACCATGCAATTAGCCCATACTATGAAACATACAAAAAATGTGTTACGTTTCAGTCCATTTAATTCAGCAATAATGAAGGATCAACTTCACTGGAATAATATAATAATACTCGTATATGATCCTTGGGAATCAATTCATTTATATATTTTAAAAAGTATTACCTACATCGTTATGTTTATCATGCATCAATTGCAATAAAGTTTCAGTTAAATTGAACTGCATTAGTGAAAACAACGAACTGAAATTTTTCAGGATGAATAAATAATAAGTCGATTGTGTCAATTACTTGCAAGGACATCATTGAATATACACATTTTGCATTTATATTTCAGATTAATATCTAGAAACATATAAACAAATAATTTGATAGATATTTCTAAGCACGTACCTTTAACAACACGTATTTGTAATCATTTTGTATATTGTACACATATTTATTTCACTGGTTCACATTTTATTCACCCACGATTTCACCATATAATTTAATATCAATAACCTCAAATGTTTATGTCAGATTATGAATAATAATAATTTTTAAACAATAAATATTGATAAGCAATAAATTATTTTATATTAGATTAAGCTAAATTATGTTAAAATGTGACGAAATCAAAATATAATTCGATGAAATATTGTAAAAGAAAGAAAATTTATATTAATATTTATTGCAGGTACTTTATTCAATCAATAGATGTCGGTAAAGTATTTTGCTTGCTGATACATACAATCTTTGATATGCAATTCGCTAGATTTAACACGAATCTTGAATCTAGTACACGTGTGATTTTTACAAACAAAGCTGAAAAACGCTATAATCTAAGGTAACTATTTGGTTGCTCTATTTGTATATTATCATGCTATAATTTTTAATGCACAAATTCTACTATTATTTAATATTAAATACTAGGTTACTAGGACCTTTGAAATAATTAATAGTATTTTGTGCACCTAGGGAGGGAAGCGTGCTATTACTCCCGCGGGCGAAGCGGCGGTCCGAGCGAGGGCGCCGGCTTCGCCCAAGGGAGTAATTGCTATTACTCCCGCGGGCCAAGCGGCGGCCCGAGCGAGGGCGTCGGCTTCGCCCAAAAGAGGAATAGCCTTCCCTCCCGTGGGACACACAATATTTTACGTCACGAGGGCCTCGAAATCACCTTTCTTGCAAGCGGGAGGAAAACACACAGTACTGGGAGGAAAACAGTGTTTTCCTCCCGCTCGGGAGGAAAGCAAGTACGGTCCTCCCGAGCGGGAGGGAAAACTCGCTTTCCTCCCTGAATTAGCAAGAGGAAAACACTGCTTTCCTCCCCCGAGTGACGTAAATATATTTTTATTTCTTTCAGTAATTGATTAATTCATTTGATACTGTAATATTATAGAATTGATATATTTTTATAAATATCTACCTACCCAGATTTCTATAAACGATGAAAAGCAGTATTTTTTATAAAGTTTGAAGCAAATAAAAATTTATGTATTGTTTAATGTTTAAAATAAGGGTTATCAAATTTTTTTTAGATAAAAATACTAAAATAATATTAAGATACCAGACTGGATTAACTAATTCTATAAAAAAAATTTGCAGTGACCTCCTTAAGGGCTGATAGTCAAAGGTCAAAACTATTAAATTTTTTGTTAAAATTCTGGAGAAAATCTCTGGAACGTCTCAACGCCAAGCGTCCGGGGCGTGTTAATTTGCAAGCCTTCTTATTCGGAAAATTAAAACTTAATATCCGTGCCCTGCGCGGCAAAGATAAGGGAGGAATTGATGCTATAACAGGGATAAGATGACGACAAAGTCACCTCCTCCCAACCCCTTGTCGCCGTCAACGCCTACGCAAACTTCAACCCGCTCTAAGAACATGAAAGAATTTCGTCAGAACATACGCCTGCTCAAAGAAAATCAAATAAACGAAATACAGAGTTTAATTTGTTATTTTGTGAAGATTAACTTCATTAAAATTTATAAATGACTTTCGAGTTTGGTGGATAAGTAAATAATTATTTCCTAATACTCCCACTTTCAAAAAGCCAAACAGTGTGTTTAAAAAGCTGTGCATTATATTTTTTTTTAGAACATATACAATATAAGTAATAATTAATTAAATAAAAATATGAATTCCAATATTTGTGGCTGCCACACTCATACATATTTAATAAAAAATTACACAGATTTGTGAGTATATTTTTAGTTATTGTACGAGTATAATAAGATGAAAAACAATGTAGGTTTTTAAATGTGCTGAATTACGAAACTACCCTTCGGGTCCACAAAAAGCATAAACATGTATATTTTAACGTTTTAAAAAATAACTTACATTTTTGTTTACAAACATGCACTCTTTGTGGCATTTTGCTTTGAAGTATTGATATCACTGATTCGCGATGAATAGAATTTAAGATTCGTTTTCTTAAAGCTTTAAGCTGGATTTATAACACGCATAGCGCATAGAAAATAATTTAGCACAGCATAGCATATGAATTGGTCATATGGATATTAGTACATCCATTTATAAGACGCATAGCGCATAGAAAATAATTTAGCATAGCACACGAATTGACCAATGTTCATTTTCCTATGCGCTGTGCTGTGCAGTTCTGTGCTTCGGGTTTATTCGTTACATTCGTGACAGTTCGTTCTAGTTAACTTCTTACACGCACGCGCATTCGTTGTTCATTATATTAATAATTTTTGTAAAATAGTCAAAACATAATAACAAAATCACAAAGTTAAATAATATCAAATCAAATCTAGCATAACCAACAAAACAGCTGTCATAACTTTATAAGATAACACTGTAAGACAAGGACTTCTTCTTTTACTTTGTGTAGCAGTCTGTGTTTGTATGCGGCTTATAAAACCCCCGTAACGAAAATGCTATGCGCTGTGCTGTGCTATGCTGTGCTATAAATCCAGCTTTGATCTGCATTCGCATAGGCATTTAGTTTTAAGGTTTACATTTACTCGCATGTTTACGTTTAAGAAAGTTCAAATTCATATAACTAAATACGAGCGTTCGCAGTGCTTGAAAGTGGACAGTGTGAATGCTCGTACTTTGTTTGATTAAAGCCACATTCACATACGCATTTAGTTTGAAGGTTTACAATATATGTTTACGTTTTAGAATGTTTAAATTCGTGTAACTATACGAACATCCGCAATCTTTACTTTCTAGCACTAAAGTTTGAATCCTTCAAACTTTAAGTTTATATTTAGCACTTATTAAAGCTATTTTAAGTACAATAAGAGAATGTTGCGTTTTTTAAACTTAAATATAAATGTAAACCTTTACACTAAACGCTTATGTGAATAAGTCATAAACTTTCGTAAACGTAAACATAAATATAAACCTTAAAACTAAATGCTTAGTGAATGCAGCTTTAAACTTATTGTGCCTGTTGCTAATTTGAAACTTGATATTACGGTTTGTAGTAAATTTGACAAAATACATTTTAAAGTTGGGCTCTCTTAGACTTAGTTTATAATGTTTATTCTATATTCTGTAGAATTTGAACTTGAAATTCTTTGTCCACCTCTACAGAATACATATTAAGTAACCGGTTCAGCATTATAAGCCACCCTAAAAATCCTATGAACATTCAAAACCAAAAGCCCCCTTTGAGAACCGTAAACTTTGCCTATCTGTCCAGTTACCATCGTGTTCAATCCTCAATACCCCCCCCCCCTGTTAGAAGTTCTGCTCCTTGTGGAAATCGTCGTCAAGCGTCATATCCAGCAGTCGACCTTCGCGCGTCCCTCGGAGAGTTGGAGCGCCCTGCAACCCTTCAGCCCTTAGACCAATGAGGTAATTACACGGAGTATCATCACAAGACACTCGCTTTATTAGCGCATAAATAGACGGGGAGGTGGGGGAATTATGTGAGGATGGAGGGGGACTTGCTGAAGATTCAAACGAGGTAGAGTCTCTGAGAAGCATTTTCTAGCATTTTATGTATTATAATATTCAAATAAATTATTAAGAAATTAATCAGCTGTAATTATCTTTTAATTTATTGATAATTATCAACAACATTATACGTTAGTTACTTATAATACGTTAGATACTTATAATAATTCAGAAGTTACGGACTTAATACGTTAGATACAACCATAATAACATCAAAACCTTCCATAATATGCGAACTGTCAACTGATTGACACATAAAATTGTTGATTTGTTTTCACATCGCTGTCTTTGATGATACGATTAAGCTTTGAATATAACGCGAATATACCGTGAGATTTATTTAACGTGAAACATGGGATGTTTCATATCCATGGTTACAAATTTGACAGCAATTTATCAGAGCGATTCATTTAAAATAGAACATAGGCTTTCAATATCAAGTAAATATTTCCTGTCTATTAGGGTTGTGTTGTTGAAAATAAGGTATACAATTGAAGAAAAGGTGCAAATGATACGTTGGTATAATGCAGATGTTAGCCTCAGACAAGTACCTATCTGATTTATTTCGTGTATTTGAGAATTTGTTATAAATTGTATTCTGAAAAAATATCTATTAAATGTTTATATTTCTTGCAACATTTTTCATATCAAAAATGAGTAGAAATACATACATATTTCATTTGCTATGTTCTATTTTAAATGAAACGCTCTAATACATTGCTGTCAAATTCGTAACCATGGATATTAAAGATCCCATGTTTCACGTTAAATAAAACTCACGGTATGCGATTTAAGTCAGAGAGACTCGATTTCACCTCGTCGCTTAGCAACATCCTCGGTATTAAAAATCGCATAATATTCTTGTTATATTAATAGCAGCTATAATGTTACTACCTGAAAATGCATAAATGTGCAAATAAAAATATATACAGAACTGACACTTAAATAATTAATGTATTTTTACACGGTCGGTCATTTTTAGCGTATATACAGATTCTGTTTCCAAGGTAATAAGGTCTTGTTTACAAATTAGAAGGCGGTAAGAACTCATAAAGAAGGCGGTTAGCACTAAAAACAACAGAAAATAAGGCAACAGTATCAAAATGCAAGCTAAACCTACATAACCAAAAGTAAACATTATTTTCAAATGTATTTTTATTGTATCGATCGGGAAAAATATGTTATAAGCATCACGGACGTTATGTGCATTTTGTTCCGGTTTCGGATAATATTGGAAACCTCGACTACGTCTCGGTCTCCAAACATTATTCTCAACCGGTAAACTGCACATACCGCCCTTGATACTTTATTTACTACTTTGCACGATTGTTTTTTTTATCAACTTACTATGCCTGTTTCCAAGATGGTATTTTGTTCTTACCGGTTGCTAGTCTAAACAGAACAGTGAGTAATTAACTCACCGTTTACTGCTGAACGGTAAGTAAAATAAACAGAATGGTAAGTAATTAACAACTGTAAGCAAACTTTATTTCAGCACTACTAATTATGAAGAAATTCATAACGTTAAGAAATTACCGATGTGTGGCTCCAAAAATTGTCTTGCATCGATAAATTGTCCTTACCGTTCTTGATACCTACTTAATATGTTATTTATCATGATTATACTGAAATACAGCTGTCATTTCAATTTGTTTCATAAAATGAATAAAATTTTTACCATGGGCGTAGACTATAGCAATTTAGTTGAGTTTAATATTAAAATAAATTTATCATTGGAGTTAGTATGATTCTACTAACCTGTAATTCCACCGTTAACTTTGAACAAAATATGTATTTACGTGACGTCACATTATTTTGTCATTTAAGCTTGACAGTTAATTAAAAATCTGACCACCTGACAAAAGCTCCAATCTTAGAATTTTTAATTCCTGCTGAAAAAATCGTTTTTGTGGAAGTGGATTTTCGCGTTCCTGAGGAACAATTGAAGATGATTAGCTCTGGGAGGGTGGTATCTAGATTGGATATCGGTTAAATGACATGATCGCGTAGGAATTATTTATTCCCCCTAATTATTGGCAGTCTTGGAAAGGAAATTAATTAGACATTTTGAAAGCTCCGAAAGCTCGCCCGAGGTGAAGATCTCAAATGAGAACGAGAGCTTTGTAAGCGCCGAGGTTATCACAATATACCAGGAGAAGAAGAAGAAGAAGAAGAAGAAGTCAGTAGAGAAAAAGTTATGTCCTGGTTAATAACTTTTTCTTAAATACGGTCATAATTTTCAGACTGACAGAATTATTTTGCGGTTTCTTATTAAAGTATAAATGGAAATGTGCGATTTAAATTACACCGAGATGTAATCTGATGCGACTTTAGTTTATGATGCTATACTTCTTTATTCTCCCATGAAATTGCATCGCTCTACTTTTTTAAAATAAATACCTCTTGCATTTTTCTAAAACCTCATTTTACAAGATACCTACATTTCCACTTGACAAAATAAATTCAAGAATGTGAACATCTCGCTTTGTTACTTGCTATATTTGCCTATTAATATTCTAGCGATTGTTAATGTCCGCCCTTAGTAACATTATCAGTGTAACATCCCTAAGTTAACAATTATTGTACATCCCATGTAATTCTCTGAGATGTTTGTATTAAGTTTGTAATTTTTGATTGTACTCAGGATGTGGCTAGGATAGACTTACGTAATATCATTTAAGAGGCCCGTCTACTACCTAAAATCCAGCATAAAATGTTTTGTTGCCAGTATATAAGAATGGTTAAATTTTATTTCAACAAGTATTTAATAGAGAAAGAATGGATTGTACATGAATATAAAAATTCCGAAAAATTCTAAAAAATTACGATTTTATGCAAACTTTACATGGTTATATCTCATGATACAAATTAATTTGAAAAAGGCACATCTATAGATCCATTCTTTCTCTATTAAATGTTTATAAAACATTATCCTGAAGTAAATAATAATCTAACAGTTTACTCGCAACGAAAACACTTTTACAGTATTTTTCAACTTCAAAATGACATTGCATATAGCTAGGATGCGGCAAAGTACGAGTTTCGGGTTGGTTTCAGGCAGCCCTAGTAGTGGGGAAAGGAGTGGTATGTAAAAAAAAGTAAAATTGAGAGTATTCTAGGAATCCGGTAAAACGTAGACGAGCCGCTTAAAGTACAAGAATAAACATCCCATGGACGATTCATATTAAGTGGGTTCCTTATTTTTGCTAGCAGTAGCAGTTAAACTGCTGATTGCATACGATAATTTATTTTATCTACAACAATAGAATAATGTATTCATTATATACGTGAAAGTAGTATAATAAACCCCTCCATAAGGACACATTATGAAATAATGAATTCATTATTTCACACTGTTAAATAATGAGTACTTTAATCTCTCGAACTGTCAAACTACCATCACATCTGTTTTAATATTAGTGTTACATCAAGTTATCATTTTATGACGTTGTAAGCAGAAACAGTAAAAATAATAAAATTTTGTAAAACGCTGTATATGACTAGCCCATAGTAGTTCTAAATTACTCGGATAAATTGTTATCACACCAAAGTTTGAGGTTATGTTAATATCAATACAAATTTCTAGTAAGAAAATGGTGTTTTATTTAAAAAGTTGTAGATAAAACGTCGTATTTGACTCGAAAATAATGGCTATAATTAACTCGGATGATTTATACACTCGCCTTCGGCTCGTGAACAAACTTTCATCCTCATTAATTATAGCCTACATTATTTACTCGTTAAATAATATACTAATATTAATAATTATTGAATACAGTAGTAGAGAACGTATTGTCTGTAATATTATTTTCTTGTATTAACTTTCGTATACTAAGCAAAATAAATGTGAATGTCTCCTCTCTCATGTGTAGTAATATATCTCGACGTTGCTGTCATATCGCTGTGTAGTTCCTAGTTTCTGTTCATAAATCGATGAACAATAAATGAATAATGATCAGAGATTTGGTAATTAGCATAATCGACATGATTAGTTGAAACAACCCTTTAACTCTGACGCCTAACACGAAATTAAGCCTAAAACTCAAATTACGCAACCGTTTTCACTCAACACAAATCATTAATTCAAATTTAACAGTTGCCAAGCCGTAGATAAATCACAAGGCACCGCCACAGGCCAAACTCACACTTTACACAAGGTCTAAACACAGAAACAAACAGGAATACACCATTTGCTAAATTCATTATTCATTTTATTTCTAACAAAAATTGTTTCTTATTATTCTTAATTTGACAAATCTATGAGTTCTTATTTGATTATATGTAGTTAAAACAACAAACTCTTTTCTGTATAAATAAATCACTTTGTAAAAGGATTAATCTGCTCTGGAGTATAAATAATTTTTTGCATTTCCGGGACTAAAACTGTTCTTTAGTCTTTATTTTTAGGGACTAAGGTTCTTAATTTGATCCCAAGGGATTATTTCTCATATTTAATCCCGTTGTCAAGTAAATACGTGTTATTTGTTACAGAGTATCTATGGTAACAATATATAAATATTTGTCATAAAATTTACTGTCAAAATTACAAAATGTGTATTCTTTTAAACTATTTTGCATTCGTTTGAGAATGAAGTGCAAAAAATAGAGTATATACCACAGGACTAAAGTACCTTTAATCCCTCAGGTGATTATTTCCCTCACCTTCGGCTCGTGAAATAAACTTCACCCTCAGGATTAAATCATGCACGTTAGTCCCTCAATATATAATATACTATTATCCAACACCTCTTAATAAAAGCATCAAAACTATGGCGATTTTAAACAAGCAAAGTAAAAAATTACCCACAAGTGGCTTTGATCAAAATACCCACTTGTGGGTAAATTGTTACTTTGCTTGTTCGAAGTCACCATAGGTGAACAACCATGAGTACCTGTAAATATACAGCTGATAAACGCACATACACAGTAAAAATAAATAAATATAATGACATACAATATTGTGCTCTCATACCCAAGATGAGTAGAAAACGTGGCAGATATGTATGGATGTATGTTTGTATTTTTTCTAGGATTTCTTTCACAAGTAAAAGAAAACACCTACAATATCCTACGATCATTAGCAGATGTACTCCACTATTTTGTTTTATTTTCAGCAACACTCGTTCAAAGTAAAAGGAAGAAAAAGCGCAAAACATATTCTCGTAAATCAAGCACTGATTAAACTTCCCCTTGAAAAACTGCAATTTAATTCGATTTAGAAAGTAAATTTTAAAACAGTTTAATCACTTAGCTCATTCGCTCCGCATAAAATAACGCCAGTATGTTGGAGTATAGTCCCTTTCTGGATCATTTTTCAAACTATACAAATACGAAACTACGCTGCACCTCTGAACTGCAGTTCAATAAATCAGGAATGATCAATTTCTCCGACATCAAATAAATGTATTCTTTTCTATTTTTATCGCTCGGAACTATCCACTATTTGTAGCGCAAAAAATTTAATTGTTTTTTGCTAAACTTTCTGACAGCCACGAGAGTGATCGAAAAAGTGCGATTTGCTGCGAAGTAAAATGCGCGTGTTCTATTTGTTACAGAGAATAATGATAGCGGAGCTATCGCGCTATTTTCTTAATACCAGGATTTTCATTAAAATTATAATTGTAGAAATAATTTAAATTTTTGAAAGCTCCAAAGCTTAAGGTGTTCGTCTACCCTAAAATTTTACAGCGTTACAGAGGTATACGCCTCCCACGTTTACTTTAGTTATAATTGAAATATATGTTGCTTTTACATATGAGTGTATTAACAAAGAATGTTTTAATACTTACCTCTAGTTTTTTTTTTAATTTTTGTCTTTGGCGTAGGAATTTAAAGTTAAAAGTATTTAAAAATGACGATTTTTGTCATTATTTGATACGATTTAATATTTTTTCGGTCATTATCAAAAAATAGTTATTTGTTTAACTAGGCAAAAAAATATTAGATTTGCTGCCGCGGCTAGAGTTTCATAGACGAGGCACAGCCGAGGCTATGAATCTAGCTTAGGCAGCAAATCTGTTTTTTTACCATGTTAAACACATTATTTTTTCGGCGATTGTTATTAATTAATATTAATATAGTGATTATTTGAAATATATTTATAGATATATGTGTATATGTTGACAGTTGCTATTAAAAAACAAAATATGTTAGCTTTGTTGATGAATTTTATAAATGTTAAATTTGTTGATTTACCATAGTAACAATTACTTTTGCTGCCTAGGCTTTTTTTACTATTTTTGCTGCCTAGGCAGCAAAAGTGATACTTTGCTGACTGTCAACTGTCAAAAAAACAGCACTTTTAATGTCAATCGCCGAAAAAGAAACATTTAAAAAGCAAGAAGCATGCAGCTAACTTTCCTTTTTCGAATAATTTTTGTTTTACTTAATTTCTTCAAAAATTACAGAAGTTATTATGGAAATACTGGAGCTATGTTTACAGTATTTTTTAACTTCAAATTTCAAAATGACATTGCACAGCTAGGATGCGGGAAATTACGAATTTCGAAATGGTTTCGGGCAGCCATAGTAGTGAGGAAGAGAGTGAAATAGAAAAAAAGAAAAATCGAGAGTATTCTAGGAATTCGAAAAAAGGTAGACGAGCCCCTGAAGGTAATTTTTATATCGTATTTTTCTGTGATATTTTTATGTTATTTGAGTAATACGTGTATGTAAATATTAGGAAGCATGTGTTTGTATGTAATGTTGAAGTGAATTCAGTATGAAATTGTCCACTCTCGCCGCAATCCTTTAATCAAAGCGAAAGTACAAGTTGCGTTCGAGTTTAGCTCCTGTAAACATGTAAACAGACCCAGCGCGATATAAATATTGACATGGCTCAATTGTGGTAGGTTCACCACGCAATTAAATAAATAAAGAGTTGTTCAAACATTCACGCGTGTTGCGCGGCTCCACTTATTTGCCTACATTATTAATTAACCGCCGTTCTGCTCCATAATTTATGTACTCCACGGGAAAAAGATAAAGCGAGAAATATTACTATTGACCGTTCACTCGGGATTTGCATGAAACAAACTGCACAGGAGAGGGGGAATGTGTTAGTGATTTTATACAATGATGAGAGACACTTCCTATTCCGTGCTTCTTTTGTTCGCCAGTAATTTGAAAAGTTAGTGTTATTGAAACTCTATAGGAATATGTAAATTCAATCGGATTGCTCACAGATATTCAATGCTGTGAAATTATTCTAGTTTTAATAACTTTGCACCGTTAGTGAAATTGTTAAATCCTTTGTGCACTAGATTTGCTACTACAAATTTCAAGCACTAATACACTAGCCCATTAGTTCCTATCGAATTCAATTTAATATTGGGATTCTATGCAGTTCTATAACTTCTATAAGCGTATCTATAGTAACTTATAGACCGATCTTAAAAAATGCTATTCTGGGCAAACCTATAGCTTCCAGATTTCTATAAATGTCTTATAGATTTCTATAAATTTATAGACAGCTACTGACTCACCATAAGTCGTTATGAAAATATTGGCATGTATCTGAAATATTGAAAAATGAATCAAAACTAGCAAATATTACAATTTCAAACCAATTATCAAAAGAATATTATTGTTGAGAAGTATATGTGTATAGAATGTGTTATATTTTATTTAAAATTTGCTTCGTAGTTTATAAAAATGTCATCATGATTGGAAATCGCTTGGAAATACTACAGTCAAATTTAGGAGTTCTACTGAATTCGTTCAATATGAATGACAATGATTATTTTAAACATAGTTTGATTAATTAAAATCTCTGATAAAATATTATCAGTAGTAGTAGTTTACAAGGTTCTTGCACCATCCCCTATTGCATTTAATTTATTCTCTAGGTATATTTGTCTTCGAGTGTGTAGTATTAGCTTGAAAACTACAATTATGATTTTTATTTTCCTTTAACTGTAAATAAAATTAATTAATTTCATTATTGTGTTTGCTATATTTTCAATTTTTCGCTAAAAAATCTTTAATTATGTAGCATATTATGTTTTACCTCATATTTTCGAAATATATTCTGAAATTTTATCAGCACGTGTCATGTGTAATTCATTGTGTCAAATTTGTATAATCATTTGTCGCGTCAATGTGACAATGGCCTTCTTCAAAATTAATAATAAAATAGAAATAACAAGAAAATATTTCATAAGATTTTGCATGTTTTGCTATAAATTTTGTTAAGTATGTCTTTATTTTTATACCAAAATATTATTTCTTTTCAAGAAAAGCAAGGTACAACAATTAATTCATTAATTTTACATGTTACAAAAATAATAGTATGGAACTATTGGTAATACTGTTTTTAAGATTCTATAAGAAAAATTTACAGATGTCAAAAGTTATAGACATGCAGTCAGAATACCATTTTAGCGAAACCTATAAGACCGTCAGTTACGGATTTTCCATAACTTATAGATCTATAAGTTTATAGAATTTTAAGATAATGCCCAGAATTCCACCATAAATTTGATTTAATCGGAGCGAAATAAGTGTTAGATATTCAATGGGCTACTTGCATGGTTTGAAAATGAGATATGTTCCTAATGTCGAAAATATATCGTAATAGTGATTTACTTTACAAGTGGGTAAAATAAAGAATTTCCTACGGGGCCGAAAGCTGAGTGAGAAAATTTTCTCGAGTGGGTCATTCCTTTTTGCCCACGTGTGAAGTAAACGTTTTATCCAACACCTCTTAATAACTGCTTAAATATTTAAAAAATTATTAAATTCCAACCTAAAACGTCATGACTATGGTGACATCCAACAAGCAAAGTAACAAATTACCTACAAGTGGGTATAATTTTGATCAAAGTCACTAGTGGGCAATCTTTTACATTGCATGTTTAAAATCACCATAGTTATGACGCTTTTATTAAGAGGTGTTGGATAAAAATATTTATTCAAGTTTAAAAAAATATGTTTTTTTTTAGAAAATTGAGAGAAAATTTTATGTGACGTTATTATCTTGAACGGGAGGAGGGAAGCTTATTAAGAATATAACCTGTGGTTGGCCGTTTTAGCTTCCCGTACAAGCCGTTGTTACGGGGCGTTCACTAGTTGAGTCGTTGCTATGGCTTTATGGTTATTCATTGTTTCGGCACTACATTACGTCACATATTAATATTCAGTTATCATTATTTTGTTGGGCTTGTTAATAAAAATGTTTTTAAAATTAAAATACGTGTTCCAAGTTTTGATCTCTTCTTTAAAACTAAACCCTTTATTGGCCTTCTTTTAAAATATTTTTTATCGTTTATTGGATCCTGTAATCATATGGTTACAATGATTGTAAAATCATTTTTCACTTTGTAGCTCCCGGACAATGCAACCGGATGGTATCAGCTCTGTCAAATGAGGAAGATACCATTTCAACTTGTAGTCACAACTTTATTTGAAGTGGTATAAAGTCATACCTCGATCAATAACGGTTACAAAAATCAATTGGTTGCAAGAACCATAAAGGGTTCTTTAAAAATCATGCAAGTAACCTATTGCTCTGTTTAAAATGATTATTTCTAAATATGAACAAAGTGAAACATTTTTCAGAACGTCTCACAATCAATGAACAAATAATTTCTATCAAAATTTTCCTCTCACGCTGACGCAGCTCACTCCATTGAAATGAAACGATGTTCCAACCGCCATCAGTTCTCTTTCAATTTCTGCTTGGGAATTAGTTTATGCACCAATTAACGTCAAAACGACGACCGCGTGTTTTCAAAGTGATCTCGCTAGGCGGATCCCGGACGCGACAACGACGGGTTAATGGATCAGAGGAGGTGTGTACCGTCATTTATAATAACCACGGGGTAAGATGAATCAACTGCCGAAATACGAGGACAGAGGAGAAGATAACGTGATTTATGAAGTAATTAGACGTACAATTCTATCACATATGTAGCGAGCTGTCATCTTTTATTTATATTTACATTTTAATTAATCTAGTTTTCTGTTATATTTTATATATTGTTATTATTATATTATTGTTTACGATTATATACATAACGACGAAATAAATATACACCAAAATTTTATCCTGTGAATTATTTTACCAGTTAATTATATTTTATATAAAGTAAAAGTCTTAACTTTTACACATAACACACACAGGATGTATCTTTAAGGTGGATTTATAACTGCGCACAGCGCACAGAACATAATTTAGCACAACACAGCATAGCACAGAGCACAGCATTTTCTTCACGGGGGTTTTATAAATCACAAAGAAACACAGATTTATTGACGGGTTATCACAGCTGTTTTGACATTTAATTTGGAGGCTTTGTGTATTTTTATTGTGTTTTACAAATATTTCTTTAAAATAATGGACAACAAAATGATATAAAACGGCGTTTGACCAAAAATAACCTTGACAGGAGACTTTGACGTAAATAATAAATGAATAAATGGTAAATAAATAATTCGTGTGCTGTGGTAAATTATTTTCTATGCGCTGTGCGTGTTATAAATCCACCTTTACTTGCCCACTTGACGTGAATTGCCCATAAGATGTTCAAAATATTTTATCTACGACGGTGCGCTAATAAGTTGATTCGACCACTAATTTGCGTGTCATTATGAATTCTTTAATGGCACTTGTGTTCTGTAAACATTGCCATAACAATGAATAAAATGATTACTTGATCAAAGTATGCATTTTACACTAAGGCCCAGTTGCACCGCTACCACGTAAATTTTAAGTTTTCCTTAAATAAACACAATATCGAATCAAAATCAAATTGTCAAACGTAGAAATAACATTGCTGTCATGAGTTCGATTCGATAGTTTTCATATAAGTAACACTTAAACTTTAAGTGGAAGCGGTGAAAATGGCTATAAATATTTTTTTAATGTGAAACATCAAATAAAATATCTAATTCATTAAAATTGTAAAATCATTAAAAAAATATTTATCCAATCTATTATTCAACTCGTTCTTCAAGAAATAAAAAAATAATTCCATATATAAACAGAGGCCTAATAGTATATATTATATATTGAGGGACTAAAGTGCATGATTTAATCCTGAGGGTGAAGTTTATTTCACGAGCCGAAGGTGAGGAAAATAATCACCTGAGGGATTAAAGATACTTTAGTCCTGTGGTATATACGCTATTTTTTGCACTCCATCCTCAAATGAATGCAAAATAGTTTAAAAGAATACACATTTTGCAATTTTGACAGTAAATTTTATGACAAATATTTATATTGTTACCTTAGATACTCTGTAACAAATAGCACGTATTTACTTGACAACGGGAATAATTAATTCAATTTCATGACAACGGGATTAAATATGAAAAATAATCCCTTGGGATCAAATTAAGAACCTTAGTCCCTAAAAATAAAGACTAAAGAAGAGTTTTAGTCCCGGAAGTGCAAAAAACTGTTTTACTAAATGATTAATAAATTAAAATTGTGAATTCTAAAAAAATATTTCAGTTCCGTCATCAATAACTTCAGAACATATTATATGCACGACGTTGTGCATCGCTTTGTATTTGATTTTAATTTTGAACTATAATAAACTTTGAAATGTAGTTACTACGTTATTTGGGAAATGGTTGAAAGCCTGTTAAAGGTCTTAGTGCATAAGCATCAGCTCAGCATCAGCAAATGCAGTGTAGTATGTCGAATGTTGGTAAATTTCTCATAATGAGTGAGCGGAATATGACGATGGGAAGTTGCGAGTGGCATTAAAAGTTTTTAAGAAGCATTTGGTATATTTTGAGGAGACGAATCGCAGCATGCAGCTATCCTCAGAAAGAGGTAGCGAAGTACTTTTCATATATTTAACTAAGTAACTGAACTGAACATTGTCAAACTTCTGAAAAGTCGTAAAATGCGCAAGGAGCTTTATTTCTTTAGGAGTACTCGACTACTCCGGAGTTACTCCGAGTACTGGAGGACGTCCAATTATTAATGCAACTCAGACTACAGCGACGACTTACATTATAATAAAAATTTCAAATCATTCTTAACTTGCCACAAAAAGAAACACGGTAAAATACTTCGAATACACACGTTATTCTTAATGTACCCTGGAAAAATATAAATACACTGGTTTGAAGCTATCAATGAATTAGAAATTTTGCTAATAAAGAATGAACAATCAATTTTTTATCGTACCTACTCAGAATGTGGCTAAGATAGACTTACGTTATGTCACTTAAAGTACAAGAATAGTATATTGTACAACAAGAGTGGATGTGATGCCTATATCGCACGAGAACGAGTTTGCAGTCACGACCCCACAGGGGGAGTGTCTGCAAACGTTCGCGTGCGATATAGGCAATCCACTCGAGTTGTACAGCCTATTTTTTCTACGAAATATGGTTTTTGCAATAAAATGCACTCAATGTGATGCCAAAAATTATTTAAAAGTAGGGTTACATCAATTATTTTGTGACATATGACATTTGAATAATTGTTGCCAACGTAAAATCTCAAAATTTTATTTGCTTTTTTAGCAATAAAATAATGCTTTTAAACATAATTAATTATTAAATAACAGATGATTTAATGTTTTTAGTAATTATTTGTCATAATAAAAACATAATTTGCACGCATTAACAATTTTTTGACGAATTTGACTTTGAATTTCATATCCACACTTGGTATGGATATGACATCCCTATCCACACATGATAGTATGAAGGTATGTTGCCAATATCCAGTAGGGAGTAGAAAATAATATATTTTTAAACATCACATGGACGATTCACGTCAATTGGATATGTATTTAAAATATTTAATACTAAACTAAACCATATCAAAATCTTAAACATTAATACATGACAGCCTAATATACCTATATTTAACCGTGTGTGCGGTTACCAGCCATCAATTCACAGATGCTAATGGTGGAGATTTCAGTGCATTTAAATTGAAATGTTTTTCCGATTGGATGCGAATTTTAGTCTCACTATTGTAATTACTGAGTAAGTGTTTTATTATTAAAGCTCCTTAAAGTTTTCCAGGACTATCTGCAAAAGAAAAGAATAAGTTAATGAACCTATTAGCGAAAAATATGCTTTCCAAATGAAATAAATGATTAGGTCGAGCATTTTCCGTGAGAAATGTGCGGTTCTTAGGGTGAAACATGCCTTCTTTCAGGGCGCAGGTAATTTGTTGACAGTCATTATTTTAAAAGCATCGAATGAGCCGCGTTTGTTCCACGGCTTGGTAAGATGTATTTGTCCAGCGAGAGAGATTATCCATGGCCAACTGCCTGGTGCTACGTTCTTTCCGCTTTCAGGAGGGTTTTTGCCCTGAAACGCGGATGAGGTATTGTTTTCAGCTCTGCCAGCTGTTTTTATATTTTTCTTCAGAGAAAAGGAACTAATTAGAGACGAGCTGCTAATTAAGTGTAATTCGATCAGGGGAAACTTATTAAGTTACAAAAAGTATAATTAGAATTCATTTGTTTCTTTACTCCACCAGACTGAAATGCGAAATTTTGCAATTTCTCTTACTCATTTTTCTAATCGACTGTAATTTATCCACTGACAACCAAGAGTGAATAACCGCACACACAGAAAAATATAAATCTATATAGAAATGACTCATAATATACAGGGTGATACATAAATTCGTCCATATATTTTAATAACAACTCAACTCGCCACGAAACTGAATACGTAATTTCATAAATTTACTATTTTTGCCATTGGACATTAAATAAAATTTTATTTTATTCCGTTCATAGATAAATCAGATATCCAACAATCCATTAGATTCAAAAACGTACATCTTGCAAAAACTGCCCTTAAATTTACGAATTAAAAAATAGTATATTAAGTGTCAAGCACGGTAAGGACAATTTACCGATGGAAGACAATTTTGTCTGACATCGGTAATTCCTTAACGTTCGTGATGCTTATATCATATTTTGCACTATTGGTCTTTTTTATCTATACGCAAATATTAATTTATTCGTAATTAATATTCTAGAATGCTAAGTAAATTACTTACCGTTCTGTTAATTTATTTACCGTTTAGTGAACGGAAAAAATGAAAGTAGATACTTAATCAATGTCTCATTTGCTGGGATCCATTTTTTAATTTACGAATTTCAACAAAATACTTTTTGATTCATGATCAGTGCATCCAATACTATACACCCTTAAATTTTGTTACACAGGTTGGGTTACACCCTGTATATGCAGGAGTTATCGGTAGTATCCGTTATAAAATTACTAGTATAAAGAACTCAAATAAATTATGAATTATAATCTAAAATCTTAGTAAATACGTAAATATTTTAATAAATTTTAGACCTTTAACAACTCTGAAAATTCATATCTACAAGCAAATATTATCTTTGTACGTTCTCTGAGTAACCTATTCTACAGAATGTTTATTAAATAGCGGCCATATTCAACTAACTTGTTTCATTAGCACGGCGCAAAGTAAATTATATTAATATGCCCTGCTATTATTTCAACCTTCCATAATGAAATAAAGTTTATCTACGAGATTAAATAGATAAAACTTTAATACTAGCACGTTTTATTTGACATCAGCCACTGAATGTCATCAGATATGAAAATATTTGTACTTCCATAATGCTCAAAGCGTATTTCGTAAATCAGGACATGAAAACATCAAAAGAAAAGCACATGAAAGCCTAAACAGATTCATGGAGATAAGTCTGCCTTTTGCAAACAATCTCACTACACGAAATAAATTTCACAAATTTTTATGCAAGGAATACTTAATTTTATATTATTATTAAAGGACTAAAGTGCATGATTTAATCCTGAGTATGAAGTTTATTCCACGAGCCGAAGGTGACGGAAATAATCACCTGAGGGATTAAAGGTACTTTAGTCCTGTGGTATATAGGCTATTTTTAACACTTCAACGAATACAAAAGAGTTTAAAAGAATACACATTTTGCTATTTTGACAGTAAACTTTATGACAAATATTTTTATTGTTACCATAGATACTCTGTAACAAATAGCACGTATTTACTTGACAACAGGATTAATTAATTTTTCCAACACCTCTTAATAAAAGCAACATAACTATGGTGATTTTAAACAAGCAAAGTAAAAGATTGCCCACTGGTGGCTTTGATAAAAATTATACCCACTTGTGGGTAAATTTTTACTTTGCTTGTTGGAAGTCACCATAGTAAAGAGGTTGGAACTTAATATTTTTTAAATATTTAAGCAATTATATAGAGGTTTTGGATAAAATGTTATACTTCACACGTGGGCAAAAATGAATGACCCACTCGAGAAAATTGTCTCACTCAGCCTTCGGCCTCGTAAATAAAAATTTCCGTCGTGGGTAATTCCTTACTTTGCCCAATTGTAAAGTAAATAACTATAAATTCCTTGACAAAGGGATTAAATATGAAAAATAATCCCTTTGAATCATATTAAGAACCTTAGTTCTAAAAATAAAGACTAAAGAAGAGTTTTAGTCCCGAAAGTGCAAAAACGTTATTTAGCGTCATAAAAATGATTTCGTTAAATATTTTACGTCACTCGGGGGAGGAAAGCAGTGTTTTCCTCTTGCTAATGGAGGGAGGGAAGCGAGTTTTCCCTCCCGCTCGGGAGGACCGTACTTGCTTTCCTCCCGAGCGGGAGGAAAACACTGTTTTCGTCCCGGTACTGGCGGGAGGAAAACATTGCAAGAAAGGTGATTTCGAGGCCCTCGTGACGTAAAATATTGTGTGTCCCACGGGAGGGAAGGCTATTCCTCCCTTGGGCGAAGCCGGCGCCCTCGCTCGGGCCGCCGCTTGGCCCGCGGGAGTAATAGCAATTACTCCCTTGGGCGAAGTCAGCGCCCTCGCTCGGACTCGCCTGCGGCTCGCCTTCGGCTCGGGTCGCCGCTTCGCCCGCGGGAGTAATAGCTATTACACCCTTGAGCGAAGCCGGCGCCCTCGCTCGGACCGCCGCTTCGCCCGCGGGAGTAATAGCACGCTTCGCTCCCTAGGTGCACAAAATACTATTAATACCAGGAGTAGAGTTGTTAAAAACCGCTTAAAATCTAAAAGCATTCTCCACCTCATTCTTCTTAGGCGATCATCAGCTAATCCACAAACCGATCTCAATCTGGAATCTCAGTATCTGGTTTGCTAGCTAATTACCTCCCTCTCCGTCCCTCCCGCCCTCTCAGATCCGCCGAATCGTCCCTCAAACCACAGCCCAAGCCTCAGAGGTCTAAACCGAAACACAAACACTAAACACACGAACCGTCGAACGCCGCTGCCGATCGCAACGGATTACCAAATTATAAGTTATTGTGAGGAGAGATGAGGGTCTCCTCCCAGAGGAAACGAAGTAAGAAGAAGAGGGAAGAATAATGCTTGGAAATTATTTTTTCTACTGCCTAGCGGATATTGGCTACCGATTGGCTATATCTACATACTACCAGGTGTGGATGTCGAATTTTATGTCAAGTTAAAAAAATATTAGTGCGTGCAAATTATGTTTTTGCACTTCCGGGACTAAAACTCTTCTTTAGTCTTTATTTTTAGAGACTAAGGTTCTAAATTTTATCCCAAGGGATTATTTTTCATATTTAATCCCGTTGTCAAGGAATTGAATTAATTAATCCCGTTGTTAAGTAAATACGTGCTATTTGTCACTGAGTATCTATGGTAACAACATAAATATTTGTCATAAAATTTACTGTCAAAATTACAAAATGTGTATTCTTTTAAACTATTTTGCATTCGTTTGAGGATGAAGTGCAAAAAATAGCGTATATACCACAGGACTAAAGTACCTTTAATCCCTCAGGTGATTATTTCCCTCACCTTCGGCTCGTGAAATAAACTTCACCCTCAGGATTAAATCATGCACTTTAGTCCCTCAATATATAATATACTATTTTATCATGAAAAATAATAATTAGAAACATTAAATTAATTGTTAAATTATGATTCGTAGCAGTATTTTATTGCAAAAAGAGCAAATAAAATTTGGGTTTGTGTTGGCATCAAATATTCAAATGTCATATGTCAAAAAATAAGTAATGTAACCTTACTTTTAAATAATTATTAAATTTTATTGCAAAAAATGAATTTTATTATTTGATTGACTATACAGCGTGTTTCATAACTTCAGGTACATACATTAAGGGTATGTTGTTTGATATGCTGATTACAAATCGAAAATAATTTTTTTAATCGCAAAACTAATTTCCATGTTTCCTAGTCAAAAATTTTTAGTTGCCACTGCCACTGGGTGGATGGTTCTGTTAAAAGTTAATAATTAAATAAAATATCTCTTATAAATAACTGTTAATAATGTAAATAATTATGTAATTTAAGTTGTTGATTACCTACTTCCATTGTTTGTGTTAAATAGGAAAGCGGATCCAGTGCAGTATTAAAAAAAAGTGCTGCAGGAAAACTACCCTTAATTATTCGAATTAAAAAAAAAAATTGATTCGTAATCAGCATATCAAACAACATATACCTTTAACGTATGTACTCCAAGTTATGAAACAGCCTGTATAAGAAACTAACAGTTTCCATACAGTTACCTAACTACAAAAATAAACAATATTCGATAAACCCGTTCGATATCATCGAGCAGGTCTTATAGTCAATTTTGCTTCACTTTTTAGTAAGCATGTGTTGTCTTTCTGACAGTTGATAACTTTTTCTTGGTAAAACACGACATTAAAAGTGTTTTATCAACATAAATTAAAGTAGTACTTTTTCTGTACCTGGTATAATTTAAATATAATTTATATTCTTGTTATTGCAAATCTTGTTTCATGTAATCCATGATCGTGGTATATTTGTTGGTATAAACAGACAGTTGACATCAAAATATATTCATAAATGAAATGTTTAATTTGTATGGTCTGGAAAAATAGTGTACCACTCGTAGGAATTCTCACTCATACGATATCATTCGCTTTCCTCGCTCATTGAGTAATATAATCGAAAGTTTAATAAGGTATATGTAGTAAAATTTTATTCTTCTGATTAATTTCCACTGTTAAATAAAACCCTATAATTATTTTAATGGTGATTTTCAATTCTCTCTCCCAATGTTAAAGTTTCGGCACACAAAATAGACTATGTAAATGTTACTATAAAACAAACAAGCATAATAGCTAATGGGCAATGTATAAAACGAGTGTTGCAGCAGTTATAGTATTTTAGAACGCAACATTTCAATTTAACCTTATTATCAGATTACTCTACGCTATCGTGTTCGTGATGAAGTTCAATTGTTTGCTTTGCAAAGTGCAGTACATGCATTCATCACTGGCTCACTATAAAAAGCAAATATATACGAGAAACAAAGAGTATACATTGCATATAAAGCAGAAAATGTGTGAAAGAGATATATACAGAAGTTGGCATAACAGACTATTCCCCACATATCAAATAAACCAATCATTTGTTTCAATCTTTTAAATTCTGACCAATGACGTACATAACATATAAGCAAAAATTGTAATAATGCTCTAGGAATTGTTCAAGTGACAATTTGTCCGTTACATTGCCATGACTACCATGTATCACAATATTATTGATTTTGTATTGTTTTCAATCAATTTTAATTGAAATTAAAAATGTCAAATGAATCCTTTTGTGACAACTTCTTACGATGAAATAAAAAAATCAAATATAACGCCAAAAAATACAGTTACGTCAAAAAGCTTAGTTTGGAACCAATTTATAATAAACTTGTGAAATGAAAACTAAAATTTTGACAAACAGAAATGTCAAATGTCAGTTTCGGCCCAAAAATAGCCTTGATTTAAAAACACGGAAAACCACGAATAATTATTATTCTAATCGGTTTGCAGCAGTGACAAATTTTGCTTAGGTACTCCAGCATTAGAAAATATTTAATAATAAAAAATTTAGGACACTCCAGCGTAAGTTCGATTAGTTCATATTTTGTGTCTGTTTATTTGGGAAAAGTCTAAAAAATATATCTCATTATTTTGCAGGTACAATTATTTATTAAAATTGATGCTTATAAGTAACATCCCTCTACAAATTGAATGATAAATTGAATGATAAAATCAAAGCAACAATCATTTAAAATAATTTTTTCCAGCGAAATAATAGTCCCTTTATAATATATTACTAATGAAAATTACTTTATCCTTAAAATTGTCTACTTATTGCTCGATATTTCTTATAAAAATTTTGTCGTAATTTACCCACTTGACATGAATCGTCTATGCGATGTTTAAATTTTAAAAATATCTTATTCTTGTACTTTATGTGATATTACGTAAGTTTATTCTAGCCACATCTTGAGGACGATCAAAAATTACATACTCAATACAAACATCTCAGAGAAATACATGGGGTACATAATTGGGATATTATTACCAAATTACTAACATTGGGTTGTTATTGTTACTATAATGTTACCAAAAGCGGACATTAGCAATCGCTTGGATATTAATGTTCTGGGGATTTTATTTTGTCAAGTGGGTATATATTGTTCAAATAATAAAGAAATATAATAATAAAATATGTCTGCATTTGTAGGATATTGCAGTGGAATGAAACCTGATATTATATTAATAAAACTCTAATATTATTCGCTCGAATAAACAGAACCACCACGACCACAATGGCGTATTATTTATTTTTATTTAGGAATATTTCCATCTCTGTGATCTGTAGCTCGTAGTGCAGTAATAAGAATAAATTTTATTTTATTCGTTGATTTTATTACAAAGAAAATAGAACTCTACGAGTAGATATCACCATTTCAAGAGCCATTATTTCTGTATATGACTTTTGCATTACCATAAAATAATATATATTAACTTTACTCTGTTGTTTTACTGCGTAATTGTTAATGGCCAATAAAACTGTAATTACTTCCATAAGATATTAGGATTGTATTGATTGGCTGCAATGTTTTCAATATACATAGTAATCTTTGATACCTACCACAGCCAATTTGATAACTTCAAGTCACTGATACACTAATTAAATATGTCGATTTTGTTTTTGACACTCGTTTGTCCGTTACTAAAACTTCCCTGAGAAAAAAATGTTTTTGTTGTCAAAAAAATGTCAAACTATGACATGTACCAGGTTCAAAAAAAATCGTAGACTCAATCCACTACCAAGCAGATATAGTTTATTCATTTTCCTTTCGGGGAAAAAAATTAAGTACCTGCGATGATTTGGCGCGATGTAATTTAAAAAAATTGCATTGTTTGACCTCGTGATCGCTTTAGACTTCATACTTATTCAAATTTAAGCGAGTTATGAAAAACGCACAAAATAGAATTGGAAACTTCAATCTTGTGGCATTCAAAGAATCATGGATATCTGTGCAAAATTAGCCGAGTTATGACCGAAAAGGCACAAAATGCAATTAATTTTCAAAAATTCATAATTTCGCACCAAATCATCGGAAGTACTTAAGTTTTTTTCCCCCGAAAGGAAAATTAGTGAACTTTATCGCCTTGGTAGTAGATTGGGTCCACGATTTTTTTGCACCCGGTACAAGTTGTCAAAGTTTTATAATTTTTGACATCAAGAACTTTTTTTCTAAGGTGAGTGGTAGGGAGATAAAATCAACTTGGTGTCAGATTACCTTGCATGATCTTAAAGAGGAAACTTCAATTTTGTCAGAACTCGAAGATTTATCGGAATTTTGGGTGCATTATCAAGTGGTGTATAATAGTCGTTTTTAAACGGCCTTAAAATAGTGTATCACTTTTTCAAAAAAGCACAATTTTCCGGCTAAATATAGAAGCAAAAGAAATTCGAAAAACCGTAATTTAAGTTGTTAGAAATCTGAATCATTGCAAAAACACTCCCCTTTCCTCTTTCCCAATGTTTATATCTTATTGTGCATTCGTTATCCGTATTGTATCCGACATGTAGTGACATAAACCCGCGCTCCATTGATAGTAACGAAGCCCCATTACTCGAGCGATGTACACGGGTTATTTGGCGCTCTTCTTCTGTCGCACTTAAAATACATCTTTACGACCAAGACGCGAACCGCACGTGTGAGAAACAAGAGAAGAGGAAGAGGCTCATCTGTTTTTACGAACAGACAAAACAACGCAGCCAGGATTCGATTCGCGAGTGTCGCATGATTATTGTTTTTTATTTCGCTGGATAAGGTTTATCACTAAACTGGCTCACCAAAGAAAGCTTTACGATTGAAGAAGAGAAGTTTTTATAGCACACACCTCAGGAAGTCTTTGATTATTTACTTGTTTGATACAGAAGAACAAAAATGTCAGTCGGTTATATTTTCTTATGTTTGCATATCTTAAAGATACGTGTTATCCACGATGTATAAACAGTGAGTTTATTTTAACGTGAAACATGTGATTTTTAAGATTTTGATAGCAATGTATTAGAGCGTTCTTTTTAAAATAAAACATAGGGAGTCAATTTAACTGTATTATTCTTGAACAATATAAGATATTTGAGCAGCTGCAATAGTTCCAAAGGAAATCAAATGAACTATACATAAAATCACACTATTTTCCTAAAAAGGGTTAGCACAAACGTAAGTACATGAATTTAAAAAAATTTAAAAATAGCTTATTGGTTAAATGCAGCACAATCGCAACCTAATTGCTGTCATTTTTCATTTATCCTCTAAAATAATATAACTACTCACTATAGTCATAGATAAAGTATAATAGTTATTTATATTACAAGTGGGATAAGAGCATTATTACAGCATGAGTGTGAAGAATTGCAAGGTCGTAGACCGAGTCGTGTAATCACATGAGTGCTGTAATATGCTTTAGCCCACATGTAATATACAAAATATTATCCACGACTGCTCAAAATTATTAAAAATAGATATTTTTGTTTAAACGTCAGATTTGAAATTTTAAAAATGATATATTTTGACAATATTCATAGATATCAGATTCTATAATTTTGATTTAAAATCAAAGCAACATGGTACATACAATTTGTTCGAATGCAGGACATCCTGTCAATTTTATTTTCAAAAAATTTTAATTTGTAAGTTTATACGTAATATTTATTTATTATTCGTTTATAAATTATTTATTATGGGGCAATAATTCAAAATTGATTTATTCCAAGAATATTTAAGGAATAAATGGGTAGACAAGTATATTATAACCTTAACACTGCTGTCAAACATTGACAAAAAAATATTAATATAAGTAAGTATTATCCATGGTTACAAACGAGTAAATGCGAGAGGTAATATGACAAAAGCACATTATATTACTTCACTAGTGAGGTAATGTAATAAATTAACTCAAATGATGAAAATAATATAACTATTATATCACTAGCGTGGATAAATAAATACTTTTATTTAATATAATTATGGCATTAACTTATTTGAATGGTTGCACTCTTGAAACAAATTTTCACTCTGGTCAGAACTAATTTTTTTTTTTTTTTTAATCGATTTCGGCCTCGTACGGTTGTACATTGGTCCGGAGCTATGTTGTTCATTTTCTCCTATATTTGGAGTCCTGTTTCATTTATGTATCGTGCTAGTGCTGTGTATATTTCTTTATTGGTTGTTGCTAATAAACTGGCAGTATTTGTGGGGAACATTGTCTTTTCTTGGATTAATGCATTAACTAATTGTTGTCGTTTCTGACTAAATTTATTGCAGCTAAAAATATAGTGATCTATATCTGCTAAATCGGTGTTGTTGCAATCGCATTGGTTTGAGTTCACTATTCCAATTTTGTTTAGATGACTCGGGAGTCTATGATGGTTAAATCGTAATCTACATAATATTATTGTTAGTTTTCTGTGCAGGTATATCTTGTGATACCATGGAGTGTCTGGAATGACTGGTTGTATTTGTCTATAATATTTCCCTTGTCAGAACTAATTATTAACCTGTTATATTTATTGAATATTGTAATTTAATTTGGTATATCTAGTTCTAAAAGAATTAAGAGTGTAATGATTTAAAAACGCATTGCCACTGCCTCTGAATTTTACTGTAATCGCTTTTTAAAATAAAACCTCTTTCACAGTATTTGATCTTTTAAATTGTGGCTGTTCTGCCTCAGCATAAAATTCCTAGCAGCGCCGTCTGTCTTATCTACAACTATAACGTATTTTATTGACAAACACGGAATTCCATATGTCCGTATCTTCCCACAAGGAACGCATTTATTATGAAGTGAATATGACAGTTAAAGTGGCTGCTTGAAGGCGAAAATAGCGCAAGAAACGTCTTTTTGTCTTACGATAATATCGACAAATAAAACATTTTAGTCGGCGCGGGATATAATAGGATAGAATATATGGAGACGTGTCGAATGTGCTGTGTAATTTTTTATGAATAATGAGTAGAAAATGTAATGTTGTAAATTATCTTAGAGTCATTTCTTTCTGATGCCATTTCGGATATGGACACTAAATTAACCAAAAAATCGTAATGATATTATAATCATATTTATTATCCAGATTGACTAGACTATAGTTCGACTGGATAATGATGAAGAAAGGTAAATTTCTATGGAAATCAGCCAATTTTTCAAGTCCAGTTCATATTTCCACTGTGCTGTACTGTCCACTAACAACCATGAGTGAATTACAGCTGGTAACCGCACACACAAGGCTGCCACACCTAAATTGGGCAAAAGACCAACCAGTAAGAATATTGTGTGCTTTTAAATAAAGTAGTGAAAAATCTTGACTGAACTATTATAAGGGCAGGATCGCCTTCCCCCCTCATTGAGAGAATTTGTTTTTTAAAAGTTTATGAAATCGTTGCTTGATAATTTACTGATTAATAAATTTTAAAAGCTTTAGGCTTGCAAACCTCCATTATAATTTATTTAGATTATCTATAGTACGTTTTTACATAATACATATTAAATATTTATTTTATTTAATACTATGACATAAAGTGACATTTTTCAGACGTCTTATCGCACAAAAAATTAAACTTTAAAATCCCAGGACTTCAAAGTAAGTATCTATTTATTTGGTAATAGTATTTTGTGCACCTAGGGAGGGAAGCCTGCTATTACTCCCGCGGGCGAAGCGGCGGTCCGAGCGAGGGCGCCGGCTTCGCCCAAGGGAGTAATTGCTATTACTCCCGCGGGCCAAGTGGCGGCCCGAGCGAGGGCGCCGGCTTCGCCCAAGGGAGGAATAGCCTTCCCTCCCGTGGGACACACAATATTTTACGTCACGAGGGTCTCGAAATCACCTTTCTTGCAATGTTTTCCTCCCGCCAGTACCGGGAAGAAAACAGTGTTTTCCTCCCGCTCGGAAGGGAAAACAAGTACGGTCCTCCCGAGCGGGAGGGAAAACTCGCTTCCCTCCCTCCATTAGCCAGAGGAAAACACTGCTTTCCTCCCCCGAGTGACGTAAAATATCTTGTGGTAGGTATGTACTTTTCGTCCATTATTACGAATAAATATAACCGCAGACCACAGAAATTCAAAACGTCAGATTATTATTTTTTCATTATTTATAAATAAAATACTTGTTATTTAGCCTACTTGTATCATATTCCTACGAAGTTTTGAAAATTTCTATTAATAAATACTATAATTTAACAACTTTAGTAATCAGTATGAAATAAAATTTTGTATGTACCTTGATCGAAAAGTGACTTTAAGGTCCAAGTAATTACGACCTAGGCCATAAACAACTTGCTAGTACCTAAAAGTTTCACTTTCACAACTATTATCTTTGTTAACAAGTTATTTATGAAATGAAGCCAACCCTGAATCTGGAGTTTTTCGTCATTTTCCGATTTGTCGCCCTCTGTTTCCACCCTCGCCTCAGGGTGTTATTCGCCGCACGATCTCCCCTACAGGGTTGTTCTACTACCCCAGTAGCGAAGGAAGAGCCTCTCGGATTCACCCCACGAAGTGAAAGTATTTGAAAGTTGTAGCGATTGATTTTTGTAGTTTCCGATAGCGGTGTCTAGTTGGAATCGTATTAGAGCAGACACCTTTCCGGTTTTCATTCCGCTAAACCGTTGCGGTTGTGGTTGGGGGCGGGGGGGAGGGGGTGCGGTTCGAAGTTCGAGCTGTAGTTTTAACTACTGACATGAGCGGTTTTTCTAAATTCTCACAGAGACTGACATGTTTGCACTGCGTTAGTTTAAACATTATTACTTTTATAAATTTATTTATTTATATTTATTAAGCATAGCACTCTGCATTTGATGACGTATGTACGTGGTTCAAGTCTCTTGGCCGGCAGTGTGTGATCACCTTAAATGTATAGACCGGGAGCTCATGACAGGTGATGGTCTCCTATTTCATACAGCATGCCTTTTGGAAGATAGAATATTGACCCTATGACAACAAAGAAAAGCGGGTATTCAATCCTTGCACGCTTTCCGGTCATATGCACAAAAATTTGTGTTTTTCTTTGATTTAATAATGCATGCCCTTTTATCAAAAGAAACATAAACACATTTAAAGTCTTAAAGATTATCTTGTAATAAAAAATTTTATTTTCCGCATTTTCATACAGCATGTCGATGAAAAGAATTAATATTTGTATTATATAACATTATAACCAAATTGGCATGCAGTCCTCATTTGAACAAGGATTTTTAAACAAGATATTTTTAAACATCCCATGGACGATTTATGTCAAGTGGGTATGTATTTAACAGCTATTAATATACGAGTAACAAGAATATTATGCGATTTATAATACCGAGAATGTTGCTAAGCGACGAGGTGAAACAGAGTCTCTTTGAACATCCAAGGGGGCTTAAATCGCATATATTTGCGTTATATTCAAAGCTTAATCGTATCATCAACGACAGCGATGTTAAAACATATTAACCATTTTATTTGTCAGTTGACAGTTTGCATATTATGGAAGGTTTTGATGTCATTATGGTTGTATATAACGTATTAAGTTCGTAACTAATGAATTATAACTATCTAAGGTATTATAAGTACCTAACTAATGTATTATGTTGTTCATAATTATCAATAAATGTTGCATATTAAAAGGTAAAAACAGTTAAAATTAATTAATTAATTATAAAATATCCAACCATACAAAAAGTTGGGTTAGTACCGCGGGCGTAATTTGTTTTTATGTCTCTTGGCGTATTTTAGCCCTCGGCTAACGCTCCGGTTCAAAATTATGTCTCACGCAAACACGCAATAAAAGCTTCTTTACGCCCTTAATACATAAATAACTATTTATGTATGTTTGCTCTTAATGCAGTCATTATTTTGTCTCTACTGATTATTTAGTTCCAAAAGTTTTTAGCTTAAACGCCTCGTAATAACAAAATGACCTTTGACAAGTCAATATCCCCCTAAACAGTAAAAACTCGTTAAAAATCACTCGCCGTTTAAATCCGCGTCGTGCCACCCTTCTAATTACAAAATCCCTACAACCCTAGTTCTCAAGTCTGCCAACGTCACAGAAACATATGTCCCCCATTCCAGGCACGAGGGACAAACGCCTAAAAATTATTACCCCGGGCAAAAAGTGAACAGCGTGAAAATGGTGATGTTTAAAAATGTAGGAAAACCCACCGGGCTGCGATGGACCAGCCCGCGTTTTTATCATGTGTTTTCATTTATTGTCGTTGGAATAGCTTGGTAGGGTCAGAAAAAATGGGCAGTACAGGACTGTAATAAGATTCAATTAAAACCGTTTACAAAATTCAGTTTTTACCTCTCGCCTCATATTCTATAAGAGAGGTATTGTAATGGGTCAAAATTTTCGAGTATGAGTTTTTGGTGGATAAGCACGTTTCAGGGTCTCTAGAATACGAATTTAATATTTTCCCGATGATGTCTGTGTGTGTGTATGTGTGTGTGTGTGTGCGTGTGTGTGTGTGTGTGTGTGTGTGTGTGTGTGTGTGTGTGTGTGTGTGTGTGTGTGTGTGTGTGTGTGTGTGTGTGTGTGTGTGTGTGTGTGTGTGTGTGTGTGTGTGTGTGTGTGTGTGTTTGTATGAATGTATGGACTGACGATTTTTCGTCCACGATAACTGAAAAAGTATCAAACCTTTAATAACCAAATTTCATATTTAAGGTTTTAATAAGGATCTTAATACCGGATAAGATTTTGGTAGAAATCCGTAAACCGGAAGTAGTACTTTTTGGAACTTGATATAGTTTTTCTTAAATAAATTGGTACATTATTTATTTATGACAATTTTTGCAAATAAAAATAAAAGATAATATAATTATCTATGGGTACAGTGAATTTTAAATACAATTTGCTGAATCTGGTAGTATTTAGCAATAAAATATAGTGCAACTAAGTACCAGTATCTTGTTGTCCATGATATGAAATTTGTTTTTACTCAAAATTTGAATTATAATGACAGTGACAGTACAGTTGACATCTTTTGCTTGCATCTTGGTTTACATTATCGTTTACATATTACATGAACATGAAACTATTAAAATGTAAGTAAAACTATTTATTAGATTAGTAGAATAAGCAGAATTAGGCGAGAGGTCGTGTACTGGCCACAGCAGATTTTTTTACTATTGAAATTGTTCACACGAGGAAAGTTATTATTAAAAAGTTTCTTGAAAGTAAAACAAGTGCGAGGAGCTGTCATAAAAAACAGGCAATACCGTTCATACGGGGAATGTAATTATTTTTATTAAATATATTTAAGGTCAGTAGCTTTAATATATTTTAATGAAATAATTAGTTTCTCCCACGGTTTCTTCGTATGAACGGTATTGGCACTTTTTTTATGATAGCTCCTAGCTATTTATTTCCAGCTAACTCTCTTCCCAACTGTCTTAAAGGTTGGAAACGCGCATATTACTAACTGATTGTAAGTATAATATTTGCTCGAAGTTGTTATTCATCCTGTATAAGCGTATTTGAAATAAACGACAGTATATCTGTAATCGATGTGAATCAAATTTTAAAGACATTTTTATATCCGGCCTAAAACACAGTTTCTGAAATTTTTGTGGCACTATTTGTAAAGAAATATATAAATATTATAAATTAGTATAAATAAAACACAATGCTGGGATGCAGTCAATTTATTAAAATTTAATCAACCTCTGGTTTATTTATAATAATCCTTCAGTCAAGAAGCTTCCATTATTGTCTTATTAACTAGGTTTGAAACTATTACCTAGGAGCCGAAATATTAATAAATGAAAACTGACAAGATTCCAGTGATTTTTTATCCTTTCATTAAACGTATCCTGTCAAGAATCAAAATTGATTCATTATTAACGGGACATAATGTAATAAGGTAATAATAAAGTTAAAAAAATTCTACAAGTAGCTAATCCAATTTTAATGCCAATCAGAATAGGTACTTTGCTTGAAGAACTATACAAAAATTTACAAAACTGAAACCAAATTCATATATTACAGTGTCAAGGCGGAAGGTAATGTGCTGGCCACATCAGATTTTTCTTTGTGTAAATAAATAAGCGATGTACGGATCTGCGCGTTTTTGGGAGCTTATCTCCCACAGTGATGAAATTTTAACCGTGGATATAGCGACATACAGGGTTCTACGGCCGTAATCTGATATGTGATTACACGTAAGCGTATTACAGACGCACGTAACACAGCGCTGGCTTTGTGTCACGTGGCTATTACCGCGACTCAAATGACGAGGAAAGCATTGATAACATTTTTTCTGGCTTTGTTGTCTGTTGCTGTGAATTTGTTTTGCTGCGAGAGGGATTTTTTCCAGTTTATTATTTTCATGTAATTGACTGAATGCTAACTAAACAACCAGGATTTCAGTTACAAAACATGAATGTGTAGCAGAGGTAAATATCTAATTATTTCATTACCTTTTTGTTGGTTTTATTCAACGAGAGGCTTTAATTTAATCGACTTATATACCAACAATTAATTTGCAAACTCACAACACCATGGTGCGGGAAAACTTCGGTTTAGGTGTTTAGGGAAAAAATTGTAAATTGTAAAACAGTTATTTACCCACATGCGTTTATATCGCGATATCAATACAAAATTTCATTTTGTTTGACCCGTGAAACCGTGACCCGTGAACCCGTCACCCGTGAAACCGTTACCCGTGAAACTGTCCCCCGTGAAACCTTGACCCGTGAAACCGTCACCCGTGAAACCTTGACCCGTGAAACCGTCACCCGTGAAACTTACCCGTGAAACCGTAACCCGTGAAACTTACCCGTGAAACCTTGACCCGTGAAACCGTCACCCGTGAAACTTACCCGTGAAACCTTGACCCGTGAAACCGTCACCCGTGAAACTGTTAACAGTTAACAGTTTCACGGGTGACGGTTTCACGGGTCAAGGTTTCACGGGTAAGTTTCACGGGTGACGGTTTCACGGGTGACGGTTTCACGGGTAAGTTTCACGGGTTACGGTTTCACGGGTAAGTTTCAGTATTTCCTATATTTTTTGCAAAAAATGTTAAAATGCTTCAAGAAAATACCATTTCCGGTTGGCAGATTTTTACCAAAATCTAATCAGCTCTTTATTAACATGTATAAATGTATAATGCAAAATGTTAGAATTTTATGTTCAATAGAATTTGAGATAATGAATCAGAACGAAAGACTATAGTAGGCGCACATACAGACAAACGGACACACACACACACACACACACACACACACACACACACACAGACATCATCGTGAAAATAGTCAAAATAGGTTCTAAAGGTACTAAAACGTGCTTATTGACAAAAATCTCGACATCGAATTTTTTCACGATCCCTATACCTCTCTAGGCGAGAGGTAAAAATCCTCAATGAGAATATCATCTGAAACTATTTTGCTCCACCTAGCTACACGATTAGAATAATTATTGAATATAGTCGTAGACAAAGTATTTTCTCGAGTGAAATAATATCAGTTACTTATTAAAATAATAACTCAATCAACACCCCATATCAGCGCGGTCTTCCCGGCTTACGCACGTCCGTCCGTATGTATGTGTGTTGCACACGCATGGCGGCGGTTAGACACCGGCAGCACGTGACGTCATAGCGTCGTGACGCCGGGAGATTTATACGACCTAGCCCTACAGCCCTACATTCCCCGCCGAAACAGATGTGCTTGTGGCTAAGACATCCCCACAAGGCCTACGTGGACAACTGTAAGGTAGGGGTTGTGAGGAGCAGCGATGTCAGTTAGATCAGTTCAGTTTATTCAATGTGACTTCATAATCATTCCATATTACAATGGTTTAAATTATTTTATCTACAACAATAGAATAATGTATTCATTATATACGTGAATGAAGTATAATAAACCCCTCCATAAGGACACATTATGAAATAATGAATTCATTATTTCACACTGTTAAATAATGAGTACTTTATTCTCTCGAACTGTCAAACTGCCATCACATCTGTTTTAATATTAGTGTTACATCAAAAGTTATCATTTTATGACGTTGTAAGCAGAAACAGTAAAAATAATAAAAATTTGTAAAACGCTGTATGACTAGCCCATAATAGTTCTAAATTACTCGGATAAATTGTCCTCACACCAAAGTTTGAGGTTAGGTTAATATCAATACAAATTTGTAGTAAGAAAATGTTGTTTTATTTAAAAAGTTGTAGATAAAACGTCGTATTTGACTCGAAAATAATGGCTATAATTAACTCGGATGATTTATACACTCGCCTTCGGCTCGTGAACAAACTTTCATCCTCATTAATTATAGCCTACATTATTTACTCGTTAAATAATATACTATAATCTACGACCATTGCATAATACATTTATTATGAAACTGTAAAGATAAACCCGTCCACACTATTGTATTATGAATTCATAGTTCAACACTATTGTATTATGAGTCCATTATCCAACACTACTGTAACTGTCATCTCACCAATATTAATATTTTAATGAATAAAAATTCGTAAATAAATGTTTTATTTAAAAAGTCGTAGATAAAACGTCGTATTTAATTCGCACATAACTTGGTTAATTATACAGTCGCCTTCGGCTCGTGCATAAACTTTCATCCTCTTGAATTATATCCTACATTATGTGCACGTCAAAAATAATATACTATTATTTTATAATATTCATTTAATAATAATGGGTTAAAGTAAGTGTTACTATAATTTGTATGGTCAAATTTCTACTCCAAATTAATATTTACTCGATACTGTAATATGTTTGCACATCAGGCGCCATTTTGAACTGGTGCAATATTTTCAAATAATTTTCTCCATTTATATGCAGTTTTTGACGTAGAATCCAGCAGTCTAAACAGAATTTCGATAACTCTCATAGTTTCGGAGTTTTGCTCCGACATAGAATTCAGCAGGAATGAAAAAATTTCAGCAGTGCAGAAACTAAAATTTGTTTTTGAAATATTAATAACTGGACACTATTGAAGCAATTTAGCCGAAAAATTGTCGAATTTATTGCTTATTAGTCAATTATAGAGCATTTTTATTCTTTTATTAATTACTGAAATACAAGGTTTCAGACCCAATACCTACAATATAATTTTGATTGCTGAAGTCAAATTTGGTAGTGTTACATATTTATACGTATTATATTGTAATTATAAGCTTAAGTAATAATAACCTATTAATAATAATATGTATTAATAAGCTATTAAATGTGTAACACATGCACCAAGAAAAAGGTTATAATTTTAAAAAATACAATGTGTGTATTATCTACCAACGCAGAACTAGAAAATGTTCATTTATTTTATAATTAAGTCAAGTATTAATAATTTAAAAAATCTGATGTGGCCAGCACACGACCTCCCGCCTTAACACTGTAATTTATGTGAATTTGGTTTTAGTTAGGCTTTCTTAAATTATAATTTTGCAATAAATTTACAAACTTTTTGAAAATAATTTTATAGTTCTTAGTTATTTAAATTAGCTTTATTATTACCTTATTACATTATGTTCAGTTAATAATATTTACATTTCTTTTAAAATGGTGCCACAAACATTTCAGAAATTGTGTATACGTCTGTTCATCTGTCATTCATTTTTGTTTTTAATTTTTTTCCTATATTGTGATTTAGAAATCGTGGTAGGTAAAATTATATATCTTTGAAAAATTATTTTCCTTTATTGGTAAGAGATATAGACAAGATGTTAAATAAATATTGTAAGATATAATTTGTTCTTTGAAATGTCGTATGACAAATTGTAATTATCGCAGAATTTTCTATATTTTTTGCAAATATTGTTAAAATGCTTCAAGAAAATACCATTTCCGGTTGGCAGATTTTTACCAAAATCTAATCAGTTCTTCATTAACATGTACAAATATATACTGCAAAATATTAGAATTTTATGTTCAATAGAATTTGAGATAATGAATCAGAACGAAAGAGCATAGTAGGCACACAGACAGACTTTCATACACACACACACACACACACACACACACACACACACACACACACACACACACACACACACACACACACACACACACACACACACACACACACACACACACACAAACACACACACACACAAACACACACAGACATCATCGTGAAAATAGTCAAAATAGGTTCTAAATGTGCTAAAACGTGTTTATTGACAAAAATCTCGACATCGAATTTTTTCACGATCCCTATACCTCTCTAGGCGAGAGGTAAAAACGTACATCTACATATTTGTTCTGTTATAATACGTACTTTTTTAAACTTTTATAAAACTGTAGAACTTTTACATAACAAGATAATGTGAAATAATTGGCGTAACATATTTTTGTAAACAATACTATTTTCTTTTGTTTAGGACTGAAACGTAATATGCTTTATTAATAAATAATTTTATTTAGGTTTTCTGTTTTATTTATTAATTTATCCGACGTTTCGTGAACAATAAATAAATATAACAGAATAAAAAATAAAACCGAAATAAAATTATTTATTAATAATCATGAGCTCTGAAAATATATAAAGTATACAATTACATACACATCAGATGATATTATAATGAGGTTGGTAGACCATTATTTCTTTCGAATATAAAACAACCATCGGAAAAAGATACTGTTGTAGCAGATAATACGATGTGAACTTAGAAAAATTAAAAGTTTGAGTTGAAAACATCCTTTGGAACTATCACAGCTACTCAAATATCTTATTGTTCAAGAATAATTCAGACAAATTGATTCCATACGTTTCATTTTAAAAAGAACGCTGCCGGCAAAAAAGGAGCCACCCTGGAGGAAATCAAAATTTAACAATTTGCAAACCGCTACAACTTTTACAATTTTAATCAGATCTACATGAAACTTTCTCCACCTCAAAGCTGAAATCTTCCTCTACAAACCTCTCAAACCTGTTATCCCCATTTTACATTTTCAGAAATTTTGCAACTCCGTACGCGCACACGCGTTGAATGACGCAAAATTTTTCCAATCTTGCAATTGCAGTTTTTTGTTATTATTTATCGTCTCGATTATTTATCGCCTCGATTTCGATCTCGTCTCGATCTTGATCTGGTGTCGAACTAAAGTTTTTTCGCTGATTGATAACAGTTCTATTTTTTGACTGCTAACAGTCTGTGAAATATCACTTTTAGTGCCTAGGCAATTAAATTATTTTTTCAATACCTGCACCGAAAACGCCACCTTTCGTCCCTATTTCTAGGAACGAAAGTGAGGTATTTCTGAGCGGTCAGTACCTTTCCTGCCTAGAGAGAGATATATTAAAATTTAAAAATTTCGATATTAACAAATTGTCGAATAAAGTAAATAATTATAAAAATTCGTGAAATCTCGACGAAAATGTTGTAATCTCGTCCCGAACTTTTTTTAAAAGCAGTCTCGTCTCAAGTAGACGAGAAATTTCGAGACTAGGCGAGACTTTCGAATATAGTTGCATCATTTCAGGTGAAGAAATTTTCATGGAGATGTGATTAAAATTGTAAAAAATTTGATTTCGGCCAGAGTGACTCTTTTTTTGGCCGGCAGTGTCAAATTTGTCACCTTGGATCTGAAATATCCCATATTCACGTTAAAATAAATTCACTACATTAGCTCTAGTGCGTAACTAGCATGAATACTAAAACACTACGCAACAATAAAATTGTTAATTAATTAGATTGCTTTATTGCAGTAATAATTGCAGTACCCGGGGCCCAGTACTTCAATTACAAATCTCTAACACGCAGGATATTAATTATCCCAAATAAAGACAATTGTAAACCGTACACATTTCACAACTTCTGTGGCACTCCACATATTGTAATAATATATTCACCTCATGTTCAGCACTACACGCAGTACAGCAAATTAATATTATTCATGATTATCAAATTACCTAGTCATAGTATTTGCTGTTAATAAAACAAAATGGATGTGAGGCAATTTGTAACGTGTGTATCGATGCTAGATAATGATAATAAATTCATGGCGATCAAAATTTCTGCCACAGTGGGTCGGATATTAATTGGCCTAATTAGTCAACTAAATTTAAGTTTGAAGAATGTTATTCAGAAATATTCTACTAAATTGAGAGTGCACAATTCTTTATTTAATATTTTTACGAAGAGATAAAATGTTGTGATCCATTTTATTTTCACAAAAATTTTATTAAGAAGCCCAAAAATAATTAATGAAAATTGAATATTTAATGTGTAACGTAGAATGCTGCCATATTTCCTGGGCAAAATAATGACGTAACAGAAAAATTCCTTTCTCAATTTACTATATTTGCCATTCAACATTAGAATAGTGAAATAAATTTCATTTTTAGTCTTATGACGTCTATGGTAGTTGTGATTTGACACTTTGCCGCATGTTGTTCGGTAAAGAGCATCCAACTTAATTGCTTTAATAGGCCATTAAAAGTTACTTTAAAATAAATAGAGAGCCTACAAAAACGCTATTTTGCATAATTTATTGTTCAATAAAGTCTCAAATAATTAAAACAAATTAATAGTAGTTGTTTCAAGGCAACTTGACACTTAAGGGTCCCGTCTCCGTAACAAAATATTACGTGTTTAAAGGTGTAGCAGTTTCTGCTTTACTCATTACATATTAAAAATTTGAAGGCAAAACAAGTACTAGATCTTTGTGAAAGAATTATCTAGATTTATGCCCAGTTAGAATTCGGAAAAAATCTTTGGAATCCAAATAAAAATTTATTGAAAAAATGTGTTTTAAGCAATTTTTACATGCCTTATCTTATGATTAAGAGATTTATCAGAAAATGTAACTCGGTATACACCTAGTTCCATTCTTCGTCTGTAAATTTATGATATTTTGCATTATAAGTAAAACTTCATGAGCATTTTAAAAATTGCTGACTGCTTTTACGTATTTTAGGCGCATGTTTCCATGTGTTACCTTGTGTTGAGCTACCGTTAACCTTATAGAAAATACGTTGTTTTTAATAAATGGGTATGTCGGCCAAAAATATAATACATAATGTGTGCGTTAGGTATATTTGTACATCGCTTGGTTTTATTGAAGAACTTCGCTTCGCGTCGTACTTTAATATAGAATCTCGTGTGTAAAATTAACCCTACCGCACTTATAATGTACCTATGTAACTATACAGGTTGGTGGAGGTGAAATGCGAACATAGGGAAACATACATGACAATCGAACTTTCATGCCAGGTATCTTGATATATTTTGTAGTAGTGTCATAAAACGAAGTAATGTGAATTTGTGTGGCAAAAAGATCAATAACAGAAATAATAATAAAATCTAAAAGTGCATGTAAACTTTCTTGTTCTGCTCGTACACATACATTATTATGCAAAGACAATATTTTAATGAAAATAAAAATTTCAAAAATGTGACAGCTACTTTAACATTGACAGTACTTATTCCACGTATATCAAGATGCCTAGCATGATAACTCCATTGTCATATATTTCCCTATGTTCGCATTTCACCTCCACCAACCTGTATTATAGTACCACGCAAGTAGGCTGTTGTAATTCATCGGTGCAGATATAGTAATGAGTATCTTCCAGCACTAAACTGAAACCAGTAATAAATAAAATAAATAGTGGAACAAACCCGTCAATATTTCCCTCTGTTTCTATTTTGGGCTCGTCAAAATTTCGTCGCAGATTTGGTTTTTACGACGAGCACATAACCTCTCGCTGTTGACTGTAACAATATAGTGAAAATAAATGAAACACGATAAATGTAAATAGAACGACTAGAAGGGCATGGCATGAGCGCTGTTAAAGCGCGGTTTACGAGCCGGCTTTATTCCGCAAATGATGCGATACCGGAAATTAAATCAGATGACAATAAATCCCAAGAGAAAGAAGAAGAAAGATGCTCAAGACTGAACAGTGTCTTCAAACGAAGGATACAGCAATTGCAAGAGCATTCGAAAATTATTGTTATTATACCACCTACAATGTTAAAAGTTATTTATCATCAAATTTTACACCACATATTTTTATAATATGTGAGCCTGCCACACCACAATTGTGGCAGCTTCACGTAGGTATTTATTTATTTTTTTTACCTCTCGCCTAGAGAGGTATAGGGATCGTGAAAAAATTCGATGTCGAGATTTTTGTCAATAAGCACGTTTTAGCACCTTTAGAACTTATTTTGACTAGTTTCACGATGATGTCTGTGTGTGTGTGTGTGTGTGTGTGTGTGTGTGTGTGTGTGTGTGTGTGTGTGTGTGTGTGTGTGTGTGTGTGTGTGTGTGTGTGTGTGTATGAAAGTCTGTATGTACGCCTACTATAGTCTTTCGTTCCGGTTCATTATCTCAAATTCTACTGAACATAAAATTCTAATATTTTGCATTATACATTTATATATGTTAATGAAGAGCTGAAAAGATTTTGGTAATAATCTGCCAACCGGAAATGGTATTTTCTTGAAGCGTTCTAACATTTTTTGCAAAAAATATTGGAAATACTGCAATAGTTACAATTTGTCATGCGACATTTGAAAGAACAAATTACCTCTTACAATATTTATTTAACATCTTTTCTATATCTCTTACCAATAACGGAAAATTATTTTTCAAAAATAGGTAATGTTACCTACCACGATTTGTGAAAAAAATTTAAAACAAAAATGAAAATGTGAATGTGACAGACGAGTTACAGATGAACAGATGTATACACAGTTTCTGAAATTTTGGATGCACCATTTATAAAGAAATGTATAAATATATAATAACTGGGTTTGAAACTTAGTAGGTACCTAAGAGCTGAAATTTAATTAATAAAAAACTGACTGAATTCCAGTAAGTTTTTATCCTTCCATTAAACGTATCCAGTCAAGAAGCATCATCGATTCATTATTAACTGGATATAATGTAATAAGGTAATAATAAAATAAAAATTGTATCCACAAAGAGCTAATTTGATTTCAATGTCAATCGGAATCGGTACGTTGCTTGAAGAACTATTAAAAAAATTACAAAAAGTAGCCTAACAAAAACCAAATTCACATATTACAGTGTCAAGGCGGGAGGTTATGTGCTGGCCACAACAGATTTTTTTTCTAGAGTTACGGAAGGATTTCTATTTTTAGCAGAAGATTTTGAATCGGACACCATTTCGTATTGATGCAACATTTTAAAATAAATTTCTCCACTTATATAAAGTTATATACATTGACTTCAGCGGACAAAATAAAATGTTGTTATCTTGTATAGTTTCAGAGTTTTGTGACGACAAAAATTTAGCAGGAATGAAAAAAATTCCGTGATTAACAACCTACAAATTTTTTGATAAAATATTAATAATTAGACATTATAGAACCAGTTTAGCTTAAAATTTGACATATTTATTACTTTATCTCAAATAATAAAGCATATTTAATTTTATTACTTGTTGAATTTTATTAAAAATTTCCAGAGAACAAAAAACAGTATTTTGCATTTAAATAATTTTGAATACTTAGTTAGATGTACCTCTCAGTTGACGTGAATCGTCCATGGGATAATTAAAAATATCATATTCTTATACTTTACGTTATATTACGTAAGTATATCCTAGCCACATCCTGAGTAGGATCAAAAACTACATACTCAATACAAACATCTCAGATAATTACATGGGATACATAATTGGGATATAAGTATCAAATTACTAACATTGGAATGTTACTAAGGGCGGACATTAGCAATCGCTAGTACATTTTTATAGGATGTTAATAGGCAAATATTGCAAATAACAAGCCGGGATGTGCACATTCTTAAAATGTTGTCAAGTGAGTGGACCACATAACATTTTTTCCGATTTGTCAAACTTACATACTATCCTAGCCACATCCTGAGTACGATCAAAAATTACATACTCAATACAAACATCTTAGAGAATTACATGGGATACGCAATTGGGATATTATTACCAAATTATTAACATAGATAATGTTACAAAGACCGGAATATTAATATTTATGCACAAATATAGCAAGTAATAAGCCCGAATGTTCACATTCTTGAAATGTTCTGGGAATTTTATTTTGTCAAATGGGTGACTTGCACAATCGATCACATGACACACTCGGCTATATATTACAGATTATATTTTTGAACCACCAGTATCTTGTAGTCCATGATCGATTATGGACCAGTAAATTTAGATGATGGCGTTAAAGTTGAATAAGAAAACTTGTTCCCCATCTTGACATTAGCAAAGCTCGGCGTGTAAAGCTCAGAGCTTTTGTTCCTTACACTGTCATGTAATAATTTCATCAAGCATTGTATCCTCCATATATGTCCTCTTGCGGCTTGAGCGGCTCAGGTCGGGATATGTGTATAATTTATAGCGCCGTCCTGCCGTATTAAACCCATTAAAATCCATAAATAGCGCAGGAGATTAGACTTTGCTGATTGATTTACACAGCTGCGGATTCGAACCCCGGACCGAGGAGTTGCGGTGTCAGCGGAACTCTGACAATTGGAAGAGAGATTTATTTGTAGCTGGACCGCGGTTTTGTTAAATTAATGGCTACTCGAATTACCGACTGAAATGACAGGCACGTCAATGGCTGAAATGGATAAAAATGTTCTTGAAAATAATTTATCGTTATCTGTTGCGCCTTTTACCCAATTTGGGTGTAGGACCCTCACATATGTGTTTTGAGTCATCGGGGGCCAGCACAAGACCTTTCGCCATACTCTACTCTTTTTATTACAATACAAATCAAGATGCAAATATTTTTGTATTTTTTGAAGTACACCACTAGATTCCTCGTATTAAACTACATATAAATACATATTTTCTTTGAAAAATTCTGTCGGATACAATTTTAAATGCACTTTTAAACTTTTAAAAATGTCTAAAATTTTCGAAATTTTCGACTCGCTCAAAATTTGGCAATACCCTATTTTTGACCCGAGGGATCCAATGGTGCTACTAAAAAAAAATTTCGGCTAATACTTTTCGAGATAATTTTTGCAGGTCAAAGACGGGAGTAGCTTTGACCGTTATTTTCTCACCATTGGATTCCTCGCGTCAAATTACATATGAATCCAAATTTTCGCGAAAAAAATCCAAAGGGTATAATTTTTATGAAGTGTTTTCGAAAATGGCCAAAAACGGAGGTACACCCCTTGATGAAATTTTGGCCAAAATAACTTTTTCTCTCAGAATAGGTTCAAAATTTGGTTATATACTAATTCGACCCCGAGGATTTCAAGTCTGCAGTCGAAATTTTTTTCGACTAATATTTTTCGACATAATTTTTTTTAGTCGAAAACTGGATGAAATAGAAAATTTATTTTTTCACCATTAGATCAAATTATTTAGGAATCCAAATTTTCACGAAAAAATTCTAAGGGGTACAATTTTTATTGAGGAATTTAAAAATGATACAGAATCGAGTTTTTGTTGTGATCATCTTACGAACACTGTTATCTAGTTTAACTTTGCTTATAAACATTTTCTGTATCTCTTGAAATTAACGAAATATTCCAAGTACCGGACTTACTACAATTGTATATTGTTCATGCAACCAGAGTTGGCTGGAAAAGACAGGAGAGAAGAATGTTCTACACAGAGCTGAACAAAGAGAAAAACCGAGCAATACACTATTAAAAGGTATCGAAGCAGTATCTACCAAAAACTTTCATGATAATCTATGTCCGCTCGATTAATATTGTATACCAATTTTTCAGCCATCTCTCATATCGCTTACTTCAGTAGGCAAAACAGTTGGAATAAAAATAACCCCCTCACTCCTTCAGGCAATATCCGGTGAGGCCGGTAGCCATTTGCGTGGGGCGCCACAAATCGCTGCAGCTCCACCGGAATGACGTCATATCCGTCAGGCGTAGACACCGGCTTGTGTATAGTCTCTATATTTCACAGCAGGATGAGGCCTAGCAGGCGACGCTTACCGATGCGCATCTGTTTCGCGATGTGTGATTGTTGATGGCACGGCCGGCCTGATGTCGATGATGATGGGTCGCTCGGATATTGTGATCGGGGTGATTTGTGACGCGATTGAGATGCGTGTTTTGTTTTTATACTCTCTGACTTTCTAGTTTCACGGATATTGACGGTAGAGTTCGAGGTTCCAGCTCAATTATTTTAATAGCGAAAGTTTTGAATAACCGCCAACCTCAATGGTTTAGATTTCGAACGTTTCTCTTGACTCAGTTGTGTTAAGGCGAGGAGTACATATCAGAGTGTCGACAAGTCATAATTCCGACAAGCCACAGCATCTAAAAGTCATAGCGTATAAATGTCATAGCATCGACAATTACCCGCACTCCTGAATTCATAGCGTTTAACTGTTAAACAGTCATAGCGTATAAATGTCATAGTGCCGACACTTACCCCCACTCCTAAGTTCATAGCGTATAACAGTTTTAAAAGTCATAGCGTATAAAAACCATATCGCCTAATAACCACACGTCCGAAAACCCACAGCGTATAAAATTTCCCCCACCACAATGTCCAGCTACCCATATACCAATTTTCACACTTTGATTTGCACATTTGTACCCAAACTAATCAATACTAACAAAACCCTAATTGAGTCCAACAGATCTCCGTTTTTTTAAAATAAACTAATCAATACTAACAAAACCCTAATTGATTCCAACAGAACTCCGTTTTTTTAAAAATAAACTAATCAATACTAACAAAACCCTAATTGAGTCCAACAGAACTCCGCTTTTTTTTAAATAAACTAATCAATACTAACAAAACCCTAATTGAGTAAAACAGAACTCCGTTTTTTAAAAAATAAACTAATCAATACTAACAAAACCCTAATTGAGTCCAACAGAACTCCGCTTTTTTTTAAATAAACTAATCAATACTAACAAAACCCTAATTGAGTAAAACAGAACTCCGTTTTTAAAAAAATAAACTAATCAATACTAACAAAACCCTAATTGAGTCCAACAGAACTCCGTGGTGTGGCATTTACTCGATTCTATGACATTTATACGCTATGACTTTTAAAACTGTTATACGCTATGAATTCAGGAGTGGGGGTAAGTGTCGGCACTATGACATTTATACGCTATGACTGTTTAACAGTTAAACGCTATGAACTCAGGAGTGGGGGTAATTGTCGATGCTATGACATTTATACGCTATAACTTTTAGATGCTGTGGCTTGTCGGAACTATGACTTGTCGACACTGTGGCATGTTCCCAAGGCGAGTAATAAGTTGCCGAATTGTGACTCAGCTCTGTGTAGAACATAGGCACATTCTTTCTCTTCTTTACCGCTCCGGCCAACTCTGGCTGCATAAACAGCACCTATATATAGTCTTGTAGTATTTCTAATTATTTCCATCTGATGTTACAGTTGTTATATAAGATGCTGTCGTTAACTTGTAAAACATCTTTCAAATAAATCAAGCTAGCCACTTATCGTCTTAAATGTGGTCATAGTTGCATAAAGATCTCTCCGTTCCGCTTTGAATTTTCATTTAAAAGGAGCTTGCACGGATTGAGATTCTGAATGCACTAGACCAGTGATTCCCAAAGTGGTCCAGGTGGACCCCCAGGGGTCCACGGGAAACTCGACGGGAGTCTACGTTGGCGTGAACAAAAAATGGGGGTTCACAAGTTGCAAGTGGGGGTCCACGAAAATTTATCTGGTTTCGATAGTACCTAAAGGACAAAAATGTTGTCTTGGCTTTACCTATCAATGTAGGCAGATAATACACAAGGTACTCAAAGAAATTAAGGGTGAAAAAAAATTACAAATGTATTTCGGTGAAAAATGGTCGTATTGAGACTTAAAAAAGCATTTTGAAGCTTTAAGATTCTAATTTTCAGATTTTTTGGCTAAAATTATTTAGGAGCTACGGTTCTCATGCAATCCTAACAGATAGCGCGAAAAAATAATATTGCAAATTTTTTGCTTCTTTATTTTGATCCACGGGTTTGAAATTTTTTTTCAGTTAGGCCGGCATATGGATCAGATAGCCTGTTTATTTAGAATTAATTTCATTTTATTTAAACCTCCCTTCATTTTTTGAGTAGTATATTTTAAGAAGGTCAGCGGCTGTTACTTGTAAAAACTTTTTTGGCGAGTTTTGGGAATATGGTAGAAATGTAGAAATGTCCACCGAAACCAGTAAAATTTTGAAAGTGGTCTACGAGAAAAAAAAGTTTGGGAACCTCTGCACTAGACGAATTGATCGAAGTGGTTGTATTTAATTTTAACAACATCTACCATTCTATAATTGGGAGTAAATCCTGTTGAATGGTCACCAGCAGTCCGTTTTTCGTAGAATTTGGATATAGAAAGTGACCGAATGACCGATGATGAATCGTGGATGGTAATTTCAAAGTGAATACTGAACCGCGTGTGCGTGTATTTATATTTGTTTACGTGAATCGCTGATCGAATCTGAATCACAGTATGTCATGACACACAACACGAACAGATAAAACAAACATTAAACATTGACAGCAACGCATCAATGCATCTCGTCGAATCACACATAGCCAACTTCGTGGAATTAAAAATTAGGGGCGAGGATTCAATATCAAAAAAAAAAGACAAAGCAGATGAAAATTCTTAAATCACAGCGAATGGTTACTATTTATTTTATATTATGCATATCTATCATTGGCGATTAGCATTGCTTTTCACATTTATGCAGATTTCTGCTTAACATTTCCACGTAGAAATATGGTAAAGGTAACAATCGAACGCTCAAATTATTTGCATGGCTGTTAACTCTTTATGATTTTATATAAAACAAAACCACCTTAAATAAAAATGTGACCAAATGGTAGGTTAAGTTGAAATGGTATATTCCTCATTTACCAGAGCTAATACCTTACAGTTGCATTACCTGGGAAGCTACAAATTAATAAAGCGAGTGGAAAATGCTTTTGAAATAACTTTTATGATATGGTTAGTCCAGAAGACCAATAAAGGCTTAAGGGGCCCTCTACTTTTTTTCGAATTCCTAAAATACCTACTCTCGATATTATTTTTTTGTATTTCACTCTCTTCCCCACTACTACGGCTGCGTGAAACCAGCTCGAAATTCGTACTTTGTCGCATCCTAGCAATGCAATGTCATTTTGAAGTTGAAAAATGCTGTAAACATGTCTCAGTATTCCCATAATAACTTATGTATTTTTTAAAGAAATTAAGTAAAACAAAAATTATTCGAAAAAGGAAGGTTAGCTGCAGGCTTCTTGCTTTTTAAATTTTTTTTTCCATTTATAATGACCGAAGAAAATCATATCAAATCGTATAAAATAATGACAAAATACGTCATTTTTAAATATTTTTTACTTCAAATTCGTAGACCAAAATAAAAAATCCGATGTGGCCAACACATGACCTCTCGCCATATACTCTACTATTTTACTATAAGTGTGTATGAAAGTACTTACTCACAAATATACCATAGTACTAGAAGGGTATTCGGGAATAGTAGTTTTTATAATATTATTAAAGTTTATTATGACCTTATAAATACTAAATGACATTTCATATTTTCTATTTCAATTTGCCAAAAAGTCAAAAATTCATATGACATTAACACTCAAATATTTTATTTTTTGTTTCCATAGGTAGGCAGATAAATCAAAATTGTAACAAATTTGTAGAATTTTTAACTTCTTGTAATTGGAAAATGGTGCTATATAGAAACAACGTTTTGAATACATATTGTAGATAGTAACATTTAGTATACAATGTTATTAAAACAATTCCTAATAATTCATAAATTTTGAGAATATTCCAGAAAAACTCTCCGGATCTTCAAGAAACTACCACTTCCGGTTGCACGATCAACACCAAAATCTAATCAGATCTAATCTAGGGTGTCAGAATATTGTATACAAAATTTCAAATTTTTTTATTCAGTGGTATTTGAGTTATCGTACCTCCAACATCCATCCTGACACACTGACACACACACAGACATCATCGCGAAATTATCAAAATCGTGTTCTAGGGACCTCAAAACGTGCTTATCCATTGAAAACTCACTATCGAAATTTTAGCATGATTACAATACCTCTCTTACAGATATGAGTGGCGAGAGGTAAAAACTAGAGGTATTAAGACATCCTTTGTTAATACACTCATATGTAAAAGCATCATATATTTCAATTATAACTAAACCTTAATAGAAAATTTATCACAAGACAAATTTTTGTATTAAATAAATTGGATTTTAAATAGTAACTAATTACATTTTAGAATATTTTTATAATTTTTGCTTTTAAGGGCGTACGTATCAGATTCTCAGGGAAAACAAGCCTTGTTCACTTTCTCAGTAACTACAGAGCATTTCATATACCACTCAGATGCCGTTTGATCGCACTTTGATCTTGTGTACGACTTTTAATATAAATACATATCATATTACAACTATGGACGGTTTTTATTTATTCCGGTATTAGAATAAACAATCCCAATGAATAAATTCCACGTCCATCCAATTTTCTAACTCCGCGTTTAAAATAAAAATACCTCAGTTTTTACATCGCAACTCCAACGCCGCCGCTAGCAAAAACACAGTAAAGTGTGTTACGGTCACAGAACATGGCTTCATAATAGAATCGCGCGAAAGGACAAAAGATAAAAGAAGAAAAAACTGTAGCCATGAGAGCGGCTAGCGCCGTTATGTGCTCCTCAAGCAGCACTTACAACAAAGAGAACACATCGGCACGGTCTGTGGGAGAAACAAAGACAAGAATACCTCCCCAGACAATCCTGCATGATACTAGAGTCAATCAAACCGAGCCAAAGATGCTGTAGATCAATCATAGAAGAAGACTACCACCACCAAAATTTACTCGATGTTATTGTTACTTTTAGTGCCTTATTTCCAACTTTTGTGTTAATGACACTTTACAGTAAATGAGTTCTTACAGGTCTATTCTGCCACCAACAACCTTTGATTACAAAATGTAATGTTTTTTTTAACTATAAATTTAATTTATCAAAGAACGCTGTGAAGGTAAAAATAAAATTTTGTACGCCGCTTGCTTGGCAATAATTTTATTGTACTCAGTGTATTAAGGGGTCTCACTCCTCGCCCCCCAAAATTTCCAGCTGTCCAGAATAACGATAAAATAGTATTTCAATTTTTATCTTTTCTTTTCAAATAAAAGGCATTTCTCTCTTTAAATAATACTTTACGCATATTTTGTCGGTTTACCAAAGACTCAGAAACTTGCCTCTTAAAGCCCTGTTCGCACGAAGATTCTTTGAAGATTCTCAATCCTGGAAAGAAGAAGTTTTTTTCTTTCTAGTGAGAATTACCTGCTAAATTGCGGTGCCGTTAAATTGAATCTTAAATCAGTCTTGGAAAAGAATAATTTATAATTTATTCATTGCTTCAAAACCATGAATTTTTCAGGATTCAAAATCTTGGTAGAATCTTCAAAGAATCCTGGTGCGAACAGGGCTTAAAGGATAACTTTTTAATTTAGCTGTCTTCTCCTGATATTGGTTACAAAAACAATATAAAATATAAAAGGAAACTAGATTAACATGTAAATATAAATAAAATAAATGTGACAGCTCGCTACATAGCACATTTAAAATAAAATAATTGAGGTTGAAAAGACACGCCTGTCCGCTTTGTCAGTCTACAGACAAAGTTGACTTATGTGCTTTAGTCTGGATGTGAGTTGATGAAAATAGTTATTTGTGTATTACGAGTGTAAAGTAACTCTTTGTAACTCGAGCACGGTAATTGCATTGAGAGCTGCAATAGCGCAAGAGGAACAAATACAATTTACGCTCGTAATACACAAATAATTCTATCTACGACTAAAGTCATTTGTTATTAAAATAATGGTATTTGGTTAGTTCAATCTACGTTAATCTAATTTATTATTTGTAACCATGACAATACCAATAATATCGAAATAAATAAACAAAAAAATTTGTTTGATCCTGCAATTTTCTTTTATATAGGGTGGTCCAACTAGTGGTTTCTTTTTAAATCATAGGTTATTTTGACGCTGACAGCTTTTTCCCACTCGAAATCTTGATAGAAAGTAAGTATCATACCTCCGCGGTACGAAATGAGTCGCTTTACGCTTGAGCAACGTTGGGAAATATTGCAAACTTATTTCCAAAGTGAGTGCTGTGTAGCCCAAACAGTGCGTTTGTTGAAAAGAAGATTTTTACAGAGTCATGGTATCCGACTTTTTTTTACTGAAATTGAAGACATTGACTTGGACTACCTCTGGTTCATGCAGGATGGCGCGCCATGCCACACAGGCTATGCCACAATCGATCTTTTCGGCACCAAATTCCCAAATCATGTTATCATCCGTCTTGGCGATGTTAATTGGCTGCCTCGGAGCTGCGATTTGACCCCTTTTTTGTGGGGAACCGTGAAGGACCCATGTTATGCTAACAATCCAGAAACGATTCAGGCCAATATCATCCAAGCAATCCGTGAGCTACAGCCCGAAACAATCAACCAGGTCTTGGAAAATTGGGTGACAGAATGTGCTACTGCAAAGCCAGCCGAGGCAGCTACTTGAACGAAGTTGTGTTCCATAATAAATGGGAATGTTTGCTCTTACTAATGAAGCCATAATACATGGAAAAAAATTAATTTTGTTCATTTTATTGCATTTTCAAAAAAAAACTTTTATTTGGCCCACCTATATTATGCAATAAAACATTTTAGTGCGCGTTGTCATAGGAGACGTTTGCTTGGTCCTCAGTAACAATCAACTTTACGACGACAATTAAAAGCATAAATATAAACTTTTCATAGTAGTCGTAAACTAAACTAAACTAACTAAAAAATGGAATTATTTGACATCCGTCCGTCGATCCTAGAATTTTTTTTCATCTTGCTAAATCAGCACACTAATCAAAAAATATATCTTCATTTAAAGGGCAACATATATTTGATTTTTAATATGTATAACATACGCAAACATCTAAAAACTAATTAAAACAAGAACACCTCTCTCATCGGTGTCCAAAGCCTCCTCTAATTTAAAATTCATCGCAGCCGCCGCACTAGTGTCTCTCTCACACACATACACACACACACACACACACACACACACACACACACACACACACACACACACACACACACACACACACACACACACACACACACACACACACACATACATACATACACACACCTACACACACACACACACACACACCCTGTCTGTAACGTATGTTGGTGTCAGCCAACTGTAGTGTAACTTCATTTGCGCGAACGTGCGAAATGACGATGAGTACGTATTACTTAGCGCTTAGAGCGTGAAAACGTGAACGTGAAGCCCATGTGTGCGTGATGACAGGGTGACGTCATCGCCAGGAAGGGGAATTGGAGAGAGGAATTATAGAACGAGGAGGGAAAGATTAAGTAAAGATATTGTACATTTTTTTGTAAGTTTCTTTAGTATTTTGTTTGGTGAATTTGAACAGCGGTCACCAGATCAATTCAATTTAAAAAAATGAAAACTGGAACAAAACCGTCTAATGCACAGTAAACTATGAACCACGAAGTATATTATAGGCACTCCGTATCTTAACATTACTGTAGATTCGTGGCTTTTCTGTTTACCCTGTGCGAGAGAGAGAAATATCACTACAGGGAACGTGCGTTGCCATCGTAACCGTTGTTTATCGTCATAGAATGCGTTTTCCGAGCTGGCCCGTATTTGCTGTCTCTCTTTAAAAGGTAAACAGAAAGGCCACACTTCATCCGTCCTAGTGTCCACTCCGTATCTTAGCAATATTGTAGATTCGTGGCATTTCTGTTTACCCTGTGCGTGAGAGAGAAATATCACTACAGGGCCTGTGCGTTACCATCGTAACCTTTGTTTATCGTCATAGAATGCATGTTCCGAGAAGGCCCGAATTTGCTGTCTCTCTCCAAAAAGTAACAGAAAGGCCACACTTCAACCGCCCTAGTGTCCACTCTTGTCATATCTTAACAAAACCTGATCTGTTATTTTCTGCGGTTCGATTCCCTGCTTGACATCTTTTGTTTTACTTTACGGAATATAGAATAAGTAACCGGTTACATCCATTATAACCAGCCTTTGAAGGATATATCAAAACGCAGTTTGCGGCATTAGAAATCTCAGAGTGTAGTTCATCTAGAATTTATTATATTTACTTATATTGTACAATTTGTGAATCCAGAATTAAATATTCAATTAAATAAATTATGCAAGTAACTTACTTTTGTTTTTTTTTGTCTGTTAAGAAGAAACGTAAATAAATCACTCATAATTATTTGTATGGACTTATACTGTTTATGTAGCCAGAGTTGGCCGGAGCGGTAAAGAAGAGAAAGAGTGTGCCTATGTTCTACACAGAGCTGTTACAGTTTTCCAACTTATTACTCGCTTCAACGCAACTGAGCTAAGAGAAAACCGAGCAGGACGGCTTCTATACACTATAACAAGATAGCGAAGCAGCTTCTACCAAAAAATTTAATAATCTTTGTCTGCTCGATTTATTGTATACCAATCTCATTTCGCGTACTGTACCTAATTAAGTCATGTTACAGATAATTTAAAAAATATTATTTGTCCATAATCTCGCTGCTAAACTTGTCCTTCCCCGGAAGTGGGTCCGCCATTCGCGTTTCCGGCACCCGGAGTCAATTTAACTTCCGGGCGTGTAACTTCCGAATGAGTTCACCGCGGTGTGTACGCATCGTGACGAATTTGCGATGTTGTGCTGGGATTCCTCAAGCAGCACCACGGTGTGCACAGTGCACCACGCAGCGTGCAGCTTCAGGAATCCCGCGCGGTGTGTAACTAGTGAAGTGAGATGCGTGATGCGTTTATGCGTGAATGTAACCGCAAAATGTTCTCGCTAAATTGGGAGAGTGCTAGGTAAACAAAACGGCAGGGTGGAAATTATTGTTATAGTTTCATTTTCATTTGAAGGCTACTACCACACTTTCATAAATTGCAACAGTGTACCAGATAAATACTCACAATTTTGTCCATATGATGCTCAAATCACTTATCACGGAATTGAAAGAATTTTTTCAAAATTCGTAATTTTAGTTTCCAATTTTATATGCAGACAATAAATAAAAGATAAATACCTAATTATTATCTAGATAATTATTAAATAATTTATAAATAATATTAATAAAATATAAATGATTATTAACTATAAACACAAATGAAAAAATCCGATGTGGCCAACACATGACCTCTCGCCATAATACTCTTTTATTTTACTAAGTGTGTATGAAAGTACTTACTCACAAATATACCATTGTACTAGAAAGGAATTCGGGAATTGTAGTTTTTATAATATTATTAAAATTTATTATGACCTTATAAATACTAAATGACATTTCATATTTTCCATTTCAATTTGCCAAAAAGTCAAAAATTCATGTGACATTAACACTCAAATATTTTATTTTTTGTTTCCATAGGTAGGCAGATAAATCAAAATTGTAACAAATTTGTAGAATTTTTAACTTCTTGTAATTGGAAAATGGTGCTAGATAGAAACAACGTTTTGAATACATATTGTAGATAGTAACATTTAGTATACAATGTTATTAAAAAAATTCCTATTAATTCATAAATTTTGAGAATATTCCAGAAAAACTCTTCAGATCTTCAAGAAACTACCACTTCCGGTTGCACGATCAATACCAAAATCTAATCAGATCTAATCTAGGGTGTCAGAATATTGTATACAAAATTTCAAATTTTTTTATTCAGTGGTATTTGAGTTATCGTACCTCCAACATCCATCCTGACACACTGACACACACACTGACACACACACACTGACACACACACTGACACACACACACACACACACAGACATCATCGCGAAATTATCAAAATTGTGTTCTAGGGACCTCAAAACGTGCTTATCCATTGAAAACTCACTATCGAAATTTTAGCATGATTACAATACCTCTCTTACAGATATGAGTGGCGAGAGGTAAAAAGTTGGTTATAATTTTACTAAAATTGTTATCTAAATGATATTTAAATAGATAAAGATAATTATTTGTAATCTAGATAAAAATAATAGATAAAAATCTATCTATCTATAGATAAAAACCTATTATCGAGATGGTTTATCCAGATAAAATTATCTAGATAATTTACAACACTCTTTACCATACGCTACTTGTGGTATTGCAGTAAATTCAAAAATTCGTTCTGTTATATACCCAGTAGGTATGTCATGGTACTTAATCCTTAATTTTATTTCCTGAAGTATAGTAACACCCTGTATATCTACTCTTAACGTATGAACTCGAAGTTATACAGCCTGTATTTAAAATAATAACCATAAGAGATCAATTTTATTGTCAATTTAAATGTATTTGTTGCGAATTTCCAAAACAAGTCATCTCATGGCCTACAACATTCGATACCTATGTAACAGTATATAAATTCTGCTTCTGCAGTATAAAGTGGCACAACGTATGATAATTCAAGACATCAAAGCATCGAAGTGCGTTGTCGGCAAATTTATCGAACGAAAAAAAAGAGCTGGCAATCTACATACTTACATAAATTTGCGCGAAGATATGACCAAGTTGCCGGCTTTATTTTGGTAAATAAGCGTAGCAATTCTGTAGAAATATGCATTTCAAATCGGCGGAATAATCAACAATACCGCGCCCGGTCGCTGGATGCTATCACGTTGGCGCTGCCTGACGCTGTTGAAGAAATGATGCGGTTTTTCTTCTTTTTCTGGTGACGCAGACGGGAAAACGATGTCGTTTTGTTATTTTCTGTCATTTGTTTGCACACAAATATGCACGGAATTGAATTTTTCCTCGATTCGAATTTAATCAGCTTAAAAGGAGCGGAATGATCCTTGCGCAGATAATTGGAATGAGACGCATCAATCAGTTCGCTATTTGCAGGTTAGGTAATTCAGAAAAATCTATTCGTTTAGTTTCATACTTATGGTTATTAGTAGAGAGTACACCATAGGAGAGATTTTCATGCAGTCTCTCTATTTATTTATAAATGCAGGATTTGAATTTAATGTAGGTACACATTTTTTCGTCATTGAATAATTGAGCGCAATATTTTGTTTCATGATTTTATCCTTTGATATTTTTGTGCACATGAATAAATAATAAAATTAAACGTAAAATTGCAATAAATAAAATGAGTAAGCAAATCGAATAAATGCTCAATCAGATGGATACAAATAAATCATGAAATATTTGTAATGGCGGTTTAAATAAAGTTTTATCTTTTGAAATTCTTTTTCTTTTTAGATTTATTCTCAGTCCATCTCTGCAGAAGGAAAGAAAAGAAAAACACTCATGAGATATTCTGCTATTCATAAAAACGCACTCAGATGCGATCCTTTTATTATTCGATATGTTTTGACTTTGCGTTTTATTTATTACGAATAAACTGAATAAAAAACGAAAAAATGTACAAAGAACGTAGCAACCACGGATTCTATATTCTTTTTGCAATCTGCATGAAATATGACTCGCGCTATACGAGCAGCCTATGATTTTTGACAGTACCTTGTTTTTATTTATTTATTTACTGATTCTTCAAAAGCTTTTTACAGAAATCTAATTTATTAGTAAGATGTGTAGGATCATCAATATTAGTTTAAAAGTGTTGTGGGTAGGTTTATTTGATCCAAAATACTTCATTATAATTTAATTTATTTAACAATAATGGGACGTTTCGAGCGAAATAAGTTGCTCATCTTCAGCCTACAACTACAATCGTATCAAACATTAATAAAGTCATTCTACATTACAATCATCCAAAAATCATTACCTTTAAATAAATGAAACGTTGTACATAAAATGGAAATTAAAATACAATAATTTAAGTTAGAAATAGTTTTTGACTATTTCTAACTTAAATTATTGTATTTTAATTTCCATTTTATGTACAACGTTTCATTTATTTAAAGGTAATGATTTTTGGATGATTGTAATGTAGAATGACTTTATTAATGTTTGATACGATTGTAGTTGTAGGCTGAAGATGAGCAACTTATTTCGCTCGAAACGTCCCATTATTGTTAAATAAATTAAATTATAATGAAGTATTTTGGATCAAATAAACCTACCCACAACACTTTTAAAGAAATCTAATTTATTCACGGAACTTAGAATAGCAAATTATCCAGCATGAGACACAGAAAGTTATTACACATGCGAATGTCGGTTTTGTATAAGTCATTGTCATATTATTAAACTCCAAAAAACAAAACAAAATAATTGATGCATTTGGCTAATAGATATTTATGTAGGTACGTTTTACGTTATTTAATAACAAACTATTACAGTAAGATAATACTGCTAAGTACTAAAAAAAACTTTCTGAAAACTGAAACTGAAAAACTGAAAACTGAAACTGAAAAACTGAAACTGAAAAACTGAAACTGAAAAACTGAAAAACTGAAACTGAAAAACTGAAAACTGAAACTGAAAACTGATAAATTAAAATCTGAGACATTTATTAATATTATTAAAGAAGCGTATACAAAATATAATGGAAAATGCCTTAGCTATGTTAAGTAAACGAGGTAAATTTACAATAATAATTATCATAAAGCTCTTGTGAAGCTCGTCGTTTAAATAGGAAACCTCTCGTAATTTCCAAGCTGCAGAATTTGTTTTCTCTTCTCTCGGGAAACTTTTAAGTTTGAACAGTTCATAATGTTTCTTTTTGTGTATAAACAATGACGTAAAGTAGTTTTAAGTTTGTGGCGAGTAAATTTGATTTAGAATATAAGGTGCTTATTCTATTTACGATGCTATTCATTTTCAAAACGATTATGGAATGACGCCACTTTACACCACGAGAGAAAACTTTTAAAGAGAACACTTACCAACAAAGTGTTATTTATTTTTGATAAGAGCAAAATTTATTATTTTGTCCCTCGAAGGCTGAGTGAGTTAACGCAGTCTTTCTTCATACATAATGTCATTTACACTTGTTAATGCTGCTTTTTTCGTTAGATTCTAGTTCGAGATTCTTCCGAGAAGTTCCTAGCCATTTTTAGTATAAAGTAAATCAGAAATTCACACCCGAGTTCCGTCCGATTTCCATACTTTTTTCTAGTATAGAAATATATGCCTGGCTCTATTTGTCTATTCGAGATTCGTACTAGATTTGTCCACGTATGCTCAGTTCATTGTGCAGTCAGTTTGACCAACCTTTAAAAGTTTTGCATCGTAAAATAAAATATAAAGACCACGTAAGCTTTTACTACATTAATATAGTAACAGGTAAGTTCTGCTGTGAAATAAAGAAAAGTGTGTAAATTAAACTTGTATTTATTGTTGTTAAATGTGAAGTTTGTATTGAGTTTGTAAAAGAAAAATTCATGTAACAGCTACCAAATTATTTTGATGATATGAATGTAAATATTTGAATAATGGTTCCATCACAAGTATAAACAATAGGAAATCCTGTAATTTCATCGACGTGTAAGCCATTAAGCTAAACAAATAATAACATAACAAACAACAATACATTATTCGCAAAACAAACCTAAAATTATTAACTCTCCGAAAATTCATTAGTATTCATTGCTTTACACACAGCAAAAGACGCGTAGGGAAGGAGCGTCAGCTATCTGCTTACCCCTCGCGGAAATATAAAGTAAATAACGTTAAATAAACACTTCTCTCCCGCTGCATGATAATTATGCCCACTCGCCAATTCGCAATTCACAATTCGCAGTTCGTGAATTTGAGAATTGAGTCTGCAATTTATATTAAAATAACACGCTTTATCATTTCGTTGGAATCGTTCGCCGAAATGGAAGAAAAAATCAATTTGAATTTTTCATTATTTCGAATTGCTTTGTAAATAAATGGTTGCGAATTTAGAATTGTATTTTCAATTTTTAATGGACTGAAATGTGTGTATTTTACAGAATGTTTTCGAAGATTTTACCCGAATTATCGAATTTAAGAAAATATTTATACTTACTACAAAATTAATGCAATTCTTCACATTTCTTTAATATTAAGGTAGTAGTTTCATGAGTGGTCACAAAACAAAATATGACTCAAATTAATATACAACATTCATTACAAGTCGTAGAATTTAGATAAAAATTAAAATTAGTAGGCAATCGTTGACATAACGAAGATAATTTAAATTAAATTTGGCACTTAAACGCTCTAAAATACATTGTCCATTATGGCGGTTAAACGATTAGAAAACATTATATCATATATAATACCATTAGTGACTATGATTTTGCCGGCAATTTTTGCCGCCTGGTCACGACTTTAATATTTTCTAAAGCAACAAGCAGGAGTTACCAGACGGGAAAAATTACCAAAAAATCATAGTCACGTATGGTATTTGGCTTGACAATTTCTCAAATGATTTTATTTATTCCAAAAAAGTAATGTATTTTTCTAAACAATCAACAAATGACATAATATCTAAGCAACGCTTCGCGGTAATTTTCACTAGTGAAAATTGTCAGTGTAATTTTCACTAGTGAAAATTGTCACTGTAATTCGTCTGTGATTGGTACAATTCAGCAAAATACTGTGTTTTGATTGGATGAAAAACTATGAGTGGAATTGTCATAACAACCCAACACATATTTGGAAAACGAATATGTTATTCTTTAATATCTGAGGTATTTATTTAAAAAATAAAAACTATGAGCCACTGCAATAGTTTTAAAAAAATTATATTTTTGACGTCGTACTACTGCATTTCAGTGTAAATTTTAAATTCTTTTTTATTTCAATGGATCCTGTAATTTGTAATGATATTTAAATTAATTATGCAATTGGCAAGAATAAGAAAGTTTTCAATTTGGCGTTCACAAAGTTAACTTTGTGAAACGCAACTGAATGTCGTCAAGGTTCGCTTTGTGACACGCAACATATTTTTTTAGAAAGTTGATATATGAAGTATCAGATGAATAATTGTCAAACGTCAAACCTCAGAATTGGTAAATTTCAGTATAACCTCTAAATCAGTTTTGCTAATTAATTACTTTTTTTTCAATAAAATTTATGAATCTTGTAATAGAAAATACACAATATCTGCATTTATCACCTAGAATAGTTCATTAATTATTACTTTTACAGTGACAGTAACAGTTTAATAAATGACAGCTATGAAAATAAGAAATATAAATAAAAAAATAAATAATAATAATAAATAAGTCACAATTCACAGCTTCGAAAATAAAACAAGTATTGTACTGAATTATGCAAGCAATCCTTCTTAATACTACTTTTCTTAACTTACTTCCACATTTGTATGTATTTTATTTGATATTATGATAATTTCACAAAGAGACAGATGTAACAATTCTTTCCTAATCTCTCTGATTGGCAGATATATGTTTATGCTTATGACAGTTGTATATCGCTGTATTTATAACTTATGTTTATTATTAATATTTAAGGCTGCTGTGAACACTTCCATAAGAATATATTTGTTACATTTTTATTTATATTTTATTTTTATTTTCCTTGCTGTTCATGAACCTTTAGTGATATCATAAATTGTTCTTTTTAATCCATAATTAACAAATCAAACTGTATATACCTTGCTTAACTTATGTACTTAGTACTTAAAGTTATAATAACCCAATATTTAATTTGTTCATTAAAACAAAATATTAATACAAATACAGTCAGACATTGGGGCAATATTCGTCAGCAATGCATAAGCAGTGCTCTGAATGGTTGAAAAAATCGGAGGTCAAATAGTTATTAGTTTCTACTAGGATTGAAGTACGATTTTATACTAAATATAATAAACCAATAAACAAAAATGCAATACTTGTTTTTGTATCATATAAAAATATATTTAAAAAATGTACTTACTTACATACTTACTTCCTGCATTATCCTTGCTCCATTGAAAGTCCTTTCACTATTATAAAGTCACTACTATTCACTAAAATCACCACTAAAATCGCGAACTTATCACTACAAACATTATTTCTATACTGAAGAATACTTAAAAATCGGCTCATCGCTAAGCCTTCAATATTTCACTAATCCTACTTGAACAGCTCGACGCCTGCAAATTCTTGATCCAAGTTACACGACGTTAGAAGCGAAGTCAGTAGTGAAAGAAATTTTGTCAGTGTAGTTTGTATTGTTTTTGTGATTTAAAAGAATATCGAGTATTTTGCAGCAATAAGGTAGGTGGCAATTGTTATATTGTGTTTGTTTAAAGTATGACACATTATTAAAAATCATGCATCATGTGTTTTGCTATGAATATAATTTTAAAACAATTTTAAATAATTTTATTTTATGTTGTTAAACTATCAGACTCAATAGGTTATTATACCTATTATATGTTAAGGAGTTTACTACCAATATTATAACAGTATTTCAACAGTATAAACATATCATTGGATTTTGTCCTTTATAGACCAAGGTTATGTTCTGCTTACAAATGGAAATATTTTATGCAAGTTTAGCAGGCTTTACTGAAACGTAGTACAGATGAATAGAAGGCTGTGACAGACCAGTGGCGTAGCAACTGATTTTTAAACTTTTTTTATTGATTTAATAAACACTCACAGAAATTTCTAATAGAAACAACATAGTCAAAATATTTAGTGGATAATATATTTTATACTATTGAAGGCCAGTCCGAGGAAGCATGGATTAAAATTCGAATATGTGTCTCAATTATATTAATTAATTTCAGATCATGTCTTTTTCACTTCTCATATTCAACTAACTTCTACAACTTTTTACACATTATTCATTACTTAATAGATTCATTCATATTCTTCGCCTGTGTCGTAATCCTTGTTCTCAATAATATATTATACATGATTTATAATATTATGTGGAGTATGAAATATAATTTTGTTTGTACCATCTCAGACAAAAAATGTCATAAGGTAGTCACAAGTAATTCTGACCGTAAACAACTTCCTTGTACTTTAATGTTTCACTTTTTGTCCTAGTTACATAAATAATTATTAAAAATCATTTCCTACAGAAGTTATCAAACTTTAATGGTCAATATTTTTGTTTAACAGAGTTAAGTATTTTTTATTTGGTAAAATAATGATACTATATTATCAAATTAAATTCTTTACTTCTACATGGAACTAAAGTATCAGAAATGTTATGGAGTGGATAACTTAGTGTTTAAAGTGACCGACTATGATTCTGAAAACTTAGATTCGAATATCCATTTCAGTTACACTGCAAAAAAAATCCCATGTCCTGTAAGTCTCCACTAACAACCATGAGTCAGTCGATGGCTGGTAACCGCACACACAATATAATTATATATCTATACCGATGATTCACAATATGTGAGGCTGTCACATCCAAGCTGATATGTTTACAGTATTATTATTATTTAGATACAAGTATTGAATAAACTACAATACAATTATTTTTAAAAATCAATCTCTCCTCTAATATCTTGCAATTTAAGCCCTCTAAGCCTCTCTGGCTCAGCACTAAATCTGCATTTGCACTATCGCATTCATCGCAAAATCTTTAAATATTAACAAGAAACTCCGCTCTGTACAAGAGAGCACCGCGACCGCGAACTTCGTTAGTCAAACATAAAGTTCGATACCGTGCTGCACAATGTGCCGGCCACATTGCAGGATAAACGTGTGCGGAACGCCGGATAATCAGTGATAAATGACAGAAATACGTGGAGGAAGAAGATAAGAATTCTAATTATTTACTTATTTTATAAATTTAAAATGACAGCTGTCAGGATAATTAATTTTTAGATTAATATACGTTTGTTAAACAATAGTATATTACATTACAAGTCATGAAAATGTTTCATTGCAGACGAGGAGGCGTTTGAAGAATGCGAGGATGCGCAGCGTCCGAGCATTTCTTCAAAGCCTCCGAGTCAAGCAAAGACATTTTTATGACGCGTGATGTATTCTATTTTTTTTAAATCGGCAATTAAGCTTAAAATTATAAAAAAAATTAGGTTTGCATAAATCATCAGAGCTGTGACAAATCATCAGAGCTGTCACAAATTTTAGAAAAAGTTGTCATGACAAGTAAACAAAGTTGAAAGTAAAAATGACTAAGCATGAAAATAAAATTTTCATGCCTAGTCATGAAAATCTTACTTTCATGCCGCAAATTAGTCTGGAAATGACGATTTTCATGCCGATTTTGAAAAAATTATTTTGTTTGCATAAAGCTGAAATTTCTTTTGATTACAAACCATAAGATGTATTCTTTATCAAAAAATATCTGATGTTGGTAGCACAAGACCGATTGCCATACCATACTCTTTTTACTACCTAACGAATATTATAAGTACTTACAAATAATATATTTTAGTCATTTAGTCAACTGTAGAAGACGATATAAATTATGTGTCACTATATTGTCACTGTGACTGTCATAATCAATTAATTTTTTCGTAGTAACACATGTTAAACAATCGTGGACAACAAGATACTGAATTATAAATAATACTTTCATTCCGAAAGTACTATAACAGAACAATTTACAAAATGCTAAAAATTGTAGATAATAATTATAATCTTTCATTTGAAATAAAAAATATGTAAGAAAAGTACTACTTCCAGTTTGGAGATTGCTTCCAAAAATAACTGGATTCTTAATATTTGTATTACAAGGTTATATACAAAATTTGGTTGTTAAATGTTTGTAACTGTTTGAGTTATAGAAGCCGAAAAAAATTTTACATACAACCTAACGTACACACATACACACACACAGACATCTCGAAAATATTTTATTTATGGATCCTAGAACGTGCTTATCCACTAAAAACACACTCAAAAATTTTGACCCATCAAAATACCTACCTTATAGAATATGAGGCGAGAGGTAAAAATAAAGTGATTTTTATTTGTGTAAGAAAACTTTCTTCAATTTTCAGAATTTCTGAAAAATTCTTTCTGGTTCGTAATCAGCGTATCTGTGATACGCTGATTACGTATCAAATTGTATTACACTCTTCACTCGAATTTGTTACACCCTGCATATTATTTACTATCCAATACATGCAAACTGTACGACAACAGCAGTGCTACAAGAGAATAAAAGATGCTGTAATAGATTTCTTGTATTGAATTAAGTTAGATATCTCTCCATCTAGCAGTCTCAACAATAACCATCAGCCCTGGGTACTTTTTAGCGTTAATACAATTTATTACTTAATAATCTTCGAATATTGAATCCGCGCCTCGTGAAATCAAATTACAGTAGGCGCGCAGCGCGACAAGAGACTATCAGCAGGAAAGTCGTTCCTGTCGCTCCTGCTGCTCCTGCTGCCGCTATTTGCTTTAATAAAACGCAGACAAATCCCGGCGATGGTGAGACATTGATATTAAAATTTGACTATGGACTTTTAATATTCAGCCGGCGAGACTGCCTGCAATATTTGAACAAGGGAAAGAAAGAACCGATAATTCAATAGACAATATAATTTTTTGCGGAGAAATTTACTTAATATTTTATAGAAAAAATTGCCAAAGAACAGACATGAACAACCGTAGAAGATGTACTCGAAGTTTTGTTAAAAAATAACAATTAATACAAAGTAATTCCAAAATTATTGCTGTGGATTATTAAAAATTAAAAGTAAAAATCTGATGTGGCAAGCACAAGATCTACTCTTTTTACTAGTATACAAATTAAGATACAATTATTTTGTATATTTTTTAAGTAATAATGAATATCCGCAGTAAACAAGGATACAAAAACAAAGTTTTTTATTCTTTCAGCAAAGTGTCATTCATCACTATCACATTCAGAAAAAGCTCTGCGTATTCGTATTTCTATGAATTAAAATGGCTGTCAAACAAAAGTAAAAGTTCCATTGCTGAGATCATTATTCCCATTCCGTGCGACTATGTCTAAAGTTAAACTTGGCAAATTGTGCTGCGAGCAGCAGGAAATTATAGCAGGAGCAGGAGATAAAGAATCGGACGTGATGCGAAACTTACAGATGAATAGGGAAATTTTACTTTAAATAAAAAATATAACCACATAGAAAGAAAACATTATAGTTTAGATGATTTATATTTACCATTTTTAGTCTCGTTTGAGAATTATACCTACTTGCAATATTTAAAAATCTGACGTGGCCATCACACAACCTTCCGCCATATCTACATTTTAAACAGAAATGTATACGTGCAATCCGGTGCCCATTTAAAATATACAAATAAAAATCTCAAATATTCAAACACAGAAATTTGCATCACCTGAATAAAAAGATTCATTCACAGGAAAACTCTGCTGTATTGAAGCCATCCTCCGTTCAATTACTACATTTAATATCTTACTTAGGACTTATATAGCGCTAGTATGCCAACTTGTCACCCGTCTCACCTGTCAATATTTTTTACGCAGAAACAAAAATCAACCGATCATGGATTACAAGATATCAACGTTTTATTTGATAAATTTATTTTTTAAATTTTACTGCAGTTCTTTAATGCTACCAGATAAAGACAATTTTTTTATAACGTAAGTTGCAAATAACTTTTCCTCTTATTCTCATTACAAATAAATACTATATTTTTCCAAATTTATATACAATTTTGACAATTAACCTTTTCAATCTTCAAAAAATATCACTTCCGATGAAGATATTTGTACCAAAATCTAGCGAGCTCTTCCAATTTATATACAAATGTTAAATACCAAATATCAAAATTTTCGGGTAATTCGTATTTGAGTTATGCGACTAACAACCCTTGACCACACACACACACACACACACACACACACACACACACACACACACACACACACACACACACACACACACACACACACACACACACACACACACACACACACACACACACACACATACACACACACACAGACATCATCGTGAAACTATCAAAAATGAGTTGTAAGGACCCTAATTCGTGCTCATCCACTAAAAATTCACCACCCGATTTTTTGCATGATTCCAATACCTTCCTTTACAGGTAAGCGGAAGGTAAAAATAGTTTATAGGGAGGAATAAAAAACTAATTGACTTGCTTTTTATTTAATAAACTTTTGAACTACGTACCCACTTCTCACAATATGTGAGGCTGTCACACCCAAATTGGGTAAAAGGCGTATGTTATTGGTGTTCACACCAGGATTCTTTGAAGATTCTTGCATGCTTCTGAATCCTGAAAACATCTCTGATTTAAATCAACAATGGATTCGAAATTATTCTTCTTTTCCAAGACTCATTGAAGATTATCTTAGCAGCACCGCTATTTAACAGTCAATTCTGACTAGGTTTATTTTCAATCAATATAGACGTATGACGATATTTATGAGGTCTTACAGTATTGTAGTTTGACAAATTGGATAAAAGACATGATAAATGTATACAAAATAAAATCCCCAAATTATTTTAAGAATGTGAACATCCCGGCTTTGCCCATTAACATCCAATTAATATCCTAGCGATTGTCCGCCCTTAGTTACATTATCTATGTAACATCCCCATGTTAGTAATTTGGTAATAATATGCATCCCATATAATTCTCTGAGATGTTTGTATTGAGTATGTAGTTTTTGATCGTACTCAGGATGTGCCTACGATAGACTTACGTTAAATTTCTTAAAGTACACGAATATGATATTTTTAAACATCCCATGGACGAGTCTAAAAGTAATAAATTATTATTAAAATAAATTTAATTACAGATTCAGACTCATTTACAACTAGATATGTTATGTAAATTAATTTTATAAAAAAAATTGAAATGACAGCTGTAGGATTACGATTGTCTCGATTTTCTATTTTATTTAATATTTATGTACGTTATTCAGAAACAAAGTTAATTTAAATACAGGATGTTCTAATGGTCAAAAAACAACGCCTAGGGTTAATTAACTTTAATTAAAAATGTTTCAAATATAAACATGAAACACGTGTAAATATCTCTGCGAAAGAATACTCGTACAAAATAATTTATTTTTGTCTTCCTCATTTTATTCTGCAAAAAACGAAACAAAATTAAATGGATGTTAATATTAAATATTAAAATGAAATGTTTTAATTACTTTGAAAAGCTAATTTCCTTATCAGAAGAAAATTACAATTTTAGTTCATTACAGTTTGTCTTGTTCATAAAACTTAAACAACTTCAACCTCATACTTTATAAAACTTTTAATCGCACAAAAAATTATCAAAAACTAGCAGCTGGCTGTGCCGATAAATCCGTACACTGACTTCAGGTGCAAATGAATAAAAGTTTTTCTACAGAATAATTAAACTTTCCTCTATTGTCCGGCCCCGGAAAATAAATTATCCGTGGACAAGGGAGTTCAACGCGGTCGTTAGCATTTTAAAAGCTGTAACTAAAGTGTAAACAACAGAGCTGTGCTGAAATTCACATGCGAATAAATAGTACATTTATTATAAAGTTTGAATGCGCAGAGTGTCTGTTGTCGAGTATAAAACTACCAGAACACATAATAAAAGTCTACACGTACGAAGCTGAAAAGGGTAGGCTGAAACGCTGAAAAGCTGAATTTATTCATGGTCTGCGCTGTAATTACTGAAAACTTGAATGTAGTTTTCTTCACATTTTTGTTTTACTTATTTTGGTGTTTTTACTACCTAATTATTATACTCATTAAAACTCAAAATTGCATTTTAATCCGAAACTAAAGGATGAAATTTTTTTAGTATGTGATTTATTTTTTAACCCTGTAGTGTCAGAAATATTTACTTATATTTGTAAACGATCTAGGATGAAAAATTACAATAATTAATGACATCTGTAAAAGTTATTCTCATTTTTTTTAAAAGACGCCATAACGTCAACCAATTTGACAATAATTGACAATATAAAATCCCCAGAACATTTCAGGTATGTTACTTGCTATATTTTCCCATTAACATCCTGTTATTATCCTAACGATTGCTAATAAAAAAATGTTAATGTTCATAATTTGGTACTAATATAATTCTCTGAGATGTTTTTATTGAGTATATGTAATTACCTCTCGCCTCATATTCTATAAGAGAGGTATTGTAATGGGTCAAAATTTTCGAGTATGAGTTTTTGGTGGATAAGCACGTTTCAGGGTCTCTAGAATACGAATCTACTATTTTCACGATGATGTCTGTGTGTGTGTGTGTGTTTGTGTGTTTGTATGAACCGAGGATTTTTCGTCCACGATAACTTAAAAAGTATCAAACCGTTTATAACCAAATTTCTTATTTAAGGTTTTGATAAGTATCTTAACACCGGATAAGATTTTGGTAGAAATCTGCAAACCGGAAGTAGTACTTTTAGAAGTTTGGAAAAGTTTTCCTTAAATATATTGGTACATTATTTATTTATGACAATTTTTGCAATTAAAAATAAAAGAAATTGTGATTATCTATGTGTACAGTTAATTATAAATACAAATTGCTGAATCTGGAAGTATTTAACAATAAAATAAAGTACAATTAATATTCTATCTTGTTGTCCATGATATGAAATTTGTTTCTACATAAAATTTGAATTATTATGACAGTGACAGTACAGTTGACATCTTTTGCTTGCATATTGGTTTACATTATCGTTTACATATTACATGAAGATGAAACTATTAAAATGTAAGTAAAACTATTTATTAGATTAGTAGAATAAGCAGAATTAGGCGAGAGGTCGTGTGGTGGCCACAGCAGATTTTTTTTGATCGTTCCCAGAATGTGGCTAGGATAATTTATGTAATATCCCTTAAAGTACAAGAATGAGATATATTTAAACATCTCATGGACGATTCATCTCAAGTGGGAAAGCTCATAGTCATTTTGCAATTTGTTAAGACGAGTTTCACTAAAACCGATTGTAAAAGTTCAAATTTATTGAATATGAGTTAAACAGGTTTAAGGTTTGATAATAAATAGAAAATAAAATTTGTTTATCAACGTTCTACGACTATAAATAAATTCACTTACAGCTTAGTAATGTTTAAGTAATTTGTTCTACTCCCATGCTATACATTAGTTATTTTATACCTGTCTTCTGTACTTTAATGACACTCGGATTTTCATTTCGGTACAGATTTTCAATAGTTTCAAAAAAATTCATACATTGGACCAGAAAAATGGTGTATAATGACTATTAAGGTGAAGTCGACGGTGTGGTTACCGATAATTGCAGTTTTGCAAATATTTCAGTTGGAAAACTAAATCAACTACTGCAACTGATTCATTAGATTTTCTCACTTTCGGAGCATCTTGTGAACATGGGCAGGTTAACATTTGTAAAGTATTGTGGGCACTGTTAGGGAACGCGTTTGTGAGGTGGCGAAAATGCGAGTTCCCTAACAGTGCCCACAATACTTTACAAATGTTAACCTACCCATGTTCAAAAGATGCTCCGAAAATGAGTAAATCTAATGAATCAGTTGCAGTAGTTGATTTAGCTTTCCAACTGAAATATTTGCAAAACTGCAAATGTCGGTAACCACACCGTCGATTTCACCTTAATAAACTCGTATTAATTGCAATCATTATAAACTCGTTTCATAATATACTATTTTATTGTATTATGATATTTGGCCAGTAAACTTGTTCTATAGCATATTTGAACATAAAAGTCTGGTATTTAAGTATCGTATACTTAATATTAGAAATAAAATTTGTGTTTAATCATTCCATTATAAACATTGTGTTTAATTGTATCTGCCGCCACATTGTTACCAACCCTACCCTAAACAGGGAATTTTTAGTATCTAGAGATTGGCACTGGTGTTAGCCAGGCAGTGTTGTTGAGAGTGTAAGGCACGCCACATGTTAATAAAAGATCAGTAAAAGTATTCAGTGTTTTATTCTCATCAACAAAAGAAGACGATCATTCCATCATAAACATTGGTCCTTCGTTGCCGGATAGTAATAAATTTACTATTTATACTGTCAAATAAGCAAAAAATCAGTGAAAATACACGAAATCAAGCTATCCAATCATCCAGTCAAACAAACGTCGCACGCAACGTCGTTTTACAACAAGAAAGGAGCTGAGCTACTACAATTCAGCACAGCGGCCCAAGTCAACAGCGAACGCAGTAGCGTATCGAAGTGATACATATTGGACGACTACAATCAGTCAACAAGGGAGCAAATTCCAAGAAGAACAACAATTGGCGGTATTTATTGCTTGCATGTTTCCTATCAAGTTTACATATTCTATTTTTCTAAAATAATCCAAAATGAGTCAAGCACTAAATGACCTTATTAGAAAGAAAGGTGGTCTGAAATCACAATTAACGTTGTTTAGTAATTATTTGAGTACACTTAATGAAAATGAATTGTCAGAAGTAGACAGACTAAACCTTACTAAACGCGTTGAAAAATTGGAACCAGCTTTAGATTTATTTTTAAATACACAGAATGAAATTGGTTGTCTTCAAGACGAAAGTGATACTGATAGTACAGAAGTATCACAATTCCAAGATAAGTATTTTATGTTATTGAGTAAAAGTCAAGTTATGCTCTCTAAGTATAATCTTGAAGATAATCAATCAACTGTTTCAAATGCTTCCACCAATGCAAGTGTTAAAACTAATCAAACTGTTTCTCCCGTGCATGCCGAAAGAGTGAGAGTAACTTTACCAACAATCAATTTACCCACATTTGATGGGACTTTTACGCAATGGCGTGAATTTAAAGATAAATTTATTTCGTTAATTCATAAAGACAATGGCTTAACTTCCAGTCAAAAGTTAACTTATTTAAAATCATCTCTAAAAGATGAGCCGTCCAACTTGTTGACTTCACTAGAAACAACCGAAAGTAATTATGCAATCGCTTGGAATAGGCTAGAAAAAAGATATAATAATAAACGTAGAATTGTAAACAATCACGTTCAAGCTATACTAAATATACCACAAGTGTCACGAGATTCATATCAATCGTTAAATAATTTGATAAATTTAGCACAAAATCATATTGACAGTTTAAAAACATTTGATATACCTGTGAATAATTGGGATGCATTACTTATTCCTATTTTATTATCCAAAGTAGACTCAAGTACAAGCAAGGATTGGGAATCTAAATTAAATAAAAAAGATGTAAGCATGGACAACCTCCCATCACTTGATGAATTTCTTGAATTCTTAATGATCAAACAAGCTACGCTTGAAACCATACACAGTCGCAACAAAAGTGATCAGATCAAGCCACAATTCACATCAAAATCTTTTCGCGAGACAAAATCTTTCACTACATTAACACAAAATTGTACAAATTGTAATCAACAACATCTTATAAATAATTGCGAGTCATTTCAAAAATTAAATGAAATAGAAAGAAATACACGTGCTCGTGAATTAAAACTTTGCTTAAATTGCCTTCGCAAAGGGCATTTTTCACAATCTTGTCAATCAACAAATACTTGCAGAAAATGCAAAAAGAAGCATCACACATTATTACATTGTAATAAACCAGACAACAAAATTCCAGGAAATCAACCCGAAGTAGTACAAGGTAACTCAGAAATTCAGCATGGTGTTACCGCGACAAGTCAAACTAATAATTTAGATTCACATGTGTTATTATCAACAGCCATGGTACATGCAATTAACCATTCAATTTCTCAAAAGATAAGAGTATTATTAGACTCAGCCTCACAATCTCATTTTATAACAGAAAATCTATGTAAAAAATTAAAATTAGAACCCGAACCAATAAACTTTGAAGTCAAGGGAATAAATGGAATTACAGTAATTAATAAAATGGTTCAAGTACAAATAAAGTCCCGTTCTAAGAAATTTACTACAACTTTAACTTGTCTAGTAATTCCAGAAATTACAAATGCATTACCTGCTCAAACAATAAAGGTAAATGCAATAAACATTCCCCCACAAATTACCCAGAATTTAGCTGACCCAACATTCTATAAATCGGGACCTATTGAAATTCTGATAGGTGCAGGTCTTTTCTGGGAATTGATTTGTATTGGTCAAGTAATAAAAGAAAAACATTCTCCAATTCTGCAGAAAACTAAATTGGGCTGGATAGTAACAGGAAACGTTTATAGTCAAAGTTCAAATAATCAAATTAAAACGCAATCATATTTGACACTTAATGAACTACATAAAGATGTAGAAAGATTTTGGAATGTAGACGAATATGTAATCAATACTAAGCGCAACTTAACCGCAGAAGAACATTATTGTGTGAGTTTATTTGATAACACTACGACGCGAGATCAGTCAGGAAAATTTATAGTCAAAATTCCATTTAAGTCAAATATGGACGAGTTAGGTAACTCTGAAAATACAGCTTTATCTCGATTTTTATCTGTTGAAAAACGATTAATTAGAGATTCAAATTTACGACAACAATACATACAATTCATGCAAGAATACGAGTCGTTAGAACACATGTCAAAAATCAGTAGTGACAAGGGTTCAAATTCAGGTTTTTTATTACCCCATCATGCTGTTATTAATAATTCTAGTCAAACGACAAAACTACGAGTAGTTTTTGACGGTTCATGCGAAGTAGATGGCGGATTACCAATAAATTCATTACAATGTACCGGTCCTACACTTCAAGAAGAATTATTTTCAATTATTGCACGTTTTCGTATGTATCAGTTTGTAATAACAGCTGACATTACGAAAATGTACCGGCAGGTCTTAGTAAATCCCGATGATCGTAAATTTCAAAAAATTCTATGGCGCACAGATCAGAACGAAACTCTAAATGTATACGAATTAAACACGGTAACCTATGGAACTACCGCAGCTCCATATCTTGCTGTACGGTGTTTGATACAATTAGCAATCGAAAACGAACAAAATTATCCACTTGAATCTAGTATTATTAAACGCGATTTTTATGTTGATGACGTATTAACAGGAGCTAATACAATACAAGATCTTTGCAACATTAAAACTAATTTGAGCAATATATTAATGTCAGGAGGATTTGAATTGCGCAAGTGGGCGAGTAACGTACCTAAATTAAATGATACTTCAATTATTAATAAAAATTGCCCAGTTCAAATGACAGAAAATATTCAAAAAACTCTAGGAATATTTTGGTGTCCACAGACAGATATATTTTCATACACGACTGACAAAATTAAACCTCAATTGCAAATCTCAAAACGATCAATACTTTCAACTACATCTCAATTGTTTGATCCACTAGGATTTCTTGCGCCTACGATAATAATTGCAAAATTCATTTTACAAGATTTATGGAAATCAAACGTGAGTTGGGACGAAACAATTCCTATGAACATTCATACCCAGTGGTTGGAATTTAAAGATAATTTAAAATACATAAACGAAATAAAAATTCCTAGATATGCATTACTTGCAAATAGTGAAATTATTGAATTACATGCATTTTCAGATGCTTCAATAAAGGGTTATGGAGCATGTATTTATGTGCGGTCTGTAAGCGCGAATCATGAAGTTAAGGTAACGTTATTAGCCGCTAAGTCTAGGGTGGCTCCATTAAAATTAATTTCACTGCCACGACTTGAATTGTGTGCAGCAGTCATTGCAGCGCAAATGATTAGTAAATTTAAATCCATTTTAAATGTACAAATTTCAGGCATTCACTGTTGGTGCGATTCAAAAATTGTGTTATGTTGGATTAATTCTGAAGCAAATAAATATCACGTTTACGTGGCAAATAGAATTACTGAAATTCAAAATCTAACAAATCCAACAAATTGGCATTACGTACAATCGCAAAATAACCCCGCGGACTTGATCTCTAGAGGTGTATTACCACAAAATTTAAAAAATTCAGATCTTTGGTGGTGTGGACCTGAATGGCTTATACACAATGAAATTAAAATGGTTGATGACACGTCATTGAATGATGCTATTGACATGCCTGAACTAAAGAGAAATATTATAGCATTTCCTGCAATAACAGTAAATTGCTTTATTCCAGTTCAAAATTACTCAACAATTACTAAATTAAAACGAGTTACGGCTTACTGTTTACGTTTTATAGAAAATTGCCGAACTAAACAATTAAATGAACGAGTTAAGGGTGAACTTACTTTAACAGAAATTTCTAAAGCTATGATATTGTTATTAAAACTTGTTCAAGAATCTAGTTTTCCAAATGAACTGAAGTGTTTAAAGGAAAACAAGCCAATCAATAACAAAAGCAGACTACTAAATCTTACACCATTCTTAGACTCAGATAATTTGATTCGAGTTGGTGGTAGACTTAAATTGTCTGACTTTTCATTTGATAAAAAACATCCTATTGTCATTCCCAAGGATAATCACATTACAAATTTAATTTTCGAAAATGCACACAAAAAACTCTTACACGCAGGTCCTAAGTTGCTTCTTAGTACCATACGTGAAAACTATTGGCCATTGAGCGGTAGAAATATAGCAAAAAAAATTGTTCATGATTGTGTGACTTGTGTAAGATTTCAAGTTAAATCTAACCATCAAGAAATGGGAAATTTGCCACGCAATAGAACAACAATAATGCCTCCCTTTCATTCTACGGGCATAGATTATGCAGGACCGTTTAAAATAAAGGATAAAAAAGGAAGAGGTAGCAAATTTTCAAAATGTTATATTTGTTTATTTGTTTGTCTTTCGACAAAGGCTCTTCACTTAGAACTGGTTACAGAATTAACTACAAGTTCATTTCTAGCAACTCTACGACGATTTGTGTCACGTAGAGGCAAGCCATTGCATATTTATAGCGACAATGGAACCACTTTCATTGGAGCTAAAAATGAATTGAATCAATTAGGTGAATTTCTAAGTGAAGAAAAAGAAATCATACATACTGCTGTATCAGCATTAAGCATTAATGGGCATTTTATTCCACCATACTCTCCCAACTTTGGCGGGCTGTGGGAAGCAGGTGTGAAAAGTACAAAATTTCACTTAAAAAGGGTAATTGGTGATATTGCTTTAACATATGAGGATTTCAGTACACTTTTATCTCAAATTGAGTCAATACTCAACTCCCGTCCTCTGAGCCCTCTGACCTCTGACCCTAATGACATGCAAGCATTAACGCCAGCTCACTTTTTAATTGGGCGACCATATACTGCTGTACCTGATCCAAATATGCAAGATGTTCCAGTATCTCGACTAGATAGATTCCAGCATCTGCAGATGATGCAACAACAATTCTGGAGCCGTTGGGTGAAGGAGTACATTGGTGAATTACAACAGCGTCAACGATGGAAGAAGGGGGTTATTTCTCTTCAACCTGGTACATTGGTTATTCTAAGGGAAGACAACACCCCTCCAGCACGATGGCATCTAGGTAGAGTCACTGCTCTACATCCTGGAAAAGACAATATCACGCGAGTAGTGTCTGTGAAAACTTCCAGTGGTGAAGTGAAACGACCAGTATCTAAGCTATGTGTTTTAAATGTAACGTGAAGAATACTTACCTTAAACTTATATTTATATATGTATTTATAATTAGTCTGTAATGTTTATTTTCTTTGAAATAAGTATTTCAAGGCCGGCGGTATGTTTAATCATTCCATTATAAACATTGTGTTTAATTGTATCTGCCGCCACATTGTTACCAACCCTACCCTAAACAGGGAATTTTTAGTATCTAGAGATTGGCACTGGTGTTAGCCAGGCAGTGTTGTTGAGAGTGTAAGGCACGCCACATGTTAATAAAAGATCAGTAAAAGTATTCAGTGTTTTATTCTCATCAACAAAAGAAGACGATCATTCCATCATAAACAATTTGTAATTGGGGAAATAGTGACCTGACAGCTGCCATATTAAATTTGCCTTGCAAAATTTTCAGAGGCATAAATATTAATCTCGTTTTAAATAAATGAGACTTTAGAATGTTTGAGAAATTACTGTGAAACTTAAAGTTCACGTAATTTCTAATGGTTTAAATGAATTTTTCATTATTTAATTTCTCGCCGTCCAATTTCACCATTTAATTGATTTTTACTCTACAGAAAATTGGTTTTATAATGGGTGAAAAAGTTTCCGTTCTTCTTTTTCATTTTAAATGACTTTAAATTGCTTTCCTGAAAACTTATTTCAGGTCACGATTAGTAAAGACTTTCTGTAAGGATTACAAAGATAATAATTAATTTTGATCCTGAAAAATAACAAAAGCTAAACAAAAGACACAGAAAACTAAGAGAGACCAATTGCACTACGTGTCTAAATTGCATTTTATTTAGTTTCATACTTTAATTAACAATTTCAGCTGAGTTCTTTATATTTCAGTAATGGCTAATTTCTTTCAGTGATTTTCAAACAAATCAATTGATTTTTCAGCAGCGAGCGGTCGAACAATCTTACAGAAATAAAAGTGTTTCACAAGTATTTCATTCAGCACATATTCAGCAACCCGGAACGATTCTAGCTGACCCGTATCAATTTTTTCAGAATGTTTGGCCCGAATATTACATTCTTTATACATCAATATCTTTCTTATACCCATACGACTTTCCTTTGTAGGGAAACTTTATTCAAACCCAATTAAAAAACGTTTATAGGGGAGTTTCTTTCAGATTCTTCAGGCTGAAGTTTGGAAATAAAAACAAGACATTTAAAATAAAAAAGTGTTTATGACAGAGCAATAAAGTTAGATTCCACCATGAGGTAGAACCACACTCACACAGGGTAAAATATGTAGCTGTATTATACAGGGTGATTCAGAAGTTCATGCATATATTTTAATGGAATTTACAGATCATGGAACAAAAATATTTTTTAATTAAAAAATTTGAAGGCAGTTTTTACAGGGAGCACATTTTTAATACCACTGGATTGTTGTATATTTGATTAACTATGAATGGAATAAAATTAAATTAATTGTGAAATTGCAAGAATAGTAAAATTTGAAACCAGTGGCCCAAAACTGTTGATTATAAAACCTGAAAACTAAATTCCGAGTTTACTAAAGGATCGTGTCTTTTAAAACTGGTTCTTTAATAAACTATTTTACATTTTTCTTCTGAGCTATATTATTTTAGTTCCCACTTTGCAGTTAATGTGATTTTTTGCTCATTAGTGTTTAACGTTAAATTTAGCTATAATCTTAGTTTTTATGACAGATGTAATTTAGTTTATGAAGCATCAGTAACTACCGTTTTCTTTACAACCTCACCTTAAGTTTTGATGGATTTCACTCTAATTTTAATTTGGTTTCAAGTTAAACGGGCCGTTGTCTACGTCTAGACTCTACTTTCAGAAATTTATGTATCGCTTTTTAACTGAAATTGATTACTATCGTAAAATATTTTATAATGAAAAGAAAGGGTAATATATGTGCATATGAACTGCAAGAATTTATGTAAAATTTTATCTTAATATGTTAATTAATTAATGTAGGCAATTTTCGCGATATAAATTTGCATAACAGGATATATTAATATAAAATTCTGCACGAATAGCTTACATTACATATTGTGCCTTTCCTGAAAAAATTTTTCCTGAAATATCGCACTTGATTAAATAAAATCTCAAGAACATTTCAAGAATGTGAATTTCTTACTTGCTATTTTTGATCATTTACGTCCTATTAATATCCTAGCGATTGTTAATGTAACATCCCCTGGTGAATAATTTGATAATAATATCCCAATTTTGTATCCCATGCAATTCTCTGAGATGTTTGTATTGAGTATATAATTTTTGATCGTACTCAAGATGTGGCTAGGATAGATTTACGTAATATCCCTGAAAGTACAAGAATGCGATATTTTTATACATCCCATGGACGATTCATCTCAAGTGGAGAAGCTCATAGTCATTTTGAATTTTTGATCGTACTCAGGATGTGGCTAGGATAAACTTACGTATTCTCTTGTACGAGAATAAGATATTTTTAAAAGATTACTCATATAACCTTATTTATTTTCTCGTAGGGTTAGTACGAATCTGCCTATTATCTGAATAATTTTTAATATCAGTGTGCCATAAAAATCCGAATGCTCATCAAAATATTAAAGACGTGTTCTTATCTCTTGCGCCTAGCATTTTATATTAAAACATAAAATATTGCTTCATAAATTTGATTACTTTGATGACATTTTTAGCATATATTAAAATGTTACGCAGTATAAAAATGCGATCGTAAAGTGTACATGAATATAGAAAATAAAATATTTATTCGGCAGTATAAGTAACGACGATATAAGACAGCATTAAAAATGAGAGGGCTTGCATATTTTTCAGTGTTTTCTGAAAACACTGTCCTAATTTGTCTATTCAAATGAGATAATATTTACGTATTTTTTAATTAATTTATATTTTCTCTATAAAAATTACTGAATGTAAAAATGTACAATAGAAAATTGATTTGCCCCCATATTTATCAATCCCTATTTACCACCGTCCCTTTTTTACCACCGTAATTCTTTTACCAATCTATTTTTTACCAACATTATACTTTTACCAATCCATTTTTTACCACCGTCCCTTTTAACCACTAATTCTTTTTTACCACCAACGTATTTACCAACGTATTCTTTTACCAATCCATTTTACCACCGTCCCTATTTTTACCACTAGGTAATTCTTTTTACCACCAACATATTTACCAACGTGTTTTTTTACCAATCCATTTTTACCACCGTCTCTTTTTTAACAAAGCTAACAAAACCATACTAAAGCCCCACAAACTCGGTTTTGGTATTTACTACACTAACAAAGCTAACAAAACCGTACTAGAGCCCCACAAACTCGGTTTTTGTTATTACTACACTAACAAAGCTAACAAAACCGTACTGGAGCCTCACAAACTCGGTTTGATATTTACTACACTAACAAAGCTAACAAAACCGTACTAGAGCCCCACAAACTCGGTTTTGGTATTTGCTACACTAACAAAACTAACAAAACCGTACTAGAGCCCCACAAACTCGGTTTTTGTATTTACTACACTAACAAAACCGTACTACTGTACGTTTAATGAAAATTTTGTTGTTGTTTTCGCTGAAATAATTGCCTGTAAGTTTAAGTTTCGATTGTGAGAACTAGCTCCCCTAAAAGCATTTAATCAGGCTTCGCTAATGACTTTTCCGTATGTAAATGAGTATTGATTCTTAATGTATTACACATCAAGGTTGAATTTATTTTTCCTTTTTCTCCTGTTGCAAATTATTCAGAGAGACGGAGCTTGAGCGAAAGTCGCGGGCGACGACGGCTGCGCACTTAGACCAAGTGTCAATTTCCTCCCCAAGATTGCAATTCCAAATCACCTTTTTTATCGAAAATGGAGTTTTAAAGACCGGATCTCCTCGCTGCAGATTTTAAAACCAACGAACACTGCGTCAGAGATGGCACTAGTTCACTCCATAGATATAAGAGACAATTGCAACACCCACTTGATAAAATAAAATCCCTAGAACATTCCAAGAATTTGAATATCCCGGCTTGTTACTTGCTATTTTGTCCATTAACATCCTATTAATATCCTAGCGATTGCTAATGTCCACCCTTAGTAACAAGCCACATTAAAAATACTTAATACATACATCAACAAGGCTGATTTGCAGTCAAAATGTTATTTAATTTAACAGATGAAGTAATTTACATGACTGGTGGTACAATGAAAAATGGAGAAAAAATTACTGGGAGGCAGTCAACAATAAAATATGTTTCTCAATCGACTAGTTTCGACGTCACATACAAATTTTTGTAATTTACATGAAAAAATCATTGATAAGCAATGTAAAGTAAAACATTAGGAATTTTTATATTCCCGGACTGGGCTGTTTAGAATTTTGATGCAATTTTTCATTATGCTGTTTTTTAATCACATATGCCTTGGTAACTTGTGTGGCAATTTACAATACAATTTCAACATTATTAATTTTATTATCTGTCAGTTTGTGTCGTCGCGCGTTGTATATCTATCGAAATGAATAAAATCGAATACCGGGCTGTTATAAAATTCCTTATAAAACAAGGAAAACTTCCAAAAATTATTCTTGAAGAAATGTTGGCTGTATACGGGGATGATTGCCCCTCTAAGTCAACTATTTGCGAGTGGTCAAAATTGTTTAAACATGGTCGAGAATCACTGGATGATGAACCCCGTCCAGGGCGCCCTGTTGAAGGGATCACTTCAGATGTTGTTGAAAAAAACAAGTGTTTGGTACTGGAGGATGCAAGACTAAAGAAGCGACAATTAGCAGTTAGCAATTAGAGTATTATGCAAACCTGATGCATCGCCTTAGAGATGCTATTAAAGTGAAGAAACGCGGAAAACTGACGCAAGGTGTCTTGTTGCTCCACGACAATGCACCAGTGCACAAATCCAGACTTTCAAAAGCTGCTGTAGCTGATTGTGGCTTCGAAGAAATAGAACATCCGCCTTCTAGTCCAGATCTAGCACCCAGTGACTATTTTTTGTTCCCAAATCTCTAAGGGGGACAAAATTTAGGGACAATGACGAACTTATAGCAGCTGTTGAGGGCCATTTTGCGGCAAAACCAAATGAATATTTTTATACTGGATTAAAGATGTTATTGAAACGGTGTTATACCTGTATTCAAAAGCAGGAGAACTATATTGAAAAATAATTTTTTTTGTTGCTCTAGTCTTTTGTGTTCATGCCTAGTCCGGGAATATAAAAACGACCCCTCGTATATTGAAATACATAAGATTTCAAAATTTTTTGAAATCTTATGTTTTTGAAAATACAATATAATAGTATTTTGACAACAATTCCAAATGGTTTACATTGCTTATTAATGATATTTTCATGTATATTATATAAATTTAAATTCCTCATCTCCTGACGTATGTGACGTCTAAACTAGTCGATTGAGAATATATTTTATTGTTGACTGCATCCCAGTAATTTTATCTCCATTCCTCGTTCTACCACCAGTCAAGAAAACTTACTTCTTCTATAATAAAATAGTTTAAATCCTTTCATAAAAATGGTATAAATGGAAATACAGCAAACATGTACAACATATTTTTTTCACTTTTCATGGCGTCCATTTTAATGAAGAACCACGTAAACCCTCACGAAATAAATCTTGCTCAAATTCGTCTCGTTAATTTTCCCCCATTCATGCGTCGCCTCATCTCGAGTGAAGGGCCCTCAACCTCTTCCCCCTCGCCTCCCGGTCGTGCTGATCTCGTCATCTTCAACGCTGTTGTAAATTGATGACGTCATCTGCCTTGCAGATAAATACAGTATCGGTGGGCACTCAATGAGGGCCGGAAACAGCTGATCAAGCTCAGACCTACGTGAGAGATTACAGATCGGGAGAGATCGGTGATGTGGAGAGATACAAGTTGCTAAAATTACTCAAGAGGGCTTCAAATTAGCTGTAATTGAAATTTTCGAGAGCTTGAGAGAAGTAGATTAATTAATTGTTTGAAACTGATACCTGATTATTACGAAGCAAATTAGCAGGCACTGAGGAAATAAAGTTAAGTCAGGTTTGCATCCATTTAACTGCGCAAAAATCTCCCCTGTAATATTTTTTCTTTTCCACTAACAACCATGATAACATCACAATATACCTGAAACAGGCGTATCCTCAAAAATAATGTATTTTTAAGTCAATTACATATACCGTAAATTTATTTTAACATGAAACATAGGACTTTTCATATCCATGGTTACGAATTTGACAGCAATGTATTAGAGCATTCTTTTTAAAATCAAACATAGGGAATCAATTTAACTGTATTATTCTTTACTAATATAACATATTTGGGCAGCTGTAATAGTTCCAAGAGACGCCTTCAACATAAACTTTTAATTGTTTAAACGATACCTACATCGTATTTCCAGGTAGCAACATTTGAATTTGATAATTGGAGTCAAACTGGTGCTACTTGGAAATACGATGTAGGTATAGTTTAAACAATTAAATGTTTATGTTGAAGCGTCTCTTGGAACTATTACAGCTGTCCAAATATGTTATATTGGTCAAGAATAATACAGTTATATTGATTCCCTATGTTCGATTTTAAAAAGAACGCTCTAATACATTGCTGTCAAATTCGTAACCATGGATATGAAAAATCCCATGTTTCACGTTAAAATAAACTTATGGTATATTACAGGTACTACATTCAAAGGCGCATTAAACTACATAAATAATGAATTTTTATTACTTCTTGTTTAGCCGGAAGTAACATTAACTTCCTTATTTTAAATAGAACACCCTGTATATTTTTTAAGATTTTTATTCTACATAAAATTCTGAGTACAACCATGTTTAATAAGCTACTTTTTCGTTGTAAATTTCTAAGTAAAATAATAAATAAAATATTACAGAAACTAATCGAATTTCCTAGTTAGCTATGATATAAATGATAGAAATATGTACTTACTTAAAAAAACAACCACATTATTAGTAACCTTAATTATTATTTATTTTTGCACAATTGGTTTTTTTATCAACTTACCATACCTGTTACCAAGACAGTATGTTGATCTTACCGGTTGCTAGGCTAAACAAAACGGTAAGTAATTTACTTACCGTTGAGCGAACGAACAAATTAATATTTGCGTGTGGATAAAAAGGACCAATAGTGCAAAACATGATATAAGCATCACGAAAGTTAAGGAATTACCGATGTCAGACAAAATTGGAGACTGAACGATTGTCCTTACCGTTCTTGATACTTAATATACTATTTTGTTAATAAACTGATATTTTTACTACCATAAAAACTGTTTTCTATCATTAATTTCATAGCTAACTAGGAATGATTCGATTTGTTTCTCTAATATTTTAATTATTATTTTACTTAGAAATCTACAACGAAAAAGTAGCTTTTTATACATGGTTGTATTCAGAATTTTATGTAGAATCAAAATCTTAAAAAATATACGGGGTATTTTATTTAAAATAAGGAAGTTGATGGCACTTGCGGCTAAACCGAAAGTAATACAAATTCATTATTTATGTAGTTTAATGTGCTTTCGACAGTAGTTTATAAACCTATAATGTAAATGTAACTGAATTAAAAATACAATTTTTGGGGGATGCGCCAGTTTCAGGAAACACCCGGTATATTTACCAGTGTTTCACAGAACTCGTCTATGAGGTTGCCACACCCAAGTGTCATAAAAGACGAGATAGATGTATGTACGTAATATGAAGACCGTCTCAATGACGAAACGAACGTACGTATTGCGAAATTCTTTCAAAAGTCTATTTATAAAAGTGTAGTACCTCTACAAAAGTCCTCATTTCGGTTGAATTTCCCGATGTGAAGATCAGGGCGTCAATGCGATGACGTCACCAGGGAATGAGGTACTCCAGCGCCACGGTTACACGGTGGCGGCTTGCTAAATTAGGATCGAAGTCGGCGAATAAATCAGACACCTCCCGGGATAACGAGTACCAATTATACGCGGGATCATAGCACATTCAGACTCAAAGGAGTTTGTTCCAGAGTACCTACCCTCCAAAGAGGAGGAGAGGCAAATTTACCAAGAGAGGAAGAGAAAATTGCCTTGATTTTGTTACTCACATACTCATACATGCTTACAAATCACTCCTTTTCTCTAAAAATGATAATACTCGTAACCCTCAAATCCAAAAATTACATACTTTCAACAAGAAGCCCGTCTACCTCCTAAAATCTAGCATAAAACTTACTAACGTAGCGAGTGTTTTGTGGATCAAATTTTATTCCGACAAGGATTATGTAAATAAAGGATCAATTAACCTTTCTAAAATTTTAATAACATGTACATGATTATAAAATTAATAAAAATTTCCAATTTATGCAAACTTTACACGGGTGTATCTCATGATAGAAATTTATTTTTAAAATTTTAAAAAAGCAGATCTGTAGATCCAATCTTTTATTAAATATTTAAAAAAGCATTTATCTTGAAGTCAATAATAAACTAACAGTTCCTCGCAACGAAAACACGTTTACAGTATTTTTCAACTTCAAAATGACATTGCATTGCTAGGATGCGGTAAAGTACGAGTTTAGGGCTAGTTTCGGGCAGCTGCAGTACTGGGAAAAGGAGTGGAATAGAAGAAAAAGACAAATCGAAAATATTATAGGAATTCGGAAAAAAACGTAAACGGGCTGCTTCATTGCAATATTAAACATTTCTATAGAAAATAAATTTTTAGCTACGTATATTACTTTTAACTCCAAGTTTGGTTTTTCAATTTTTTTGTTTTTCCATGAATTTCAAATTTGGTTTTTTAATTATTTAGGTACCTACCATGAAAGTCATAATTTTACTCTATTCTTTGTTTACAGTTTATTTTCATAATATTAAATCCTATTGGATTTTTCAAACATTATTTAATAATTTGTAGAAATAAAAGAACTTCTTTGGAATCAGTCAATTTTTTAAAAATCCACTTGAAGTGGTTTAATATTTTAATAAATTAACTGAAGTCACACAAAACATTTCGAGTCAAGAAAATACAACGTCATATTTAATATTGTATAATATGGTGGTAAGTATACTTTAAGCAATAAGCAGTATGAACTATGTTCTTTTAAAAGAAATGGTTATGAAAGCGTTGCATTGAAAAATAAGCAGCAAATAAAGTAGCAATCCTTTAACTGATTGCATGTCTCTCCCGACATGATTTAAAAATTAGTGTCATTTGGTTCTGAATAGCTTAATCTCTGTAAAGAAATTAAAGATATTAATTTTGTTTTGCAGTACAATCAGCCGGAATGAATGAATTCCATTAATAACTAAACTGCAATAAGGCATTACTAAGACGCCGACGCCTCGAGCGAATGGCGATGGCTTCGCATCCTTTTACTGCTAATGTAATAGCGAGGATAACAGATTATTTACGAACGGGAAAACTGCTAACATATTTCTTCCACTGAAAGGGCAACTTCTTCTGTATGCGCGTTCTTCTGACGTCACTGTAATATTCCAACTCCTTCAACATTGATTCTTGCCATTGCAACCTTTTATTTCATTTCAGAAAACATTATTTCGTTGACGGTGTATGACGAGAGAGTAAAATCGAGAATATTTGGAAAAAACGTTCTAGTCAGGGAGCTGGTGTCAAATTTGACCGGACCATTTCAACAAAGCTGATTTTTATAATATAATTAGTTTTATAATAACTAATTAAGAATTGCAATGTTAGCTGGTCCGAAAGCGGGGCTCAAGATTTTAAGAGGCTGCGGAACTTGCAAAAAATAAAAGATTTTTAAGTGAAAAAGCAAATCTAAAATTTTGTATAATGATAATTTACCAATTATATTTAACAAAAAAATATGTTAGCTGGACAGGGCAGGTGGAAAACCTTGTTAGCTGTGCAGGTGAACATTGACAGTGACAGTGACAGTGTCAAAATAGTGACACATCGTTTATATCTTCTTCTACTGTTTACATAAAATGAAAACGATGTGTCACTATTTTGACATTGTCATTGTCACTGTCACTGTTCACCTACACAGCTAACAAGGTTTTCCACTTGCCCTGTCCAGCTAACATATTTTTTTGTTAAATATAATTGGTAAAGTATCATTATACAAAATTTTAGCTTTGCTGGTTTCACTTGAAAATCTGATATTTTTTGAAAGTTTCGCGGGCCCTTAAATCTGCAGGCCACACGGTCGTGCCATCTAACACTGCAATTCTTAATTAGTTATTATAGAACTAATTATATTACAAAAATCAGCTTTTTTATTATTATTTTTGATTGACTTTTTTGATTCATTATGATGAATATATCATTTGCGATCACAATTAAACAACAACAATGCAAAATGCAGCATTTTGAAAATTATTTATAATATTAATTAGCAAATGAATCAGCAGTGAATGACTGCTGTAGTGGAATATATTCGGCATAAACTATCAGGAAACAATGAGAAATTTCAACTAATTAATATAATTGTAGTGACCATTGGCGTGCAATATTAATTAATTCATTAGTAGTGTTTATCAACTGTGAATAATTCAAATTAATATTATTGCGACAGGAATCGAAGAGGGAGTTCAAATTATTTATAAGTGACACCTGCGTCAAACAATCAATGTCGAAAAATTCGAGAAAACTATGTACACCTATATAATTTGACACGAGGAATCAAATAGTGCAAAAATATTGTTTCATTTCGACCAGTTTTCGATTTGAAACAATTATGTCGAAAACTGTGAGCCGAATATTTTTTTCGACTACAGATTTTAAATCCTCGTGGTCGAATTAGTATATAACCACATTTTAAGCTAATTTCCAATATTAATATTTAGGCTAGAAAATAAGCAAATTCGATTTTGTACCATTTTTTAAATACCTCAATAAAAATTGTACCCGTTAGAATTTTTTCGTGAAAATTTGTATTCCTACATAATTTGATCCGAGGAATCCAATGGTGAAAAAATAAATTTTCCATTTCGACCAGTTTTCGACTAAAAAAAATTATGTCGAAAAATATTGGTCGAAAAAAATTTTTGACTGCAGATTTGAAATCCCCGGGGTCGAATTAGTATATAACCAAATTTTCAGCCAATTCTGAGAGAAAAAGTTATTTTGGCCAAAATTTCACCAAGGGGTAGGCCTCCGTTTTTTGATCATTTTGGAAAACCCTTCATAAAAATTGTACCCGTTGAAATTTTTTCGCGAAAATTTGGACTTATATGTAATTCGACGCGAGGAATCCAATGGTGCAAAAATTACGGTCATAGTTACTTCCGTTTTTGACCTGCAAAAATTATCTCTAAAACTATTAGCCAAAAATTTTTTTTAGTGGCACCATTGGATTCCTCGGGTTCAAAATACGTTATAACCAAATTTTGAGCAAATCAAAAATTTCGAAAATTTTCGACATTTTTAAAAAATTTCAAAGTGCATTTAAAATTGTACCTGACAGAATTTTTTGAAGAAAATATGTATTTATATGTAGTTTAATACGAGTAATCCAGTGATGTACTTAAAAAAAATATACAAAAATATTTGCATCTTGATTTGTATGAGTAGTAGTAAAAAGAGTAGAGTATGGCGGGAGGTCTTGTGCTGGCCACATCAAATTTTTATAAAATAAAATAAATTTAACCTAATTCGCTTTTTTACAAACAATTTCCATGTTTAATAATGAATAATATAAGTACTGTTCAAATTAAAGCGTTTATGTTTAGATAAAATACAAGAAGTACTAAATTTTGAATATCATAATAAAATAATGTGAGTAAAAAAGGCTGTGAATATTCTTGGCCGGCCCTGCAGAGCATAGATTTGTGCAACAAATCTCACTCACCCCTGATTAAGATAAACCGTCCCTGGTGAAAGGCGCTCTCAATAGATAAACGCTGCTAGAGTTCTCGTCTTCTTCTTATTCTTTTTCGATTTGTAGGCCGTTAGTTGTCAACTACTTGCCGTGGGCTGATTCTTTATCACCCCCTCCTTGATCCCGCCCTGCGTACATTCTACCCGAAGCCATAAAAGTGGAACTGGATCGCGTAATGGCCCAACTTGATTATTATTGCTCTACTCGCGACAGGGCTGTAATTAGAGAATTCTTACATGATAGTCGCCAATCGATAGAACGGAGAAAGAGTTTCATTGCAGAATTTTGTATTCTTCAATATTAAACATATAATATTTATTTAGACAATAGAATAATGTATTCATTATATACGTGAAACTAGTATAATAAACCCCTCCATAAGGACACATTTGGAAATAGTGAATTCATTATTTCACACTGTTAAATAACGAGTACTTTATTCTTCCGAACTGTCAAAATTATTCGGATGAATTGTCAATTTTTTGAGGTTAGGTTAATATGAATACAAATTTGCAAATAAGAAATGTTGCTTTATTTAAAAAGTTGTAGATAAAACGTCGTATTTGACTCGCAAATAATGGCTATAATTCAAGAGGATGAAAGTTTATTCACGAGCCGAAGGCGAGTTAATAAACATTCATCCTCTTGAATTATAGCCTACATTATTTGCTCATTAAATAATATACTATTATATTACAAATGGGATAAGATAATTATTTTTAGACCGAGTCGTGTAATCACATGAGTGCTGTAATATGCTTTAGCCCACATGAGATATACAAAATTTTATCCACGACTGCTCAAAATTATTAAAAATTGATATTTTTGTTTAAACGTCAGATTATAAATTTTAAAAATTATGTATTTTGACAATTGATTGATGTCAGTTTCTATAATATTGATTTAAAATCAAAGCTACAGGGTACAAACAATTTGTTTGAAAGCAGGACATCCTGTCAGTTTTATTTTCAAACATACTTTTAATTTGTAAGTTTATACGTGATATTTATTTGTAATTTGTTTATAAATTCTTTATTATGGGACAATTCAAAATTTTTCCAAGAATATTTAAGATAGACAAGTATATTATAACCTAAACACATGCAGTCAAATATTGACAAAAATCTTATTTTATTAGTAGTATCCATGGCTACGAACGAGTGAAGTAGAGTAATAGACAAAAGCACATTATATTACTTCACTAGTGCGGTAATATAACTAATTACCTCACTCAAATGATGAAAATAATATGATTATTATATCACTGGCGTGGATAAAATATTTTATTCACAATGATCACCTTAATGTAATATATTAACAATTATTTTGACTTGCATAATCTTATGAAATATATCTTCTTGGTATAACGGTATGGAAAACTATGATTTGTGTAGTGGAAAAAGCCAACAAAACTGGGGATATGACGTCATAGACAATGATGTCGTTTCGACGTGAGCTTCGCCCTAGCGAAAGCTCATTGTTCCGGGCCAGCACATCACGAGCTTTAAACAAAAGCATTTATAAATATTCATCTGTCAGAGGAAAACTTTTCCACAGCGCTTGTGGAAATCTTCCATATTATAATTCATCTCGGAATCTCTGTAAAATCTGTTTCTTTTTTCTTTTTCCGCGGGAATTCTTGATTTATTGCACGCAAAGTCGTTCATAATTTTTCGTTTAAAATTATGTCATTCCCAGAGAATTTTGTGATATTTGCTAAACGAACGGGGTGATTTTATTACTTTTTACCGCAGTGTTTGCTTTGACATAGCATGAAATGTTAATTCATCATTTGTAATTTATATTTAATGAAACAAACAAAATATATATCATTACACCAATTTGAGTACTGTTTATTTTTGTAATGTTAATCATGTATGTCTGTATACATCGTGACAGCTTCATTTCAATTTGTAATTTAATTATTTTACATTTTCGATATTATTGAAAATTTATTTTAACTCCCGACTTCATTTACTACGTAGATCTCTAACTAAATTTTGAATTTAAATTTATTCAAATTCTTCTGTAAATTGAATTGAAATGTTTTCGAATTTATTCCTAAATGACAATGAATTTCATCTACATTAATTGACTCATAAAAATATCAGACACTGAAATTCCATCATTGGATAAAATAAAGTCCAATTAATACCGAGTGCCTCTAAAATAATACACACATGGATTTTTAAATGAAGTTGACAGGGAAACGACAGACCTTTCAAAAAAGGATATTAATAGTTATTTATGTTTAAAGGATAGATAGACTCAGGTATAGCAATATAATTTTTTACCTCATATTCTATAAGAGAGGTATTGTAATGGGTCAAAATTTTCGAGTATGAGTTTTTGGTGGATAAGCACGTTTCAGGGTCTCTACAATACGAATTTACTATTTTCACGATGATGTCTGTGTGTGTGTATGTGTGTGCGTGTGTGTGTGTGTTTGTATGAATGTATGGACTGACGATTTTTCGTCCACGATAACTGAAAAAGTATCAAACCTTTAATAACCAAATTTCATATTTAAGGTTTTAATAAGGATCTTAACACCGGATAACATTTTGGTAGAAATCCGCAAACCGGAAGTAGAACTTTTTGAAGCTTGATAAAGTTTTCGTTAAATATATTGGTACATTATTTATTTATGACAATTTTTGAAATTAAAAATAAAAGATAATATAATTATCTATGGGTACAGTTCATTTTAAATACAATTTGCTGAATCTGGTAGTATTTAGCAATAAAATAAAGTGCAACTAAGTACCAACATCTTGTTGTCCATGATATGAAATTTGTTTTTACTCAAAATTTGAATTATAATGACAGTGACAGTACAGTTGACATCTTTTGCTTGCATCTTGGTTTACATCACGGTTTACATATTACATGAACATGAAACTATTAAAATGTAAGTAAAACTATTTATTAGATTAGTAGAATAAGAAGAATTAGGCGAGAGGTCGTGTACTGGCCACAGCAGATTTTTTTAAACAGTAAATTGGTAAAAAATTCGGGGACTCAGCTTTAGAAATTAAATTATTGTTTTAAAGTGACATAGCTTTTCTACGATTCTCGTAGGTTATTAATTTATTTGTTGATAAATAATTGCTGTGTTTCATATTGAATACAATAAATGTACACTTACGAGCCCAGGCTCACATTAGGTCGCCCGTTTGTAAAAAAATCTTTTTTTTTACAAAAGTTGAAATAAAATTTAAAACAGAAGTAAAATGTAATGTATCTCATATTTATTAAAAACTGCAATACATTTTATGAAATCTCAAATGAAATCATCAATGGAAATATTATGGAACCGAATTTAAAAAAATAGAATAATAGTCCTGCAAGGACAATCAACAAATTGTGAAAATGACTGCAGAATATTTAAGACTTTTTTCTCCAGGAATGTATGTTTAGGACTAGTAGATACTATGTCACAACGAACTGAAGCAGTTGTAAAAATAAAGGTGGAGTTACACTGTGGCAAAGTCGTTTATAATTATTAGAGAAAACAATAAAAAATTGCCAACTCTATGCTATATTATCTAAGTTATATTTAAAGTTTATTTAACTTAAAATTATAGTAAAGTTATACTTAAAGTTCATTTAATTTTAAATAGAACTTGAATAACAAAGTATACAGTTGGCAAATATTTTTGTTCTATGCTTTAATTACTATAAACCACTTTATTACTGTGTAACTCCACCTTTATCTTTACTGCTTCAATTCGTTGTGACATAGCGTCTACAAGTCCTAAACATATTTTCCTGCAGAAAAAAGTTTCAAATATTTTGCAGTCTTTTTCACAATTTTTTTATTGTCCTTGCAGGACGATTATTCAAATTTTTTATTCGGTTTCATAATAAATATAAGATAGATTACATTTTACTTTATTTTAAATGTTATTTCAACTTTTGTACAAAAAAAAACTAATTTTTTTACGGACGGCCGAACTAATGTGAGCCTGGGCTCGTATATGGAATATTTTGAACAGTAAATTTGTTAAGAAATTCAGGGTTTCAAGTATAGAAATTACATACTTGAATAAAACGACTTTCAATCATTATTAAATTTGTGAAACTGTCATTAAATCATGGTTAATTTATTTTTATATTGTTTTCTAACAAAATTAATTGTGCTAATGCTGACCAAAGGCACATATTGCCAATTTTCTATAGGCAATTTAAATTGAAAAAGTATTAATTCCATGTTAATTACTCCAATTTACCAAGTACGCAATTTGGTGTTCTCTGTAATATAAAATCCTAATGTTCATGAACCACATTGTGAGGGCGCACCCTGTACAGGGGAGGCCATAGCCGTCCGTCAAAATTTCACGCGGGGCAAACAACCCTTGTTTGCAAAAATGCATCATCGGCAAATCGTGATATTCGAACCGCACATACGTCAAAGCAAATTGAAAAATACGGACAGAAAGAAAGACGGGGCTGGTATATATGGGGTGCGTGACAGTTCGGGAATTAAATCAAATTTGCCTTGGAACAATGTAGCTGCCATTATAGTTATAAATATCTATGACGCCTCTTATTAGACTATACTTCTTATTCAACAAAAATTAAATTATGAGAATATTCCACACAAATTTATTATGGGTGCTTCGTCATGCTTCAACGTCGATTTTACTGGAATTTTCTATGATCTCAAATTGTTTTTATTAATTGCTAACATCAAAATATTGAAATTTTTCAGTTTTTTTAATACCGTCAATAAAAATGATATTATCTTGACTATATCCCTCATCTATTTATTATTTGCAGTAACCATACAATATCGATTATACAAATTTTTGTATTATCGATAATACAAAGGATATAGTTCAGCCGTGTACCAATCGACAATAGAAAATTCTCGAAATTCGACGTATTGCCAGATGGAAACATCAGGAGACAGAATGTCGCAATACGTATCATATAATCGAGAATTTTCTATAATCTAGTGCTAATAATATGATTATTATTGACGTTATAAAAAAATTGAAAATTTGGGGATCACTAAAACGTCTAAAAACTACATTCTCAGATAGTTTAGAACTTCCAGGCAACGTGGAGTTTTTTTAGGGATGACCACCCAACATTTTTAAATAGCAACCCCTGCCGAGCTTCACCTTATTTAAAGGTTATGGAAAAAGAAACACATCCCCATAAATCAAAACTCGATGTCTTAATTCTTTCAAGAATTTTAATTTTTAATTTGTTGCATGTTTATTACGATTACGACGAATGTCCAAATTGCCGACCTTCTTCGGTCTCGCAATAACCCAAACGCTTTAGCAATCTCCAAATTTTGAAAAAAATTTCTTCTGTCGTTCAAAATTTATAATAGCTCCCCGTCCCGGGACTTTTATGAAACCGTGTATTATACTTCGTGGTAATTACAGAAGCCTTGTTCACACAAGGATTCTTTCATGCTTCTTAATAATGAAAAAAATCTGACGTGGACACCACATGACTTCCTTGTACGCCTTGTGTGTTCATACTTTTCTTAATAACTAAAATGTAGAATAATATAAAAAATTCTTTTAACTTATTATACTAGTATACTCACAAATATATTTTAGTCATTTTATTTAAACTGCAGAAGAAGATATAAAGCATATTTTACTATTGTCACTGTCATGTCATAATCATTTAAATTTTACGTAGTAACAAATGTTAATCGATCATGGACTACAAGATACCGAAATACTATAAATTATAAATATATACTTTAATTATTTTTAAATGATAGCAGATACAAAAATATTTATAAAATACCGATTATAGGTAATAATCACATAATCTTTCATTTAAAATAAAAAAAATTGTCTAAAATTAAATATTTATCGAAATATTTTTAAAAAGTACTACTTCCGGTTTGTAGACTGAAACCAAAAATAGGAGGTGCACAACTAGATGCTATAACAGTCCTAAATACAAAATTTCAACTTTCTACGTCTAACCGTATTTGAGTTATGCGACACACATACGTCCGTCCGTCCGTCCGTACGTACGTACGTACGTACGTACGTACGTACAGACGTCACGTCGAAACTAGTCATAATGGATTCAGAAAAGGTCAAAACGGATATTTCCGTCAAAATCTGAGAACCGAAATTTTTCGCGATTACAATACTTCCTTACTTCGTACAAGGAAGTAAAAAGAAATTCACAGTTTTGAAGCTATCAATAAATTAGAAATTCTTCTTTTCTAAGACTCTTTGAAGATTCAATTTGGCGGCGCCGTTATTTGACAAGCAATAATTTTTCTTAAAATTCAGACACGAAAGAATCCTAAAAGAATCCACTTGCGAACAGGTTTTTAAGTATTTTATTAATTTTGAACAGCTTAAACTTCCATAAACGGGCTACTTAATATAAATATGAGTCAACCAACAATACTCCTATTGAATTACAACTATTCTCAAATTACGTTTGCTGCTAGTTGATAGTGCATTAAATTGCCCCTTAGAATTCCTCCCCGCTTACTTGCGATGACGTGCGCCACTGGATGTAACTAAGTGCGCGATGTTCTGATGCTCACCTGACCGCTGACAGTAATTGGAAGTGCGTGCGGGGGCCAGGGGCGACTCGTGCCAAAGGGCGCAGTGTAATTAAATGATTCTAACACATTATGCATATTTATCGATAGGGTGGGGCATATGGGAGCGGTAGCAGTGGCGAAGGAAATTATAACCAAATGGGGGCAGGGAAAGAACTATTAAATTGTTGGTATTACATTCGTAACTTAATTTAGTCTCTTTATAAATTAAAAATATAATTGTCAGCAATCGGGGCAATAGGCTACTTGTATGGTACTTAAAATGATACTTCATTACTGTATCTAATGTTAGGTGAAAAACATTGGTAAAAATACAAATTTTATTTATCTACGACTAATGTATAACAGTAACATTAAATGTGTGATATTTGATACATAATGCCATATATTAATCCCGCAGGGAATAATAGTCAGTATTCCCTCCTCTGCACCAATCGGAAAATTACTTTGCCTGTATCAATTTCTCCGTACAAATTATTTAAAAAAATCTGACGTGGACACCACATGACTTCCTTGTACGCCTATTAAACTGTTCATACTGTTCTTAATATCTAAAATGTAGAATAATATTAAAAAATCTGACGTGGCCACCACAAGACCTCCCGGCATACCTGCTTTATTCTTTTAACTTATTATACAAATATATTAATATATAAGTACTACTACTACTGCTACTATACTCACAAATATATTTTAGTCATTTTATTTAACGGCAGAAGAAGATACAAAGCATATTTTACTATTGTCACTGTCATGTCATAATCATTTAAATTTTACGTAGTAACAATTGTTAATCGATCATGGACTACAAGATACCGAAATACTAAATTATAAATATATACTTTAATTATTGTTAAATGATACCAGATACATAAATATTTATAAAATACCGATTGTAGGTAATAATCACATAATCTTTCATTTAAAATAAAAAAATTGTCATAAATTTGTGGTATTAAAGTTCTAAGGGCTAGGAAAAAATTAAGTTTTTATTCAGTTTTATAACTGCTTAAAAGTGTGTCAATTATAATAGTCTTCTGTTAGTCCTTGGCAATGTCTCCTGGTTTCTAACTAGTAGCAGGACTGTCTGATTAGCTTAGTTCAATCCCGTAAACTTCTAATTGTATTTTATGGAGTTAAGATCGACCAAAGGACAACCAATTTCACTAGTAGAGTATACCAAACACCGAAACGCTCTAAGGATACAAATGCAATCCACAATTAGCCTCATTCATAAACTGATCAAGACCCACTAGAAAATAGCTGATAACAAATTATAACCTTAATATTATTTTAGTTAGTTTAAACTACAACATAACATGGTATGTTTTGTATAGGTATTATATTTTAAAAACAACATTTTCAAATCATATCATTTACATTTTTATTTATTGAACGCAAATATTTATAAATTTAAACAACAGCGTATTACAATCCGGTTCATTGTTATCATATTTTTGCTATCGAATTAAATTTGAAATATTTATAAATTTTGTTGGGCTCGGGCAAAAATATGATTACAAATATTTGCACGGTATACACGAGTGCATTTTAAATATATTTCGAATAACGTTTCCCTGTGATTTAAAATAAAATTTATATTTATGAATGTGTGCAAGAAATATTTATAAAACAAAAATTATAATTTGTCGAGGCAGTGCATGTGATAAACGTATGAACCAGGAGTTTCGTGGTTCAAGTCTCTCGGCGATTCAAGCTGACCACTTGAGCGTTTTAAATGTAGTCCTGGTTGCAGAAAGAATCTCTCCGTTGCCGCTTTCAGGTCGTCGCACAGACTGCACCAAAATGAATCGGTTGAAGTGGTTGGATTCCACTATAATATAAAAATCTGCCATTATGTAATTGGGAGCAAATCCTGTTGATGGTTACCATCAAAATAAAATTCGACGATCTTTGATATTCAAACCAGCAACGGAGGGATTCTTATTCAACCGTAAGACTACTTATATTTTTTAAGACAATCAAGTGAAGTGGTCAGCTTGAAGCATCCGAGTGCGATTTTAATTGCAAGATGTTTTTACAATTTAACGACAATCACACACTTTCAAACAAAGACTTGAACCGGAGTACTCCGGGTTCCTACATCATCACCTGCAGCGAGCTGTGCTTAAATCGTGTAGCACTGCCTCAAATAAACATTTTTTGCTCGCTAACAAAAATGTAACTTTTAATTTAAAGATATTTGACATTGAACTTAAAATAAATTTCACCTGCGGCGCTTTCTTTTCACAGGACCGGTCACTTCATTATTTTCCCCCTTAAACAATTTCTGCCAGTCCGCCCCTGATAATATATTTAGATATCTTACAGTTTGTGAGACTGTCACACCCAAGTTTGATAAAAATATGTAGCAATACATAAATTATAATTATTATTATATTCAATATTGCACGTATAAGACGACATATATTATTTTATCTACGACTACTATGAAAAGTTTATATTTATGCTTTCAATTGTCAACGTAAAGTTGATTGTTACTGAGGACCTAGCAAAAAACATTTTATTGCGCGTCTCTTATGACAACAAACAAAGTATTTTATTGTTTGCATAAAATAAAATTGCAGAACCAAACAAAATTTTGTGTTTATTTATTTCGATATTATACAAATAAAACATATATTTTTTGAACGCATATTGAACTAACTGAATATCATTATTTTTAATAACAAATAATTTCAGTCGCAGATAAAATTATGAGTGTCTTTGTTCCTCTTGCCGTGCGCGAGTAAAAGAGTCACTTACGCTCTCAATACACAAATAATATTATACAGGGTGAGTCAGCTAAGTGTTCCCTATTTCATTTGTTTGTAAAGTCTCAAGTTTTTGTGTAAAGTCCGCCAAATTTTTGCTGTAAATACAGTAGTCACTTGAGTTTTTGTTCGCAAAGTTTTATCATTATTGCTCTATTGCTTCCTAATTGGTGACTGAAATAATGATTAATTAATTAATGATTAGTCAAACGACTATTTGTAGGATTTTAAAGGACCTTAAGTGGCATCCTTATAAGATTCAAATTCTGCAGGCAATTTCTGAAGAGGATAAAGCAAACCGATTGGAATTTGCAAAAGACGAAATTGAACGAATGAATGAAAACCCTGGTCATCTGAATAACATCATGTTTTCTGATGAGGCACATTTTCATCTTGATGGTAGATTTAATAGACACAAACATCGGTATTGGTCAGATGAAAATCCCCACTTGATTGCTGAACAATCCTTGCACTCTCCTAGAACGACTGTTTGGGCTGCAATTGGAGATTTTGGATTAATTGGTCCAATTTTCACATTGAAGTGAACCACTCGTGAAGTTTTTGTCTGATCGATTTGAAATTTCGGTAGTAAAAATTCCTTTAGATAGTTCATGTTTTGCAAAAATTTCGTCACTTTCTGATAAAATTGCCTAAGTTATAAAAAATCAAAATAGGGAATAGTTAGCTGACTCACCCTGTATGTTCATTATCATATAATATTTTCTCTTTTCAGATGTTGTCCCTCTCGTCATCGTGGGGTAATCTACCCGCGGGTCAAAGGTCAGTACCTCTTCTTCTTACTTGATGTTTGTGTCGACATATTCTCGATACGTTTTAGTGATTTACGTGTAAAAAACCGTGTTGCCGTCAAGTGAGCGTTCAGAGCGGTAGTGAAACAAAGCTGTTGAATTATAATAACAGATTTATGTTGAAAGATGCCAGGCATCAGTCACGAGCGGATGATGGCTGGAGGAAAAGAGAGTGACCTTAAATCGGCCCATTATAGAAGAGAATTTATCACGGGGGGAAGATATATTTTATAATATAGCAGGAACGAATAATGAAAACATCACATAAGCTGTAACTTTTTTTAAAGATTTTTAATACAATTAACAGAAAAGGCTAAAGTAAACAGGATTTTCTTTAGTTTGATAATTATAGGTATTGGAAAAAATTGAAAGTATTATTATTTATGGCAGTTTATTTAATATTTTATGGGCAAAATAAACCTGAAAATAGGCCAAAAATATATGAGAAAGGCAAAATTTGTCAAATTTTACAAAAAGGTTAAATAGACAAAATTAAATTTATCTTAAAATAAATATAAACGATAGAAACTAAAATAAGTACAATCATTTTTGTTCTATCCATGATAGTTTATGCCGATGTCACACCGGCATGGCATGAAGCACGGTGCTCGATGTGGCATTTTGCTTCGTTCAAAGCTGTCAAAAGGGTGTCACACCGGTATAGAAAAATGCCATATGAAAATTTGTATTTTTCTATGTTCACATCGTACTTTGAAAGTTTTTGAAAATTATTTTTGACAGCTGAGAATTAAAATTCATCAATTCTTTGTGTTAATTAAATCAATAAGTAGTTCATATATTGACAAAAGCTTAAAGTGTTATATTCTTATTATCTAATTACTTACTGTTATTATTTTGACATCAATTATTCACCAAATGTCAAAAATTATATTGAGGCCTCACTGTGAAATCAGCAACAAATTTCCATATGTCAAATTGCTCTATGGAATAGCGGCGATAAAATTTTTACGTTATTCATTTGTTCCATCGAGCACCGTGCTTCGTGCCATGCCGGTGTGACATGGGCATTATGTATCATGGTTTTATCAATACTGTAGATTTATTTCATTTTTGTTTACTCTGTTCACTACTGGGTTCATGCGTTACCTTCGTAACCGTTATTTATCGTCATAGAATGCATACTTCGTGCTGGCCCGTATTTGATGTCTCTATCTAAAAGGTAAACAGACTTCATCCGCCCTAGTGTCCACTTATGTTATATTTAGTACCTATACTTCGTGTCTTAGACTAATAAAATTTCCTGTATTAGATTAGCAGATCTAAACATATTAATCAAATATTAAGTAATAATAACGATAATTAAAGCCGGAATGTAGCTGTCCACGATTTCGTCGAGAAAAAGGAGAGATATATACAGATTTAGTGTGTCGAACAAAGGCAGCAATAGCGAACGCGCTCTAAAAGTGGCATCGTATTTGTATGATATTGTATTTATAAGACAAAAGAAATAATCAAACGCGTTATTTATATACTGTGTAACATGTTACCTACAGTGCGACGCATGAATTTTAATAGATTTTGTATTTTAAATGCCCTAAATTAAACATGTAAAAGTAGTATTTTTCTCTTTATTCGGCATTTTTTTAAAACAATACTATGAAAAAATTTGGAAAAATCGGTGCGCCGCACTGTAGAATGAATATTAAATATTGTCGTAAAAAAAAATTCAATGATCTTACGTTAGTATTAGATTCAATATTATACAAACCGTAGAGCACTGTTTTACCTCTTTCTCATACAGCTACATTCCCGCCTTAAGTCAATCTTTCCCTGAAACTTGCCATTTACAATTTAAGTTTTTAAATAATGAATTTATTATTTAATATATGTAGTACCTATAGCCATAGATATAATATATTTAACATAACAAAATAAATTGTTCATAAACCCCGATTGGACTAAAGCAGATGCCGTCAATCCCCCTCTTTTATTTTCCTGCGTGGAACAAAAGCTTTCCGTTTTCTCAGCTCAACAAATGACGCGCAATTCTGACACGACGATTGTCATTTATTCCCTGTACACCGTGTACGGCACTATGGTGACGACCGTGATTATCACCCTCACGTGACTTGCAATGTGATATCCTATTGGATAACGCGATATCCAGAGGATTTTCACCACTAATACAACGAAATTGTATCGAATTTGTTCAAGGGTTGATCTTTCCGCACATGCAATTGTTTCAAAGGGGCAAGATATGGGGGATGAAGTAAAGAAGGAATATCGATAGTAATAAAACAACAATGCTATATCTCCATATTTAACTATTCTTGCATTTGCTTCTAATTATGAATTCTCGCATTTGTTTCAAATTTACATAGCGAATTTAAATTTCCTCTAAGTTGTAAGATCAAGAAACATGCGACACTTTTAAGTTGGAATATATTCGTAGCAAACTACAGCATTCTAGAATCTAGAACTGTTTGCATTTGTTGCTCCCAAGAATAATAGATAAGGCGATATTGGAAGAGTGGAAACGTTCAACCAGGGGTTCTATAACTGTTCATTTTTAACCTTCCCTTAAAAATTGTACTTCTTATAGTGAGAGAAACTGCAACACCAAGATGCAAATCTAAAAAATTATTATGTAATTAAATAACTGCATGAAAAGATTTATAGTCCAGGCGAACTAGCATCTATCGGTGACATAATTCAAAGAGAATTTTTATTTCATAGGATTTTTGTAATTGACTTCCTAATTAACATACTAAAAATCTCCATCGATCCGCCTTGTGCTAAGTCTACTATCTTGAAAAATAGTGGGACAAAACGAAAAATATCGTAAATAAATATTTTTATGTACGACTGCATTATAAAGTACTGTTTATAACATAATTTTGCAGCAATAAAGCAGCTCTTTATAATACTAGTAAAATAAAGTTTCTTTATTTTACTAGTAAAATAAAATAATAGAAATAATAAAATAATAATAGAAAAGGCACACTTCGCTAGAGATTAAATTTTAATTTGTCATTTGTCAAATGTGTCATTTTGTAAATGTCATTATAGATAATAGAAAATCTTGCGTATAGGGCAGTCAAACATAAAATCTTGTATGCAACACGTATATAATAGGGTTTTATTGACTCGCTCATTTATGTGCCTCGCTTCGCTGCGCTCGCTCGTCCCCTAAACTGTCTCGCCAATAAAACCCTATATTATATACTTGTTACATAAATAGCTATTATTTAATTTTGACGTTTTAAAATGCTATTATTAATTCCATACTAACAACTTTAAACAACTGTGTTTTCACAAGTGAATTAAATTTTTTATCTACAACAATAGAATAATGTATTCATTATATACGTGAAAGTAGTATAATAAACCCCTCCATAAGGACACATTATGAAATAATGAATTCATTATTTCACACTGTTAAATTATGAGTAAGTACTTTATTCTCTCGAACTGTCAAACTGCCATCACATCTGTTTTAATATTAGTGTTACATCAAGTTATCATTTTATGACGTTGTAAGCAGAAACAGTAAAAATAATAAAAATTTGTAAAACGCTGTATATGACTAGCCCATAATAGTTCTAAATTACTCGGATAAATTGTCATCACACCAATGTTTGAGGTTAGGTTAATATCAATACAAATTTGTAGTAAGAAAATGTTGTTTTATTTAAAAAGTTGTAGATAAAACGTCGTATTTGACTCGAAAATAATGGCTATAATTAACTCGGATGATTTATACACTCGCCTTCGGCTCGTGAACAAACTTTCATCCTCATTAATTATAGCCTACATTATTTACTCGTTAAATAATATACTATTAAATCACTCTTATGTCATTATTTCGTCAAAAATGCATAAAAACAATGACAACTTGCCACTGACGACTACTTTGATTTTCTTCTCTTGAATAAACATTAGAAATTAATTTATGAAGATAGATATTCAAAATGACAGCTGTACATTTTTATGTTTAAATAGTAGAAAAGAACAGAAAGTTTTATTGGCTAAAACAATAATACAAAAAGTGTTATTGGTCGAATTAAATTTCGAGAATTATTCTCTGTGTAGTTTGAGAAGCGCTCTCTCGCTGGTTGATTTTCGATCTAGCAGTAGAATGGGATCGGGAAAGTAATGTTTTATGTATTATGATAAAAAGATAATGGAGACATCATCGAATGGAGAAATGGCTCAGTTATTGGAGACAGAGATAGCTTTAACGAAATTATAGAACACGAACCTAAAGGAGTTATTTTCTAACGAATACATGAATAAATCACGAGATTATGCTGCAATATTATTCATTGAGCGGATACGGAACTCCACACTTTGTATACGATCACCACTGATTACTTATTCGCCGAACAACATCACTATTTTATTTTTCATTGTAACTTTCAATTATGAGGCACTTGACCTTGAACGAAAAAATATCGCCTGGAACGCATTATTGCTTTATGTTAATTTTTACTACATATTTGTTTCGTTGAACAACAATATTATACGCCAGGAAATATGATGATAGTTATTTACTTTACAAGTGATCAAAGTAAGGAACCTACGAGGGAAATCTTAACTCACGAGGCCAAAGACTGAGTGAGATAATTTTCTCGAGTGAGTCATTCCTTTTTGCCCACGTGTGAAGTATAACGTTTTATCCAACACCTCTTAATAACTGCTTAAATATTTTAAAAATGTTAAGTTCCAACCTAACACATCGTTACTATTGTGACTTCCAACAAGCAACGTTACAATTTACCCACAAGTGGGTATAATTTTGATCAAAGTCACTAGGGTGCAATATTTTACTTTGCTTATTTAAAATCACCATAGTTCTGACGCTTAAATTAAGAGGTGTTGGATACTCAAAAAAATTGAGCCTGTCCGAAAGGTGTATTCTGGCTGGATATAATTTTGATCAAAGCCACTAGTGGGCAATCTTTTACTTTGCTTATTTAAAATCATCATAGTTCTGACGCTTTTGTTAAGAGGTGTTGGATACTCTAAAAAAATTTGAGCCTGTCCGAAAAGTATATTCTGGCTGGATATAATTTTGATCAAAGCCACTAGTGGGCAATCTTTTAATTAGCTTATTTAAAATCACCATAGTTCTGACGCTTTTATTAAGAGGTGTTGGATACCCTAAAAAATTTTGAGCCTGTCCGAAAAGTATATTCTGGTTACGTCCCTGGGGCTCGATTCTTGAAACCAAGCGAAAGTTTTCGTGTACGCAGATATTCGAGCGGTGATTTTCGTATACGACTGGTCGAATGCGCATGATAGGTATTCTTGAGTGGTGAACGAAAGTTGCTTCAAAGTTACGTGTACGAATAAGGGGTACAAACGAACGCACCTTCTTGCAACCAATAGAATCGTTTAGTTAAGTCACATGATTTTTGTTTAGATATCATGTCTATAAGTAACTGTCAGTTGCTGTGCTTTCTGGTTTATTTATACTAAATACTGTTAAAATTAAAGATTATTATTGTAATAATTATTGATATAAAATGGCAAAGCGAGCTTGCAATGTTAATAATGAACCGAAAAATATATTAATAGAGTTTGTGAAAAAGAATCCAAACATTAACATTGGAAAATTCACAAGCGATTTTTCTTATAAAGATTCGCAAAAAATGTGGGGTTCTTTATCTGAGATTTTAAATTCAGTTCCCGGTGGTGGTACAAAGACTGAAACCATGGTTTATATTAAAATTTGACTGTTCTTTTATGTAGGTTTGGCAAGACTTAAAATCTAAAACGAAGCAAAAATCAACCGAAATAAGAAAACATATGAGACTATTAACATATTAACACTTCAGCAAAATTAATCAATTAATTAATTAATTAATTAGTCGAAATATGACAGTTGCACTTTCGTGTACGAATATAACTTTCGAATGGTATCTACCCACTCGATGTAAATGCGCATGGATTTTTCGTGCACGATCCGTCAATTCGGCTTCAAGAATACCGTTATGCTTTTCGTGTACGCATCTCGAACACTTGCGTATACGAATAATTTCAAGAATCGGGCCCCTGACTATTATTTTAAAAAGCAAGATGTCTATTTTATTTTCTTTTTGGAAAGTAGCAGACCAAACATTACTTCAAATATAACTTTCATTTTATTTAATCTGTTTTTGGACCACTACAATATGAACTTGTATCCCCTTGAACAACAATTTCCATCTAGTGACCACTTCCCTCCTGTTCCCGCTTTCCCCTCATGTTCCCTCATTAGGAATGAACACAATTCCAGGGCAAAATGTAAATCCACGACCATAATTAAGTACACAGCCCGCGAGACTATTATTGCTATTATCGACCCCACAAACACTATTCTGTTTTGTGTTTAGTTCTGCTGTTGCTGTTGCTGTGCTGTTGCTACTGTGTTGTATTCTCCACTGCCTGTCTCGCTTTATTGGCAAAAGTATGGCTGGAATATCTGCTGACGTTAAGGCTGAATTACAGTATACTTTTTTGGCTAGATTCGTGCTAGATTTCTAGTTAGTGATGCCGTGAGACGAGACGAGACGAGAAATAGTCAATTCTCGTCTCATCACAAATTTTCGATACGAGAATTTTTAGTATTCTCGTCTCGGTCATTTTTCAGCTGTTCATTTCTCGTATCAAGGAACTCGATTCTCGTCTCGTCTCAAACTTCTCGACAAAAAATTAGAGCCACCTAACGATTTTTGCAAGAACTATTAGATTTCGCGTCATGCCCATGTCACACATGTAATACTTGTACAGAGTGATCGGAGTGATCAAAACAAACTGAAACCCGCAATTTTTTTAAATGCTATTAAAACTAGACTTCTAAGAAGAAAAGTTTGATTTCCAAGTTCATGGGTGTGCGACTTAGGATAATAAAGATTTTTTATTTTAGTAATTTTATTAAACTCAACAATATTTTCTAAATGAATAATTAAATAAGTTACAATAGCCACCGTTTCGGAATTATAATTAGTGATGACCACCGAAAACCGCCAATATTTAAAAATAAAACTTGTGTGCAGCGCGCCATCTGTCGGTAGTAGTGAGTAGAAAAAACATCGTAACATCAAATTTAATGATCAGACTACAACTACAAATTGAATGTATTTGATTATAGTTTTATTCGTTACAAAAAACATTGTACAAACCACTTGCGGGAAGACACCATCCCAGCATTCGCATAAATGAAACCCTCGCTTCGCTCGTGTTTCAAAAAACCGCTCATGTGGGATCAAAATCTTTCCAAATTTGGTTCGTAAATAACTATTCACTATTCTTGATAATGTAGCTCCTGATGATGACGTATGTGACGTCGAAACTAGTAGACTAAGAAATAAAATATTGTTGAGTGCATCCCAGTAATTTTTCTTCATTCCTGATTAAAAAAAGATATTTTTAAGTAAAAATTTCGAGAATTCTCGAGTTCTCGAGGGTATTTCTCGTCTCAAAATTATGAATTATCGTCTCACCTCGAAAATCCGAGACGAGAAATTTACTGATTCTCGTCTCGTAATTTCGAGACGAGACGAGAATGAGACGAGAAATTTCTCGTCTCGGCGGTATCACTATTTCTAGTCCAATTTCCATCCGAGATCGGTCGAGTTTCATACTTTCCCACTTGACAAAATAAAATCCCCAGAACATTTCAAGAATGTGAAGAATAAGAAGAATAAGATATTTTTAAACATCCCATGGACGAGTCATTTTATTTTTGAGACAGATCTTTCAAAGGTTGGTCAAATTGACTTCACACTGAACTGAGTATGCGTAGACAAATCTAGTACGAATCTCGAATAGACAAATAGAGCCAGGCGTATATTTCTATACTAGACAAAAGTATGGATATCGAACGGAACTCGGATGGGAATTTCTGATTTATATTATAGGTACTAAAAATGGATGAATCTCGAACTAGAATCTAGACGAAAAGAGTATAATAAAATTCAGCCTTTAGGATAAATATAAATTGCCATTTTAGATTTTAAAAGACTAAACTTTATTTACGATTATGTCAAATACATGTTACAGTAGGTATTGTACAGGGTGATTAATCGTAACTTACTTATTTCAAAACGCAATAATGCCCATTTTATGAATCAGAAAATTTTTATTTTATAATGTAGGTACATATCTAAAGTCTAGTTTTCAAAATCATACCAGGTAGGTGACGCCCCCCATTGTCTATACACTGAATAAGTCGATTTCTGGCGTTTGTCATAACCCTTTCCAGCGTAGCAGCGGGAATGTTGGTAATTGCGACCCAGATGTTGGCCTTCAGGTCTTCTAGGGTCCTTGGACGGTTGACGTTCAAAAAAAAACTCACAACAAAAATCACAAGGAGCCAAATCGGGCGAGCGGGCTGGCCACTCCAAATCGCCCCTTATTGAGATGAGCCATCGATGCTGCTCCGTACTCCAACGCATGATGGCGACTGACCGGGTGGGGAACAAAACTTTAAAAGTGCACCTATCGAATGAGATTACTCTCTCCCTACTACGATCCCTACAGCCTGAATGGCACGAATTTTTTAAAAGCAAGTTATGATGAATCACCTGTATTATTATATAAAGTAAGGTTGAAAAATTACTCGAAATATACAACATATATACTTCTTCTTACATAACCGACGTTTCAGTTTACATTTCAACCTTCTTCATTGTCCACAACAATTATTCATTAAAAATTTTAAGTTCACTACGTACTAGTAAGATCTTACACAAATTCATGTATATCAAATACATTCGTTAACAAACATTAAGTTTGAAAACTTCTTACATACAAAAGCATAAAACATCCAACTAAATTATTATTGCTAAACTGAAAACAAATAAATGATGAATACACTATTTGAAACTCAATCCTTTTGTTCAATTTCTGCTTTCAATCCATTGCTGCGAGGTATATGTTTATTCCTGCTGCAGTACAGTTAGTGTTCCTGCTGAATGAAGGCAGGCAACTAGGAACTAGAACTAGCAGAACGGCGGTAATTTTATTCCAGAAACAATAACAATTACAATAAATGAAGTTCTCTAAGGAACAGAACAGAACACAAGCAATGGCAGTGCCACCAACACTGCAACGTTAAATTCACTACAAATTCGCGCACTCGAACATTATTCAAAGTCTGCCGCAGTGTTGCGCAGGAGAGAGCAGGAAAGAGACCTGCTTTATATTTTAATTTTATATTTTCGTTGTGTCACACCCTGTGGTTCTGACACTTCAGGTTCGTATCCAGGTTGGTACACATCCCACCCACTTGACAAAATAAAATCCCCAGAACATTTCAAGAATGTGAACATCACGCTTGTTTTGCCCATTAATATCCTAGCGATTATCTGAGATGTTTGTATTGAGTATGTAATTTTTGATCGTACTCAGGATGTGGCTATGATAAACTTACGTAATATTACTTAAAGTACAAGTATAAGGTATTTTTAAATATCCCATGGACGATTCAAGTGGGTGACGTTTCAAATTCGAAATTTCAGACATATTTATCTACGCAGTAATATACATTTTAGGAACAATTTGAAAATTATATTTAGCGGCCCGTTTAGGGTTTTCCGAATTCCTAGAATACTCTCGATTTTACTTATTTTCTATTCCACTCTTTTCCCCACTACTACGGCTGCCTGAAACCAGCCCGAAACTTGTACTTTACCGCATCCTCGCAATGCAATGTCATTTTGAAGTTGAAAAATACTATAAAAGTGTTTTCGTTGCGAGTAAACTGTCAGATTATTATTGACTCCAGGATAATGTTTTCATAAACATTTATTTAAGATAGAATGGATATACAGATGTGCCTTTTAAAATTTTGAAAATAAATTTCTATCAGGAGATATTTATAATCTTGTAAAGTTTGCATAAATTGGACTTTTTTTGAATTTTTCGGAATTATTATAATCATGTACAATTTTTTAATCCAAATTTTAAAAAGGCACATCTATAAATTCATTCTTTCTCTCTTAAATCCTTGTTAAAATAAAATTTTACATTTCTTGTACTGGCCATAAAACACTCGCTACGTTAGTACATTTTATGCCGGCTTTCAGGAGGTAGACGATCCTCTTAAGTTTCATGAATTTTTTAAAATTTATTTAATTTTGACAGTACTTAATTTTCAAGACACATAATACGCAGATGCACGTTAGTAGTCGTATATAAAATATAAAATGTAGAATCCATATTATATTTAATTAATTTTAGTAATGGAATGAATCAATTTTAACGACACAGTTCCAATTAACGAATACCAAACCGAGCGTGGAAAATTATGTCATATTACTGTGAAAACATAGTAAAATGCAATCAATAATAATAATATCACAATTAAAATTCACCAGGGTTTTTATGTCACCAATGAATTCACTCGGAAAATATATTACGCTTCATAATTAATTTATGATTTTCAAACTAAAGCCTGTAATATAAAATTGTATAATTACCTATTATTTCATTTTAGCTATAACGAAAAGAGTACTAGAACAAATTTACATATTTAAATTTTTGTAATAAACTACTTGTTCGTTTTGCGTTTGCTATGTTTCATTTATTTGAACACATCCTTGTTGAAATTATTTATACTAAGCTTGTTTGCAAATAATGTTATTTGAAACATAATGCACATTTATTAATCGCATTGTATGTTGTTTTATGTTATAAATGGAACATGTAAAGGATTATATTTTCATGTATTTTACATTAAATATTTTCGAGGAGTTTGTTTATGAATTAAATTATTAAATAATGTATAAGTGTTTGAAAGAGTATTACCTGCGTAAATGTATTTTAATTTTTAAGAAGATAACCATATTTTATTAAATGTGTTGAGTATTTAAAATTTAATTTCATATATTTTTATTTTTACCTCTCGCCTCATATTCTAACAAAAAGCGGTAGGTATTGTAATGCGTCAAACAATTTCTAGTCTCTACAGTAGGTACGATTTTACTTTTTGATAATGTTGCCTGTGTGTATATGTATGTATGTGCGTATGTTACGATTTTTTTACATGAACTCAACAAACTTTTAATAACCAAATTTTACATTCAGGATTTTGATAAACGTCTATAATAGACAGCATTTAATTTTGGTAGCAATCCGCAAACCGGAAATTTAGTTTTTATTTAAATACCCGATAAGTAATAATTTTTTTGATACAAAATGAAAAAAAATATAGGTAATACCTTGATAATACATTTTGGATTATATTAATAACCACTACTTGTATTCTAGTTTTTCAGTATTCAGTATCTTGTAATCTTTGATACTAACCACGAAATATAATATATGACAGGAGTGGACACTAAGACGGATGAAGTGTGGCCTTTCTGTTTCCCTTTTAGAAAGAGACAGAGGATACGGGCCAGCTCAGAGCATGCATTCTATGACGATGAACGGCCACGATAGTAACGCACGAGCCCAGTAGTGATCTGTCTTTCTAGCACAGGCTAAACAAAAATGCCACGAATCTACATTAGTGCTAAGTTACGGATTGTCCACTTCTGTGTTTCTTATTTCGTAATACTGAAATATTGTTTTTGTTTCTACGTAAAATTTAAATTATTATGACAGTGACAGTTAACACAAATTAAGTATAGAAGAGACACGGAATCAGACAAAGTACGTCGTCAAAAAAAGAAATAGCCTATATATGGCTATGACGCAATGACTACGATCTATGTCGTCATAAACAAAGATTTTAAATGTAAAATATTCGTTGATAACGATATAGATCATACTCATAGCGTCATAGCCATTTATAGGTTAATTCTTTTGATGACGTACCTCATCTTATTCAATGCCTCTACTATACCGTGAGTTTATTTTAACGTGAAACATGGGATTTTTCATATCCATGGTTACGAATTTGACAGCAATGTATTAGAGCGTTCTTTTTAAAATCGAACATAGGGAATCAATTTAACTGTATTATTCTTGACCAATATAACATATTTGGGCAGCTGTAATAGTTCCAAGAGACGCTTTCAACATAAACTTTTAATTGTTTATACTATACCTACATCGTATTTCCAGGTAGCGTCAGTTCGACTCCAATTAACAAATCCAAATGTTGCTACCTGGAAATACGATGTAGGTATAGTTTAAACAATTAAAAGTTTATGTTGAAGGCGTCTCTTGCAACTATTACTGCTGCCCAAATATGTTATATTAGTCAAGAATAATACAGTTAAATTGATTTCCTATGTTCGATTTTAAAAAGAACGCTCTAATACATTGCTGTCATCTTCGTAACCATGGATATAAAAAGTTCTATGTTTCATGTTAAAATAAATTCACGGTATATCGTGTTTTCGTTTATAATATGAAACTAGTAAAGTTATGTAAGAATATATTTTATTTATTAGATACGTACGAATAGTAATTTTTTTTTAATTCAATAAATTTAAATCGACTTCAAATGTCTGATAAAGTACAGTCTCATGTAAGCCTTCCCGTCACAAAGCATTATCTTTATTTGTGAAGAATGTCCGTGTTTCATGTTTGGCGCGCAATCTTATAAACGGAGGATTTATTCGAGGCGTAGGTTTTGCTCTGCTTGCCACAGGGGACAACACAAATATATCACGTTTATGCAGAATAATCTCTTTACATATGCGGCTGAATGTGTAGCACGTACACAACCAAGTCCTGCTGTCTCAGGAACTCAATATTTGATTTTTCAGGAGAAGCATGAAGCCTGAATCACATTATGAGATATCACTGAAACATGGTGGCCCACATTACTTATTGCAGGAAAATACATCAGTAAATACAATCATGTCTGAAAGTTTCTGTCAATCTAGTTTTTTAAGTTTTTCCTGCAATTTTTTATATGTTTGGCTAAAAGTGGCCTATTTTGTTAGTATTTTACGTGTAATACTATATAAAAGGCAAAACAAAAAGAGGGCAAATTCAAGCAGGGACGGACTGGCCATAAGAGAAAGGGGGATAAATCCTCCTGGGCCGACGTACCATATGAGGCCGACTGATTTTAATTATTTAAATATATTTAAAAATTTAAATCTTAAATTCAAATCAAAAACAATAATCAATCTGTAATATTGTAAAATAATTTTTTCGATAGTTTCTACTTAGTAAAGAAATCAAACTATAGAAGGCTTCATTGACTCTATCGTTCGTGACCCGACCCATTTCAATAGATTACGGTCATGTGACGTCATTTAATTCAGTGTCTTGTGTTTTACGTCAAAATAAAAATTTTTATTTTAGGTTGAATTGTATTATTTACATATTTGTACTTTCAAAAAGTTTGCTATTATTGCAGTCATTGTACACAAGCTATAATTAATAATAAGAATTATTTTGTTCCGGAATTTCATTTATTTTTGCATAAAGGTATAAAATGTAACTTTCAATGTAAAGGCATTTGACTTTGAATTTTCGCCTGCGGCGCTTTCTTTTCACTGCAATATTTTCTCCCTTAAACAATTTCTACCAGTACACCCCTGACTTCAAGCTATTCGCAAATGTGTTAATTGTTTAAAAAATATTGTTATTTAAACCATTTTTATGGGGAAAACTATCTCGTACTGTGTGTTGATCTATATTTTTAATGTTTTGGGTTACAAGTTCAAAAATAGTTAAATCAGTTTATTTAGATTTATAATTTGATTCTCTAATAAAAATTCAGACCGTTCACCGGTACCCATAATTAACTCTAATTATTTTGTTAATTGAATTTTAGATAATTCGGAAAGAGTTAGACCTGTAAATCATGTTTTCCGCCATTTTGTGGTTTCCCTCCCATCTATAATTCTCGCCCGCGCCAATAAAAACAAATGAACGCAAGATCACGTTCGACGTCATTTCTCATACGCTACTTCAGCAGTGCCATCTAGCAGGCGTAGGAAACCCCCTCCCCCACCCCTCACCTCCTGCTATGTTTACGTGCCGAACTCTGTGTACTTAATGTGAAAATAAAAGTAAACCAAAGTTGAATTTAATCACGAGAGGAATCGATAACGGGAAGAAATATGAGAGATGCTAAATTTGTGGAAATTTTTTTACAGTTTTTTGGAGGGGAAATGTTATTTTAAAATAATTTACACCCAAAGCTTGAATTGTAAAAAGACATTTTGTATCTACTTTGCTTTGATTCCATCATTTTTACCTCTCGCGTCATATTCTATAAGAGAGGTATTGTAATGGGTCAAAATTTTCGAGTATGAGTTTTTGGTGGATAAGCACGTTTCAGGGTCTCTAGAATACGAATTTACTATTTTCGTGATGATGTCTGTGTGTGCGTGCGTTTGTGTGTTTGTTCGCATTTTTCCTTCGAGGGTATCTCAAAAAATATTAACATTATCAAATTTTATATTTAGGGTTTTAATAAGAACCTACCGAGCCCATTAAATTTTGGTAAAAATTCATTAACAGTAGTAGTTCTTTAATTAAGGACCACACAATTTTTCTTCAAAATCTCTATGAATAAAATTAACAAAGAAAATGTTATTATCTACTCGTAAAATAGGTTTAATATAAATTTTTCTGCATCTGGCACCATTTACAAATTATATTACAATTTATAATTTTGCGTTTGGAACTTCGACATTTGTAATGACGAAAAATTGAAATGTTTATGACAGTGAAGGCAGATATGACATCGGTGACATATAGTTCCTAAATTATTATTATTATTAGTAGTAGGTACTGTTAATGCAGCTAGAGTTGACCGGACAGTAAAGGAGAGAAAGAACGAGCTTCTGTTCTACACAGAGCTCAGTCAAAATTCGTCAACTTATTACTCGCCTGATAGCAACTGAGTCAAGAGAAAAACCTAAATTATTATTATTATTATTATTAGTAGGTACTGTTAATGCAGCTAGAGTTGACCGGACAAAGTAAAGGAGAGAAAGAACGAGCATCTGTTCTACACAGAGCTCAGTCAAAATTCGTCAACTTATTACTCGCCTGAAAGCAACTGAGTCAAGAGAAAAACCTAAATTATTATTATTATTATTATTAGTAGGTACTGTTAATGCAGCTAGAGTTGACCGGACAGTAAAGGAGAGAAAGAACGAGCTTCTGTTCTACACAGAGCTCAGTCAAAATTCGTCAACTTATTACTCGCCTGAAAGCAACTGAGTCAAGAGAAAAACCTAAATTATTATTATTATTATTATTAGTAGGTACTGTTAATGCAGCTAGAGTTGACCGGACAAAGTAAAGGCGAGAAAGAACGAGCTTCTGTTCTACACAGAGCTCAGTCAAAATTCGTCAACTTATTACTTGCCTGAAAGCAACTGAGTCAAGAGAAAAACCTAAATTATTATTATTATTATTATTAGTAGGTACTGTTAATGCAGCTAGAGTTGACCGGACAAAGTAAAGGCGAGAAAGAACGAGCTTCTGTTCTACACAGAGCTCAGTCAAAATTCGTCAACTTATTACTTGCCTGAAAGCAACTGAGTCAAGAGAAAAATCTATATTATTATTATTAGTAGGTACTGTTAATGCAGCTAGAGTTGACCGGACAAAGTAAAGGCGAGAAAGAACGAGCTTCTGTTCTACACAGAGCTCAGTCAAAATTCGTCAACTTATTACTTGCCTGAAAGCAACTGAGTCAAGAGAAAAATCTATATTATTATTATTAGTAGGTACTGTTAATGCAGCTAGAGTTGACCGGACAAAGTAAAGGCGAGAAAGAACGAGCTTCTGTTCTACACAGAGCTCAGTCAAAATTCGTCAACTTATTACTTGCCTGAAAGCAACTGAGTCAAGAGAAAAATCTATATTATTATTATTAGTAGGTACTGTTAATGCAGCTAGAGTTGACCGGACAAAGTAAAGGAGAGAAAGAACGAGCTTCTGTTCTACACAGAGCTCAGTCAAGATTCGTCAACTTATTACTTGCCTGAAAGCAACTGAGTCAAGAGAAAAATCTATATTATTATTATTAGTAGGTACTGTTAATGCAGCTAGAGTTGACCGGACAAAGTAAAGGAGAGAAAGAACGAGCTTCTGTTCTACACAGAGCTCAGTCAAAATTCGTCAACTTATTACTTGCCTGAAAGCAACTGAGTCAAGAGAAAAATCTATATTATTATTATTAGTAGGTACTGTTAATGCAGCTAGAGTTGACCGGACAAAGTAAAGGAGAGAAAGAACGAGCTTCTGTTCTACACAGAGCTCAGTCAAAATTCGTCAACTTATTACTTGCCTGAAAGCAACTGAGTCAAGAGAAAAATCTATATTATTATTATTAGTAGGTACTGTTAATGCAGCTAGAGTTGACCGGACAAAGTAAAGGAGAGAAAGAACGAGCTTCTGTTCTACACAGAGCTCAGTCAAAATTCGTCAACTTATTACTTGCCTGAAAGCAACTGAGTCAAGAGAAAAATCTATATTATTATTATTAGTAGGTACTGTTAATGCAGCTAGAGTTGACCGGACAAAGTAAAGGCGAGAAAGAACGAGCTTCTGTTCTACACAGAGCTCAGTCAAAATTCGTCAACTTATTACTTGCCTGAAAGCAACTGAGTCAAGAGAAAAATCTATATTATTATTATTAGTAGGTACTGTTAATGCAGCTAGAGTTGACCGGACAAAGTAAAGGAGAGAAAGAACGAGCTTCTGTTCTACACAGAGCTCAGTCAAGATTCGTCAACTTATTACTTGCCTGAAAGCAACTGAGTCAAGAGAAAAATCTATATTATTATTATTAGTAGGTACTGTTAATGCAGCTAGAGTTGACCGGACAAAGTAAAGGAGAGAAAGAACGAGCTTCTGTTCTACACAGAGCTCAGTCAAAATTCGTCAACTTATTACTCGCCTGATAGCAACTGAGTCAAGAGAAAAATCTATATTATTATTATTAGTAGGTACTGTTAATGCAGCTAGAGTTGACCGGACAAAGTAAAGGAGAGAAAGAACGAGCTTCTGTTCTACACAGAGCTCAGTCAAAATTCGTCAACTTATTACTCGCCTGATAGCAACTGAGTCAAGAGAAAAATCTATATTATTATTATTAGTAGGTACTGTTAATGCAGCTAGAGTTGACCGGACAAAGTAAAGGAGAGAAAGAACGAGCTTCTGTTCTACACAGAGCTCAGTCAAAATTCGTCAACTTATTACTCGCCTGAAAGCAACTGAGTCAAGAGAAAAACCGAGCTTTACGACTTCTATATACACTATTTCAAGTTAGCGAAACTGTTTCTTCCAAAAAAATTATGACAATCTGTGTCCGCTCGATTAATATTGTATACCAATTTGTGATTCTCTCATATCGCGTATTTTAAGTACATAGAAATAAGAAAGAAAAATCTGACGTGGACACCACATGACTTCCTTGTACGCCTTGTGTGTTCATACTGTTCTTAATAACTAAAATGTAGAATAATATAAAAAATTATTTTAACTTATTATACTAGTATACTCACAAATATATTTTAGTCATTTTATTTAAACTGCAGAAGAAGATATAAAGCATATTTTACTATTGTCACTGTCATGTCATAATCATTTACGTAGTAACAAATGTTAAACGATCATGGAGTACAAGATACCGAAATACTAAATTATAAGTATATACTTTAATTCTTCTTAAATGATAGAAGATACAAAAAAATTTATAAAATACCGATTGTAGATAATAATCACATAATCTTTCATTTAAAATAAAAAAAATTGTCTAAAATTAATTATTTATCAAAATATTTTTTTAAAGTACTACTTCCGGTTTATAGATTGAAACCAAAAATAGGAGGTGCACAACTAGATGCTATAACAGTCCTAAATACAAAATTTCAGCTTTCTACGTCTAACCGTATTTGAGTTATGCGACACACATACGTCCGTACGTACATACGTACATACATACGTACGTACATACGACAGACGTCACGACGAAACTAGTCATAATGGATTCAGAAAAGGTCAAAACGGATATTTCCATCAAAATCTGAAAACCGAAATTTTTCGGGATTACAATACTTCCTTATTACTCCGTACAAGGAAGTAAAAACCTGAATGTTTGATGGTTAAGAATTGAAGAAGTATGTTTATTTGTCTGAAAAGAAGAATTTATCATTGCGGCGATGAAACGTTTTGATTCGTTCGTTACAGACAAATAGCTTTGAGAGTTCCCTGCGTCTACCTGTAACATATTGGCCAACTAAGATACTATTGACAGAATTTTCCATCACAAAAGAAAAACATCAACTCCATCAGCCCTCGCCGATCCATTTCCATTTACAGCTCGGCGGTGTTGCCAAATCTGCGGCGAATTTCTCGCTTCACTTATGCATAACCTCAAGATATCGAGGCATTCGATACGATACAAACACACTCACAAAGGCGAAGAATAAGCCCGAGGATTGATCGGGAACAAAAACTCCTGCTGGGGTTATCGCCCAGGTGTTTCATGTTTGTGAGAATTCCTGCCAGATAAGACTGGTCACACTGCTGCCATGGCAACCGCTTTGTGCTGATTTCTACACGGTTATCGAGTGCTGTAATAAATCCAAACAACTCAACTTTACAGTTTCAAACTGCAAACAAAATAAGATTCGATAAAACGGACGGGTGCTGGTACTACGTTCTCAGATTACGTGGCCGCAACTCGAATCTTATCCTGAGCTTTAAAACCGCATCGAATTTATACTGTCTGCTATCCTTGTACTCCGACCATTGTCCAATATTAGAATCGTGCACATACGAGTATTACATTTACTTCAACAGATCAGAGCAGTTCTAATGTCGTAATGTCAAATGTATAAAATTTGGTAAAATAGGTTTCTTTACTTATGTATCACTTCCACCATATTTGATAAATGTTGATATTCCATTTTAGTCCGAGCCAGAGCCAAAAAAAGTCTCTGAATTTACTAAGCCTAGTTTTTATATAGTTTATTACAGTGTTTGTGTACACAAACATACTGCGGTCAGTCAAGCGAAACGTAGAACAGGCGTCTCAGATAAGCTGTCGAAGTTGTCGTTCCTGCGAGGTAACAAAATGAATTTACTAAGACTGAAAATTGTTATACAAATAGTATATTGCATATAAATGAAAGTTATGACAGTCAGTCAGCTAAATGTAGGGACAAAGCTGGTCAGTCGGCCGCAATATATGTACAAAAAAGAATAACCCAGTCAAATTTTATATTAAAATGTAAAAATATGTGAGATTGAAAAATTACTCGAAATATTAGTCATACAACGTATATTCTTCTTCTTACATAACCGACGTTTCGGTTTACACTTAAACCTTCTTCAGGGTTATATATACATCAGTTTTTAATATAAATATAATAAATTTATAAAATCTGATGTGGCCAGCACACAACCTCCCACCATATCTACACTTATGAAGATAAATGTATACGTACAATCCGGTACCCATTTAAAATATAGAAATAAAAATCTAAAATATACAAACACAGAAATTTGCATCACCTGAATCGAAAGATTCATTCACAGGAAAACTCTTCTGCATGTGTTGAAGCCACCCTACGTTCAATTACTACATTTAATATCTTACTTATGGTTATGACTTATATGACGTTAGTGCCAACGTGTCACCCGTCTCACCTGTCAATATTTACGTAGATACAAAAATCAACCGATCATGGATTACAAGCTTTTAACGTTTTATCTGAAAAATTTTACTACAGTTCTTAATGCTTCCGGTAAAGTTAATTTTTATAACGTAAGTTGCAAATAACTTATCGTCACAATTAATTACTATATTTATTAAAATTTATTGAAACTTTTGATAATTAAACTTTATACTTCTCCAGAAATATCACTTCCGGTGAAGATATTTGTACCAAAATCTAATGAGCTCTTCCAATTTGTATACTTACAAATGTAAAATACCAAATATCAAAATTTCTGGGTAATTCGTATTTGAGTTATCCGACCTACACCCCGGCCTTGACCACATTCATACACACGCACACACATACATACAGACATCATCGTGAAACTATCAAAAATGAGTTGTAAGCAGAACTGGGCAAAATACTCCAAAAAAGTAGTTAAATATAAATACAGATACTTAAAGCAAAAATATATTTTAAATATAAATACTAAATACTTCATTTTTTCAAAGTATTCAAAATTTCAAATACTCTAAAAAAGTATTTAAATATTTTTCAAATACTTTATCAAATACTTTTTGTAAAAGTTTTGTATATGATAAAAAAAGTTCAAAAATTATTTCAATAAACATTTTTATCTCGATTGAAACACTGGACGAGTTGTTACATAACAGGAACAGGATAATTACTAGATTTTAGGTTGCATCCATTCAAATAATTTTCCTTTATGGCCAATATAAAAAATGTTTAAGTTATTAGGTTTGCAAGAATAGTTATTTTGGCCGTTCAAGCACAAGTGGTTTAAAAAAAAGTTATTTTGTTGACTGAAACCCAGTACTAGTCGTATCGTATTGAATTAACTTAAAAAAAACAAACAATTATTTATGCAAAAGTAAAGTTTTATTTCAGAAAAAAAACTTTCAAAACTTCATGGTTTTTAAATACTTTTGTATTTAAATACTGTTTTTTAGTACTTGAAATACTATGTTTAAAATACTTTTTAAAAAATATTTAAATATAGATACAAATAATGAAGAAAGTATTTTAAATAGTATTTAAATACTTAAGTATCTAAATACTGCCCAACTCTGGTTGTAAGGACCTTAATTCGTACTCATCCACTTAAAACTCACTACCTGATTTTTTAGCTTGATTACAGGTAAGCGGGAGGTAAAAACTGAATTCCAGTATTTTATTTTCCTTTATTGAATTACTTCCTGTGTATGAACTTGTACGATTTATTTACGTTTGATGAAAGTTCCAATATACTGCAAATTAAATGAAAACATTCAGAACCAATATGTTCCCAGTCGATCAGGAATCTTTCTTATATCTTCCTGCTGCTATTCCTGCAAACAACAGAATCAAAGCAGCAATAAAAACAGCATGTCGAGAGCTATTCTGGTATATATTTCTCCACACGGCGCATCTTTTACACACGGTTTCGTTCGCTACCTTCCTCGGTATCTCGTATCTCTGCTAGAAATATTTTTATTCAAAATCCGATTAATCTCCCCTCTGGATGGAGCTCGCGCTTATTTTCCGCCTAATATTTTTCGATGACATATCGAAACCCAACAGCAAAGAAGAAGAAGAAAATTCATCTGAAAATGTCGCGATTTGAGACGCTCGAAACACGAAAATGTAGACGCTTTCACCTTCATACGTATTACAACATCCAAAATATATTAATTATTTTCACATTATCCTTTTAATATTTAATTATATGTAAGATATTTAAAGAATGTATTATGAATAAGTTATGTTTGTGTGAGATGTTGTTGTTGGTGCTACTATATTAACTGGTTTTAATATGTACAGTAGAGCACTGCACGGGCCGTAATTTTGGAGCCCGGCCCGCCCGAAGCCCGACTATTATTAGACCCGGCCCGACAATTTCAAATTTTACCAAAGCCCGGACAGCCCGAAGCCCACCTGCTATTTGGCCCGGCTCGGCCCGGCCCGATATTTTAAAATAAAAACAAAGCCCGGCCTTGCCCGACCCATAATGTTTCGAAGCCCGGCCCTACCCGGCCCGAGATTTTTTAAGGCCCGGCCCTGTCCGGACCATGGTTTTTCGAAGCCCGGCCCTGCCCGACCCATGATTTTTTGAAGCTCGGCCCGGCCCGGCTCGGCTCAGCCCTGTCGGCCCATGATTTTTTGAAGCCCGGTCCGGCCCGGCCCGACTTGGCTCGGTCTAACTAAACCTCTAAAATTTAGTTTGTGTACGTGTTATCGTGTTACATATCATACAAAAATTTTTAGTACAATGCTCTCCAAATTTGTTTAGTAACTGTAGGAAATTATTGTAATATATAACTTAGAAATAAGATTTTAATTTAAAAAGCTCGGCTCGGCCTATGCTCGCAGCATAAAAGATCCAGCTCGGTTCAAGCCCGTAGCCTATCGGGCCCGGTTCGGCTCAGGCCCGTAGCATAACAAGCCCGGCTCGGCCCAAGTCCGTACCATAACAAGCCCGGCTCGGCCCAAGCCCGTACCATAACAGGTCCGGCTCGGCCCAAGCCCGTACCATACCAGGCCCGACTCGGCCCAAGCCCGGAGCATAACAGGCCCGACTCTGCTCAAGCCCGCAGCATAACAGGCCCGGCTGGGCCCAAGTCCGTCATAGTACAATAAATAGTAAGCCCGGTTAGGCCCAAGCCCTTGATATGGTAGGCCCGGCTAGGCCCGAAGCCCACTATACTTAAAAGAAATAAAGCCCGGGCCCGGCCCACGGGCCGGGCCGGGCCTTTCAGTGCTCTAATGTACAGCTTTTATTTGTAACTGAATTAACTTCAAATTTTAATGTTGTCAACAATGCTTGAATCTGCGAAATATCCGATCCAATTTTTTAAATTCGTTTTAAAATAGAAGATGTGTTCAAAAAATTGTCAAAATTCAAATTACCATATTTCGATTTTAAAGCTAAATTTTAAAATTCTGCATCTTGCATTTTGTAGATTGTACCTTTATCTTCAACAATATATTTAGATTATTATATTTAACAAAACAATAAACGCTGTAGAGTGGTACGTGAAATCCATGTTTTTGGATGTTTTCTGGCACGGTAGAGGATCGTCTTAAATATAAATGCTCATGTGAATGAGCCTTAAGTGTCTTAAAGATAAATTGATTTTATGCTAAAATGCTGAAAGGTACAAAGTAGTTTTTAATGCCATTCGATCTATAAAATCGTTAATTACAAACTATAAATTAAAGAAACAATCCTTACCCCAGTTGCAACAATTTGTGTGTTGTGCAAAAACTCGTATTTCTGCCGAAAATTGTGCTTGCAGTAGCATGAATATTTCATAGATTAACGCAGCAACATAACGTTCAAATTCAGTTTAACGTTTGATTGGTGATGTTTGCAATCGCCCGCATCGCAAAAACTAACGCAAAAACCTTCAAATAGCGAAACATCGATGAATAAAATAAATAGAATTCGCACATGCGTTCGACAATGTAGATATGTGTTGTTGGTGGGCCGGCCAACAGAAATTGCAGTTTAACGAGAATATTTTGCTGTATGATCATAATTATTCTGCTTTATTTACTGAGCTCGCAGAGAGTGGATGATATTATAATTTATGGTAATTGTGTAGGGCAAGTTTATGTTTATTCTGATTTCTGTTTACTTGTTTTAAACAGAATTATATTAGGACGAATAGGGTCACTCCATTTTAAGGCAAATTAACATCTGCAAATTTGGCAATAACTTATGGTTTATTTATTTATCAATGGATAATAACAACAAATTTTAATAATAAATGTACTTTAGATAATCTATTTTAATATGCTGTAGTACAAAAAATTATTATTGTATTAAGGAGCCCGTGTACCGTCTAAAATCCAGCATAGAATGTACTAACGTAGCGAGTGTTTTGTGGCCAGAGTACAAGAATGATAAAATTTTATTTCAACAAGGCAAGGATCAATTAAAAGTTGTGCCTTTTTCAAAATTTAATAAAAGAATTGTACATGACTATAAAAATTCTTAAAAATTTTCAATTTATGCAAACTTTACACAGTTGTATTCCATGACAGAAATTTATTTTCATAATTTTAAAAAGGCACATCTGTAGATCTATTCTTTCTCTATTAAATGTTTATAAAAACATGATCTTGAAGTCAATAATAAATTAATAGTTTACTCGGAACGAAAACACTTTTTTTACTCCTGGTATTAAAACATCATTTAACGAACTGGTTTCCATATCATTTTAAACACACCTCGACAAGCCGTGGCTTTGGCCGTTTTTAGTTACAGGCTGAACAGCAACTGACATATTAAGCACGGGGTGAAGTTGGCTCCTATATTTGACAAATAATTATTAACTGAGGGAAATTTATTATTTCTTTTATTAGTTATCAAATTTTAACCACATAACAGTGAAATACATTTGCCTAAGTAGAATTTTGAAGCTATGTATATTATTATTATGATTTAACCTAAAATTATTATAAACGAAATTTTACATATTAATGTTCTTTAATTCGTGGTCGTAGAAAAATTATAGTATGTAACTCGTTTATAAACTCTCTAGATACTCGTTTTTTATACACTGGCTGCGCTCGTTCCTAAAAAACTCGTGATTAAAAAATATTTCCCTTGATTCTTGGTGATTTCTACCTGCCCCTTTTTATTCCCGGCTGCACGCCCATGACTCAATGAGATTCTGGTACTGATGCTGAATACTCAATAGGGTGTTTGCGGTTACTAGGTTTTAATGTTGTAGAAATAATCGAGTTCATTGCTTGAAGATAACTTCAGAATTTATAATATTGTTAGGGGTGGAGTTATTAAGGTAGTAGAATTGAATTTCAATGTTTCAGGAGATTGTTTTCTTTCAGAACCACTGCAGGAAAAAGGAGATTATTATATTATCGTAACCTTTACATTTTCAGTACGACAATATTGGTGACTGACTGTGGTTTTGACAATATTCAATTTCGAATTCAGTCAGGTACAGATTCCAATTAAACTGCACAAATATCTTCCCTGTTGTGCACTCTCAGGGTAGCGCGCTTAAGACTATCCACTCTTAGTAACTTGGACACGGATTGTGATAGGCATACCCGGTTTGCGCTATATGTTTTAACATCTATGGGAACACATTTTTCTAATATTCTTTTGCAATTTAAGACGATCAAGTGGCCAGCTTGATTTAGTTGCAAGATGTTTTACAATCACAAACTGCCGGCCGAGAGTCTTGAACCGCGGAACTCCGGGTTCTTACGTCATCACAGCTACTTCGACAATATTTCAGTTTCTTAGTGTACAAGTTCAGTTTGCATTCTATAGTAATTTATAGATCTCAGTGGAGTTATAAAGCTAGAAACTACCTAATAAGTTTGTGGGTCAATTATTTATTGCTCAAAATTAATAGCTGCTGTATACGCACCTTTATTTCTCCGTCTGAATGCAGCTCGGCTGCACACAAATCACAACAGTCACAGTGCCCCCTAATGTGATTCATTAAAAGTCCATGAAATTCCGGGTCCCATGGGCTCAATTCGCCCCTGGAAACATGTAATATTCATTTTGCGATCGCGTAGCCACGGAATATTTGCGCGGTAATTGTACCCTTATTGTATTAAATTATACAAATTACCGTGGTCGGAGGGTTGTTTATTTCATAACATCTAGGGAACATATTTTGAGAGATATTCATTTATTACTGTTGTGAAAATTCTAAATGACTACTGTTCTCTTAACTTATAAAACATTGCGGGGATAATGGATAGACGTGGAGAAATTACAGGGTAAGAAATCTAGACAAGTTGAATTAATTTGAGTTTAATTGTACATGGAACAGAACGCAAACATCAACTTTGCGTGTTTGGTTGACTTTGTATGATTCAATTGTAGTTATTATAGTTTTCCTGGAGCGCTACCAGTTGAATACCTTGTTGGACACTAATTTCAACACCATGAATTATCTTTTACATTATTTGTTCCGAATAAAGGGTACGTGCACTTTAAAATAGGATTTTTCAGAAGTAGCTAAAATGAAACAATGTAACTATTCTAAAAATAAATCAAGTTATTAGCGTGGTCCAGCGTGTTAACTGGCTATCGCCGGCTAACGTGCTGTGACGTCAGTCAACGTGAGATCGATGGTTCGAGTCTCCGTCGGGCGACAATGTGTGATCTGTCGTAAAACTAAACAAATGCCCAAGATCTGACATTCAATCACACTCGGGTGTTAAAAGCTATCCACTTGTTCACCTTAAATGTAGTCCTGATTGCACAAAGAATATCTCCGCTGCCGCTGTGGTTGAAACCACAAATCGCCGCACGGATTGAGATTCTGACTGCACCAAGATGAATGGGTAAATAGAGCAAGAGAATGTGGAGAATATGGAGACTGATCCCCTCCGATAAAAGGATCTAGAAAGCTTCATGAAAAGCGGCGCTACTCCCACGGGAGTGTTAAGCCACTATATATATATATATATATATATATATATATATATATATATATATATATATATATATATATATATATATATATATATAATATTATATTATATTATGCAATGAGTTAGTTATTAATACGCGAGTATGAAGTTTACAATACGAGCCTTGGCTAGTGTCCTATTTCCTATACAAGTCATTATACACTCCCATATGACATTAACTTTTAAAAAAACTATTCATTTACATAAAATTTGAAAATGAAAACCTGTATCGAAATGAATGACATTATAGTACAGATGACAAATAAAATAACTACAAAATAATTATTATAGCAAAACAGTAAAAAAATACTTTGTATACCTAGGCTGCCAAATGTCAGTTTAGTTTCCGGCAAAATTTTTGGTCGGGGTGGAGGCCGAGGCCTAAAAATTCACACATTTCGCTGACAAGTTATATTTTTGAGCAACTGCAATGCATGTAATTAAAAACACACATTTTATTTTTTGTAACAACTGTCATCTGACATTGGCATGCACAACTCAACAAATTTACTTCGCAGCCGTTACTAATAGCAACGCGGCCGCGAAATGAATCGTACAAAAATGTTTTACTTCGCGGCCTGAATTGCGTGCGTCAATGTAAACTTTTTTGACAGTTGTACTTACTTTATAAAATTGGTATCATAAAAAAATATATAAGGGTATGGCAGCTTTACATAGGTACATATTATGAGCTAACAGTGCAACATATATTTTACCGTGTGTGACACTGACGCACGTTGTAAGAGAAGAAGACACCACATGGAATATTTCTGTGCAGTTTAACTAGAATATGTACCAGATTGGATTCGAACCTTAGTTGTGAGAACCACAATCTTAGTTTCTTCGCCACGTTCACGTTGGATTCTATACCTTTTTTCTGTTAATGTATTTCCTCGACATTTTTTTTTATTTCTCGTCTTCCGTGGCAATTACTTCTTCAGTAGCGGCCGTCTCGTTAATTGAAAGATCAGGGGTTTGTATCCCCTCGCCGCCCTTCTCGATCCGCTGAAATACCGCAACACTAATGGCGAATCGGTCTATGCGGTAAAATAAACCAGTAAATACAAACATTGTACTACAGTTCGTTACAATGATTGCTTGGATAGAAAATAGAAAAATAATTGAACTGTTGGATTTTTTACTTGTTGTTTGTTTAGCGCAGATAATTAATTTTAAATGCAGCAGAGAATTATTAAATTATTCAAGGATTTGTCCAACGCAGTAAAGTTTCACACAATTTATTTACTAAATGTACTACCTACGTAATAATATATTAATCATTGTATTTTATTTATCTACGCCACTACGACCAATGAATAATACATGCATTATGTTTTATGTAGCTAACTGTAGTAACATAAACCTCTTCGTTAGATATACTATTGTATTATGAATTCATAATTCAACACTATTGTATAATGAGTCCATTATTCAACACTACTGTTACTGTCATCCCATCCAAATGTGAGGTTAGATTAATATTTTAATGAATACAAATTTGTAAATAAATGTTATATTTAAAAAGTCGTAGATAAAACGTCGTATTTGACTCGCACATAATGACTATAATTAACTCGGATGATTATACACTCGCCTTCAGCTCGTGCATAAACTTTCATCCTCTTGAATTATAGTCTACATTATGTGTTCGTTAAATTAATTGGGATGATTATATACTCGCCTGTTCATGCTGTTGAATTATAGCCTACATTATGTGCTTTTTTAAAAAAAAATCATAACTTTGAGCCAAATCAGCGTAGATACTCGAATTTATTGGGAACTTAAAGGAAAATGAATTAACTTTTTCGCTCTGTTTGTCACTTGTGTTCAGGATTTTTTTGGCACACAATACGAGCTGTCCAAGTTAGACATTTTTTGACAACAGGAACATTTTTTTCTTAGGGGCGGGAGGAGTGGAATGGATGACATTTAAGGGAAAACTTCAAACTTTTTATAACTCAAAGATTTATCAAATTTCGACAAAATACAAGCAAGTTATGGCACTTTTGATGTATTTTCAAGTGATGCGTTTTTTTCCTCGAGTGTTGTATTATAAAATTGTGGTGAAAATCGCATGACACAAATAACAACCAATAGAAGAATTGATTACAATAATAGCAACCATGGTTATATAAAAATTTAACGGAAGTTAAGTTCCTCTAAATTGAGATTAATAAGCGGAAACTTTACTGTCATATGTCACTTTGACATTAAATTACGAATTGGTTAAATTGTCATTTTGAGTGTACATAAGCAATTAATCAGGTAAATAATACATGTATTAATGTTAAATACAAATTTAATAAATATTTCAAGTTTCTATTGTAAAAATAGTTCAAAAATAGATTTTCTTACGGAATATAAACTCGTGCATTGATTCATGTCCAGGAATTTTTTTATCGTGCATTAATTAGCTATCGTGTATCACTCGCGCTAATTAAGACGTTGTTGGAAAGCACATGTGATATTATAAGTGATAATCTTTGGTAAATTGAAATGCAGATTTCATCATCGTAAGAATATCGTTTCTCCTGTTATTTACAAATGGCTTTTCTATCCCTATTCCTATCGCTAACAGCTCAGTTGGGAATTAGACTATGAATTTCAGGCTTAGTGACTGGCTGATATATCTGCTATTAACTGTTACAATTAGCTGGAGCGATCTAATTAATGTCTTATTATACGCATTCACTTCAACAGCACCTGATAGGACGATGAGATACTCCGGATCAATGCAAATAGTGAGGAATCACAAGATGCGCCAGTTTGCTTGCTAATTACCAATTAGAGGATTATAGCCGATACTTCTTACAAATTTCACTTAGGAGTAGGATTACTCTATATTTAGATACTGTAAGATCATATATTAAATAATATTATATTACTCAACAGAGTGTAATAATGTAATCACCACAAGTAATCCTCTTACATGTATAATATATTAAATAATTAATTTATTTTAAAGGTAAAATTGAAATGACAGTTTCAGGATACTATTGTTTCATTTGCCTATTTATTTTTGAAATTAATTACGTTTGCACTACACTATTATGTTTGGATATTATTAAAGTACAGACAAATTTTTTATTGATCTAAAAGTTTATTGAGTAAATTAAAATACTCACTAATTACTTATACTGAAACAAAACTTAAATCTGAAAACTAATACTGAAACTAAAACTGAAAACTGAAGCTGGAAACTGTACCTGAAGATTGTAGCTGAAAACTGTAACTGAAGATTGTAGCTGAAAACTGTAGCTGAAAACTGTAGCTGAAAACTGAAACTGAAACCTGGAACTGAAAACAGAAACTCAAAAAATCAAACGTATACCTACCCATGTGATGAATTTGTATTATTTGATTTGTCCTTTTTGGTTCATATAATAGTTATTTTTGTTATAAGGATCGCAACGTCAATATTATTATGGTACTAGTTATCAGACGAGGTGAAGCCGAGTTTTATAACACGGCGTGTACCGTGATGATTGGTTACGATTCATATTGCATACAAAATTTTATCTGCTGGCGTAAGTAGTAAAATAAAAATAAATTATTTGGTATTGAAGAAAAAAATTTAAATCTAAAAACATTTGGTACCTACCTATGTTTGTTTTGAAACTTTCTTAATCGCTTTCTTAGTAACGAGTTGTTTGCTATTTCATTATGGTACTGAGATACTGGATTTATTATGGTCCTTAATCTATAATAATGAATGATACTATGGTCCTCAAATTAAGACTTATAATGCTTTTATTATGACACGCCATGAGGTAAAAATTTTGGTATAATTTTTTTATTAATATAATATTGCAGTCTTGCATTATGGTATGGTACTGAGATACTGGATTCATTATAGTTCTTATTGATCTATAATGAACGATATTATGGTCCTCAAGTTGAGACTTATAATGTTGTCATTATGACACGCCATCAGTAAAAAATTAATATAATAATGCAGTCTTGCATTATGGAACTGAGATGCTCTGGATTCATTATGGTCCTTGGTCTATAATCAACGATATTATGGTCTTCAAATTGAGGCTTATAATGTTGTTATTATGACACTCCATCAGGTAATTTTTTTTGTATGCAGTCTGATTTAAATGAACTAATACAATAATTTCATTTCTGAAGGTAAATTCCAAGGAAATTAAATACCGCTAACCTCTTTCTGTTTCATCTGTACTTAAGTATTCAATTACGGTATAGTAAACACAAAATATTTGGGTCGTAATTCATAATTCCGTAATGATTCTGCAGTTATTACGACTTCCGAGCCCGGAATAAAGCCGCCGCGTTAATTGGTCCAAACTGACGAAAACGCAAATTTACGAGAAGTGAAGGAAAAATTATTTATATAAACAATTTTCTCCCTTTCGTTTAATTAATGTGATTTACTTCTCACCGTCAGGGGGGGGGGGGGGGGGGTAGGCGCCCAATTTGCACGGCGAGAGCGGTTCCGTGAAGCAATTATGTTTAATTTCTAATTAGACTCTGGTTAAGTTTGGAAATAACGCTACGACGGATCTCGCACCTCTGTAACGAATTGCGCTGTCATTATTGGCTCCTGGAGAACAATTTGACGCCAACAATTTCACCCAAGAACACTTCCATAACAGCGCTTTATAAAATCAAGACAATTGCTTCTTCTTTACCGAGAATTCACTGCGGAATTTTATCTCTACAATTATCAATGTTTCTAATTGTTTTACGGATTTATTTCTCAATGGCTGATTAAACTCCTTTGCCTTTAAGGTGGCGAATCGCTGTACATTTTCGTCATAAGAAACAACGATTAATCCGTTATAATATTTAACGTAAACGCCTACAAATTTCGGCAAATAAGTTTTGTACCTTTTTGAACCCTAGATAGTTCGTGATTGTAGGAATTACTTATAGTATACTATGTATTAAATTTTATAAACGTCATTTTAGTCACGAGTTTTTTAAGAACGAGCGCAGCGAGCACAAATTAAATAACAATGTGTACAATTTCATTTATAATAATTGAAAATTTAGGTTAAATCATAATAATTATTTTATACAGAGATACAAAATTTTACTTAGGCAAGTGTACATTAATTTTTATATTAGAAATCCTTAAATTGTAAATTTTACTCATAGAAAATTATTCAGGAAATTGGATTCTGCAAACTGGAAATCAATATTTTTATTCATAAAAAAATTCCAGCCGTTTTCGAATGATAAGACATAAACTAATAGGTACTTAATCAAAATTTATCGTTTTTTTCAAAAACAATTTTAAGATTTTCTCGAAAACTGTACCACTTTCATACAAAATATTTATACCATTTTATAGCAAATTTTGTGCTCTACAATTTGTTATTAACTGCTTTTTCGTAATATTAATTATTTAGGAGCTAAAAATTAAAAACAATGGCGGACGAAACTCCAGTCCAATCGATTGAGACTTTTAGTATGTTGTTGATAAAGGTATTGGGAAAATGTATACCAAAATCCAGCATTCTACTAATTTTTTCCACTAAAAAAATCTAATTTTACTGAACAATAAGGGTATTTTTTCATAACTACTTTCTCATTTTAATAATGAATCTCTCTCCCAGAAGAAAATTCTAAATATGGTATGCAATAAAATTTGTGTGCCAAATAAAAAAAATCTGACGTGGACACCACATGACTTCCTTGTACGCCTTGTGTGTTCATACTTTTCTTAATAACTAAAATGTAAAATAATATTAAAAATTCTTTTAACTTATTATACTAGTATACTCACAAATATATTTTAGTCATTTGATTTAAACTGCAGAAGAAGATATAAAGCATATTTTAGTATTGTCACTGTCATGTCATAATCATTTAAATTTTACGTAGTAACAAATGTTAATCGATCATGGACTACAAGATACCGAAATACTATAAATTATAAATATATACTTTAATTATTTTTAAATGATAGCAGATACAAAAATATTTATAAAATACCGATTGTAGGTAATAATCACATAATCTTTCATTTAAAATAAAAAAAATTGTCTAAAATTAAATATTTATCGAAATATTTTTAAAAAGTACTACTTCCGGTTTGTAGACTGAAACCAAAAATAGGAGGTGCACAACTAGATGCTATAACAGTCCTAAATACAAAATTTCAACTTTCTACGTCTAACCGTATTTGAGTTATGCGACACACATACGTCCGTACGTACGTACAGACGTCATAATGGATTCAGAAAAGGTCAAAACGGATATTTCCGTCAAAATCTGAGAACCGAAATTTTTCGCGATTACAATACTTCCTTACTTCGTACAAGGAAGTAAAAATTAAAAAGACGAAGTGTTAATTTTGTGATAGCTATCGTATATGCAACTTAGAATAAACCGTGGTATCTGCCATCATATCAACGTACAACTTGCCACCTTTATTTTTATCTATTCTATTACCTATTAATGATAATTAGTACCTCAGCTAACTAAAGTATTATTGATTGATATCCAGGTGAATAAGTAAACAAATTATAGGTAACTGAAATTAATCGTAAAAGTTATTAAATCTGAAACGCTGAACAAATATCCTCTTTTGTGCGTTAGCTGGGAATGAATCGGCAATGTTTCAGAAGAAATTGCGATTTCTCTCTCAACTAATAATCGATAAATGTCCGCGATCCTAGCGCAATATTTCAATGCATAATAGCGGGCCTGTTTAGCGCCCTCGATGTGCTGAGCCTGAGCTTCAGAATCAAATGACAATAGAAATTTCCATCTCATCAGTTTTGTATTGACACTGATGACGTGTAGAGAGGCAAAGAACGAGAGAAGAGGCAAGCATTTGTCAGGAGGAGATGAGATTGAATTGTAAACGATTTTTAAATGTTTTAATACTTAAACAGTAACCAGGTCCAACTTTACCGGACAATATTGACTCTTGGAAGGACCTCTGAATCTTTAAAACCTTTTACGCAATTTTATTTGCATCGTATATCATAAATTCGAATAGAGAAGTTGTTACAAGGCACATTACAGACAATGCAAAAGACACAAACAACATATTTGTAACTTTTATTATTTTTCATAATTTTGGTCTCATGTCGTAGAGAATTAAGATAATTTATTGGATTTATATTATTTTTGTTACTTTAAGTTTCTTGTTTATTTAAAAAAATCTGCTGTGGCCAACACACGACCTCTCGCCTAATTCTGCTTATTCTACTAATCTAATAAATAGTTTTAATTACATTTTAATAGTTTCATGTTCATGTAATATGTAAACCAAGATACAAGCAAAAGATGTCAACTATGCTGTCACTGTCATAATCATTCAAATTTTGTGTAGAAACAAATTTCATATCATGGACAACAAGATACTGGAATTTCAAAAAAGTAGATTTAAATTGTCCTATAGTTTATAAATGGTACAGAAAATTCTTTAAAAAAAGTTCTGTTATATTTAATGAAACATATATTATTATATATATATATATATATATATATATATATATATATATATATATATATATATATAAGGAATGAACGCACCAACGAACGAACACACACATAGACATCATCTCAAAAATGTGTAATTCGTATACTAGGCATCCTAAAACGTGCCTATCTGCCAAAAACTCACACTCGACAATTTAGACCCATCACAATAGCTCTCTTATAGAATATGAGACGAGAGGTAAAAATTGCATATAGTTAGCCATAAATTGCAATATGAGAGGCTGCCTCTCTCAAGTTGGATAAAACGCTAAAAGGAATTTGTAAAAACATGTATTCCGTATTAAAGAATAAGAATTTTCTTCTTTGTTGTGAGGTGTTCTGTGCGAGAATTAATGAAAAGATTCCAGTCTTGGACAATTCAATTTAGTTCTCAAGTCATACACATGGCGCAGCACATATTCTTTTATGTTTACTTTATGCAAAATGCTATAGAAGTCAACGTGTTGCACTACATGGGGCCGAATAAAACATCACTCGTAAAAACCGAGGGGAAAATTCACTTCGCCCTAAATTGCACACAGACTGAAGAAAATCTCTCGAAGCCGCAATACTAATTAAAATACATCGTAATCAAACAAACTGAATTAATAATCTATGCCACTGTATGTAATAATTTATTTCTAGTTTAATTTAAGCAACAAGCGAACAATTTCGCAGTTGATTTAATTTTTTTCGAACCATCAATGCTCTGAAAGTCAAACTTATTTCCGATTTATATAAAGCCCTGTATGCACAAGGATTCTTTGAAGATTCTATCAAGATTCTGAATTCTTCTAGTGAGAATTACCTGTTAAATTGCGGTGCCGCTAAATTGAATCTTCGATGAGTCTTGGAAAAGAAGAAATTATAATTTATTGATTGCTTCAAAAGATTCAGAAACTTGAAACTTCTTTTCAGGATTCAGAATCATGATAGAATCTTTTACAAAAACCTCTAGCGAACAGGGCTTAAGTTAAAACCTCATTCACTTAAGCATTTAATTTTAAGGTTTACATTTATTAAATTCGTATAACTAAATAAGATCATTCACAGTGCTTGAAAGTGGGGCGTGTGAATGCCGGTATTTAATTACATGAATTTATACTTCCTAACGTAAACATAAATGTAAATCTCTGCATGTATTGCATGTGGCTGATGGTAACAATTTCCAACTTACTTAGATTTCTCCAAAATGAAGTATATGAATGAACCAAAGATTTGCCACATTTTATAACATAGCAAACATAATAATTATTCCAGAAATTATAGAAAAAATTAGGGGAAACTGTGTTTAAACAAATGTCATTTCTGAACGAATAAAAATAGCGACTCCCGGATTTCGTCATGCGATAAAGAAATGTCCAAGGAATCGAATGCCGAAAACCGGAAGTCGGAATTTTTATTCGTTCAGATATAACTAGATCAAACATACTGATCAAAAATATTTAGTTACATGAATTTAGACTTTCTTAACGTAAACATGAATGTAAATCTCTGCATGCGTTGCATGTGGCTGGTAACAATTTCCAACTTCCCCTAATCGAGGTGATTGCAGCTAATGTTTGCTGCGGTGAACAAAAATGAACAAGTCTAGAAATTAGCAGACAAACACTACACAGCACTAATTGCTTAATTACCGCCATATTTCATGTTTCTTGTTCTCATTAATTTGTGTCAGTCTGAAATGCAACTGAAACATCTTTCTTGCTAAGATAATATTCGAACTTTCCTCCTAATTTAATATCAGAGCGCGAACATTTGCTACACTTCATTTTCATTTCGTTTGCACTTGGTGCTCTCGTTTTAAACATGTTCACTTATAATCATTATCATAATACAGCTTAGCGAAAACGCTCATCTACGAGTATAACCTATATCGGTTATTTTTATTAATTTTTAGGGAACTATATTATTATTATTATTATTTTTGCACTTAATTATTACTTATTATTAATTATATATCTTTGTACATTAAATGTTATTATATTATTCTGTTATTGGGAAACATTTTCCTGTAGAATAATTATTATTAAATAAATAAATAATAGATTCTACTTACGATATTTTTACCTCTCGCCACACAGTACTGTAAGAGAGGTATTGGAATCATGCTAAAATTTAGATACTTAGTGAATTTTCAAAGGATAAGCACGTTTTGAGGTCTCTAGAACACGATTTTGATAGTTTCGCGATGATGTCTATGTGTATGTGGATGGATGGATGTTGGAGGTACGATAACTCAAATACCACTGAATAAAAAAAATTGAAATTTTGTACATAATATTCTGATACCCTAATTTGATTAGATTTTGGTGTTGATCGTGCAACCGGAAATGGTACTTTCTAGAAGATCTAAAGAGTTTTTCTGGAATATCCTCAAAATTTAATCACAATGTATAGGTACTAAATATTACTATCTACAATTTGTATTCAAAACGTTGTTTCAATCCAGCCCCATTTTCCATTTACAAAAAGTTAAAAATTCTACGAATTTGTTACAGTTTTGATTTATCTGCCTACCCAAGAAAACAAAAAATAATATATTTAAGTGTCAAAGTCAAATAAATTTTTGTTTTATTGACAAATTGAAATTGAAAATATGAAATGTCATTTATTATTTTTAAGATTATGATAAACTTTAATAATATAAAAACTACAATTCCCGAATTCCCTTTTACAATTACATATTTATGAGCATCTTCATTACTTAAATTAGTAAAATAAAAATAGTAGAGTATGGCGACAGGTCATGTATTGTCCACATCAGATTTTTTATATAATGACATAGATCGTAGATATTTTAATATAATATTTAATTGTTCTTTATAGTTAAATTGGTAACAAAATAGTCTATTATTGAACTAGATTGCTCATGAAGTTGAAATAATTTTTTTTAATGTATATAATTTATACAGAGCTAAAATTGCAGTGGTCGAAAAGATTTAAAAAATATTTGCTAAAATTTGTCACCTTAAATAGGTAATATTCAAAAATAGAATATCTGAATAATACGTGTCATCCGAAGAGCAACTTATACTTATATGGTAATAATTTTCCGTGAAGGGCTCTGTTCTGAACACAAAGTTTTTCTTTTTGACTATAAAGTTTCTAGAACCTATAGACTCTATAGAGACTGAAGATTGACCATTACAGCAGAAGTGGCAATATGTCTATAACAAGAACAAACATTTTTTAGAAACTTACCCTCTGCGAACATCCCTCAGTTAATCATGGCCTACTTGCAAATTTTCCGTCGTCCTAAGCGTGCCATCGTCTTTAAAATGATTAAATCGCGAATCACAGAATCGATTAAGTGTCCTCCAAAAATTTACATTCAGGTTTCGTCCGAAATATTTTCATATAATTACATTTTAAATTGTATTTTCTTTCTATCTCTGCTCCGGAATAAATCATCGTTCTCCGCGCGGGGCTGACCCCTGTGCCGACCCTGGAATTGATTTTCGCGAGGGGCGGCTCCAGTAAGATTCAGATAATTTAGGTAAGAGTCAGATCAGGTGAAGTTTGGGGTGAACGCGCCAGGCCTGCGCGATGGGCAGGTGTTTTGAACTGCGGAGGGGGGCAGGCGTTTGTTTCCATTTACATAATTAATTTTCTTTATGAATTGGTTTGCCAAGTCACAGACAGATTTACAGATAAAAGGAGCGGTCCGAAATGGGCCTTAATTATTATTTATTGCGCACTCTTACGATATAATTACGTAGATTTCTTCAAAATGGGATAGATGAATGAACCAAAGATTTGCCACATTTTATGACATAGCACACATAATAATTATTTCAGATATTATAGAAAAAAATAGGAGGGAAATGCGTTTACTCGTAAACAAGTGTCATTTCTGAACGAATAAAAATAAGTACCTACTCCCGGTTTTCGTCATACGATAGAGAAATGTTTAAGGTATAGAATGCCGAAAACCGGAAGTCGGTATTTTTATTCGTTCAGAAATAACACTCGATCAAACATAATGAATCAAAAAAATAACATAAAATTCCGGCTTAACCAAAGCCTGGTGAAGTTTATAAAATATACAAGGAATTGAATGCCGTAAAGCGGAAGTCGATATTATGCTTCATTCATAACTAGCAGTTATTTTTCTGAAACCGGGAGTCAAATTTTAAATGTGACATTGACTGGCGACATCTCAGAGCAGTTGATTGAAGGCTACTTAACAAATAAAATTTTAGTGCAAATGTCAAATGCATCGCACTTAACCTTATAGAAAATATGATATTTTATATAAATAGGTACCTATGTCAGTCAAAAACTTTAATACATAATGTGTGCGATATTTGTACAACGCTCGGTTTTATTAAAGCATTGCGCTCCGCGTCGTACTTTAGTATAGAACCTCGCATTGTAAAATTAAACCTACCGCAATTATAATGTAAATAATTATTACAGTATTTTTCAACTACCATAGCTATAACTATAGGATGCGGACTAGTTTTGAGCAGCCGTTGTAGGTCCTGGGAAAGGGAATGAAATAGAAACAAATATTAAATCGAGAGTGATGTAGGAAATCATAAAACAATTAAAAAACACGTTTAATTTGATGCACTAATTAATGATCCCCAAATTTTCAAATTTCTTTAAACACTCGTTCAAAACTTATAGCTTCGTCTCGGGCTATAAGGAACCCTGTATACCGACTAGCTTCAAATCTAACAAAGTACGAACTCTTTTTCGTCCTGCTGATCTCCATGAAGTGCGGCTCTAGCAGCTAACGTGTGAAGAGACAACACTTAATGAAAATCAGTGTCCGCCGCATGCGTCATGTAATATTCATGGCAGTGGCGGCGGTGTCCTGCGGCGGCGGTACGTTGTCCTGCGTTGTCCTGCGAGCCTGGCGGCCATGTTGACAACCCCCACCCTCGACACACACGGTGTAGCAGGATTTATGCCGACAACACTACATACGCTGCAGCAAGACGGAGATGCACTTTGCATTTTGATTTCATCAGGAGTCATTTTCATAAAGGTGTTCGTCTACCCCAAAAGAGGTGTACGCCTCCCACGTTTACGTTATAATTGAAATTATGATGCTTTTGCATATGAGTGTATTAACAAAGGATGTCTTAATGCCTCTAGTTTTTTATTTTTTGTCTTTGGCCTAGGAATTTGAAGTAAAAATATTTAAAAATGACATTTTTTGTCATTATTTGATACGATTTGATATGATTTTTTTGTCATTATAAATGGAAAGAAAAATTTAAAAAGCAAGAATAATTTTTGTTTTACTTAATTTCTTTTAAAAATACAGAAGTTATTATTGGAATACTGAGACGTGTTTACAGTATTTTTCAACTTCAAAATGAAATTAGATTATCAATTAGCTATTGCAAGAATTTAATAAAATCTTATAAGATTGTATTTTTCCGCCTTATAGCTAATTAATGAAGTATTGTGCATTTAAACGAAAAAATCAAATTAAATTTAATGACGAAGTGATAAAATATCAAATCTTAATTCTTGTTAGGATATCTCAACAATGTAATTCAAACACTTTTCGTCACCGGTTTTTCCTTAATGAGTGTAAACTACATTCTTAGATGGTTTAGAACTTCCATGCAACGTGAAATTTTTTAGGGGTAATGAAAGGTAATAAAAAATGAAACACGTCCCCATAAACCAAAACCCGATATCTTAATTGTTAGAAGTATTTAATTTTAACTAATTTTTTGCACGTTTATCATTAAGTCCAGTAGCAGTTTTTGTGAATTAGTTGACTTGAATTGAAAATCAAACATTTTAAAAATTCATTACTTGACTTGATTTTCAATTTGTAAATCCAGAAGATTAACAATTTAAAAGATTCTGGCTTTATTATAAAAAATTTCAAATTGAAATTTAACATGAAGAATCATGACTCAATAGTGAATCAATAAGTGCAAATTATTAATTGCTGTGACATCAATTAGCAAAACTTTTTATCATTTAATAATCCATATTATACATTAATGCACAAAAATAAATAAAAATTTTGAAATTTTAGAAATTATTTAACAAAATGCGGCAAGGTTTTTTGTAAATTTCATTCCATAGCTATGTAAGCACAAACATATAAGTACATCATTGTAAAATATGAGGTCATCGATTTCAAAACCAAAGTCACAAAATGATTTATTGTAACATGTTTTTTTGCTTTACATTTGAAAGCAAGAGATGGGCCTTAACTTAATATCAAGTAATTTCAAGGTACTTGATACTACTTGATAACAAACAATTTTGTTAGAAAATGTGCAATTCAGAAAAAAAATTAATAATAACAAGATGCAGAATTCCTCGATTTAATTGGAACTATTTTTTATTAACACCACCGCTGTATTTTTATTATTTTCTTATATTGGTATTATTCTTTGTAAAAATATTAGATTTTAATTTGTTTTTAAATTTATTTTATTGTGACACATGGGATTTTTCATAGCCATGGTTACAAATTTGACAGAAATGTACTAGAACGTTCTTTTTAAAATGAAACGAATATATGTAACTGAATTATTCTTAACAAACACAAGATATTTGTGCAGTTGTAATAGTTCCAAAGGACGTTTTTTAACTTGAATTTTTAATAGTTTAATTTATTCCCAATTATGTATTTCATTTTAGAGAACGCTCTAATACATTTCTGTAAAATTCGTAACCATGTATTTTCATCTTCAACTTCGCCATCAAAATGAAGTTCTTAATCTAAGTGACATTTTCAATTTGGTGTTTTGATCGACATTCACAAATCGATTGCGGGCGTTTAAGAGTGGGGGCGGGTGATTATAGCCGCGTTTCCGGTTCCGGGAACCGCGCACCATCTTTCATCCTAAATTGACATGATCCGAAGCATTTTGTTCCGAGCTGCACAAATGGCGAGTACTCGCTATTCGCTGCTCCTGCTGCTTGTGTTAGATAATGCGCATGAATAGTGGCCAGGAATTTTGATGAGAAGGGTTTTTGCAGGAACACAGGACCGTGATTAAGGGAATTTTACGTGAATTAATATCGCAGGACGTTATCAATGAATGTAATTTCATTAATATTGCAAAGAAAATCTGATGTGGCTAGCACAAGACCTCCCGCCATACTCTACTCTTTATACTACTATACAAATCAAGATACATATTTTTTTATATTTTTTTAAGTACACCACTGGATTCCTCGTATTAAACTACATATAACTACATATTATCTTAAAAATTCGGTCGGGTACAATTTTAAATGCATTTTGAAAAATTTTAAAATGTCGAAACATTTCGAAATTTTCGATTCGCTCAAAATTTGGTTATACCCTATTTTGGGCCCGAGGAATCCAATGGTGCCACTAAAAAAAAATTTCGGCTAATACTTCTCGAGATAATTTTTGCAGGTAAAAAACGGGAGTAGCTAGGACCGTAATGTTTTCACCATTGTTTTCCTCGCGTCGAATTACATATAAATCCAAATTTTTGCGAAAAAATTCCAACGGGTACATTTTTTATAAAGGGTTTTTGAAAATGGCCAAAAAACGCAGGCCTACCCCTTGATGAAATTTTGGCCAAAATAACTTTTTCTCTCCGAATTGGCTGAAAATTTGGTTATATACTAATTCGACCCCGAGGATTTCAAAACTGCAGACGAAATTTTTTTTCGACCAATATTTTTCGACATAATTTTTTTTAATCAAAAACTGGTCGAAATAGAAAATTTATTTTTTCACCATTGGATTTCTCGGGACAAATTATATAGGAATCCAAATTTTCACGAAAAAATTCTAAGGGATACAATTTTTATTGAGGTATTTAAAAAATGTTACAAAATCGAAAATATGAATCTTGCTTATTTTCTAGCCTAAAGAATAATATTGGGGCTTGGCTTAAAACGTGGCTATATACTAAATCAACCACGAGGATTTCAAATCTGTAGTCAAAAAGAATTTTCGAGCCACAGTTTTCGACATAATTTTTTTAAGTTTAGGCTTAGTTCCCTTTCATCCTTTTATATTTATTTGAGGTGCATCCTTTGTCCTGCTGTTTACATTTTCTCGTTTTTCTCCTGCGTTGCTTGACAGCGAGAAGTATTAGAATAACAAACAGACGTAAAGGTTTTACTGCTGTTGCATTTAAGCTGCAGTGCAAATCGTGCCATTTGTATCCCCTTACTCGCTCCGGGGTTAAAGTTCAGTGTTAAATTGACCGAGAAAGAAACCAGACGAGGTGCCTGGAGAGAGCAAAATTATCCAGCAGTTAACAAACTTAGTGATAGTGTTTAACATTTTATTCCTAAAGTAAATTTAATATATTTACCTTCTTTACCTGTTTTAGCTGCGCAGCTCATTCTTTCTCATATATAAATGTTGTCGAGAGGTCTCATATTATACTTCATGATTTAAACCTTTAAACTAATAGAATGTGTGAGTGTAAAACGGGCTGCATTCGAAGTGTAATCTGCTATTTTCTTAACTGAAATGGATTGTAGTTTTTTCCAAAAAATCAAGGCAGTAGCTGCGCGGGTTTAAGCACAGCTCTCTGCATGTGTTGACGTATGAACCCGGAGTTCCGTAGTTCAAGTCTCTCGGCCGGCAGTGTGTGATTGTAAAACTGCTAGCAGTTAAATCAAGCTGACCACTCGATCGTCTTAAATGTAGTCCTGGTTGCAATAAGAATCGCTCCGTTCTGTTTTGAATTTTGAAAGACGTCGCACGGATTGAGATCCTTACTGCACCAAGACAAATCGGTCGAAGTGGTTAGATTCCACTGTAACAAATCTACCATTCTATAAATGGGAGTAAAAAAATTACCGAGAAAAATTAATAAATTGTACTTACAATTTTAATGCAATACTCGTATAGTGTGTTTTATTAGTTTTATAATGAACAAAATTTATTGTCCCCTCAATATGTTTTAACGATTTTCATGTGAGATAATAACTTAAATATAAAATAAAATACCGTAATCATTTCGGATTAAAACGTATCGCGTCAGTACTAATATTTCCATTATTAAATTATATTGAACAGATTTAAATTTATATTTATAAATTTAATATAGGCATTTGTTGTAATTGGATTTCCAGAGTGGCTTTGTTATTGCTCAATATTTAATTTAGATTATGAATGTTGATAATTTATAATACATTATAGCCTAAATCAATTGTGATACATTAATAGATGGACATAAATCACTACTTTATTTTGATGACACCATATATTCAGTAGCTAAAACACATATTACCTTGAAGCCATTATTTAAATTACCCATTAAAGATATACAATTTATTTCGCCAAATCGTAACGACTATCGCAATATTTATTACAAATAAGTTTTGTAGTTGGTATCAACTTAAGGTGTTCGTCTACCCTAAAATTTGACAGCGTTACAGAGGTGTACGCCTCCCACGTTTACTTTAATTATAATTGAAATGTATGTATTGTATTATGATTTCGGGATTTGAACCTCATTTGGGTTATATCCCTAGGGTGACACACAGTATTATACTTTTTGCGACATTTTTTTGTTTACTTTACTACCGTGTGTTGCCAGTCAACCCGGCGCAAGCCCTTGTTATAGCCTCTAGCCGGTGCCCGATAGCTAGAGGTTGCCAAGTTAATTAGATCCCAACTTGGAATGGTAACGGGAGTAGGTACCGATCCAAATCAGGCCGTGAAAATTTCCTGACCTAACCGGGATTCAAACCCACGACCTCTGTAATCAGAGCCTAGCATTCTAACCACTATGCTATCTATATTGAAATATAATATGATGCTTTAACATATGAGTGTATTAACAAAGGATGCTTTAATGCTTCTAGTTTTTTATTTTTTGACTTTGGCCTAGAAATTTGAAGTAAAAAACATTTAACATTTATTTGATACGATATGATTTTTTTCGGTCATTATAAATGGAAAGCCTGCAAATGACCTTCCTTTTTCGAATAATTTTTGTTTTACTTAATTTCTTTAAAAAATAAGAAGTTATTATGGGAATACTGGAGCCATATTTACAGTATTTTTCATCTTCAAAATTGCATAGCTAGGATGCGGCAAAGTACGAGTTTCGAGCTGGGTTCGGGCAGCCGTATTAGTGGGGAAGAGATTGAATTACAAAAAAAGTAATATCGAGAGTATTTTAGGAATTCGGAAAACAGGTAGTTGAGCCCTTTAAATAGTTCGTGAAAAAAGATAAAATTGAAATTTTGCTGAAAAAAGCACAAAATTAAAACCTTAACGAAAGCAAGTTATTAAATAAAACTTATAGTCGGAGAAATACTGTGGTGGCCACAGCAGATTTTTTCTAATAAAATCAATGAATCGATTTTGTTTCTCCCGGCAATGAACAACAAAGGCTCAGGATAATGGAACAAGTGAGCTGGCTGTGATCAGCGGAGGCCGATCTCTCTCTGGACTTGTTTTTTATTTCGCGTGAATGTAGCACAGAACGGCCGAACGCCGCCATTTGTACCGACTCCAATCGGTCATTACGTTCAGATAAATTACACAGGTTTACGCCGATTTTTATGCTGCTGTTTGTTGTAATTTAATGGGCACCGTAAAAGAGATTTATAATTTTTAACTCTGTAGAGTAAATAACACTTAAACGCCATTTTGGTTTTGGACCTTAAAATGTGCATTAATAATTATTAATATTTTTTCAATGATGATGTAGGAATGTAGGGTTTAGCAGTAAAATATTCTCTACGGGAAAGTCTCATTGTACAGATATATTTCCAGGATTTTCATCGTAAGGTTTTAAGAGATATTTAAATCTCAAGTTTTAATCTTAAATCAAAACTTTTTACTAAAGTTTGCTTTTAGTCTGATCTTCCGTACTTCAAAGCGCATTTTATGTCTATATAACATTACCATTAGACTAGAGTTTTTCTTTTTTAGTAAAAGGTTTCTGGGGAAACTCTATTACTTACACTAAAATGAAAATGGACAACTTGTTCTGATTGGATTGCTCATTATATGCAGGTTTCAAATACATTTTCCAGATAACCTAATAAAGAAAATAAATAAGTATAGCCTTTATTCGATAAATAATCATAAAATTCATAAATTTTTCGACTAAACTACTTCAATATAGTCTAGTTATTAATATTTGACCAAAAAAAATTTAAGTTTTTTACTACTGAAATTTTTTCATTCCTGCTGAAGTCTTTGTCGGAGCAAAACTCTGAAACTGAAAAAGTTATCAAAATTCTGTTGGCACCACAGGATTCTACGTAAAAAACTACATATATTTGGAGAAAATTATTTAAAAATTTTGCGCCATATCAAAATGGCGGCCAGTCAAAAAATTCCTGCTGCAAAAATTCAAACCCCAATATCTCCGAAACCAAACGAGATAATTTAGCGCGCTTTGCGGCATTTGATCCACAATTTTATGGAGTATATTTAACCGTGCAGGAAGCGAAACAAAACATTTTATTTATTCATCCCTGCCCTTATTTCTAATGCGACACGCACTGCTACGCATTGTGAAGTGTCCGCTTCCAAGAACTGTTAATATTTCACATCTCAATCTATTCTGTCATGTCAAACACATCTCATGGATTCTCTTTGTGACGACGCACAAGCGACGCCGGCGTCGGAACGCCTAGCACATTGACGGCAGATAGATTTATTTATATCTCGATTTAAAACTGTTTATCTACTTGGCCTAGAAACTTGTAAACATAATTAAAAGGAGGAGTCAGTAGTAGAAATAATTATATTGATTAAAAATTGCAGCAATATAATAGTATATTATTTAACGAGTAAATAATTTAGGCTATAATTAATGAGGATGAAGGTTTGTTTGTGTATAAATCATCCGAGTTAATTATAGCCATTATTTTCGAGTCAAATACGACGTTTTATCTACAACTTTTTAAATAAAGCAACATTTTCTTACTACAAATTTGTATTGATATTAACCTAACCTCAAACTTTGGTGTGATGACAATTTATCCGAGTAATTTAGAACTATTATGGGCTAGTCATATACAGCGTTTTACAAATTTTTATTATTTTTACTGTTTCTGCTTACAACGTCATAAAATGATAACTTGATGTAACACTAATATTAAAACAGATGTGATGGCAGTTTGACAGTTCGAGAGAATAAAGTATTCATTATTTAACAGTGTGAAATAATGAATTCATTATTTCATAATGTGTCCTTATGGAGGGGTTTATTATACTACTTTCACGTATATAATGAATACATTATTCTATTGTTGTAGATAAAGTAAATTACAATAGGCTGTAACCCAATCTGTGCAACAAAATTGAAGGGTGTATAGTATTGACGCATTTATCATGAATCAAAAAAGAATTTTGTTGAAATTCCTAAAATTAACAGTAGTTTTCAAAACAATATCATTTTGGGTAACACTGGTTGTCACATTTGAATACAAAAAAATCTGACGTGGCCATCACACAACCTTCCGCCATATCTATACTTTAAACAGAAATGTATACGTGCAATCCGGTGCCCATTTAAAATATACAAATAAAAATCTCAAATATTCAAACACAGAAATTTGCATCACCTGAATAAAAAGATTCATTCACAGGAAAAATCTGCTGTGTTGAAGCCATCCTCCGTTCAATTACTACATTTAATATCTTACTTAGGACTTATATAGCGCTAGTATGCCAACTTGTCACCCGTCTCACCTGTCAATATTTTTTACGCAGAAACAAAAATCAACCGATCATGGATTACAAGATATCAACGTTTTATTTGATAAATTTATTTTTTAAATTTTACTGCAGTTCTTTAATGCTACCAGATAAAAACAATTTTTTTATAACGTAAGTTGCAAATAACTTTTCCTCTTATTCTCATTACAAATAAATACTATATTTTTCCAAATTTATATACAATTTTGACAATTAACCTTTTCAATCTTCAAAAAATATCACTTTCGATGAAGATATTTGTACCAAAATCTAGGGAGCTCTTCCAATTTATATACAAATGTTAAATACCAAATATCAAAATTTTCGGGTAATTCGTATTTGAGTTATGCGACTAACAACCCTTGACCACACACACACACACATACACACACACATACACACAGACATCATCGTGAAACTATCAAAAATGAGTTGTAAGGACCCTAATTCGTGCTCATCCACTAAAAATTCACTACCCGATTTTTTGCATGATTCCAATACCTTCCTTAACAGGTAAGCGGAAGGTAAAAAGTTAAACAGTAGTTATGCAGTATTTATTAGCGTAATTAAATTAATGTAATAATAATTTTGCAAACAGGTAAAAATGAAATGTGTAGGTACTTATAGAATGTCTCATTTATTAATTTGCGAATTTCAACAATATGCTTTTTAATTCATGATCAGTGCTTTCAATATATTATACACCCTTAAATTTTGCTACACAGGTTGGGTTACACCTTGAATAGTGCCAGAAATAGATCAATTAAGCCTCATTTCCACCGACTGTTTTAGTGCTTAATGCTTAATGATGAATGCGTAAGACGTAATGCATAGTGATTATTTATTAGATGACCATTTCCACCTATTTTTTTAAAAGAACTAATTCGACAGAGATGACATTTGTTGTCGAATATTCGTAATTTAATAATTACCGGCAGTTTGGAGATATTAAGGAATGGAAGAACTGTTAATTTCGTTAGTAAAGTATTCCTTTCCATATTTAGAAACACACAGAAATTGACAACTAGAAATAAATAATAAATATGACACATGTCAATCATTATGCTTGTGCATTACGCCTTATGTTTGGAGTTTACAAAGTTTTGTTCTCATGCGTTGCTCTTAGTACTTATGCATTAAACATAGTTCTTAAGTATTAAAACAGTCGGTGGAAATGAGGCTTTAATTATATAATAATTAAATTAAATAATTTGCTTGAAAATGAATGTATTATTTATAAATTTGTTAATAACTAATAAATGTGGTGTTTCAAGATTCATCATTAGGGACTTCTGCTTCTAAGGACTTTTGAAGGTTAGTTATTTTTCTTGTGAACTCTTGCGGTAATATTCCAATCATTAGCTTCAGTATCTTCTGAAAAAACTCTCGTCATAAATAATTTAAAAAGAATACCGATACCGTCTCGTCTTTTATCTCATCTTTAAGAAATTAATGAGTGCTCTGAATGAAAAGAATGTTTAAGGGCACTTTCCAAGATTTGTATTCGGGCGGCCTTTACACCAGCGACGTTTTTAATTACTGAAGCCATTTTTTCTGATCTTTGTCGTATGTCAGGGAATATTAGGCCATCCTGCAGCAAAAGAGTTTCATTAATTACAAGAAGTTATAAAAAATCTCACGAATAAGTACTTTAATTACCGACAGCGTTTTTGTGACTGTTATGTATCACTTAAATTTTTTCAGTTAGTTGAGATGAATTAAATGGTCGTACATTTAAATACAGACGACTTTTTGCCGAGAGAATTTGCCGTAGCCGTAATTGTATTCATTTGAATACATTGAGACATTATTATAAACGATGTAGGTACAAAAAAAAATTATGATTCAGAACCTTTAACTCAAAAACTAGTAAAGATATTACTTTTTAGTTCAATTATGAATTCCTTGTATAATATGCATACTTTTACCTCCCGCTTACCTGTAAAGGAGGTATCGGAATCATGCAAAAAATCGAGTTGTGAGTTTTAAGTGGATGAGCACGAATTAAGGTTTTTGCAACTGATTTTTGGTAGTATCATGATGATGTATGTATGTGTTTGTGAGTGTGTGTATGGATGTGGTCAAGTCAGGATTTCTGGAGGTCGGATAACTCAAATACGAATTACCAAAAAATTTTGATATTTTACATTTGTAAATTATGACAGTGACAGTTGACATGAAAATATATTCATGAATAAAATAACAGAACTGGCAGAAAAGTGTCTATCGTATATTCGTGAGATTTCCGAACTCAGCTAGCCTCATGCGTCAACATTCTCGTTCATTAAGGGTCTCGTCTCCGTAATAAAATATTGCGTGTTTAGAGGTGTAGCAGTTATTGCTTTATTCATTGCATATTAAAAATTTGAAGAAAAAACAGGTACTAGATTTTTGTGAAAGAATTAATCTAGGATTATACCCAGTTAGAATTCTGAAAAAATCTTTGAAATCCATATACAAAATTAATGAAAAAGTGTGTTTTAAGCAATTTTTTACATGCTTTTTCTTATTATTAAGAGATTTATTAGAAAATGTAACTCGGCATAATCCTAGTTGCATTCTTCGTCTGTTAATAAATTATGATATTTAGCTTTATCTATAAAACTTCGTGGGCATTGTAGAAATTGCTAGACTGATTTTCCGTATTTTTAGCGAGCGTTTCTATGCATTAACATAGGACAAACGCGGTGTTGAGCTACGTGGAGTCGATACCCTTAATATACCATAAAAAATAATAATAATGCACAAATTGAGCACACGCGGGTAAAATTTTAGCCGTCCTAGTAACAATTACACAAAATTACGAAGTTCTATAGCAGTGCCACCGCAGCAAACTCAGTGGTAAATATACGAGTAACAGTTTGAGCAATAAAGCGACCGCTACAAGCCCTGCCAGTGATTTCTGTAGAATTTTAGTTCAGTTGTAGACTCACGAGCTAATTTAGACTGCGTGGGGTTCACATTGAGCCGGGGAATGTTTCGTGTTTCTATACCCCGTACACGACTATTCATGGGACAAATGCTCCGATACGAGCCCGTAGAAGAGAGGCGATTGGTGAGCGCGTGGCAAATGGCTAGTTTTTGCGTTAAGCTGCCTATATTCATAATAAACAACTTTCTCTTGTTTCAAATTAAGTTATAAAATGTTCTAAATATATCATTTACCATTTGTAAGTTGAACATTTTTAATCATAGTATACAAAAAATATATAACAGACAGTCACAAAAACGCTGTCGGTAATTAAAGTATACCACGATCATTTACATATTAAAATTATACCAGATACATCAAAAGTACTACTTTAATTTATGTGGATAAATCACTTTTTAGCACTTTCAGGACTAAAACTCTTCTTTAGTCTTTATTTTTTGGGACTAAGGTTCTTAATTTGATCCCAAGGGATTATTTTTCATATGTAATAAAGGAATTGCATTAATTAATCCCGTTGTCAAGTAAATACGTGCTATTTATTACAGAGTATCTATAATAACAATATAAATATTTGTCAAAATTGCAAAATGTGTATTCTTTTAAAGTACTTTGTATTCGTTTGAGGATGAAGTGCAAAAAATAGCGTATATACCACAGGACTAAAGTACCTTTAATCCCTCAGGTGGTTATTTCCCTCACCTTCGGCTCGTGAAATAAACTTCACCCTCAGAATTAAATCATGCACTTTAGTCCTTTAATATATAATATACTATTAATGTCGCGTTTGTCAATATTTAATAGAATAATTCCACTTGACAAAAATCGCCCGTAAGACGTTTAAAATTATATTATTCTTGTACTTTAAGTGATATTACGTAAGTCTATCCTAGACACATCCTGAGTACGATAAAAATTACATACAAATATCACACAGAATTACATTAGATGCAAAATTGGGGTATTTCCAAATTACTACCATTGGGATGTTATAGATGTTACAAATAGTGGACATTAGCAATCGCTAGGATATTAATAGGATGTTAATAGGCAAATATAGCAAGTAACAAGCCGGGATGTTCACATTCTTGAAATCTTCTGGGGATTTTATTATGTCAAGTGTGATGCAATTCATACCGAAATTTATCATATGTCAGAAAAACAACAGACGCTTACTACAGGATGAACCAAATATTTGAAATGTGCGTTAAGCCTTGTGCGTTATCGTAACGCACGGGTTGAATATTGAATATTGTGTATTTTTGTAGATAGATAATTGTTTCGTATATGGTCGTGTGAAAAATGTTTTTATTATTAGTTTAAAACGTGTTTAATTCTTGAAGGTTACAAATCTAATTCGTTTTCTATTACTTAAGGTGCACATTTTTGTCTTTCTAGGAAAAAATCTTTTACAATATTTCAGCAAATAATTTTTGAATATTTTTGAACACTATATTAAAATTTTAATTATATACATACTAAATAAACAATGAAAACAGCACTAAAGAGGCGGATTTATTTCAATACCCAGTCAAATTATGAACCGCGGAAGTATATACGTAAATAAATTTATGAAATCATTATAATCATCAACATAAAATCTTGTTCTAATGAAATTCTGCGTCTTTGGCAGCGCGCACAATACGGCATAACAATTCCGCGATCATAATTCCCCTCATAATTTCGTATAATTTCCCGCGCGCCTCACTTAATATTAATACTCCCACTTCCGACGCTAATGGCTAATATGGCAGGTAGAGTCTCCATTGTATCTCACAAGACATTGTAATCAATTAGAGCAATCACTTAAATGTTTCACAATTCAATTCATACCTCCTAATTATACGCAAATGCGTGGCGTACGCAGTGCGCCATTTTACAAATGAATAGAAGTAGATGAGAGAGCAATTCTGGTTTATTTACATAGAGAGAGATATACGAGTATATTTTTTTTTAAATAATTTTTATTATATGACAGATGAACAGGTTTTTCATCAAGCTGTAAATATTTTTAATATTATACCGTGAGTTTATTTTAACGTGAAACATGGGATTTTTCATATCCATGGTTACGAATTTGACAGCAATGTATTAGAGCGTTCTTTTTAAAATCGAACATAGGGAATCAATTTAACTGTATTATTCTTGACCAATATAACATATATGATCAGCTGTAATAGTTCCAAGAGACGCTTTCAACATAAACTTTTAATTGTTTAAACTATACCTACATCGTATTTCCAGGTAGCATCAGTTTGACTCCAATTAACAAATTCAAATATTGCTACCTGGAATTACGATGTAAGTATAGTTTTAACAATTAAATTTTATGTTGAAGGCGTCTCTTGCAACTATTACAGCTGCCCAAATATGTTATATTGGTCAAGAATAATACAGTTAAATTGATTCCCTATGTTCGATTTTAAAAAGAACGCTCTAATACATTGCTGTCAAATTCGTAACCATGGATATGAAAAATCCCATGTTTCACGTTAAAATAAACTCATGGTATAATATTAAAAACTGTGAAATCTTGTAATCCATGATCGGTTGATTTTTGTTTCTGCGTAAAAAATATTGACAGGTGAGACGGGTGACAAGTTGGCATACTAGCGCCATATAAGTCATAAGGGTCGTAAGTAAGATATTAAATGTAGTAATTGAACGGAAGATGGCTTCAACACAGAAGAGTTTTCCTGCGAATGAATATTTTGATTAAGGTGATGCAAATTTCTGTGTTTGAATATTTTGGATTTTTATTTGTATATTTTAAATGGGTACCAGATTGTACGTATATATTTATGTTTATAAGTCTAGATATGGCGGAAGGTTGTATGCTGGCCACATCAGATTTTTTTCTTTAATTTAATATAAAAATCGATGTGATTACGATACATTTTTATGGCCGCTTTGTTATGGTGGTTAAAGCTTCTTAAATATGTTATAAGATTTTAATAAAATGAATTTCTTTTTCGTGTTTATTGAAGTGATAAAATTTGCGCATTTTATGTCGAATTGCCTTCCCGCTGTGAGAGTGAATGTCTTCCAGTCATTGGCTAATAATAATCTGAATCAGATTTTACATTTGAGTTAATTTACAAAAGCACAAATAAAATGTCCGCATTAGCCGGCTGAGCTGTGCCCAGTGTACTCGGGTTTTGCATTTTGTGTATCGGTGTAACTGGGTGTAGTTTTATTTACATCGTGGAGTAAAAAGTTAATCCGGTGTCGCTCGCCCTGCTATCGGAGATTACACGGCTGCACCGAATCTGGGGATTTTTATTTTATTATGTTGGCAACGTGGAGTGTTAATACATTGGGCTGCTTTTATTTTCATTATAAATTTAATGCTGACGGGGCGTATTTCACATTTAAATTAAATAAATAACACGTTTTTTACACAACTTAAAACACAGGTTTTGTTTCCATTATTTTTATTTTTGCTGGTCCATCCTACAGGATAAACTTCCAATTACAAAATGGTAGAGGTTATTATAGTGGAATTTTCATGTAATGCATTAATCGTAGATACATGTGTTTCCATACGACTGTTATAGAATGTTATCAGGGGTAATACCATAAGAGATGATAATTTTTTGAGAATTGTTTTGTCGTTTCCACGGCAACTTATTTCTAACAATTTCACGACACAAAACATCATCTATCAATTTCCCGAAACGAAGTTGAGGGGAATTGTCAGATGATGTTTTGTGGAGTGAAATTGCAATAAGTTGCCGTGGAATAGACAAAAATTCTCTCAAAAAATTATTATCTCGAATGGTATTTAGGAAGAATATTTTTCTTCTTAAAAATACTACCAAAACGACTCATTTTGCTAAACATTTTTGACGTTTCATGTGACAAATTTATTTATTTTTTGTAACTAACGCAACAAAATAAAACCTAATCTACAAAATTATGTTGTCAGATACATCATTTTACATTTTCAATTCTATTGGTTGCATTACGTCATTTGACGTCATCATTACGCAATATGATTGGTTAAACCATCTGTCAAAAAATATTCATTCTTACATCATTTTCAATTATGGAATGGTTACATTCTGTTACTTGTTACTGAATGGACTCCTTCCGTCACTAGTGATGGAATGAAATGTGGCGAATTATAATAATTTAACTTTATTCAATGTTCTTGGTTGGTGGGTAGCTTTAAAATACGTTTACATTTACTAATTTCTTAATTTTATGTAGAATATTATTTTATAAATACATAAATTTCTATTTTACTACTTTTAGATTATGTTTTTTAATACAATTAAATTTATAGTCATAGAAAAAGTATAGTCTGCAAAGTTTGAAAGTATAGTTCCGCTCTCGTGCAATCGTGAAACTCGCCTACGGCTCGTCTCACAAACTTTCCACTCGAGCTGAATATGCTTCATTCCACACTTGTTGCAGAATATACTATTATTTTTATTATTCTGTAAATTTTGATGAACAATTTGATAAGTTGATGAACCAGTTTAGGACTTTTGATATTATTTGCAGCAGGATCAAATTTAAGCTAAAAAAATTCCTGCTATCTATTTACAAAGGAATCAGAATCATGAAAAATTCCCAAAGAATCAAAGTGTGAACAGGGCATTTACAAAAATCAGGAATATATAATATATCACCTATCACAGCAGGACTGAATTTAAGCTAAAAAAATTATTCCTGCTATCTTGCGCAATGACTAATTTGCAATCATCTCGCCAGTGGCGTAGCATCTTGGTTTTAATGCCCCATCTGTCAAGACCCACCGTGCGTACATTACACTAAATATTTATTATTCCCCCAACTTTCCGCCGTGCATTAAAACCTAACGATGATGTACTGTACAGTGTTGCCACGTTTCACGATCAACAGTTGCACGGATGTGGCAACTGGCAACCCTGTCAGAGGATATCAGCGTGAGTGATGTTTGCTCGCGGAACGGAATGGCTGATATTGCAACACTGTCCATGAAATATCGTGCGCCTTGTTCCGGTCTACTCAATATTGGTGTTTTTTGCCACTAGGGTGGTAATCTACAGATTAGTTGTGTAGTTATGCGGGGTGATTTCAGTGGATCCAAACACTGACACATTTTTTTGCTGGAAACAGGATTTATTCCAAATTATAGAACGGTAGATGATATTGTAGTGGAATCCAACCACTTCGACCGATTCGTCTTGGCGCAGTCTGAACCTCAATCCGTGCGACTGCCTAAACGATAACGGAGAAATTCTTTTTGCAACCACCACTACATTTAAGATGATTAAATGGTTAGCTTGAAGCAAAATTTAATGACATGCAGAGAGCTGTGCTTAAACCCGCGCAGCTACTGCCGTTACATTTCAGTTAAAAAAATAAAAGATAGCACTGCTAATAGGTACTGTCCGTTTTACACTCACACCTTCTATTAGTTCAAAGGTTTAACTCATGAAGTATAATAGCAGGAGTGGACACTAGTTCGGATGAAGTCTGTTTATCATTTAGAAAGAGACAGAAAATGCAGGCCAGCTCGGAACATGCATTCTATGACGATAAACAACGGTAACGATGGTAACGCACGGGCCCTGTAGTGATCTTTCTCTCTCGTACAGGGTAAACAGAAAAGCCACTAATCTACAGTATTGCTAAGATACGAAATGTCCCTCCGGTGTTTATATTATACTTCCTGGTCCAAACCTTGGAGTGAGCTTAAAGAAGTTTATCTTGTGTAAGTAAGCTGTAATTATAGAACAAAGAATCACACATAGTTTTATAATTTTCAGGTTATGAATACTTGAAAGAGCAAACGGAAAATAAACGGAGACATCTCCAATGTTCTTACCCAACGCGTTTTTCTTAACTGAAATGAGTATTTAATATGAATCTATTTTTGGATCATTTCAACTTCCAGTAACAGATCATAATGTGCTCATTACTGCACTCCTTTTCAAACAAATAGTTTTATAAAAGAACTTCACCTTTCTGTTTAGAATAATGTGAATTTTTTACCATCCAAAATAAATAAAAAATAATTATGATGAAAAGAACATGTAACCATCTCGTTTCCATTTCGGCGTTCTTACAAAAAATGTATTCCTCCAAAACAATACGTTTACATATACATCATTATTTCAAGACAAACAAAAGATAAACGCACAAGGCTCGTTAGCGTTTTGTTAAGCTGAGATAAACAATGAACAAAAAAAATACACAACGAGTTAGACAAACGAATAAACCAATCCACGATGACTAAAAATATGAAATAGAATCCTGAATTTAAATGAAACCCCATTTGACAAAATAAAATCCCCAGAACATTTCAAGAATGTGAACAAAACATTTGTTACTTGCTATATTTGCTTATCAACACCCCATTAATATCCTAGCGATTGCTAATGTCCGCCCTTAGTATCATTATCTATGTAACATCCCACTGTTAGTAATTTGATAATAATATCCCAATTATGTGTCCCATGTAATTCTCTGAGATGTTTGTATTGAGGATGTAGTTAGGATAGAATACAAGAATAAGATATTTTTAAACATCCCATGGACGATTCGTGCCAAGTGGGTTGATTCAGAGTTTTTGGAGATTAAAGAAATAATCCCTTAAAATTTCTCGTTGAATTTTCAGTATCGGTTTAAATATATTTAAGCCTTAAGCCTGAATTTATTTCAGTGGATTAGTACGATTAATTAAATGGAATTGAAACAAGATAATGAATTAGTTTTTTTTTATTATAAAACGTGGGTGTGTATGACGTCAATGGTTCAACCTCGATTTAATGTTATTAAGGTAATGGAGAATTGTTGGAAGTTTGGATGACAGTATAGTTTACTCAACTAATTATACTATTATACGGGTAATCAAAGTTACTGAACTGATTTTAGAAAGTTAGTGCTGTTGTGCTATCACTTTATATTAAATAGAATATCAAAAGGTCTAAATTGGTTCAGCACCTAAAGAAAATTGCATGAAAATTGACTGAAAAAAAAATAACACACTTAAGTATCTATCACGTTTTTCATTTAACTTGAATATAATCAGTAATCACTGTATTTTTCATCGTAAGAAAAAACAATAATATTTAATGTAAACATGTATACGTCAAATAATTTTTGAATCTTTTCGAACACCATATTGCAATTTTAGCTCATGATTGTACCTACTAATTTTATACATTAATGAAAACAGCACTTCTATTCCCAAACAAATTATGATACGAATTAGACTACGAAAATATAATGTTTGTCATAAGGTCAAGATTAATCAATACTCATCAGAAATTCTATTTAATATTACCCGTTATTGTTTAAAACCCCATAATGTTCAATATTATGCCCAAAACTACTTTCCACGTGTAATCCTGACGTATTTGTGGGGCAAAATTATTAACCATTGCCGTCTCTTTCATATAGTGAACAATTTATAAATGCAAATAAAATGTGGTCAAGTATTTCTCATAGTTTCCGACTTCCTAGTATACTTTCGATTTTACTTTTTTGTCTTCAACTCTTTTCCCACTACTACAGTTGCCTGGAACCAGTCCGAATTTGTACTTTAGCGCACCCTAGCAATGCAATGTCATCTTGAAGTTGAAAAATACTGTAAAAGTGTTTTCGTTGCCAGTAAACTGTTAGTTTATTATTAACTTCAGGATAATGTTTTTATAAACATTTAATAATCTACAGATAATAAATTTCTGTCAGGAGATATAATCGTGTAAAGTTTGCAAAATTGGAAATGTTTATGAATTTTTCGGAATTTGTATAACCATGTACAATTTTGTTATTAAAACTGTTAATTGATCCTTTAAGTATATAATCCTTGTTGAAATTTTGCCATTCTTGTACTGTCCACAAAACACTCGCAACGTTAGTATATATTATGCTGGATTTTAGGAGTTAAATTTCTGTAAGCTGAGATTATCAATTCCCGACAAAATATTCTCTAGATATCACCCTCTCGCAACACAATTTAATTACGCCCTCTCTGTCTAAATCGTCATCCCTTTCTGTCGTTTCGTTTCAATCTCTGGATATTTATGCGCGACCATCCCCCGCTGCATTTAAGGGCTGAAAGTCTTAGTGAAAACATCTTGAAGATATTTATAATCAGTTCGTGTATCTCACCCCCGCCCCGAATGACACCGGAAACACCCGAATCCAGACCTGTCATTAATCGACACAACGTGCCGGAAATAGGGGAGCTTTTGTTTTCAACAGGACCGGGGCACGGAAATTTGCAGGAGAGACATTGAGAAACAAATCACTCTATCAGAGAATATTGTTTACATTTGTTTTAATGTAAGAATTATATAATTTCCCAACGGTCATTGAATAATCCATTAATAATTATGTAGATATGCTCCCATGCATAAGACACACTATTGTATTATGAGTCCATTATTCAACGCTACTGTCACTGTCATACCATTAAAATGTGAGGTTAGATTAATATTTAATTAGTACAAATTTGTAAAGAAATGTTTAATATAAAAACTCGCACATAATGGCTATAATAATCTTGGATGAGTATACACTCGCCTTCTGCTCGTGCATAAACTTTCATCCTCTTGAATTATAGCTTACATTATGTGCTCTTTAATGTATACTATTTTTCTGCAATAGTAGATGTATCATATTTATATATGAAAGTAATTACCTAACTTAAGAAATATTAAAATTAAAATAGGTAATTCGTGGTAAAAATATAAATTTAGAAATAACTATGTTTTTAGTAAATTATGAAAAAAAATTATGCAACGCCTTTATTTTGTGTAGCATTCTACGTCACATATTAAATATTGAATTTTCATTAATTATTTTTGGGCTTCTTATTGAGAATTATTGATAATACGGTTTTCAATTTTTTATTTCTTCTTTTAAAAACCATGCATATTTAATTAATTGTTTCTTTTAAATTATCTTACAAATTGATATAATTCAATATATCATCATTAAAGTATAGAATTATATTTGTGTTAAAAAGAAAATTAAATTATTTACTAAATATTAGTTTTTTTAATTGTTCAATATTAAGCCAATTTATTTTTGTTTCAGATATCGACTTTAAAAGTGACTTAAAACAATTTTGCCTGGGCTAGTACCTATATTCTTAACAAATAAAACTATTTTATTAATATCATCCAATTATTTAAATATTTATTTCATACAAATTATTAAATATATTCATTACAAAAATATCACATTACAAACATTTTTAGAACTGCTGTTTTTACTAGTTCTGAACAAATACGCACGAACTAGTAGCAACTCCTTGCAAACTTATTCCTTGTAGTTTGGAAAATAATGGCAGCAAAACGCAAGTAAAACGTTTGTAGTTAAAAACTTATCTATCGATATTTTGTGAAATAATGACCATTGGTACATAAAATATGGTGCAAATTTGTTGTTAATTGTTGTTTCTATAAATATTTTTGCTCGGGTTACAAATTTAATACTCTTATTTGTAATGTAAATAATAGGTTAGAAATTTTTTCACCATGTGTCAAAAGTCAAAAGCCCTCTTAATAATAAGTGCCGTAAAAGTAGTGATCGCGAGTGAAGTGAACAATATGGATTAAATCAAATTGAACTGAACTGAATCAGTGGTTCCTGAGGGTGTTCCAGGGTGTTCCAGGGTGTTCCAGGGTGTTCCAGGGATGTTCCAGGTCTTCCAGATCTTCCAGAGAAGAGAATAAACCCTGAGTGAACGCAGCCTCAGGGTTAAGTAGTGAGTCCCTCTTTTCTTAGCCATTCTGTCTTCCAGCACATGTACTAAAACGTATTCTTAGCTCCGCGGTTAGACATTGCATTTACTAATCATGTATTTTTTTCAGCTTAATTATTTTGTTCACAGCCTAACCCCATTTCTTGCAGCTCTCTTTCAGCTTAGTTTTGTTAAGTTTTTCAGGGTATAGATTCGTGATAGGTTTCAGGGTTGCTGTGAATATATTGAAGAATGAAAAATCAAGATTCAAAAGGTACCAAGTTCGACTCCAGTCCCATAAAATCCAATTCTCAAGATGGACAAGATGAAGATTAGATTTAAGTTTTAAAATTGACGTAAAATTCTCATCGTATTTGTACATCATATTTGTTTTCAATAATGATTTAATTTAATTATTTATGGTGATATACGTAATGGGATTTTTACAGTGACTTTTATATGTCTATCAGTATATTAATTTTTAATTAAAAATATTTTATGCAAACTTTCAAAGGCATATATAATCACAAACGCTGGAAAGACAGAAACTTGTACAAAATATTTTTGATAACTAAACTTTAGTTATTCAGGAATTACAAGGAAGGCATATGTCATGTTTTTTTCGCGAATCCGTCGTCGTTGTTCGTTCGGCTTAAACACAAATAATATTGTGTTTAAGAATAGGTAGGCAAGCCCTGTTAATAAAATATCTGAATAAGATCGCCGCATTCCGCGATTTATTAAATGATCTTTAAAGTTGAAAGATCATCGTCGAACAGGCATCGGCCCCGGGGTCATGCGGGCTCTTCTACTGCCCCTATACTTCTAAAACGAGCTCGTTATAGCGATGAAACTATAACCAGCTCGTCAAGGTAGTTGTGCGGTAGTATCGAATGATACCGGAAAATTTCGTCGAATTAGTTTATCCGTTTCACACTCGCGAATTTGATTCGGGTCGCAGTCTTCGGTTTTCAGGAAACAATAAACGTTGGGGGGCGCGCGTATGGGTTAGGCGTTCGGTTTCGGAGCGGTTACGCGGTTTAACTTAACCGGTACCGGTACCGGTTCGGTTGTACGGCTCCTACAAATGGTAGGGGTCTAGCTATGTCACTAGGTAGGTAGATTACAGCTATCGCCGGGTAGGTAGGGCCCCTGAAATTGGGAAGACTCTCACCGGAGAGTATCGTCGTATATTTTGTCATTTCTTGTGTATCTCTGATATATTCTGCTTTATGTTTCAGGTTCGACGAGAAGTAGTATAAAGGTTTATTTATTTTTTACTTCATGAAACTAATATAGTTTTCTTTTTGTTTTAGATTCGATGAGTAGTTTATTTTCGAGGTTCAATATTTTGCTTCATGACATTTATTTTTTATGTTTCAGGTTCGTCCAGAATTTTTTGCTATGCCCTATTCAGACGAGGAAAGTTTTTACTAAAAAGTTTCTTGAAAGTAAAACAAGTTCTAGGAGCTGTCATATAATAATCTAACTAATTATTTATTTAAAATATGTATATTAAAGCTAGTGATCTTAAATATATTTCATAAAAATAATTATATTCTCGGGAGTAATATAACTAGTGCTATGATTATCATCGGTGATAGCATGAGTTATTCGAGTTCAATTTTCTGAAGACTAACGAATGCTATCACCTATTATTAATCATAGCCCGAGTTATATTTGGGGAGAATATATAATTCATGTGTCACGTGACACATATTTGACTAATTTGATTGGCTAAAATAGGGCAGTAAGAGGCTATCAAATCGATGATATTTTTATCACCGCTGTTACATGTCAACTGTTTTTGTCAATTAATTTCCTACTGTCAGTTTCATATTTAAATATTGCTGTTTGTCAAAATAAGTCTTAAATTGAATGAACCTGATTGTATTCGGTGGGGTAATACCAGTGAAGACAAAATTGAGAAAGTGAAACCAAACATTTTGGTTTCATTCATTATATATTCTCCCCAAATATAACTCGGGCTATGATTAATCATAGGTGATAGCATTCGTAAGTCTTCAGAAAATTGAACTCGTGCTGCGCACTCGGTCAATTTTCATCGACCAACTCATGCTCTATCACCGATGATAATCATAGCACTTGTTATATTACCCCCGAATATATAATGAATGAGTCCAAAATGTTTGGTTATATTTTTTCAATAGCTATCAAAAACGTTTTAAATTCTGTTTACCTTTCTCAATTTTGTCTTCACTGATATTTCCCCACCGAATACAATCAGGTTTATTCAATTTAAGTCTTATTTTTGACAAACAGCAATATTTAAATATGGAACTGACAGTAGGAAATTAATTGACAGAAACAATTGACATGTAACAGCGGTGATAAAAATATCATCGATTTGATAGCCTCTTACTGCCCTATTTTAGCCAATCAAATTAGTCAAATATGTGTCACGTGACACATGAATTATATATTCCGTATGAACGGCGTTGACAGTTTTTATATATGACAGCTTCTCACTTGTTTTACTTTCAAGATAGGTACTTTTTAGTGAAAATCGCATGACACAAATAACAGCCAATGGGATAATTGATTACATTAGTAGTATAACCATGGTTATATAAAAATTTAGCGGAAATTTTTACTAATAGCTTGAGGAACTTAACTGAAATTTATAAGCAGAAACTTTACCGTCATCTGTCAGTTTGACATTAAATTAAAAATTGGTTAAATTGTCATTTTGAGTATAAATAAGCAATTAATAAGGTAAATAATACTTATTTATTAATGTTAAACACAAATTTAATAAATATATCAAGTTTCTATTGTAAAATGAATTGAAAAATAGAACGGCGGTGTCATTGCGATTTTCTTACCGAATATGCACTCGTGCATTAATTCATGTCCAGGAAATTTTTATCGTGCATTCCAACAACGTAATTAGCACTCTAAAAATTTCCGGAAAGATTTAATGCACATGCGATAGGTACTATAAGTGAAAAATTTCCTCGTGTGAACGAGGCATTAGTGTTTCAGGAAATTTCGTCAAGAGCTTTTTATGAATGCCATGGATCTCTGAAAAATCCGAATCAAAAGGTACTTTGTTTTTGTTCATGTTTTTAAAAAATGTTATTTTATCGTAATGAATAAATGAAATTTCTCTCAAAAAATATCCATGTACAAGTGGCTGCCCAGTTAAAAATTAATTAAAACGTAGATTTTTATACAAACAGAAAAATTCGTGGCAATGATTGAAAATGAAACGTCTGTGTTTGATTCCTTAATGAGAAACAAAACAAACAAATGCGCGCTGTGCGCGTGCGCAGCTAAATGTCATGTAAACTCATTAAAAGCTTTTTGCAATGCAGAGCACACCCTGCGATATAAATTATTTGATAGCGGAACAAACGACACACGATATTCAGAATAAAACAAAGATGAACAGTGCATAGCAACACCTACAGCGATCCGCGGGAAAACTTAAAATTATAATTAACGCTTTCTACCGTACTCAGTGAAAAAGTTCCAAATGACAAAGTGTAATTTTGTTAGAACGTGACGCCTACCCGTCCGGCCGAATTAAAAATAAATGCAAAAGTTAAAAGTCCGAAACTTATTAACGGAGTTACAATGAAAACAAATCGAGCGAAAGCGCTCCATTTTTGAAGGGCCAGGCCCGGATTCAGGAAAATCTAAAACTATATTTTTTCATTCAAATTGAGGGACAGTACAGCAAATTTTTTAAATAAATATATTCCAATCGACAACAGAGTGATTGGTAATCTACGATTTTTAATGGTTTTCTAGACTTTCTATTATTTAAAACAAGTGCGGAAAATCGGAAACGACAATACATATACCTAGTATACTTGTACTAAAATTTAGTTCATACAGTAATCGAAATGGACGAGTAATTAATTTAATAAGTAACTACACGCTAAGTATACTGGTTCCTTAAGTATGTAGTCCTGGTTACATATGAACTTAGAGGATAGAAGCTTATAGAGGCAGCATAGGTACAAAATAATGAAGCAACTTTGGATAAAGCTATAAATATAAATATATCCGCCATATTTGTATGCTCTAGTAGAACACCCTCTTCCGTCTCATGGCTTCAATCCGTCACCCAAAAAATCAGAGTATGCTACCTCTATAATTTTCTATGCTCTAAGCATATGAATCTCTCCGTTGCCGCTTTGAAGTTCAAAGATCGTGGCACGAATTAAGATTCTGATTACATCAAGACGAATAAGTTGAAATGGTTGGATTCCACTATAATAACATCAACCATTAATGGAGAGCAAAATAAAACAAAAATTGAAACCACTCTTCCTAGAAAATGTCATGATTCAATAATATGTCTCAAGATTGAATCGATGCAGATCAGATGGCATCCTCAATTAATATTTAATATTTTACTCAATTTGCAACAGAGCTTTCTCCGCAAAATAAACTTAAACAACGTCTTCAATATTCTCAGAATAAAATTCCATTTTCTGGTGCAATATCAGCGCAACTTTTAGAATTTCCCGATAGTGCGCGTGGCCTCTCACGTGGATACACGTGGCAGAGGCGGTTTGCGGAAAATTACACTTCTTTGAGATGGAAATTTACCGAAGAGATATTACCCCATCCCACCCACGATATGTATCTACATATATCGATGTTTAACTAAAACGTCGTGATAGATAAATTGAATTGAATTTTACGTCAAAATGTCAATATTTTGAATATTTACCTATTAAATTCACTAACTGATTTTTCTCCCGCTCACCTGTAAGGAAAGTATTGGAATCAGAGCTGGCAATGTGCCATAAAAAAGTACTTGAAGTACAAGTATCAAGCACCTTATGGTCAAGGAAAATACTTGAAGTAAAAGTACTTTTCTTCATAGTTTCTTTGACCAAGTACTTTAAAAATGTACCTGGAAAATCAAATACAAGTATTTTACAAAGTACTTGGAAAGCTGCAAGTTTAAATTAATATGTTGAAGTATTAAGTACCAAGTAAAAGTACTTTACACAGTACTTGAAAAGCTGCAAGTAAAAAATTAATATCATGAAGTATCAAGTACCAAGTACAAGTACATTACTTCCAAATATTATATACTGCAACATACATAAACATAAATACATCACGCCTTTTACTCAATTTGGGTGGGCAAGCTTACATGTTGTAACAACGTAATAGTCAGGATACAGAAATTAACTTTAAAACTAATTTTAAATTATGTATTGTGTATATCAAAAAGAAGTAAACATACGAATTACGAAGGCACCATCCAACGAATGAAAAATATATTTAAGCAAGTACCAAGTAAATTGTTCTAGTACTTTAATTCAAGTACCTACTTTAAATACTTCAAATATTAAAACTACTTGAAGTAAATATTTTTTACTTCAAGTACTTATAAAGTACGAATATAACAAAATTTAAATTTATTAGATAAAACGTTCAAATCTTGTGACCCATTTTTGTTTCTGCGTAAAAAAATTGACAGGTGAGACGAGTTACACGTTGACACTAACGCCATATAAGTCATAAGTAAGATCCTTAAGTAAGATATGAAATGTTGTAGTAATTGGACGAAGCATGGCTTCAACGCAGAAAAGTAATAACCTAGACTATCCAGAAAGGAAAATGAAAAAGCCTAGAAAATTTAATAAGTAATGAAGAACCTGCATCAAAAGATTCAGTCTACCGAGTATGTGAGAGTCATGAATGGTTCTGGGTTGTTCATTTAGTCCATGTTTAAATCTTTCTGCGTTTGTCATTTTTTCTTGTATTTGCATCTTGCATTTATACTGAATCTAAAATTCTTGATTAGAATTTTCCTGTGAATGAATCTTTTGATTCAGGTGATGCAGATTTTAGATTTTTATTTGTGTGTTAAATGGACACCGGATTTATGTTTATAAGTCAGTTTTCTAGATACGGAGGAAAGAAGAAATTATTTTATAAAACAGACACAATACCGAATATAATAACGCCCCATTTTGCTTCAAGAATCTTTACGAATTTAATTTAAGGGGCTCGTCTACCTTTTTTCGAATTCCTGGAATACTCTTGATATTTTTTTTATTATACTTACTCTCTTCCCCACTACTACGGCTGCCCGAAACCAATCCGAAACTCGCACTTTCCCGCATACTAGCTATGCAATGTCATTTTGAAGTTGAAAAATACTGTAAACATGGCTCCAGTATTCCCACAATAACTTTTGTAGTTTTTTAAGAAATTAAGTCAAACAAAAATTATTTGAAAAAGAAAGCTTAGCTGCATGCTTCTTGCGTTTTAAATTTTTTTGCCATTTATAGTGACCGAAAAAAATCATATCAAATAATGACAAATAACTTAAAAAACGTCATTTTTAAATGTTTTACTTCAAATTCCTAGGCCAAAGACAAAAAATAAAAATATAGAAGTATTAAGACACTCTTTGTTAATACACTCATATGTAAAATCATCATATATTTCAATTATAATTAAAGTAAACGTGGGAGGCGTACACCTCTGTATCGCTGTAAAATTTTATGGTACACTTACACCTTAATTCCTTCGATATCTTGCATTTTAAACTTCATTTTATCATCTTCTGTGAATCAGCAAACAGTTCATTGTTACTCACCACAAAACGACCCCGAATCAAATGCATTCCCCGTGATACCCATCTCCACGTGGCATTTCCGCGCATAGATGCACAGCTCAGTGTGTATCGTAGGTGTGTAGCAATTTATGCATCGTGTTGGACCGCGGAGCCTCGGCACAGCACAGGCCTCGGCTCATGTCCGCTGCTGAGCCTGAGAATTCTAAAACTTTTGATTACACTGCGCCAACGCCATATGTTATGCTTACAGAAATGTAGAGCGTGGCATAGTGAAAAGCTCGCACGGTGCGAACACGCGAGGGCTACTTCGCGGGGGAGAAAACAGCCCTTTGCGGCATTCTTAGCGGAGGGTTTATTTTTGTAAATGGGAAATACGTGCTTTGATGTTTTTATTTAGATAACTCAGTCATATGATGTGGCATTTAAATTTTTAATGTGTAAAACAGTTTGTAAAAAATATGAATTATTTATTTGGGTTAAAATTAATTAAACAGTACCTATATTATTTACCGAGCACATAGTATAGGCTAGAATTCAAGAGGATGAAGTCAAATGCAATATTTAAAAAAATATTTCTTTACAAATTTTTATTCATTAAATATTAATCTAACTTCACCTTTCGATGAGATGGCAGTGAAAGTAGTGTTGAATAATAGGCTCATAATTCAATACTGTTGAATTATGAATTCATAATACAATAGTGTGTCTTATTAAGAAGTTTATCTAACTATATTTAACAACATAATTAATGTATTATTCCTTTTAGATAATAATTGTATATTATACAACGACGCTATAATGGATGCAATTATTCCCGAAGATGAATTTTACAACTAATTTATTACGTACAATATAGAGATACATCATTAAACATTGCAATGTTTAAAAAAATAATTTGCACAGAGACATTTATTCAGGCAAAGTAATTTTGATTGGTGCAGAGGAGGGAATACTGACTATTATTCCCTAGTATTATTCCCTGCGGGATTAAAATATAGCATTATGTAGCAAACAACACATATTTAATGCTCATGTTATACATTAGTCGTAGATAAACCTTTTATTTTATTATAATTATGTTTCTGGGAAAATATTTTTGGATACCTACTTTAAAATGATTAAAACTTCTCTTAACTCTTTCAGGTACGGTAAAATGAATAAAATTACACCCTTAGAGGTACAGAAGTATTTTCTATTGCACAGGGGAAAATAAACGCTATTACATAGTCAAAAGCAATATAATATAACTGAAATTAACCCCTATGTTTCATAGAATATACTACAAACTTATGCGTGCGCTGGTGGTATACGGACTTATCCTGTAAAAATTTTATAAATTGATGGTACATTTTACACACCAATGTACCGAATAAGTCGAAAAATTAGTGGTTCAAATTTTGAACCTGTTTACCCCAAAGAGTTAAATATTAATGATATTTCATCTAGAAGAAAATTGGTTCTACATGTTATTTCAAATCTGAACAAAATTACCTACTCTTAATTTAAAATAATGTTTCAAATTTTGATGAAAAAGAATAATAGATTGGCTTCTTTATTTCATTTCTACAATTTTAATATTCATTTTTACCTTCCGCTTACCTGTAAAGGAAGGTATTGGAATCATGCAAAAAATCGGGTGGTGAATTTTTAGTGGATGAGCACGAATTAGGGTCCTTACAACTCATTTTTGATAGTTTCACGATGATGTCTGTGTGTATGTGTGTGTGTATGTGTGTGTGTGTGTGTGTGTGTGTGTGTGTGTGTGTGTGTGTGTGTGTGTGTGTGTGTGTGTGTGTGTGTGTGTGTGTGTGTGTGTGTGTGTGTGTGTGTGTGTGTGTGTGTGTGTGTGTGTGTGTGTGTGTGTGTGTGTGTGTGTGTGTGTGTGTGTGTGTGTGTGTGTGTGTGTGTGTGTGTGTGTGTGTGTGTGTGTGTGTGTGTGTGTGTGTGTGTGTGTGTGTGTGTGTGTGTGTGTGTGTGTGTGTGTGTGTGTGTGTGTGTGTGTGTGTGTGTGTGTGTGTGTGTGTGTGTGTGTGTGTGTGTGTGTGTGTGTGTGTGTGTGTGTGTGTGTGTGTGTGTGTGTGTGTGTGTGTGTGTGTGTGTGTGTGTGTGTGTGTGTGTGTGTGTGTGGTCAAGGGTTGTTAGTCGCATAACTCAAATACGAATTACCCGAAAATTTTGATATTTGGTATTTAACATTTGTATATAAATTGGAAGAGCTCCCTAGATTTTGGTACAAATATCTTCATCGGAAGTGATATTTTTTGAAGATTGAAAAGGTTAATTGTCAAAATTGTATATTAATTTGGAAAAATATAGTATTTATTTGTAATGAGAATAAGAGGAAAAGTTATTTGCAACTTACGTTATAAAAAAATTGTCTTTATCTGGTAGCATTAAAGAACTGCAGTAAAATTTAAAAAATAAATTTATCAAATAAAACGGTGATATCTTGTAATCCATGATCGGTTGATTTTTGTTTCTGCGTAAAAAATATTGACAGGTGAGACGGGTGACAAGTTGGCATACTAGCGCTATATAAGTCCTAAGTAAGATATTAAACGTAGTAATTGAACGGAGGATGGCTTCAATACAACAGAGTTTTCCTGTGAATGAATCTTTTTATTCAGGTGATGCAAATTTCTGTGTTTGAATATTTGAGATTTTTATTTGTATATTTTAAATGGGCACCGGATTGCACGTATACATTTCTGTTTAAAATCTAGATATGGCGGAAGGTTGTGTGATGGCCACGTCAGATTTTTTAATTGAATGTTAAGATACTTATTTATATTTTAGTTGTAATTTCTGGCGCGTTGTGTTGTTTGTGAGTGCGCACCGGTCAACATTTATTCTGTCCCCAACATTGACTACATACTCGGCAATTCCGTTCTTTAGTGTGGGAGGGGGGGTGTCTACCTACATTATACATTATGTTCCGCCGCGTGGACATTACGCCATTTGGTTTCAATAATATGCACAGCACTCTCAACGTAATATTATTCCAAAACAAGAGAATCATATCAGTTGAATTAAAATGTTTACAAATAGCTCCTGCTACCTGCATCCATGGCCTGCTCGCACGACTGACTTTTATTACCGAATTTCTTCTTTTGTTTTAGTCAGCTTACTAGATATACATTATTAGTGTCTGGTATTATATTTCATTTCAAATTACTCGTGCAATTTATATTTCCAGGTTAATTACTTTTATAATGTATATTTGCTTCATGAATTATATATGGAACGCGTAAAATATGTAACGAGTTTTCAAACTCCAATAGTTAATAGTTTCAAAAGAAGAATGATATATAGTTCTACAAATTTTTTACTGGAATACGCAAAGTTTAATAAGAAAGTTCGTGGACTCATAATATTCTGTATAATACAATAGCCATCCCATGTTGTATTATTCAAATAAAAATTAAATACTTGTATACAAGTAGTCATTGCATCAAAATGATTTTGGATCAAAAGTTTTCCCCATTTTCATGATGTTATTTTTGAAGTTATGTCACATAAATTCTATAGATGCCCAGATGTATACAAAATTCTTTTATACTTCTTAATTTTAAAAAAAAATCCTGGCTACATTGAATCTTCAATGAGTCTTGCTAAAGAAGAATTTCTAATTCGTTGATAGCTTCAAAACAATGAATATTTTTCCTGGAAGAATTTATGAATGTTGGACAAGGCTTTATCCACTTGACAAAAATCCCCAGACCATTTCAAGAATGTGAACATCCCGGATTGTTACTTGCTATATTTGCCTATTAACATCCTGTTAATATCCCAGCGATTGCTAATGTCCGGCCTTAGTAACATTATCTATGTAACATCCCACTGTTAGTAATTTAGTAATAATATCCTAATTATGTGTTCCATGCTATTCTCTGAAATGTTTGTATTGAGAATGTAATTTTTTATCGTACTCAGGATTGAATAAAGTAACGTAATATCACTTAGTACGAGAATAAGACATTTTTAAACATCCCATGGACGATTCATATCAAGTGTTAAAGTTGAAGAAAAAATATTTATCAAATTTCCTGAATGAATTCAATTTAAACAGGCGGCAGGATAGATGTTCGAGCTCCGCAGGAATATGTTATGATCTTATACAGGGTTTTTCAAAAGTTCCAAGACAGAGCTATAAGTTTTAATCGAGTGAAAAAAAATTGAAAAACTGTGGATCACTAAAGAGTCATAAAAACTACATTCTTACATAGTTTAGAACTTCCATGCAACGTGGAGTTTTTTAGGGGATGATCACCCCAACATTTTTAAATAGCAACCCTTGTCGAATTTCACCTTATTTTAAAGATAATTAAAAAAGAAACAGCCCATAAACCAAAACCCTATATCTTAATTCTTTCAAGAATTCAATTTTAATCAATTTTAATTTTTTTGCATGTTTATTACGATTTTTATAACAAATGTTCAAATTTTCAACCTTCTTCGGTCTCGCAATGACCCAAACGCTAATGATCCCCAAATTTATTTTTCTCAAAATTTTGTAACAAAAAATTGCAAATAAGGTTAAGTGTAAGAACAGCTAATGCAGAAGTTTGCCAAAAAATATATTTATTATTATTATTAATGTTAATAAAGAACAAAATACAACTTCTACGACTGGTGTACCCATTATTTCGACCTTTCAACATCATTATTATTAATGCATCAAGAACAAATTTGGTATCTGGTCGACTGTATATAAATAAATAAAGGAAGCAATAAATAAATAACTGGTTATCGATTGTTATTGCATTAAAATAAAATTGCTAATTAAAACAGCAGAACGAATACATTGTAGTAAAAACAGTACATTTTTAAAATACTTCAGTAATGAAAAATAACTGATATATAGAACGTTCACGGTGTGTGCATTGGCATGTAATTTCATTGACAATATTTTAATGAGATTTATTTAATCTAATTGAATAAAAGTGATGCAGCACTGATCCAAATTTAATTGTTTGTAATCTGCTGAATAAATAATTGCCAAATTTAATTTTGTGTTTAATTCCGTTAAAAATATCTATATTTTTAGTTTAATCCATGTTGATTAATCATTTTTAATTATTAAACGACAAATTTAATTAAAAATTATTCCCACACAAAACACGCTCTTTCATTTTGACATTTTAACTCAAATCAAAACGTAATAAAACTGACTTTAAAAAATCTGACGTGGACACCACATGACTTCCTTGTACGCCTATTAAACTGTTCATACTTTTCTTAATAACTAAAATGTAGAATTATATTATACAAATATATTAATATATAAGTATATTGCTACTATACTCACAAATATATTTTAGTCATTTTATTTAAACTGCAGAAGAAGATATAAACGATATTTTACTATTGTCACTACCACTGTCACTGTCATGTCATAATCATTTAAATTTTACGTAGTAACAAATGTTAACCGATCATGGACTACAAGATACCGAAATACTAAATTATAAATATATACTTTAATTATTCTTAAATGATACCAGATACAAAAATATTTATAAAATACCGATTGTAGGTAATAATCACATAATCTTTCATTTAAAATAAAAAAATTGTATTAATTAAATATTTATCGAAATGTTTTTAAAAAGTACTACTTCCGGTTTGTAGATTAAAACCAAAAATAGGAGGTGCACAACTAGATGCTATAACAGTCCTAAATACAAAATTTCAACTTTCTACGTCTAACTGTATTTGAGTTATGCGACATACATACGTACGTACGTACGTACAGACGTCACGACGAAACTAGTCATAATGGATTCAGAAAAGTTACAAACGGATATTTCCATCAAAATCTGAAAACCGAAATTTTTCGCGATTACAATACTTCCTTATTACTCCGTACAAGGAAGTAAAAACTGATCAAGAGGTACACAACTTAGGCTCAACTTTAACAAATTAAAATCATAAGAAGCCATAAATTGTCATGAAAGTTATTTAATATATTTCATGCTGAAGCCTCTCCCCTTTGCGGTATAATATAAGTTTGTATTTTACGTAAATTTGGAGCAGTGAACGTTGCTTGTCATGTTTGAAACTTTTGAAAGTACTCGAGTATTCGAGGTGCCACAGTTTCGACAGGTGTTATGTTCTGCACTGAAAATAATACTTCAAGTGTTTTGTTACCTAGACAGCAAGACGTGAAATAAAATTTATCGCGGGTCGTGGCCAACTTTGAGTAATACTAGACGGTTTTTTTGTTTCAGAGAAGTTTTATCGATAGGAAAGGAAATTTTAATAAGGAGGAAGTCTACCTTTAGAAGCAAAAACGCTGGGAGCATTTTTTGGTCTATTATTTTATTCAAAAGTATTATTTAGTATAGGGTCTTTTAATAGGAGTGATAGTTTTTATAATAAAGATTTCTCGGTTTCTGATATATATTTTATTTACTTCTAGGTGTCAAATTATTTAGTATAGTGTGCCATTTTATGATGCAGCGTTTGACGCCTCTAGACCGGTTGGAAATAATAAAAAAATATTACCAAAGTTCGAGCTCAGTTGTGGGTGCTCAACATTTATTCAGCCCAGAATTGGGTCGCCCTCACCGTTACTCTGCGCAGGCTATAAGACGCACTGTGATAAAGTTTGAGTTAACATTACTAAGACAATAAGCCACCAAGAAGACAACGAAATGTTCGAAGTGAGGAGAAAATCACAGTTGTAGCGGCCAGTGTTGCAAATGAGCCAAATTCTGCCAAATTGGAGCGATCTTGTGATCAGTGTCAACAAAGCCGTGGTGGACATTTTAACGATATCTTGTTCCGAACATAACTGCAATGTCTAAGCTTCCAAATAAAGCAAAAACTAAATTGATATGTCAAACCGTTAATGAAAGACCCTATATAATCCTGAGGTTGGAAATATGAATAAATCCTATTTAGTTGGATGACTGGCTTTATTTTAAAACATAGTTATAAGTTTTGCGACGTTTCGACCAGGATCTTGGTCATTTTCAAGCAGAAGTTCACATGTTGATAATTTGAAAAGTTAATTGAGTTACATTATATGAAATATTACTTAAAACTAAAACTTATTTGGAGTGTGTACACACCCCAAGAGTCTAACAGTGACTGAAATAGGATTTATTTATATTTCCAACCTCAAAATTCCAATTTCAGCTTAATTAACAATTCAAAAATATTTAGTATAATGTAAATCAGTAATTCCCAACCGAGTTCCGTTCGATGGCCATATTTTTTCTAGTATAGAATTTTTCTATTCGAGATTCGTACTAGATTTGTCTACGCATGCTCAGTGCAGTAAGCAGTCAGTTTGACCAACCTTTAAAAGTTTTGTCTCTGAAAAAATCGAAGATTTACGATTAAATATGAATAGTTCTGAAATAAAGTATGAAACTCGAACGAATCTCGGATGGAAAACTAAAAACCTAGCCTGAACCTAGACGAAAAATATAAGGTAATTCAGCCGAAAGTATCCTCGATTTTAATATTGCAATTATTTGTACTTGTTTGCTACTTTGAAATTAATTTGTGTCCTGTTGATATTCGTAACAATACAGCAAGAAATTTTCTTTCTTCTTCTTCTTCTTGTTCTCGGCTTTCTTGAGGCAATTGTTTGTTTCATTTATTTTTTGTTATTGTTGTCATTACAAGCGCACATGGGGATCCTACGTTACGTTGGGATTTATGACTACCATTGGCAACTTGACTTTTCCGCTAGATTATTAACTTGGTAATTTATTCCTGCCATTAATCTTGTCGTTCGTTTTATTTTTATTAATTTACTTCTCCAGCAAAATCAATTACTGATAAAACTATTTAAACGAAGAAGATTACCAACTTGGTTCATTTATCATTATTATGCGAGAGATATAGCCACCTGTAATGACATTTATTCAGGATTATTTTCTGTGAGCATCTTTGTTTCTTTATCGAAATTATAAAAATTTATTTTCATATAGGTATCATAAAATAATCATTAACATTCTTTTTGCACTTCCGGGACTAAAACTGTTCTTTAGTCTTTATTTTTAGGGACTAAGGTTCTTCATTTGATCCCAAGGGATTATTTCTCATATTTAATCCCGTTGTCAAGGAATTTGAATTAATTAATCCCGTTGTCAAGTAAATACGTGCTATTTGTTACAGAGTATCTATGGTAACAATATAAATATTTGTAATCATTAACATTCTTTTTGCACTTCGAGGACTAAAACTGTTGTTTAGTCTTTATTTTTAGGGACTAAGGTTCTTCATTTGATCCCAAGGGATTATTTCTCATATTTAATCCCATTGTCAAGGAATTGAATTAATTAATCCCGTTGTCAAGTAAATACGTGCTATTTGTTACAGAGTATCTATGGTAACAATATAAATATTTGTCATAAAATTTACTGTCAAAATTACAAAATGTGTATTCTTTTAAACTATTTTGTATTCGTTTGAGGATGAAGTGCAAAAAATAGCGTATATACCACAGGACTAAAGTACCTTTAAACCCTCAGGTGATTATTTCCCTCACCTTCGGCTCGTGAAATAAACTTCACCCTCAGGATTAAATCATGCACTTTAGTCCCTCAATATATAATATACTATTAAGAATTGTTTAAACTTGTATCTAAATTAATTCAATACATTTTGCTTAGTTTTTGAGATATTTTTAACATTTTAGGAATTCGGAAAAATTTTAAACAGGCCTCATAAGCTATATCTGCTTCTTGGTCTATACATATTCCCTTCACGTATTTGCTATTGCTACGATGTCAGTAGTTAGGAAGAGCTATTAGTGTTTGTAGTAAAGTTTGACAACAGTAAGTCTTCGTCGTGGACTCCTTTACTAGTTCTTACTTCTTACCTAATCCGCAGTTTGTTGTTTAAAAGTTTACCTTCACCGCATTATATGAACATGTGTACATGCAGGTATTAATACCGCGAGTGTAAGTACAAGTTTTTAAGGAGATTTTGTTCTCTGAAAGCTGAAAACTGTCATTCACGGAACGCTGAAACACTGAAGCGAATATGTCACTAACTTTTATATAACATTAACAAATAATACGTTTGTTTTATGTCACAGTTTTTATTTTACTTGTACCTCAATGAATTAATTATTATTATTGAATATAGTCATCGATAGATACTCTCAGTTTTACTTGTTATTCTATTCCAGTATTTTCCGCACTACTACGACTGCCTAGAACCAAATCGAATCTCGTACTTTACCGCATCCTAGCTATGCAATGTCATTTGAAGTTGAAAAATACTATAAAAGTGTATTCGTTGCGAGTAAACTGTTAGTTTATTATTGTCTTCAAGGTTGTGTTTTATAAACATTTAATAGAGAAAGAATGGATCTACAGATGTAAAATAAATTTCTATCAGGAGATATAACAGTATAAAGTTTGCATAAATTGGAAATTTTTATGAATTTTTCGGAATTTTTATTTTTTTTATTAAAATTTTAAAACGATACAACTGTTAATTTATCCTTTAAGTATATAATCCTTGATAAAATACAATTTTATCATTCTTGTACTAGACAGAAAACAATCGCTCCGTTAGTACGTTTTGTGCTGGATTTTGATAGGTAGACGGGCCTCTTCAGTGATATTACGTAAGTCTATCCTAGCCACATCCTGAGTATACGATCAAATATTACATACTCAATACAAACTTCTCAGAGAATTACATAGGGCACATAATTTGGATATTGTTACCAAACTTCTAGCATTGGAATGTTAGATAGTTAATGTTACTAAGGGCGGACATTAGCAATCGCTAGGATATTAATAATAATAATGTAATGAAAATGAAGAAAAAGGGACGAAATCAATTTAAAACAGGTTAATTTTTATTAACTTCTTACTTCTCTCAACAACACAATACAAAATCAGCTCTAACAACATTCTACCAAAATATAAATAAACTATTACATATTGCTTCAATTAAATTAAGACTAATTTAAATTGATTAAATAGTTCCTAACATGATTAATATTATAAATATTAGTAACATAATTAGAAATAGTTGTAACAATAATATAATAATAACATTTTATTTATTCCCTTAGATATTACATTTTATGGGAAGCGTCACAAAAAATCTTAACATTAAGTAATAATAAGAAAGTAACAAGTCTGATAATTAGGAAAAAAATTTTGACTGATGTTATTTTAGGATTGGAAAGAAATTACTGGGATGCAGTCAAATAATTTTATTATCTCACTCTACTAGTTTCGACACCCCATGTGTCTTCTTCAGGAGATGAGATTAAAGGAATAATGTGTTACATATAATAAATACAAAAATTTCTTGTAGGTTTGAAGCTCTCATATGGAAATCGTCTAGATTAAAAATATTTGCTAAACCATAAGGATAAAGCAAATAAATCATAGAATTGAAACCGTTTTCACCCATCAAGGAATAGTATATTGTGTATCTAGTGCGCAAAGTAAGCAATTGCGCGAGGCGAGTTGCAGCCCGAGCAGTAGCGGCTCGAGGTCTACCGAGGCGAGCCGAGGAGGCCGAGGGTTGCTACGGCGAGGGCTGCAACGAAGCCAAGCGCAATTGCGCCTTTGCTCACGAGATGCACACGATATTTTTTGTCATTACTGCACAAAAAGTAACCTGTTGAGTGACCTTACTTATCAAAAGATAAAATGAATACTTTTAAAATTAATATGTATAAAATAAAAAAGTACCTAACTAATATTTACCTACATGTAAAAGCATAAGAAACTAATTATTAACAGTAAAGAAAAGAACATTAAAATATAAGAATAAAATATTATTGTCCATTAGATCCAATATCCAATGCATAATCTGCACAATAGTCGACAGTAGAAACTATACATAGAGAAGTAGGTACTACAGCTGTTCACGTGCTTGTAGTATTAGATTATCACGTGTGTGGCGCTAGTGCTACGCGCACATTTCGTGTCGGTAACTAGAGAAAACTGTGTGAGTGTTAAATTTGCGTGCGCAAAGTGAAATTTTGCGCACGCTATTCCCGCACGCTTGTACTTTGCGCACGCATTTTTGTCTAGTTAAAAAATAAGCCACTTTGCGCACGTAAAACAGGCACGAAAAAGGTTACTTTTTGTGCAGGTATGACAAAAACTTATTTACTTCAAGTTCTTGAAATGTTCTGGGGATTTTATTTTGTCAAGCTTCAAAACAGTGATTTTTTTCCAAAATTCATAAGCATGAAAGCTTTATATGAATCTGTCTTATATTTATTATTTATTGATTAAAAATAATCGTGTTGACAGGCTGTCAGTCAGTCAGCACCAAACGTTTTTCCTTTGTAATTATGTGCGAGGTCTAAAATTGGCTGAGGGCTTACACCAAAGTTTCTTAATTTCGTCAGAAAACAATTTTAATAAACATGGAGATAATTTCCGGTGTTTGAAGCGAAACGTGCCGTATTTATGTTTCTTTTTGAGTCCTGGTTAATTGAATTTTAAAGAATCTAAACGAAAACAGCGTTAGTGATAAATCTAGATATTACGATCGTTATTAAAATGGCCCCGGCGATTGGTTCTTTTGCTTTTCTTTTATCGAAAATGTGGTCGAGTTCTCCGCAGTGAAATGGATACTTTATTAGGCTATTAGCGCACCGACATTATCTAGGTTTCGTTAATGGAACGCGCTAAGATTGCCGCTGTTAAATATCATTCCACACTTATTAGCGCTCTGAAAAATTATTGGCAATGGAACATTAGTTATACACTATTAAAATTGGAGCCATATTCCATTACTTTTCATTGCCATTTAAACTTGAACTCAATTTAAAATCTTGACTTATTTTAAATACATATTTTTTGCACTTTCGGTACTAAAACTGTTCTTTAGTCTTTATTTTTAGGGACTAAGGTTCTTAATTTGATCCCAAGAGATTGTTTCTCATATTTAATCCCGTTGCCAAGGAATTGAATTAATTAATCCCGTTGTCAAGTAATTACGTGCTATTTGTTACAGAGTATCTATGGTAACAATATAAATATTTGTCATATTTACTGTCAAAATTACAAAATGTGTATTCTTTTAAACTATTTTGCATTCGTTTGAGGATGAAGTGCAAAAAATAGCGTATATACCACAGGACTAAAGTACCTTTAATCCCTCAGGTGATTATTTCCGTCACCTTCGGCTCGTGAAATAAACTTCACCCTCAGGATTAAATCATGCACTTTCGTCCCTCAATATATAATATACTATTATTATATGTTTTTAAGTAAATTGAGAAAGAAAATTTGCTGTAACGTTATTATTTTGTATAGGAGATATTCTATTCTACGTTACATCAATTTTCAGTAGTAATTTTTGGGCTTGTTGATACAAAATTTATGGAAATAAAAAATATGGATTCCAAGATTTTATCTATTCATCAAAATTCTGATGTGGCCAGCACAAGACCTCCCGCTATACTTACTTTATTGTTTTTATTTATTATACAAATATATTAATATATAGGTACCTACTACTACTCACAAGTATATTTTTGTCACTGTCATGTCATAATCATTTAAATTTTACGTAGTAACAAATTATGTTCTACAAGATACCGAAATACTAAATTATAAGTATACCTATACTATAATTATTCTTAAATGATAGCAGATATAGAAAAATGTATAAAATACCGATTGTAGATAATAATTACATAATCTTTCATTTCATCAAAATAAAAAAATTATCGAAATATTTTAAAACAGTACTACTTCCGGTTTGTAGATTGAAACCAAAAATATAATGGCTTATTAAGATTCGTATTAAAACCTTAAATATAAAATTTGAAATTTAATTTTTAATATTTTTTGAGATATCGTTTCTGAAAAAATTGTAACATACAAACTCACGAACGAACGCACACACATACAAACAGACGTCATTCCGAAAATGTTAAACTCTTATTCTAGAGACCCTGAAACGTGCTTATCCACCAAAATTCATACTCGAAAATTTTGACCCATTACAATACCTCTCTTATAGAATATGAGGCGAGAGGTAAAAAATCATGCAAATATCCCATTCTCGAACTTATTACTCGCTTAAACCTCAAAATAAAGACCGAGCTGGACGACTTCTATATACATTATTTCAAGATAGTGAAGCGGTTTCTGCCAAAAATTTGCTAATAATATATGTCAGCTCGATTAATATTGTATATTAATTTTAAATTCTTCTAATAAATAATATACGAGAATGTATGCTTTAATCAAAAATCAATTTAAAATAGTTGCGTTGAATGAACGTAGATGATAGAAATAAAAGTAACAATGTGTCGTCGAATCAGTATGTAAATGTATGTGGATCGAAACATTCTATTGTATTTATGATTGTTGATAAAGCTCTACCAGCCCGATAGGATTGTGCGCTTTGATGTTATAAATTCATAATTAATGAGAACAAAGTCAAACCAATAACAAATAAAGAAAAAATAGTTTCCTCGTTTCTGTAGTTCAATTAAAAGTTGAAGAAGATTGTATCTCCTGCGAGAATCGTCCTCACCATCGCCAAATAATGATCGATAGCCCTGTCGATATCGCCTGGGATATAATGGTTATTTACTACCTTTGACTCATCTATTTTCCGCCCGAAATGAAATAAAAGTCTTATTCTAGACGCGGGTAAAAGAATTCAATATAACAAGTCGTAGTAAAGCGGCGGGAACGTCGTTTCGGCGGCTATATTCGCAGGCGTACTATAAAATAGGATAATATTGAACTTTACGGTTATATTGCCATGTTGATATTGGAATACCTTCGCATGTATACCCACCCTAAATTATTTATTTTCTTTCATAACACTTTGTTTTGATTTTCATACGATTATTATTATAATACAGGGTGTTCATTTTAAGTGGCGCACCATTGCTATCTCGTGAAGTATAAGAGCTACGAAGTTGGTTAAATTAGCAAACAATTTCTATTTTATATGACTACTTTAATGAACGAAACAATTATTTTTTTAGCCCAGTGGTTCTCAAACTACGGGGTTCAACTTTCTTATTTCAAATGGGGACCTATTATTTTTATTCGCTTATTCGATTCAGTATTTTTTTCTGAATTCAACGAGATATTAGTTTCATACCCTGGCATGACAAAAACATGAGAAAAACTCTATTGAAAATTTTTAAATTTAATTAAAATTGTTACAAGAGTGGTATGGAAGAAAACAATTGAATATTTGTTTCATATTAATTGTTATTTGCTAATGAAAAAGATTCTTTGATTTCAATCAGGAGATCAAGACCGCTACTGAGTGTATGAATTCAGGGTACAAAGTACTCAGTAGGGTGTAAGGTGGCGGTAACTACGGACACGTGTTTCGACCTTATTTGGTCTGATCAGTGTAGTATATTAGAATCTTTTGCACTAACAATTAATATGAAACAAAATATTCACTTGTTTTCTTCCATAACACTAACTAACAATCAGATTTTAATTAAATTATCATATTTTTCAATAGCGTTTTTCTCATGCCAGGGTATGAAACTAATATCTCGTTGAATTCAGAAAAAAATACTGAATCGAATAAGCGAATAAAAATAATAGGTCTCCATTTGAAATAAGAAAGTTGCACCCCGTAGTTTGAGAACCACTGGGCTAAAAAAATAATTGTTTCGTTCATTAAAGTAGTCATATAAAATAGAAATTGTTTGCTAATTTAACCAACTTCGTAGCGTATCCAGATTAGTGTATGGTGTAAGGTTTACACTAATCTGGATACATTACTCATTGACGAGTTCATAAACGGAACGATTTTGTTTTATATTATTGTGACAATGAACTTCGGAAATTCAGATATCATTAATTTTAACTTCGTAGCTCTTATACTTCTCGAGATAGCAATGGTGCGCCACTTAAAATGAACACCCTGTATACAACTGATTATAACATGTTACAGATTTTGCAATCGTTTATGGATTAAATGAACAAAGTGCTTCAATTAAATAATAGGCAAAATTAAATTGTATTTAGAGTATTTTCTATTTTCAAGAGCAAAGTAACCCATACAACACATTGATCGTATTAACGTCTGTAAGACGTACATCTTGCTACTGTCGTCTGGACGTCATAAGGAGACTAGTATTGGTCGAATTTTAGACGTCTTATGCGGTAGTCTTTAAGTCGTCATTATGTTGTCCAGTTTTAAATCTCCCGCTTACAATATAATTATAGGAGTCCTATATTTGTCTCAAAATTCATCTTGATTAAGACCTACTCGTATATTAATCAAAATTAAGTCGTATATTGATCATAATTTGACTGTCGAAAAAATATTAAATTAAATAGACGTCATTTGCATGGAAAAAATAACATCTTTTAAACATCCAGAATGGAGGACATAAGACACGTATGTGACGTCTTTGTGACTACATTTGGATCAGACGTTTTAGAGACATGAACATTATAAAGACGTCTTAACGACGTATTTGTGTTGTATGGGAATTATCAATGGGCTACCTACTTGCCTAATCTTGGTATTAAATGTTTTTGAAGAAGATATAAAAACTTGGGAGTCGTATTAATTACCTATTTACACAATACAACAAGCCCAAATATAATTAATTAATATGTGATGTGACTTAGAAAACTGACGTCACAGCAAATGATTTTCTCAATTTACTAAACACATTTATTTTTATACTTAAATACAATTTGTATTTTTATTAACATTTTAAATCTAACGCTAGGTTCAAAGTAATAAAATCTCATTTTGTAATACCATGCACTCTTCTCACCATTTCAAGTTGAAAATCAATTAACTTGACTACCGGGCACCGGCTAGTGGTTGTCACAAGGGCATGCTCAAGTGGGTTAGAAGAAAGAACATCTTTGACTGCATATCATACCATTGTTTTAAAAGTTTTTTTTTGAAACTTTATGTTATTTGAAAGCGATTGAGAGTACTGATAAGCCTTAATTGTTCTTAATAATGCTGAAATTAATTTTTAAAGTTTGTGTGACGTAGATGTATAGCTGAAAATCTTCTCAAACCATGAGGCTGGAATTAAAATGTACTCATATAAAATCAACTGTTTCTAAATGTTTCAAAATATAAAATACAATTATTTGGTAGTTTCTTTATTACTGTAATTAAGAATACACGTGAGACAAAATCTCAAATATCAATTTTTTGAAAACATTTTTCATGGTAATAACTCATTTTTGAGGTCTCTTTTCAATATAATTGACTGGATTTCTAATTTGCTACTATAGTAAAGTACCCTATTAAAATAAATCAATTCAAATAAAAAAATATGCTGTATATGTCTGAAACAGTATTATTATTATTATAAATAAAAGTGGTGCAAATTGAAACACTCATAATAGTATGAACTTGCTGAGACACTTTGTGAATTCTCTTCAAGCATGTGGTATAGGATTACCTTGTACAGTAACGTATATTTTATGGCATTTCGAACGGAACGATATCTAAATCTCATTCCGCATTTAAACCCGTTCTTGTGACAATGAACGTCCATCAAGTATGACAACGTTACAGTCACAGCTGCCTGGATCCAGTTTCCCGACAGGAAACAGAAGTCTGAACGCCTGGCGTCTGCTATCACCAAGCGACACACAACTCAATATTGCAGAGGAATTGGTTTACTGTGGGATACTCTCCACTGAAAACCGTCAATACCAGAGCTGCTAGAATGCTGGAAATACTCAATAAAAGGATTGCTTATTAGATTATTAAATATGTTTGTTTTGAACAGTACATTACAATTTTAAAAGATGAATAATACTGGTTTTAATCTTTCTCCGGTTTTTACCTTAAAAATTATCATTTATAAGTCAATGTTACCATTGATCCAGGCGATTATTTTAGTCCTTACTTTAAATATTCCTGAATAAATTAATTTTTACTCTCTCTGATCTCTGAAGTGACTAACTGTGGTTCTGACAACTCAAATTCGAATCCAGTTATGAACACGATTCACTGGGTGAAGTAATTATTGTTTGATTAAAAATAATTTAATTTTCTATGTTTATTTTACTAGTATTATGTAATTTAAGATGTTTTATTAGGTACCTATTTCTCTTGTTTGTGTTTCATAGGAAAACGAATCCAGTGCAGTACTACAAAAAATGCTGCAGGTAAACTACCCTTAATTTTTCGAATTTTAAAAACATTCTTTTTGATTCGTAATAACAATAAGCATGTCAAACAACATATACCTTTAACGTATGTACTCGAAGTTATGAAACATCCTGTATAGTTAAATACATAGTTGTATACTATACTAAACTATTATGATATTTTTAAAAATTATATAAATAATATGTAATTGCCACAAAAAAATTGAAAATACAATGATCGAAACAATAATACCTTCTAATAACATTGCAAATAATTAATGAGAAAGAAAATTTTCCTCACAGTGAGGAAAAATATCGTACTTCACATGTGGGAGAAGTAAAATGCTGCTCTAACTCGTGACCAATCAGACACTCATGACAGAGGCATTTTACTTCTCCCACTAGTAAAGTAATATACTATTATAAGTAAATAAATCAAAGCATCTACGAGTAAAGGCGGGTTTACATTGGTCGTGTAAATGGGTTAGTTACTAGTACTATTAGCTCGTCAGACCGCTACTCATCCAATGTAGCCAACAGAAGCTAGTACCAGTACTAGTACTAGTACAAGTAGTTGGGGTAGTAAAGTAACTAACCTCCCGGGTTAGCTACTCACCTACCAGCCTTTCCCTTCCACATACATTCTGCACTATCAACTACACTCATCTCTGCACTATACCAATGTAAACAGTCACTAGTGATTAGGAATATACTAGTGTGTTTTGTTTGACGTATCATTTTAAAGATAATTGTTTTATAGTTAAATTCGGTATTTTTACTTTATTAAAATGAAAAAGTGGTCTTAACGGAGACAATAAAGTTTGTAGAACTATATCGTGATCATGAGTGTTTGTGGGATGTCACTAAATTTTGTTATCTTTACTTTATTTCGTTTAATAATAGATTTTGTTCGAGATGATATACAACCACGAAAATAATTCATTTTGTCATCTACAGAACAACTTATACTGGTACTAGAACTATAGCTAGTCGTCTAAATTGTATTTCTGGTGTAAACATCTACTAGCCTAGCGCTTAATTGAGTATACTAGTATAGCCCGCTACTTGTACCAGTAACTGTCTCAGTTACTCCTCCAATGTAAACGCGCCTTAAAACATGTATGTTGAACACATTAAAAATGAAACAAATTTTTAACCCTGCTACTCCTCCTATTGTTAAACATTAAGAGGAAACACCTCCCGGCTTCAGTGGGTCGTTTCATTTCCTGCAGTCCTGCAAACACATGTCATCCCGGCAGGATGAATTGTAATATGTCAGCGCGGGGCAGCGGAGGTGTTGACCCATTATAAATTAGACGAATCATGTTCTATGCTTGGGCGCACAAAGCTTTCAGGCGAGTATGTCGACGCAGACACTCGCAGCTCGGTTCTCAACTCCCGCCTGTTTGAGCAGGACTGACAGGACAAGATGGAGGACAAAGGGTACTGGCAATTAGCAGGATGCAAATAAACAGAGGAGGGGAGTTCTTACAGTGGGGAATTTCTCATACAAGGTACCGCAGGATATCTTTAAGTGTATATACGACCATTTAATAATACGTTCATTATGTAATCAATAAACTACCTGACAACATTAAAAATTCTAATAGATAGGTTTTTAAATCTAAACTAAAACTTTTTCTTTATAATAAGAACTTTTATCATATTAATGAATTCTGTAAATAGTTTTGTATTTTTCTCTGATGTACTGACGCTTTTTATACAACAATGTGTCCACGGAAAAATAGTATATTATACAACGACGCTATAATGGATGCTATAATAGCGAGTTGTATACTGTACTTCATCTATTACGATCAAGACTTTCATAAAATAAATACCAATATGCAAGAATTTTTACATTTCCAAATGTCAAACCATAGTTATATCCACGTATATCATTAAACATTGCAATGTTTTTAAAAAATAATTTGCACAGAGAAATTGATTCAGGCAAAATAATTTTCTGATTGGTGCAGAGGAGGGCATAGTCACTATTATTCCTTGTGGGATTAATATTATGGCATTATGTAGCAAACATCATGCATTAATCATAGATAAAGAAAATGATTATTATTATTAACTTTACTAAAATAAACCTCCTATAAGATACACTATTGTATTATGAATTCATAATTCAATACTATTGTATTATGAGTCTATTAATCAATACACCAAAATGTAAGATATGGTTAATAGTTTTTCACGAATAAAAATTTGTAAAGAAAGATTTTATAAAACGTCGTATTTACTCGGTCATAATGGCTCGCTATACCAACTTCGGACGATTAACATTTATCCCCTTGAATTATAGCCTATATTATGTGCTCGTTAAATAATATAGTATTATTTCATACTGTGACATAAAGTGACATTCTTCGGAAATTTACAGGCTGCAAGATTTTATTTTAAAGGCCTAGGTCGCAAAATAGAATTTGGCATCTAATAACAAGAACATTTATTGAATACAATGTTTAAATGAAACACAGCACTCGAATAGAAAAAGTATGAAATAAAATTTTGTACATATCTCAGACAAAAAGTGTCATTAAGGTACTCACAATTAATTCCAACCTCGGCTAGACGCCTCAGCCGTAAACAATTTGCTGGTAACCGCACACACGATATAATACTAAAAGTATAAGAGGATTTAAGTTGAATTTAGCAATTTTTTTATAATTTTTAGGTCATGAGTTTGAAAATCGCTTGTGGCGGAATGAATAAATGAGTGAACAAAGATCCTATACAACTTGATATTTATGTATATATGTTCATGCTGTCCCTATTTGGAATATCCTGTGTTATCCTTCGTCCTGCGGGTCTCACGCACAAACGCACCGTGTTTTGTTTGTGTAATGGCTTTATTGATCACGTAGGCTGCGACCGCTGTGCTGTCTCATTCACTTGTCAACCGAAAAATTCCTTTCCTGCTCTCCTGACCACATTTCCTGCTGGATTTCCATGTCCTTCGCATGCAGGACCCGCGCGACGCTATATTCATTTGTTTACAGTGATTTATTGACGATAAAAGGATATGGTTTTGTTTTGATAAGAAGAGACACGCCATAAATTAATGCCTGATGAATCGATTTTTGTTTATCTACGCAGAAAAGTCAGTAAAATTTAAATATTAATTATATATTCAAAGGACTTTTGAATATAGTCATTTTAATGTCAATTTATAGTTTTTCTTTTTCTATTACCGTGAAATTATTTTCACTGCCTTTAGAGGAAATTGGGTTTAATATAACGCAAAAGCAAACTCCCAACAACAATTCAATTTGAAACTTAAAAACACTTTTTCTCATTTCTAAACTAACAAAGAGGCTTTGTCTGAAACCATTATTAGAATTTTACCTCCGGGCAGACGAAAAGTAAAAGCTCAAAAAATCACAATCTAGTTTTCGTTTCAAACAGGATTTTAATTTTATACTGTGAAGGATCAGCATTTGACACACCATTTCAGGGGGGAAAATCAGAATTCTTGAAGTTGTTTCAAGGTTTAAGTATTAATTTTAAGAAAATGACCCTGTTCACTTATGAATTCTTTGAGAATTCTTTCATCCTGTGAATCCTGTGAATATAAATCATGGTGAAAATTGCCTGTCAAATAGCAGCGCCCCTTTTTTTTTCAGGATTCAGAAGTACAAGTATGTCCACTTGACAAAATAAAATCCCCAGAACATTTCAAGAATGTGAACATCCCGGTTTGTTACTTGCTATATTTGCCCATTCCTATTAATACCCTAGCTAATGTCCGCCCTTAGTAACATTATCACTTATAGTATCACATGTGCATTAATTCTTTCCGGAAAAAATTTCCTGGATATGAATTAATGCCTCTTTATTTTTGAATTCTTTTTACAATAGAAACTTGAAATATGACATAACCGAGTGTTTTATTCTTATAATTACTAAATTTGTATTTAACATTAATAAATATGTATTATTTACCTTATTAATTGCTAATTTACACTCAAAATGTCAACATAACGTATTAGTAATTTAATGTCAAAGTGACATATGACAGTAAAGTTTCCGCTTATTAATTTCAGTTAAGTTCTTCAATCTACTAGAACAAAATTTCCGCTAAATTTTTATATAACCATGGTTATTATGATTGTAATCAATTCTTCCATTGGCTGTTATTTGTGTCATGCGATTTTCTATGTAACATCCCAACCCAATGTTATTTGGTAATAATATCCCAATTATGCATCCCATGTAATTCTCTGAGATGTTTGTATTGAGTATGTAATTTTGATCGTACTCATAATGTGGCTACGAACGATAGATTTACATAATATCATTTAAAGTACAAGAATAAGATATTTTTAAACATCCCATGGACGATTCATGTCAAGTGCCAGTCGATATATGTGAGGCTACCACATCTAATTTGTGTATTACTACAAACATGGCTTAATTTATGTATGAAAATAATAATAAACTGAATACGAATGGAGTTTGTCAAGTCTTGTAAGTTATAAAACTGCGGTGTCCTCCCATCTACAAACTCGCAACACACAAGGACTAATCCTTGGTCCTGTATCCTGTAAACGCAGGAGTCACTAGCGAAGTGAATTAATCTCCTAGGCAAGAAATTGTAGTTTTTGTGCAAATTCTGAGGCTACACACTGACAACCGCAGTTATTCACCCTATCTCCGACTAAGTTTAATGTCCTGCCAGGATAATTAGTCCTGCCAGACGCACATAAAACCTTCGCCTAATCCTGCAGCGGTCTTATCCTTCGCTTCTTCTGAGCCAAAGGACAGCGCGGGGACGCGATCATTTTCAGCGCCGTCAAGGCGATTTTCATTTCCTTGGCCTTTGTGGAAATTGGGAAATTTGTTACAATTAGATTAATCAAGCTTGGAATAAATTAAGCCCTGTACGTGTACACACATTGATTCTTTCAGAATTCTTTCATGCTTCCTTTGAATCGTTCATAAACTACAGTTGATCAAACACGATAAATAAAAATAATTTTAAAACTTTACTATTTTTTCGAGGAAGAAATATTTGAACATTGATTTAACTAAAGCTTTAAAATAAAATACGTACAACGTGCCTTATAAATAATTATTTGGAGAATCTAATGCAGAAAACCGCAGGTCAATATTTTAATTCGTTTGGAAATGCCAACTCAACAAACACAAAAATACTAAAATTTCACTATTTTCTCTAAGAAACTATGTTTGATCTGTGGCAAAACTAGTGCTTCCGAAATGTTGAAAATTATGATACGTTGTAATCGTGACTGGTATATGGAAGATGAATTCGCTGGATTTTCAGTCAAAATCTTTATTTTATTATATATTAAGTCTACGTTTCGGCCTTTCTGAGGCCTTCCTCAGGACTAATATAGTCAAAAACTTGAAATACCAACAATATAATAATACAATAAATGTATATACTTTTATGTTCTTTATGCCAGCATAAAGAACATACGGCATAGTTGTTTTACCTCATATAACTATGTGTTTATGTATATCTACTGCTATATATTTATTGTATTATTTTATTATTGTTGGTGTTTCAAGTTTTTGACTATATTAGTCCTGAGGAAGGCTTTAGCAAGGCCGAAACGTCGACTTAATATATAATAAAATAAAGATTTGGACTGAAAATCCAGCGATCCTGTTTTTTATTCATCTTGAAAATTATGTACATAAAAAAAATATCTAATAAATCGAATGTTGAAGATCGGAAGTTGATATCTTGATTCTTTCAAAAATAAAAGCAGTGTACGGTTTTACTTAAAATTACTACAAATTTTCTCCAGAACTATTCATCTTAGAAAAAATTCTTTTGCCTGGAAAATGTAGGTAAATTTCTCTAGTTTAATTTGGAGTAACAATATTTTCAAAAAAGTTTTGCCTTTTACCAAATACACGGGAAAACCGAGAGAAACTCGGTTTTTTCATGGATTTTCGGTTATAACTTACAGGACGAAAGAAAAAAATACTTCCTTCTCTAGAACTTTCCAGGCAGAATCCTAAAGTTACTGGACTAAGTGTCAAACTGCCGAAATTATGTGTAATAGTGTGTTTTTGATAATCGTATCCTCACTTGAGATAAAGTGGTTGCCATTGTATTTGCTAAACAAAGCGTAAGTTGTAAAGCAATTTAGCGATTTCAATTCCGCGTTGTTTCTAAAATAATTTATTCCGACTGAAGCCTCGTTTGGATTGTAGTAAATTGTGTAAAGTATATTAAAACAAATTTAAAACTAATTATCATCAGCACAGTTGTAACTTTTATGCGTTGTATAAATTTATTTGCATTAACAATGTTTTGGCTCCTGGGAATTTGTGAACTATGTTTCATAATTATTCTATAACTCGATGCGGATCCAATAATGATCACCTGAAATTTGTGGTGGGTATAAATATAATTAATAGTCAAATTCAAATTACTACACGGGGCATAAGCTTTGTTTCAATTTAATACCATAATGTTAAAATGGCGTTTACTATATTCAGGTTATTAACGGCTATATATTTTAATATTTATGTCACCGTTCCCACAGACAAATATTGGCCGCGTGATACAAATGTTTATATTAGTTTGACAGCAAAATCTTGTTTAATTTTAAATAAATACATTTTAAATATGATTATGCTAAATATATTTTATATTTATCATAATATCGACGGTTGATGTGGTATACACCCATTATTGCAGGAAATATTTTATAAATAATAACTGACAAATTTCGTTGTTTGTTTATCTTGTAAAATAATTATTTTCACAATAAAGTAGATATTAAAGTAAAAGTAAAATTATACAATCTAATTGGAAATAGTTATTTAACTAACTAGTGTGTTAATGAGTGTGATTTATAAATGAAACATTCAGGGACGTAACTAAGGGTGGGCCTGGGTGAACCAAGGCCCACCCTGTAAAGTCTTGGCCCACCTAAAAATTTTACTATATTTTTGCATTTTTTTACAGAAGACCTATATTTAAAATATTTAATAATACCTTACATAATACTAGGAAAGAGATATAGACTTATACTTAGTTTAGACAAAAGAAATGTTTATATTACAGAAAAGAAAGATTTTTTCAAAATTCGCAAAAATAAGGGTAGTGAAAATATTTGTTTCATTGGTTTGAACGTTTATTTAACTGTATATTTATTGTATTATTTATAAAATAAAATTATAAATAGTATCAGACTATCTATAAATAATTAGTCATTTTTACCTTCCGCTTACCTGTAAAGGAAGGTATTGGAATCATGCAAAAAATCGGGTGGTGAATTTTTAGTGGATAAGCACGAATTAGGGTCCTTACAACTCATTTTTGATAGTTTCACGATGATGTCTGTGTGTATGTGTGTGTGTGTGTGTGTGTGTGTGTGTGTGTGTCTGTGGTCAAGGGTTGTTAGTCGCATAAATCAAATACGAATTACCCGAAAATTTTGATATTTGGTATTTAACATTTGTATATAAATTGGAAGAGCTCCCTAGATTTTGGTACAAATATCTTCATCGGAAGTGATATTTTTTGAAGATTGAAAAGGTTAATTGTCAAAATTGTATATAAATTTGGAAAAATATAGTATTTATTTGTAATGAGAATAAGAGGAAAAGTTATTTGCAACTTACGTTATAAAAAAATTGTCTTTATCTGGTAGCATTAAAGAACTGCAGTAAAATTTAAAAAATAAATTTATCAAATAAAACGTTGATATCTTGTAATCCATGATCGGTTGATTTTTGTTTCTGCGTAAAAAATATTGACAGGTGAGACGGGTGACAAGTTGGCATACTAGCGCTATATAAGTCCTAAGTAAGATATTAAATGTAGTAATTGAACGGAGGATGGCTTCAACACAGCAGAGTTTTCCTGTGAATGAATCTTTTTATTCAGGTGATGCAAATTTCTGTGTTTGAATATTTGAGATTTTTATTTGTATATTTTAAATGGGCACCGGATTGCACGTATACATTTCTGTTTAAAGTCTAGATATGGCGGAAGGTTGTGTGATGGCCACGTCAGATTTTTTATATAATAATAAATAAACAGTTAAATTGACTTGCAAACCAGTGGCACAAAAATTTTCACTACCCTTATTTTTGCGAATTTTGAAAAAAATCTTTCTTTTCTGTAATCAGTATATCAAATTATATAACCTATTAAAGTTGCGTGCAGAGGTATAGAAACACCTGTATAGCGGATAGATATAGATTTATTGCTAGTAAATATTGTATATTTGAATAGATATAATGTATTAACTTGTCAGTCTGAGTGCTCGTGCAATCTTTAATTATATGCATACATTTTGATGTCATATTCCACTGGGTACTGTTTTTCTACGAAATTAATTTCAGGAGGAACTAAGTCAAATTCCTTCAGCAGTGAAAATAATTTACAAAATAAAAATTTTACTTATATCTGAATTTCCGAAGTTCATTGTCACAATAATATAAAACAAAATCGTTCCGTTTATGAACTCGTCAATGAGTAATGTATCCAGATTAGTGTATGGTGTAAGGTTTGATAAAAAGATCGATAAAATGTATGATTCAATGCAAAAAACCAAACACAACACTAACTGGGATACAAGACTCGACACTAGGTAGATCACGACGTGTTTCGATCTTTCGATCATCAAAAAATGCTTGAAGATTTTGAAATAAATACAAGTTTCAATCGACAATATTGTTACAACTATGTGGTCAACCTTCTTCAAATTTTGGGAAATTGATGTCCGTGCTTGCATACGTTTATATACCAAAAATTAAGTAAATAGAACATTTCTAACATCTTTTTTTTAATCAATTAATGGAAAGCCATAAGAGCCCATGTAAAATATTAAAATTTAACAATTAATTTCGTTCAAACTACGTCGTCAAAAATTTTCAAAAAATTCAGGTATCATTTTTATGACACAGACCACTTAAATTCAAAGTTTGGTTGCATTAGAACATTTTTTAAAATGTCTAGGGAACCTCCTTAACACACAAGTAAGTTACAGTATTTTTCCGTTGATCATAACGTGGAGAAAATCTAATTTGACTCCATGACAAATATCTTAGGTTAGTAACGATTGAAACTGCTGAACATAGATAAAATTATTTTAACAACGAAATACAATTTCAGCGATAAGGCTTCCCTGGAAATTTTTGCTGAGAGTTGATAATCCTGCGCTACAGGTGAATGTCCCGAGTCTTGGAAATCGAAACAATTTTTTGCCGCTGATTAAAACCGGTGGGCAATCATTTATCGTGTATGAATCCTGGCCTCGAATTTGAAAGATGGCTGCGATTATTTTTCGCTTAAACGTTCAAAGTTACATTAGCTAGGCAATAAATTGCGGTAGCGACGCTGCTTTTTGAAATTGCGGTGTTACGCGCTTTTAGTTAGGCGGGAATAAATGGCAACGTCGCAGGCTCGTTACATTCACCTGGACCGAAGAGGACCTGCAACAAAACATTTTTTATTTACAGAAATGGATTCACATCTAATACAAAGTCGTAAACAATCTCTTATTTATATGTAATACGAACATAAAACAAAATTTCTCTTCAAAGAAAAATTCATTTTCTGAAATTTAAATTAGACATTTTCTGTATTTATTCCGAATTGAACATAATATGGACGATATATTTAAAATGTGGTTAAATATTTATACATGCATTTTGCAATCTTCCCACTTGGCAAAATAAAATCTCCAGAACATTTCAAGAATGCGAACATTCTTGCCTATTAACATCCTATTAATATCCTAGCGTTTTCTAATGTCCGTCCTAAGTAACATTATCTATGTAACATCTCAAGTTAATAATTTGATAATAATATCCCAATTATGCATCCCATGTAATTCTCTGAGATGTTTGTATTGAGTATGTAATTTTTGATCGTACTCAGGATGTGGCTAGGATAGACTTACGTAATATCACTTAAAGTACAAGAATAAGATATTTTTAAACATCCCATGGACGATTCATGTAAAGTGGAAGAATTAGGTATTTTCAGTATTTACTTATTCAGAAATGAACATAATATGGTAAGATTTATTATTTTTCTGTAGGTTGATATAATTAAATTTCGGTTAAAATATTTATAAAATGAAGCATGGATTCACAAATGGATTCTTTGAAGAATCTTTCATGTTTCTGAACCCTGCAAAACAGAAATTCACTGTCTTGAAGCTATCAACAAATACGTTCTTTTTCAAGACTCATTGAAGTTTCAATTTAATTGTTTTCCCTAAGCATAAAAGCATCTTTGTGTTAACAAACATTGAAATTATCTTTGTTTAAATAAATAAATAATAAATAAATATAAACTTTATTGACATACGTCAAAGGCGGGGTTCAGCCAAGGCTGCTCTTCCACCCAACCATTACATAATATAGAATTTGAAATTTTTACAATTAGAAATAACGATGATGAAAAAGTTAAACTATAATATAATATATATCAAATACATTATTACAGAGATAACGTATATTACTCAAAAGTTTCCGATTTTATATGAACTTTAAATTAATTTAACGACAGAGACTTCAATTCGTCTGAAATAGCATTATAAAACGTAGGTGCTAAATAAGAAAATGAATTTTTAAACTTAGATTTTTGAAAGAAGGTACAACAAATAAATCCTTAACTCGTAGACCGTATGGATAGCATTTTAAATTTAGTTTCTTCTTCAAATAAGACGGAGTACCAGTAATTTTTATTTTATGTGTGAGGATAAGATATGATTTTTTAACACGGGTGTCGATGTCTTAAATCTTTGCTAATGATCTGTAATTAGAAATATGATCGTATTTACGTTTAGATGTTTAAAAAATTTAGGGTGAATGTTTGATGACTTATGTGAAGCTGTTGGGTAACAGGACGACTCAGAAGCATGAAAGAATCTTCAAAGAATCAATGTGCGCACAGGGTATTACGTTTAGAAAACCATGCACATGTAATAGAGATTATATAAATGGCGAATATTGTGAGTGTTAGTGAAATCCGTTTTGTGTGAGTGGATTGCAGGTTAAAGTTGCAATTTATGTTAACTTTTCGTAAATGGCGCACAGTTTACAAAAAAAAGTATAAAATTAATCCGTTTTTGTTTAGTAAATTCGTTGGAAATAGCGCAGTAAAAATCCTGGTCCAGAGAACAAAACTAAACGCTTTCGAAACAATTCCATTTGAAAAGTTCACAGTACAATTTTATGAAATAACAAATCCAGCAAAAATTCGAAACAAAACCTCGGTCAGACAAACGACAATCGCCAGCGTAACAACTAAAAAAATAAAATCCAGAGGTCGTGACTGAACAAACAGCAATCAAAAACAAAAACCGGTTGATTATTGTGCGCGGCTTGCTTTGTTTTCGATTGATTTACGCCTCTTTTGGGTTGTTAAGCCGTTTATAGTGGAGTGCGGTAATGGCGGCCGCTGTGGCATGGGGTCGCACATAATTGGTTTACTTTTGTGTCGAGCTGTGCGCGATTCGGATTAACTTGTTTGTTATTCTAGCGGACATCGAGTCATCCGGCCGCAGTTTGCGGCTGTTAACGCTGTCGGAATCGTTACGTTACACCCGAGGTCTTTATACTGACCACAAGCTCTTTCTTCAAACACTTTCACTACTATCAAATTTTTATAATCATTTCTTTTATATTTTTTTAATGCGGTACGTCATTAAAGCTGGAAGTACAGTGAGTTTGTTTTAACGTGGAACATGGGATTTGTCATGTCCAGGGTTACGAATTTGACAGCAATGTATTATGCCCTGTTCAAACCAAGAAAGTTCGTCCTAAAAATTTCTAGGAGCTTTCATAAAAAATCTGCTGTGGCCAGCACACGACCTCTCGCCTAATTCTGCTTATTCTAGTAATCTAATAAATAGTTTTACTTACATTTTAATAGTTTCGTGTTCATGTAATATAAAACCACGATGCAAGCAGCAAAAGATGTCAACTGTACTGTCACTGTCATAATCATTCAAATTTTGTGTAGAAACAAATTTCATATCATGGTCAACAAGATACTGAAATTTCAATAAAGTAGATTTAAATTGTCCTATAATAATAATAATGATAATAATGAGAAACAATAATAAAAATTTATTTAATATTAGCTGTACATAATAATATAATTAAATATATAATATATACAGTGCTAGTAAGTGCAAAAATAATAAAGCGGAATAATATTGCTCTATATGAAACGTACCTCGTTTCTTTGATATAAATATACAATTACATACTAGGACATAAAATGTATTAAATAATAATAATAATAATAATAACGGTAGGTATTGACAATTTTTTAATGACAGCTCCTATCACTTATTTAACTTTCAAGAAACTTTTTAGGAAAAATTTTCCTCGTGTGCACAGGGCATTAGAGCGTACGTTAAATTTGTTAATTGGTGTCACACTGCTGCTATAGTCCGTCCCAAACTTCTATGCCGTTACGTCATACCCCACAAAACCCTGGAGTAACCTACTCTTACTCCAATACTTTACTCTGTGCTCCATGGTAAGGTTTTGGAACGCACCCCTGGAAATATGATTTATATTTTAAACATTTAAAAGTTTATGTTGAAACTATTGCAGCTACCCAAATATCTTATATTATTCAAAAATAATACAGTTAAATTGATACCCAATGTTTCATTTACAAATTATGAATATTTTCTTTGTAAAGAGAATACTTAGCTTGCTTTAACCTATAAAGAAAGAAGTCTTTGAAGATTCCTTCATGCTTGAATTTTGAGAGAAATAATTTGCATCTAATTTACGCAGGAATAAAACATAAAAAATAAGAGTATACTATTCTGAGTTTTAGGTGTTCTTTCTTTCTAATCGCTGAACAAATTAAAAATGTCTGAATCGCAGCTTCCTGCTGCACTTTGCTGCTGTATCGTTTTGAGCGCGACGGCGGTTACGCGACTAACAACGTCGTAATCCTGGACCAGGACACTTATTTATCCTGCTTCTTACCCCAGACGTCCAAATCCTCCATTAGCTGAATATTTATAGTGCATTCTTTATACAAACGGGATTAACACGTCTTAATTATTTTCCACTCATTAACCAACGTAAATTACAGCGCAGGAATTAGAGAAAAAGAACAAATTAATTGGTAAACAGTAGATAGAGCCTTCGGATGTTAACAGCAGGATTGTTCGTAGATTACGTGTAATTTTTATTTTAATCTACGCATGCAGTATCTGTGTAAACAATAAAACAGTGTAGACAATGTAGACAAAGAACAAATCTCACCGAAAACGAATACAATTATAGATTAAATTTTCTGACAATTGAATTATTTACATACTTTGCGCAAAGTCTACATTGTCTACATTTTACATAGTTTACGTAAACTTTACGTGTAGACGTATGGCCGACAGTGGAACGATTGATTCTTAAACTGATTAAATATTATTCAAATTATAATATTTTTAGGATAATTTATTAAACAAAGACGCTAACATCAAAATATAAATCATAATATTAAACTTATTTTTAACTTTAATAAAAATCAATAATCTAGGACAAAAAGTGCAGCATTAAGGTACAAGCAAGTTTTTTATGGCCGAGTCGTTTAGCCGAGGTTGGAATTACTTGTGAGTACCTTAATGACACTATTTGTAATATTTTTATTTTATAAATGAAGTTATCTTGGAATAGCTTTGTTATAAGCCGCAAAATTATATTTTGCGACCTAGGCCTTTCAAGAAAATATTGCGGCCCAGGCCTTTATATAGAATTAAATTTTGTGGCCTAAAATAGTCCGAAAAATGTTATTTTATGTCACAGTATGAAATAAAATAACTACTATACCTGTTAATTGTAATTTCAAGGGTAAAGAAATCATAAATTCTAATAATTTGGTACTACATGCTTCAAATCCTTCAAATAAAATTTTTTTTGGCCCTCTAGATAATCTTCCAGACTATTTTTAATAACTTTACCAAATACAACAACAAGATAAAAACACACTGTTTCTGTCTTGGTCAAATTTTCCTAACTGGTCCATTATCTCATTTGCCGACACAAATTCGCAGCCCAGGTAAAGTTTTCCAGCCCGGAAGTGTGGTAGGGTAAAGTGGGGTAAATATGAGAATAAACAGGGTTGCCAGGTTGCCGCAACACACGTGGAATGAAGACAAATGTGCGGCATGTGAAATGCGAAATGCGACAACAATTCCTGCAATCATTTTTGGGTAGCGCTCCGGATGCAAACGTGTAAACGGTGCTTTAGAATGCTTACAGTATTAGCATTATTAGCAATAGTACATCCTATACTATAGCATTACAAACATAATAGTCTGATGATACATAATTTCTAAAATAAAATAGTTATATTTATTTAAATTTATCTTAATTAATTTACTATGTATGGAATATATTCGTAGAAAAAATATAAGAACTGTTCGAACACATGGATTCTTTATATAGTTAGTTGGGTGTAACACTCCACTGGATTATTTTCCTGTGGAGCAGTTACAACCATGACTACCCGTGAATTATTCTACTGTATTGGTGACTTAATAATCTGTGCTGCTGCCACACTCAAATTATCAATAAAAGATGTGATAAATATTTATTTAGTTCATTCAGAATTTAAATTTAATTTGGATGTAACGCTGCACAGTCACCAATAAGTATTGAATTCTTTTTAACAATGTTGTGTCTTAGTTTTCCCAAGATTTTTTGTTCCAGATTGTATTTATTGACAAACTTTGCTCATTATTTTAATATTAATAAAGCCCTGTTCACACATGAATTCTTTGAGGATTCTTTCATGTTTTTCAAAAATATCGTACTTTTTATGTAATATGTGTAATTATTAAGAGCCGTTGCCGCGACATTTAATTTATATATCTCAAGAAATTATTAATACATAATATACTCATTAGTTCATTTTAAATTTATACAGTTATTATTTTTTTAACTAAACAGGTCTCATCATCTTACAATAATAATCAAACTTAATTGAACAGTTCTTTAAACAATATTACATAAATATAAATGATTAATATTAGTGCCGTAATCAAAAATTGAACTCAAATGAACAATTCACATAAATTGCAATTGATTTTGCAAAATTTTAAAGATCCATTTTGATTCGCAAATTGTATACTTATTAGAATTTTTTTTCTTATAAAAAAATGCGACAAACCGGTTAAATATCTACCTCATGCTTTAGGATTGATATGATATACAGGCTGTTCCACAACTTAGAACAAAAAATTAAAGGGTACCTATACTGTACGACGTGCTGATCATGAAAGAAAAAATTGTTATTAAAATTCGCAAACTTAAGGCTAGTTTACTTGACATGTGTACATTTTCAGTATCACTGTTTTGATAGTATATTTGATAATTTGACATTAATAAGTATTATATATTATGTAAACAATTACTTTCATTGTAGAAGATTTGAAAAAAATAATTAAAAATAGCAACCGACCAGTGGCAAAAAATGGTTGCTTGAAATACGATGCAATTTTTGCAAATTTATAAAAAAAATTGTAATAAATTTACTAATTAATTCACTAACCTTTAGGTAGAAAATCCATTGATGGTCGCAACTCATAATATGTAATATTCCTTACAACATATTATAACTTAACATTATAATACTTATATTGTGCTGCTTCAGATTTTAAATTAATTAATATCGGATGTAAAAATAAAAGTTGCGCACATTTTTAATTAACATATTCAGCAGCTAAAAATGTATTATAAATTCTCCAGCAAATAAAGAAGTAAAAATAATTGGAGAATAGTTTCACTGCAGTTTCTCAGGTCTTCAGCGCAATCTATTTGCGCGAGGAAATAATAAATACGCAACAATTCTTAGGGTAACACTGCACGTGTGTTGCTAGCGTAATAAACATTCAGGGACCGGGGGACTTCCTTGTAGATGTTATTACTGTACAAAATGAGCGTTTAGGGCCCGTGACACCGGAAGAAAGATGCATTTCCTTTGTGTTCACGTGGACAATCGTCAGACGTAGATTACACACCGGTGAATTCAAATAAACAGGAATTGTGCCATGGAAACATCACAACATAAAGAAGCCAATCTGTTTAACAATTTTATAATTTAAGGCGATGCTCTACCGCGACAGAAAATAGGCAAACATGGATTTCGCGTGTCATTCCACAGCGTTTATTGTTTTGTTAAATTTAATAATCTAAAGATATTGTTGAAGATAAAAGTATAATCTGCAAAATGTAAGGTGCAGAATTTTAAAATTTTGCTTTAAAATCGTAATATGTTAATTTGAATTTTGACAATTTTTTGAACACAAATATCTTCTATTTTAAAACGAATTTAAAAATTCAATCGGTTATTTCCTAGATACAAGCTTTCTAGGCAACATATTAAAATTTAAAGTTAATTCACTTATAAATGAAAGCTGTACTACAGTGGCGCGCGAAAACCCTCTTTTTTACAAATATTGCAGTTTTTTACAAATATGGATGCCAAAATTATTTTTTTCCTCAAGCATAAATTATTTGTTATTTTTATGTTTAACAAAACAATAAACGCAATAGAATAGCGTGCGGAATCAATGTTTTTCACTGTTCTCTGCCATGGGTAGAGGATCACCTTAAGAATACAAATGAAATATATATATATATATATATATATATATATATATATATATATATATATATATATATATATATAGATGTTACCAAACGAAACTGGCGATTGTCCTAATAATTTATTTTAAATTGTATTATTATCAGATAAATGTCCTATAAAACTTCACGACGTCATCGCTTTTAACCTTAAGGGGCCCGTCTACCTCCTAAAATCCAGTATAAAATGTACTGACGTAGCAAGTGTTTTGTGGCCAGTATAAGAATTGTAAAATTTTATTATGATTTAATAGAGACAGAATGGATCTACAGATGTGCCTTTTTAAAATTTTGATTAAATAATTTCATGGTAGAAATTAATTTTTGAAATTTTAAAAAGGCACATCTGTAGATCCATTCTTATTATTATTATAAAAACATATCCTGAAGTCAATAATAATCTGACAGTTTACTCGCAACGAAAACACTTTTGCATTATTTTTCAAGTTCAAAATGACATTGCATAGCTAGGATGCGGGTTTCGGGCTGGTTTCAGGTAGCCGTAGTAGTGGGGAAAAGAATGGAATACAAAAAATGTAAAATCAAGAGTATTCTAGGAATTCGGAAAAAACCTAAACGAGCCGCTTAACGTATTTTATGATACAAGCTGTATCACTGAATTTTTGTCAGAAACATCTTCGATAATGCTGATACATAAATATCAGTTCCTAATTTTCTTTATCTGGTTGTAAACTTAAAGAAGAGATGTTTGTGCAAACGAAACAGTTCCAAATAAAAATCCGCATTTGGCAATAAGCAAACAGCACTCCGTGAGCCGAGCATAAAGAATAATTATGAAATAAAATCTGTGCATTAAGCTCCAACTCTCTCAGTTGGCTAATGAACAAGTTTCCAAATCCTCGTCTTTGTATAATCACCTCACGATGAAGAGAGCACAAGCCGTTGCGAATTCCTAGTGTGTCAATGCGGAGAGAAGATGAAAGTTTCAACTTTTATCCCTCCTTGCGCTTTTACTCCCCCGCCCCGGAACTTGTGTTGAGAAGTGGACGCACAATAAACCAGCGCTTCTTTTGTTCAATTGCATTGTTTGCCTTCTAGTTGTTTATTTTTTACTTTGAACTTGGACAGTTCAACGAGATTTTTTCTACGTGATTGTAGGGGATTAACTCGAAGAATTCTACAAAGATTTCTTTGAAGAAATCAACGAGGACTTGACCTTTTAATTTTGGATTTGATTTAGTTAGGAAAAAATTGTTTTATTAGTTATGAACTTGAATCAATAGGTACAAAACTAGCAGGATATAATAATGTTTTGTTTTTATATTAAACATAAAAATAAAATACATACAAAAACGATTGTAATTTATTGTATAACAATATTATGTGAAATACAAGTAAAATTTAATTATTTATTATTGTTGGTTGTTAGTTTGTACAACTATTTTGTATTTTTTTTTAATTGTCCTGAGGAAGGTCTCAATTTAAGACCGAAACGTCGACATTATGAATGAAAAAGCATAATAGTAATCACAGTAACTGGTACACCCATTATTTTTCTTCTTCAAATTGCAAATTCAGTCAAGAATTATTTCACCACTAATAAAAATTATAATTATAGTTGGTAAACATAGCATGGTACAAATATTTTGTTCAATTGCATTATTTGATAAGATTCATTTCAGCTCTGTTCACACAAAATTCATTGAGGATTCTTTCACGATTTTAAATTTTGAGGAAAGTAATCCTGCATATAATATGGACTTGCATTTATATGGTACAGTACGCGAAATGCGAGATGGCCGGTCAGGAATTTTAAATTGGTAAACAATCGAGTAAATTTATTGGCAGAAACCGCTTCGCTACTTTGAAATAGTGTAAAAAGAAGTCGTCCAGCTCGGTTTTTCTTTTGACTCCGTTGCGTTCAGGCAAGTAATAAGTTTGTGAACTTAGCTCGGGATAGAACATAAAACACATTCTTTCTCTTCCTTACCGTACCAGCCAACTCTGGCTGCACGACAGTACCTATAGCTTATAATTTAAAAAAGATATGTTTTTTTAGTAAATGGAGAAGGAAAATTTTCTGTGACATCATTATGTTGTATAGAAGATAAATATTAAATTTGCATTACCCATTTTTGGGCTTGTTAATAAAAAATTTGTCAAAATAAAAATATGTGTCCCAAGTTTTAATCTCTTCTTTAAAAATAGTTTATAAAAAAATTACTGAAGTAGCCTATTGCCTGGTCAAATAGCGGCTGCGCTAAATTGAATCCTCAATGAGTCGTGGAACTGAAGAATTTCTATTTCATAAATAGTTTCGAAACAGTGACAGGACTCAGAACATTTAAATTTATGACATTTTCAATTTAATAAATGACTGTTTAACTTGTTTGTAATTTTTTTGATATAAGTATAAAATTTGGTATAAGTTTATTATTATAATTAAATTAATAAACTGAGTACAGTTAAGTTGAAATTGCTTGTGAAAATTGGAGTAAGATCAATAAATTTAATATTTAAAATGAACAATAATTACTTTAAACAATAAGCTCTAACAAGATTATTGTTCAAAAGTTTTGAATATAATTTAATAAGCAAACTTGAGATGTTTGTCGAAAATTTCCACAATAGGATTATAAAGTACAAAATAATAAGAATATAACCGTTATTTCTTTAGCCCCGAATCTTGCAAGATGATTGTTCTAATATAAATTATAAAAATAATAGCCCAGCATCCTGGTGGCCATGATGTATTAAGGTTGTTGCTGGCGGCGTAGATACGCATATTAACATAAATAACGCGCTCATTTCCTTTGCATGGAAATTGGTATTTTCCAGCCGCAAAGTAAAAAATAATCCCACCATCTCGAGAAAGATCTCATCGCCTCGCAGCCTCGTTACCGGAACGCGGGGATTTCACGAGAGGTGACCCAGCGAATTTTTACAAGAGGAAATGGGAAATAGAACGACGCCTAATTATGATAATTGGGGTTTAGACCATACAAATTAAATTGCACAGTTATACCGGAATAGAATAACACCTTTAAGAAGAGAATCTTCATTTTCATGCAGTTATTTCAAGTATTATTAGTTTAATTTATACGTTTTAAGAATTTTACACAAACCGGTTCACATTCTGAAACCTGGAAAAACTTTTTTAAGGTATCAATGAATTAGAAACTATTATTTTTCAAGACCTGTTAAAAATTCTATTTATCGGCCCCGCTACTTCCTACTTGACATGAATAATCCATGATGTATTTTAAGTGATTTTACGTAAATCTATCTTAGCCACATCCTGAGTACAATGAAAAATTACATTCTCAATACAAACATCTCTGAGAATTATGTGGAACATAATTATCTCAGATTAGTAACATTGCGATGTTACATAGATTATTTTACCTACCATAGTGATAAAAATCTAATTTTGAGTAGTAGTCCTTTGGGATATTATTACCAAATTACTAACATTGGGATGTTACGTAGATAATGTAACTAAGGGCGGACATTAGCAATCACTAGGATATTAATAGGATGTTAATAGGCAAAGATAGCAAGTAACAAGGCGGGATGTTCTGGGGGATTTAATTTTCTCAAGTGGGTTCACAAGAAATTCATACGATGATTTTTTTCTACGGATCCAGAAGCATGAAAAAATCCTCAAAGAATCATTGTGTCAACAGGGCTTAAGTAAGATATACTTGATCTACGATCTGATCACTCATGGATTCTTTCATTCTGCTGAATCTTCACTGTTTTCATGCTATCAATTAATTATAAATTCTTCTTTTCCAAGAATCATTGAAGATTCAATTTAGCAGCGCCGTTATTTGACAACCAATTCTTTTTCTCAGAAGCATAAAATAAATAGGGCTTAAATAAGATACTACTCGTATACTTAGTCTACGACTATATTAATTTTAACTAATTTTATAAAGTATATTTGACAATTACCTGAAGATTTCCTATTTTATTTGTGATTTATAAAATATATACTAAATAAGTATATTATGTTAAATATTCCAAAAACCATAAAATATGCACTTTGATGATTACTTAGCTACTTATGGAGGAAGAAATTTATTACAAATCTGACAACAAACCAAATGAATGAGTGTTATTAAATAATAAGCACTGTAACGGTTGAAAGTGTGTTTGTTTTCGTGCAGAGCACTCTATCGTGAATTCCACAATTTCACAAATTATGAATGCTCATTTGAAGTTCCAATTATTCAAATGGCTGACTGGCCCGATTTAAAAATGGTGGAAACGGCAGAGCGGAATATCTAGACATTACCGCTGTAAAGCAGCGATTTACTCCAAATTTTCCAAATGTTTCCACATGTTCCGTTTTCATTAGCACATGTGTTTGAAGTTAATTCTGTCCCGAACGCGAATGCGGCGAATGTGAATTCATTTTCATTTGCGCTAGAGAGCGAGAGCGAAAGCACATCGGAGGTCAAATCATGCCCTTTGACTTGTTCACCCCCAACATCAACTAACTCAAAGATAGATTCATCGGGAAATTCACTTTTCACTGAAGACCAATCAAACATTCTGATCCACTTGACATAAAGCGTCCATGGGATGTTTAAGAATATCTTATTCTTGTTAGTCCAGTTAGAAGGGGTTTTGACTGAAGACTAATACATAACCAAGTAAAATTTGGCATGCGAGTAGTTAAAACATACAGAAATATAAAAAAAATCGCTCCATCTCGGTATGCTCCGCTTCCCAGAAAAATTTTCAGTGATATTACATACTGCCCTCCTAAGCACAGAGGGGGTATCTACAATTTTTTTGAAAAATAAGTTAGAATCGCTTAGTAACTATAGAAGTTGTAATATATGTAAAACTAAGGTTTTGAAGCCGTATCTACGCTCGAATGAGTCTAAACGTTCATTTAACTTACGGGTATGTACAGTACAAGCCACTACAAAATTACTACAGTATTAAGTGAAAAACATCGATTATCTCGAAACTGAAACAACTGTAGATACCCCCTCTGTGCTTAGGAGGGCAGCATAAGTGTAGCCATATCCTGGAGTACGATCAAATATTACATCTCAGAGAATTACATGGGATACACAATTGGGATATTATTACCAAATTACTAACATTGATATGTTACATAGGTAGATAATGTTACTAAGGGCGGACATTGACAATCGCTAGGATATTAAGGCGGGATGTTTATATTCTGAAAATGTTCTGGGGATTTTATTTTGTCAAGTGGGAAACACTTTAAATTTGGAAACTTAAGAGGCCTGTCTACCTTGTAAAAGCCAGCACAAAACGTACTAACATAGCCAGTACAAGAATAGTAAAATTTTATTTCAACAAGGATTACCTATATACTTAAAGGATCAATTATTAACAGTTGTGCCTTTTTAAAATTTTAATTAAAAAATTGTACCTACATGATTATAAAAATTTCCAAATTATGCAAACTTTACACGGGTATAATACCTCCTGATAAAAATTAATTTTCAAAAATATTAAAAATCTGTAGATCCATTCTTTCTCTATTACATATTTTAAAAAGCATTTCTTGAAGTCAATAGTAAACTGACAGTTTACTCGCAACGAAAACACTTTTACAGTATTTTTCAACTTCAAAATGACATTGCATTGCTAGGATGCGGCAAAGTACGAGTTTCGGCTAGATTTGGGCAGCTGCAGTAGTGGGGAAGGGAGTGGAATAGAAGAAAAGGTAAAATCGAAAGTATTCTAGGAATTCGGAAAAAATAATAAAATTGATTTGTTTGAAGAATAATATTCTATACCAATAGATTGGTAACTAGTTACAAAATAAATAATGTGAATATAATAATAACAAAATAAATATAATGTGTGATATTAGTTGTATAGTGAATGCATGGCAATTTAGACGGGCCGCTTAATATATTTTTTTATTTCTCCTGTTCTGTAAAAAAAATGACTTGCTGGCTGGTTTTCCCTCCGGCCATTACCCCGGCTCCTCGCTTTCTCCCCTTGGTAAATGAATTCGGAAGTTTGCAAGTGTTTGACGGTTTTGCGTTTATCCGACATTCATTTGGTTTTGTGTTACCTCCGCCACCGTCGCCCGTGACAATCATCGATTTGCTTTTGTCGACGGTGTGGGCGAGGGGTTACTCCAGCCCTACGGCTCTACACCGCCCCTTAGAGCTTCTACACTGAATAAAGTGATTGCGGAATGCCAACCACGGGGGGGATTATTATCAACTCAGTCGGGCACGCGTTCCAGTTTAACTGCACAAGTAAGGCCTGTGCAAAGCTTCTACTTACATTTTAAGTTTTCATTAAATTAACAATGTCCAATCAACATCAAATTGCCAAACATGAAAATTATGTTGCTGTCGAATTTACTCTTTTTTCTGTTCCACTATTTTTCCCGCTACTACGGCTGCCTGAAACCAGCCCGAAACTCGTACGTTGCCGCATTCTAGCTATGTAATGTCATTTTGAAATTGAACAATACTGAAAAAGCGTTTTTGTTGCTGGTAAACTGTAAGTTTATTATTGATTTTAGGATAATGTTTTTATAAACATTTAGTAGAGGAAGAATGAATCTACAGATGTGCATTTTTATAATTTTAAAAATTAATTTCTATCTTGAGATAAAACCGTGTAAAGTATTTTGAATTTTTCGAAATAAGTACAATTTTTAAATTAAAATTTTAAAAAAGCACATCTGTAAATCCATTCTTTCTTTAATAAATGCTTGTTCAAATAAAATTTGACCATTCTTGTACTGGCCACAAAACACTCCCTACGTTTATGCTGGATTTTAGGAAGTAGACGGACCTTTTAAGTTACTATCCTAAGCTATGTAAATATGGAATGAATAGCCGAGTACGTTATGTGACTGATTGTGATTCAGACAACTCAAGTTCCAAACCAGTCATCAAGAACATTTTTCAAATTAACTTCACCCCATGTGTTCTGTCCATTAACAACTATAAGTGGCTCACAGTGTGTGATGCCGCCACATCCAAATTAAGTAAAATGTTTGTCCACACTTCTTTTGCTTCGTTCACAATCTATCAATCCGTTAAACCGTTATGTTACAAGTTTCTGCTGACGAACAAAAGTAGAACAAAATTAACAACCATAAGTGGCTCACAGTGTGTATAGCCGCCACACCCAAATTAAGTAAAATAGTCTGTAAATGTCTGTCCACACTTCTTTCGCTTCGTTCACAATCTATCAAACCGTTAAAACCATTATACAGTTTGTGTTACTAATTTCTGCTGACGAATATAAGTAGAACAAAATTAACAACCATATGTGGCTCATAGTTTGTGACGGCGCCACACCCAAATTAAGTACAATAGTCTGTAAAATGTCTGTCCACACTTCTTTCTCTTCGTTCACAATCTAACAATCCGTTAAACCATTATACAGGTTGTATTACTAGTTTCTGCTGACGAACAAAAGTAGAACAAAATTAACAACCATATGTGGCTCACAGTGTGTGTAGCCGCCACACCCAAATTAAGTAAAATAGTGTGTAAAATGTCTGTCCACACTTCTTTCGCTTCGTTCACAATCTATCAATCCGTTAAACCAGTATACAGTTTGTGTTACAAGTTGAGAGTTTGAAATTATTTTCTGCCGACGAACAAAAGTAGAACAGAATTAACAATTAAGTGGCTCACAGTGTGTGACGCTGCCACACCCAAATTAAGTACAATAGTCTGTAAAATGTCTGTTCACACTTCTTTCTCTTCGTTCACAATCTAGCAATCTGTTAAACCATTATACAGTTTGTGTTACGAGTTTGAAATTATTTTCTGTGAAGGAACAAAAGTAGAAACTTTGCGGTCAAGTCAAATGAATCTAAAGTGGTTTTTGAGGCTTGTTTTAATTTGAGGTTTTACGTTTTAAAGCCACTAGCCCTCACGGGAAGCGAGCTACTGAATAAAAGTTTTAACAACTGGAATAATTGAAATAAATATCTACAACATTCTCAGTAAATTTAGATTTTATACATTCAAAATAAATAAAATTATGCCTGCCTTATTTTGAAATTATCTTATTTTCTCTCGGTAAATTTTGCGGCACATGTAGAAATGTTTACGTGTCTTTCATGGTAAAGGAATAAAGATTGGTGTAATATGATAAAAACATCAAAGGAAACAAATTCAACATAAACGAAGATATTGAAAATATGCTTCAAATGGACCTCAATAACAAACCTTTGATACAAATATTTATTTTGCAATTTAATCTTATCACAGAATCATAAAATTATTTCATGCATGATTTATTTTTAATTTTTTTAAATAAAAAGCCCGTCTAGGTTTTCTACGAATTCCTAGAATAACTTTTATCCATTCCACTCTTTCCCCCACTACTACGGCTGCCTGAAACCAGCCTGAAACTCATTCTTTACCACATCCTAGTAATGCAAAGTCATTTTGAAGTTGAAAAATACTGTAAGTGTTTTCGTTGCGAGTAAACTGTTAGTTTATTATTGACTGCAAAATAATGTACTTATAAACATTTAATAGAGAAAGAATACAAATGTGCCTTTTTATAATTTTAAAATTAAATTTGTATCAGGAGATATAACCATGTAAAGTTTGCATAAATTTGATATAATCATGTACAATTGTTTTTATTAAAATTTTAAGAAGGTACAACTGTTAATTGATCCTTTACATAAATAATCCTTGTTGAAATACAATTTGAGCATTTTTGTACTGGCCACAAAACACTCGCTACGTTGTGCCCATGTCACACCGGCATGGCACGAAGCACGGTGCTCGATGGAACAAATGAATAACGTACAAATTTTATCGCCGCTATTCCATCGAGCATTTTGACATATGGAAATTTGTTGTTTTTGACATTTGGTGCATAATTGATGTCAAAATAATAACAGAAGTAATTAGATAATAAGAATATAACACTTTAAGCTTGTATCAATATATGAACTAATTATTAATTTAATTAACACAAAGAATTGATGTATTTTAATTCTCAGCTGTCAAAAACAATTTTCAAAAACCTTCAAAATACAAAGTGACCATAGCAATATACAAATTTTCGTATGGCATTTTGTTATAACGGTGTGACACCCTTTTGACAGCTTTGAACGAAGCAAAATGCCACATCGAGCACCGTGCTTCGTGCCACGCCGGTGTGACATGGGCATTAGTACGTTATGTGCTTGATTTTAAGAGGTAGACGGTCCTCATAATTAGACAATCAAGAACATAAATACCTAATTAATATTATATCGTGCAACTAAAGTACCAAATAACGCTTTTTCGCGCGTTTTCTACGACGTTTATAATTATAAAAATTCGAGGCAAGCAGTGATTTCCCATCAAATTCGTGGCTGATCTCCTGAAAGTTCTGGTCTTTCTCAGGCGCCAACACAACGCAGTTTTATGTGTTTAGTTGTGGAAGTGCGATCAATCAGTCGCTGCCGCTGTCGCATTGTTTTCACGCAACTTTTGAACAATCCCTTCACATCCCCGGCCAAGAATGCACTGTTTATTTACTGGACTCTGAAACCTGAAACCCGAAACCAGACAAAGTTTTCTCCTGAAATCATTGAGATGAGCGATGATACATCGCCGGAGATTATTGTTTTCGGGAGAACTGATTTTATTAACTGAAAATATATACACGGTTTTCTAAAAGTCCCGGGACGGAGTAAGTTTTGAGCGAGTGAAGAAAACTGAATATTTGGCAACACTAAAGCGTTTGGGTCAATGAAAGACCGAAGAAGGTCGACAATTTGAACATTTTTTTTTATAAAAATCGTAATAAACGTGTAAACAACATTAAATTCTTAAAATAATTCAGATATCGGGTTTGGGTTTATGGGGATGTTTATTTTTTTATTACCTTTAAAATAAGGTGAAACTCGACAGGGGTTGCTATTTAAAAATGTTGGGGTGGCCATCCCCTAAAAAAATTCCACGTTGCATGGAAGTTTTAAACTATTTAAGAATGTAGTTTTTATGACTCTTTGGTGATCCCCAAATTTGCAATTTTGTTTCTTCACTCGTTCAAATCTTATAGCTCCGTCCTGGGACCTTTGGGAAACCTGTATAAAGTCCGTCCCAAACTTCTTTGCCGTGACGTCATTATTTTATTTTCAAGAATAACTAAATAATACATTGTCTTACTCTTTCTATCTTACTACAGTCATATATTTAGTTGAAACACGTATGTCATTCGAAATTTGCGAAGTATTGATACTGTTACGTGAAGTTTTGTTCTTTGTTTTTATTATGAAGTAGAAAAAGAAAGAAATAGAAAACGTATAATTATATTGTTGATATACCAGCAATTATAACTTGTTATTTGAGTAGGCTGTTTTTCATGTTGTTTTATGAAATACATTGTATTGTATATTTTGAAACTGTCAAACAAATAAAAACTATTTTCACTGTGATTAAATAATTTAACATAGGTATATCGTTGTTTTATGTATACATTAGTTGTTTACATATAGATATTTATAATATTATTTATAAATATGCCCGGCAAACGCAATAATAAACAAACAATTCAGATTGTCTTGAATTTGTACCAATATTTTACTGCTGAAAAAGAAAAAGGAGAATTACTTATTCCCGTGTCAGCTGTTCTAGAGGTATTTATTTATTATTAAATTTATATAGTTATTCCAAATATTCACATAATATAGTTTAAAAATATTTGATATCAAAATATAACTTTCCCGCCATAATTTCAAATTGATTCATACGAACTACAGGTATGACGTCACGGCAAAGAAGTTTGGGACGGACTATACACACAACATAGTGTATTGTCCACTGATAACAAGAGAAAGAATGTGCCTTTTTAAAATTAATTTCTTTCAGGAGATATATCCGTGTAAAGTTTGCATAAATTGGAAATTTTTATGAATTTTTATAACCATGTACAATTTTTTATGAAAACTCTCAAAAAGACACAACTGTTAACTGATCTTTTAAGTATATAATCCTTGTTGAAATACAATGTTAGCATTTATGTACTGGTCACAAAACTATCGCTACATTAGTACGTTTTGTGCTGGATTTTAGGAGGTAGACGGGTCTCTTAAGCGGTTTTCTGATTAAAATTGTAAATATTTTTTATATAAATTAACTACAACGCAAAAGAACAATATTCAGTTGTCGACTGTATGAATAAATAACAAAATAACAACAATTGAGACTGGTGTACCCGTTATTCGACCTTTTAACATCAATATTTTTTACGTTGGTGTAAAAATTATATCGATTGTATTTTTCCTGTGAAAGTTGAGGATGGGTCTCCTGACTTAATTCCTCGTACATTGTTCAAACAAACCTTTCATTATCTGTTCACAAAAGAGAGTGAAATTATTCCCAAAAATGGCCGCTCAAAAAACGAATTCGAAATTACTCTCCACGGCCTTTGATGTCTGTATTCAGAGCATCGGTGACAGGAATCAAACGAACGAACAAGTCGAACATTGCGCCCGCCAAACATCGGTTTCATTTCGTGATTTATGCGGACCTTTGCCGCCGCTACCACAAAGAAGAAGAGAACTTTGTTACTCCTGCTGCGCCTGGACAAGAGGGCAGTGCACACCAACATGCTCACTGAAAATCACAGTTTCATGCACGGTTTAAGAATTATTAATCATATTTAATATGATCTATTCTAGCTGTCAAAATGTGTAATGAATCTAGATGTCTCTGGCTGTATCAGGGATACTATATTGACACTGATTTAATTGTGAAAATACACTTTCATACTATAAATGGTAACTAAAATAATTGTAATTTAGGTAAGTGGCTATTTTCCATAATATTACCTAGTTAACAATAATGATCTACTGATAAAATCCTGTGAACAATATAAAATTGGGTATCAAAAAATTATGGATAATAATTATAAATAATATAAAAAATATGATGTGGCCAGCACAAAACCTCCCGCCATATTCTTTCTTTTTACTATTATACAAATCAAGATACAAATATTTTTATATATTTTTTTAAGTACACCACTGGATTCCTCGTATCAAACTACATATAAATACATATTTTCTTTAAAAAAATCTGTCGGGTACAATTTTAAATGCAGTTTGAAAAATTTTAAAATTGTCGAAAATTTTCTTAATTTTCGATTCGCTCAAAATTTGGTTATACCCTATTTTGGACCCGAGGAATCCAATGGTGTCAGTAAAAAAAAATTTCGGCCAATACTTTTCGAGATAATTTTTGCAGGTCAAAAACGGGAGTAGCTAGGGCCGAAATTTTTTCACCATTGGATTCCTCGCGTCGAATTACATGTAAATCCAAATTTTCGCGAAAAAATTCCAATGGATACAATTTTTATGAAGGGTTTTCGAAAATGGCCAAAAACCGAAGGCACACCCCTTGAAGAAATTTTGGCCGAAATAACTTTTTCTCTCAGAATTGGCTGAAAATTTGGTTATATACTAATTCGACCTCGAGGATTTCAAATCTGCAGTCGAATTTTTTTTTCGACCAACATTTTTCGACATAATTTTTTTTAGTCGAAAACTGGTCGACATGGAAAATTTATTTTTCCACCATTGGATTCCTCGGATCAAATTATGTAGGAATCCAAATTTTCACGAAAATATTCTAAGAGATACAATTTTTATTGAGGTATTTAACAAATAGTACAAAATCGAACTTACTTATTTTCTATCCTAAAGAATATTATTGGGAATTCGCTTAAAATATGGTTATATACTAATTCGACTACAAGGATTTCAAATCTGTAGTCGAAAAAAATTTCGACCCACAGTTTTTAACATAATTTTAATAAGTCGAAAACTGGTCGAAATAAAAAATATATTTTTGCACCATTCGATTCCTCGGCTCAAATTATATAGGTGTATATAGTTTAAGAAAAATATTCTATCGAATATCGTATGTACATACAGATTTTCTAATCAGGATAAGTCAAAATTTTTAAAAATTGTTTATTTGATAAAACTGTTACTAAGTGAGGGACTTTAAAAAAAAAATTAAACATTTTTATGTTAAATATCTGATGTGGCCAGCACAAGAAAAAAAAACCATAAAAGTCGCACTAACTATGAAGCCATTTCGACAACCATCTTCTGTAATATTGCGTTTAAAAACGAAATGTCCGCTAAATAAAAAGTTTAGCATCCTCCGGTTTATTGGCGGAGGCTATACTGGTAGGCCGTTTGTCATTTATTTCCTGCCGAGCAGCGGAACGAACAAACGAACAACGGCTTATCCAAGGTTAAGAACGTAGTATTTATGCGGTATTCACAGACATATATTAGGCTCTAACATAACAGTTTAAATACGCGTTATGCGGGCGGAATGCTCGGGTATTACTGCATTATTAATATTTGAAGCTCGTTTCATAAGCGGGGCTTACGCGGGTTTGCTACACAACATACGTTTTACATGTGTTACGCGGTCATATCTTTAACGGGTATCAATCTTTCAAGGCCTACCCGGAGCTTGACCCTATTTAGTAATGCCCTAAGTACGGTGTGCCGGTGTGAAACTGACCTCACTACAATGTCTTCAAAATATTTTATGTATGGTGGTAAACTCGTTCAAAAGATATTATAACTTTTACTGTAATTTGTTTATTTGACGAAATAATTGAATTATTTATTTATTTTATGAAGTAATTTGCAATTACAGCTGTCAAAATAAACTATCCAATGGGCTACTTGCATTATTTTTACCTCCCGCCTTTTATTCTATAAATGAAGATATTGTGACGGGTCAAAATTTTCCAATAAGTACATTTTAGAATCTATAGAATAAGAATAACGTATTTTCGAAATGGTGTCTGTGCGTGCGTGTGTGTGTGTGTCTGTGCATTGTCAGTATGTTACAATTTTTTCGTTGACGATAACTAAAAAATTATCAAATATTTCACAACCAAATTTTGTATTTAAGATTTTAATATGATTTACCACTTCTGTTTGTGGTATAATTTAGAGTATGTAACTTCAGTATTCAGTAATTTGCACTCCATGATCGTAAAATAAAATTTAATTGATTATGACAGAGACACATCGTTTATATCTTCTTCTACAGTTTACATAAAAGGACTAAAATATATTTGTGAGTACCTATAGTATAGTAAAAAGAGTAGGTAGAGTATGGCAGGAGGTCTTGTACTGACCACATCAGATTTTTTATTAAATATTTTTGAAGAGAAGATCAAAACTTGGAACACGTATTTTTTATTTTGAAAAAATATTTATTAATAAGCTCAAAAATAATTAATGAAAATTGTATATTGCACAAGTGACGTAGAACACACCGAACCAATCCACGGCCATAAAGCCATAGCAACGACTGAACTAGAAAACGTTCCATAACAATCACTTTTACAGGAAACTTAAACGGCCAACTACAGGTTACATTTTAATGCTTTCATTTCTTCTGTTTCAAATAATGAATTATAATAATCATAATAATAATTAATAAAAAAAATGTATATACTTAAATAAAATGTATATTTTCACATTATATATTTGATATAATATTGGGTACTTACAGTTCATGCAGTCAGAGTTGACCGGAGTGGTTTTGCACAGAAGTGAGTCACAATTGGCCAACTTATTACTCGCCTGAACGCAACTGAGCCAAGAGAAAATCCGAGCTGGACGGCTTCTATATACACTATTACAAGGTGACGAAGCAGTTTCTGTCAAAAAATTTCATGATAATCTTTGTCCTCTCGATTAATATTGTATACCAATTTGAGATTCTTTAGTCCGGCCATATCTTACTTCACGTTACTGTACAGTACCATGCATGTAGACTATTTTATATTTGTATTTAATAAGTATAATAGCACAAAAAAATTTATGGGCTCTATAATAATCGTAGTAAAAAAGAATTTAGTTAATTGTAGATAAAATTTTTGTAGCATATGAAAAAAATGACATTAATGGTGTAAAAGAGTGTGTTAAATTATAAAAACCCTAAATCCTGAATATTTATCCCTAGATTGGGATGCAAAGCTGTACTTTATGGCGATATAAAGTTAATTTATTTTTTACTCGCATAAATTAAAACTTTTCTCCGGACGAATTTTTTCAAATTGTATTATACAATTTGGGACCATTCATCGCCGCAAATTATAAAAAATAAAAAATTCTTTTAGTTCTTCATTTACCCCCCGCGCGCATTCTTAATGGGGTGAAACTCGCTGTCCTGCTGATAACTCCTGCTAACAATTAATCAGGAAAATTAAGAATTATTGAGAGAGGAATAATTTCTTTTTCCAGAAATTTAACTTTGTTGCTTAGTTGGAGACGTGACTGGGAGAAATATCTGTTTGAAAAGTAGTTAAAGTCGAGATGCAAATTCCACTTAGAATTAAACTGTGTGATTACGTGACGGGTTTGCTAAATTTTTAATTAGGATTTAATTAAGACCGCCAGGACGTCTAATGAGATTTCTTCAATTTTTTAAATTGATATTTCCAAGCCTTTCGCAGAATTATTGCTTTTGATAATTTGTTACAGAAAAATTATTGTTGCGAGGAATATGACACAAAATTTTGATGTATTTGACGGTGATACATCATCATGTGTCACCAATAAATCCAAGAATATTGAATGGCAAAAAAACCAGAAAATTATTAGATTACTATTTCATTTAAGAACGTCGTTACCTCTTGCCTATTCTGTCGGGCGGTTTTGAAGTTAATGTCATAAATTTAAGGATAAGTAGTATGACATGTGTAGTTTACAAAACAGAAAGAATTTTTTTAAAATTCGAAAAATTAAGGGTAGTTTACCTACAGCATTTATTGTAGTATTGCTCTGGATTCGTTTTCCTATTAAACACAAATCATAGAAGTAGATAATCAACATCTTAAATTATATAATACTAGTAAGATAAACAAACAAAATTTAATTATTTTTAATGAAACAATAATTACTGGAAAACAAGAAAATTAATATTGCGATTTTTAAAACATTCTTTCTGTTTCGTAATCTACACATGTTATACTACTTACCCTCAAATTTATGACATTGACTTCAAAAACACCCTGTATAAAAGAGGTATTGTAATGGGTCCAAATTTTCGAGCTTGCGTTTTTTGGTGGATAAGCACGTTTCTAGGTCTCTAGAATACGAATTGTATTGTATTGTATAGACGTATGTGACGATTTTTCGTCCACGATAACTTAAAAAGTACCAAACTTTTAACATCGGATAAGATTTTGGTAGAAATCCGCAAACCGGAAATAGTACTTTTGAAACTTGATATAGTTTTCCTTAAATAAATTGGTACATTATTTATTTATGACTATTTTTGTAATAACAAAGTATCTATGGGTACAGATAATTTTAAATGCAATTTGCTGAATCTGGTAATATTTAACAATAAAATAAAGTACAACTAATATTCTATACTTTTTGAAATTCCAGTATTGTTGTCCATGATCGTATGAAATTTGTTTCTACACAAAATTCGAATTATTTTGAAAATGGCAGTACAGTTGACATCTTTTGCATTTTGGTTTACATTATCGTTTACATGAACATGAAACTATTAAAATGTAAGTATAATTATTTATGAGATTAGTAGAATGAGCAGAATTAGGCGAGATGTCATGTGCTAGCCACATCAGAAGCATAGTTTGAGAAGGGATATATTCTGTAATAATTTAATGATCTCTGAAAATAATTATATGAACAATCAGTATAGCAATGTGTAACTTTTTCTAAGTGGCTTTCGGTCTCCTTCCAGAGCCGGATCCATGATAATTTATGTTTTTATTATGTAAAACAAACAAAATATTAGAGCAGTGCAAGGCTGCAGCAGTTGCGATACTTCCAGTGTCAGGAAAATAAAATCAGAACATAAAAAAACGCTCGTTGGGCTAAGTTATTTGAGCGCCAGGTGCTCCACGTATCAAACCCATAAATGGGTCGAGACAGATGCCGTTGAAGATCTGTAGTTCTTTTCTTTCCTTTGCAACACGATGTTATATCGATACTCAAAACTTCTAACTTACGAAAAAACTTACATTCAAAAGGAGAATTAATATTATTTAAGTAAATTTTAGAAATAAATATAAAAAATTACTAGAACACATTTAATTATAATTAGAAACAAATTTACAGTTTTTCTGGTAAGCATCATATCAATACTCTAATTATTTGTACCAAAACATTTTATAGTTTAAAGACCTAGGCCGCAAAATTTTACATTAAATGCCCAGGTTTTTAAAGTAGCATTGGTCTGGAACTGTTTATTTTATTAATACCGATCGTAGAAAAAAATAATTAATGATTCAATACATTCGATTACTTTTGTAGTTAACTAGTGAATAAATTTTGTTTATATGCCTCCGGTCGGCATCGCTAGTTTTCCATATCTCAAAATCCGCCAGAAACTCTTTGTTGCCAGCCTAGGCTGGCAAACAACCGGAAGTTATAGGTTGGCATCTTGACATTACTACAGTTGTCAAGCAGATGTCAATAAAATATATATATATATATATATATATATATATATATATATATATATATATATATATATATATATATATATATATATATAAAATATATATATGAATATTTTTTATACAAGAATTAACAAGATTTTGACAAATTTTAGACGTAAATCGTTAATAAAAACTGAAATAAATATATTTTAAGCTCAAATGCAAGTATTCAGTGCACAATTTTTTAGGTTATGTATAATTATTTTATATTTTTGTAATGAAATCGGCACATAAAATATTGTGTATTACACGTCCAGAAACTGTTATGCTAGTGCTCGTAATTTGCAAGCCTCGCCTGTGGCTCGGCGTGTCAAAAATACTGGCTCCTGCAAAAGGTCAGTTTCTGGCCTTGTGATACAAATAACTATTGTTCCTTTGCTGCTATACAAATCATCATTAGCATTTTTCTAAGAAGTAAGTTATAAATATTAGATAAAATAACATCAATCCTAACAATATGTTGTATTAATGTCATTTTATCACATATCACACGTCAAATTTACTCACTGAAGTTGTATTACAATCCTTTCGCCCTCCAAGACCAACATATCTTACTATTTTATTTAAATATTCCGCGCGTGACATTTTCCTTTGCCTTTTAAAATTTTTGTTATCCTAGCAAAAGACAGGAAATATATTATTAATTTCAGAAGAAAAAGATTTATGATGTGTCAATATTTATTAATGTCCTAGGGCATAATGCAGTATATAACGTATCTCGTATACATGATTTTAGGAACTAGGAAGACAAAAAAACAAGACATTTTTACGATTCTTATAGAAATCGAGTACGCTTTCGTCTTGTTTCCTGCAAAACTGGGAGGTGAAACACAAAATGATTAAACACGAAAGTGCACTTCTTGCACTAAAAATGTATTTATGTTGGCAATGAATGTATACATGCGAAGAATCCCACTCACGGCATTGTCTATTCTATTTCGTCCACATTCTGCTCTTATCCGCTCCCCTGGTAATCTCAATGTATTTATAGCATTGCCTCCGCTGACAAAAACACAGCTACTTGCCGACTCTTAAAAAGATTTATCGTCCGAAATCGCATTTGCTAGCCGAGAGTACAACACAACATACTGTAGGAAAAAACCGAGCGAAATATGAACTCCGTGTAAACAAAACAATCCCGAGCTTAAAGTTGCTCCTTGCTCGCGCGGTCCGAGACGTCAAGACATTGTGATATATAACGAGACGCTTTGGAAACTTCTTAATGGAAAAATTTATAAAATAAACTGACCTAGTATGTCGCAGGAGTCGACCATTCAACTAGAACTAAATTACGAGATACGAAACAAAATTTACGATCGTTTCTTAATTTAAACACCGATATTTTGATGAGCTAGAGAACAAAGCACAACCATTCTGCCCTCCTAAGCACAGTTGTTTCAGTTTCAAGATAATCACTTAATACTGTAGTAATTTTGTAGTGGCTTGTACATACCCCTAAGTTAAATGAACGTTTTAGACTCTTTCGAGCGTAGATACGGCTTCAAAACCTTAGTTTTACATATATTACAACCTCTATAGTTACTAAGCGATTCTAACTCATTTTTCAAAAAAATTGTAGATTCCCCCTCTGTGCTTAGGAGGGCAGCATTGTTACTTGACAAAATTTCAAGATTGTGAACATCCCGGCTAGTTACTTTACCTATTAAAATCCTATCTATGTAATATCCCACTGTTAGTAATTTGGTAACAATATCCCTATTATGTGTTCCATGTAATTCTCTGAGATGTTTGTATTGAGTATGTAATTACCTCCCGCTTCATATTCTATTAGGGAGATTTTGTGATGGGTCAAAATTTTCGAGTATGAATTTTTTGTTGATAAGCACGTTTCAGGGTCTCAAGAATATAAATTTACTATTTTCACGATTATGTCTGTGTGTATGTGTACGTATGGATGTATGGATATATGGACGTATGGAAGTATGAACTTATATGACGATTTTTCCTCCACGATAACTTAAAAAGTATCAAACCTTTAAGGCGGGAATGTAGCTGTATGAGAAAGAGGTAAAACAGTACTCTACGGTTTGTATAATATTGATTCTAATACTAACGTAAGATCATTGAAATTTTTTTACGACAATATTTAATATTCATTCTACAGTGCAACGCATCGATTTTTCCAAAAATTTTCATAGTATTGTCTTAAAAAAATGCCGAATAAAGAGAAAAATACTACTTTTACATGTTTAATTTAGGGCATTTTAAATACAAAATCTCTTAAAATTCATGCGTCGCACTGTAGGTAACATGTTATACAGTATATAAATAACGCGTTTGATTATTTCTTTTGTCTTATAAATACAATACAATACAATACAATATCATACAAATACGATGCCACTTTTAGAGCGCGTTCGCTATTGCTGCCTTTGTTCGACACACTAAATCTGTATATATTTCTCCTTTTGCGGCCTTAATAACCAAATTTCATAACACCGGATAAGATTTTGGTAAAAATCCGTAAACCGAAAGTAGTACTTTTGAAGCTTGATATATAGTTTTCCTTAAACAAATTGGTACATTATTTATTTATGACAATTTTTGCAATTAAAAATTAAAGAAAATATAATTTTTTATGGGTACAAATAATTTAAAATTATACAATTTGTCAAATCTGGTAGTATTAACAATAAAATAAAGTACAACTAATATTCAAATATATTGTTGTCCATGATCTCATGAAATTTATTTCCACACAAAATTTTAATTATTATTTATGACAGTGACAGTACAGTTGACATCTTCTGCTTGTATCTTAGTTTACATTATCGTTTACAAATTAAAATGTACGTATAATTATTTATTAGATTAGTATAATAAACATAATTAGACAAGAGGTCATGTGCTGGCCACATCAGATTTTTTTAATTGAATTAAAATAAGAAAAACTGAATTTAAAGCAATTTGAAATTCATATATAGATGATTGTGCTGGCAATAATGATGAATATTTACGTGTTATTTGGGTGTCGTGTTATTTAAATTCCTGCGTCTGTTCCTGCTTGGGGTCCATCCTGCGGTATCTGCTGCAGGTCCCCATGGTACGTTCAAATCCGAGCCCCGTTCTTAAGATACGAGATCGCGCGGAATATCTTTTTTGCTAGCAGGAATTTTTCATTTTAACAACCTGATTCGTTGTGATATATACGGCTATACCGGCTTGTTACTATGGGTACGATGTTGGGTTTTTTGTTTTGTGAAATTCATTTTTTGGGGGATGTAATTGCCGTTTAGGGAGTTCAGTGACAGGGCGATCATTTTGGGGGAGTTTATTCTAGTGCCAAGAAATCTGTCCTCGTATGTAGGGAGGATTATAATTTTTATGCACTGTCATATCATAATTTGACACTAATACACGAATTTCTTTGACATAAACGTCACTTTATAGCCCACGAATCACATAATAGCACTTATACAATCACAAATTTCATACACAATACAATAGGCCAAGCTATAGGGATTTAAAGCAGCGTTCTCGTGACATAAATACTAGTAGCAAACCGAGTGTGCGATGATATAAAAGATAATAAGCAGATGTATAGGTATGTGTTCTTCACTCGAGTTTCCGGTCCATTTGTTAGTTATTAACAATTTATTGCAAAAAGAACGCGATTTTTGTCTATTTTTGCTTGTAACTTTGAAACTAATGGAGCAATCGGAATGCCCCAATGAAATGATTTGTAGAGAATTAAAATATCTACAAAATGAGAGGTCTAACGTCTCAATCGGATAATTAGGTCCTGAAAAATTTAAGAAAAACCGGAAAATTAGGCGTTTTTTCGAAAATTCATAGCTTTTGGCACATATAAAGAACATTATAATCCCTACTTTCTCTCAAAATGTTAGCGCTCCAGCTCAAAAAATGACGGAGCTATGAATTTTCGAAAAAACGCCTAATTTTCTGGTTTTTCCTAAATTTTTCAGGACCTAATTATCCGATTGAGACGTTCTCTCATTTTGTAGATATTTTAATTCTCTACAAATCATTTCATTGGGGCATTCCGATTGCTCCATTAGTTTCAAAGTTACAAGCAAAAATAGACAAAAATCGCGTTCTTTTTGCAATAAATTGTTAATGGGACTATTTTGAAAAGTATACTGTAGTATTTTATTTTATAAACATTCTTATAAAATGTGGTAAATAATCTTGCTATTAGTTTTTGAATGCATGCACGATCTCCTCGTGTAACCTCTCCTCTGTCGGGTCATTCCGGAGTCCGGTCCGCTGTTCCGGGTTCCGGTGGGTTCCGGGTCTCAGCTGGTGTCGATGTCACCGGATTATTCCCGGATGAAGTCTGTCTTATGAAGGATTATAGTCCTCGGCAGCTCGGTGGACCGACAACTCTCCGAACGTCTGTCATGATAAACAGAACGTGCATAGTTAGATTATTTTTTCTGGCGTGGTGCTTGATAATTTCTTTAAATGCCCCTTGTTATGTACATCAAGTACCAAAAGTAGTTAAATTAATCATTTATGTTAAAAAAACACTTATTTAAAATAGCGCCCTGCTTGAAATACGCCGCAGGAAAATTTTATATTTGCTTCTTGGAAGCAAGACTTGAATTAATACAAAAAGTTATTTCTGGCAAGTGATAAAATCATTAGGTACCTATTTTAAAACATTAATCGTGACATATTAAATGTAATCTAATTAAATTACTACAAGATCCGATTAATTTTCAATCCTTATATTTTTGCTCAGTGGGTCACATAATGTACTCGGCTATCCTGTCAATTATTATTTTTACCTTCCGCTTACCTGTAAAGGAAGGTATTGGAATCATGCAAAAAATCGGGTAGTGAGTTTTTAGTGGATGAGCACGAATTAGGGTCCTTACAACTCATTTTTGATAGTTTCACGATGATGTCTGTGTGTATGTGTGTGTGTGCGTGTGTGTGTATGTGTGTGGTCCGGGCCGATGCCGTCTGTTGGATAACTCAAATACGAATTACCCAAAAATTTTGATATTTGGTATTTTACAATTGTATACGAATAGGAAGAGCTCATTAGATTTTGGTACAAATATCTTCACCGGAAGTGATATTTTTTGAAGATTGAAAAGATTAAGTGTAAAAAATTTCTATAAATTTTGATAAATATAGTATTTATTTGTAATAAGAATAAGAGGAAAAGTTATTTGCAATCCACGTTATAAAAAAATTGTCTTTATCTGGTAGCATTAAAGAACTGCAGTAAAATTTAAAAAATAAATTTATTAAATAAAACATTGAAATCTTGTAATCCATGTTCGGTTGATTTTTGTTTTTGTATAAAAAATATTGACAGATGAGACGGGTGACAAGTTGGCATACTAGCGCTATATAAGTCATAATTAAGCTATTAAATGTAGTTCCTAACTGAACGTAGGATTGCTTCAACACAGAAGAGTTTTCGTGTGAATGAATCTTTTGATTCAGGTGATACTAATTTCTGTGTTTGAATATTTTAGATTTTTATTTGTATATTTTAAATAGGCACCAGATTGTACGTATACATTTCTGTTTAAAGTCTAGATATGGCGGAAGGTTGTGTGATGGCCACGTCAGATTTTTATTATTTCTGAATATGTTATACATTATTTCTTAACACACTCGTACAATAATTTTCTTTGTGTTACTATGAAATTTAGTAAGCCATTTTCATCTGGAGTTTCTCGAGAAAATATCCTTATCCCGTTTTCCGCTAACCATTCCAGTTATCGGTTATTGGTCCTGTACCGGTCGCAATAACCGCTCGGCGGCGCAACGGCGTGAACAGGCTCTTATAACCGGTTGAAATGTTTTGAACCGGTTTTACAGACCGTATAATGTGCTGTATTTAGCTATACTCCGTTCAAGATCGTGGTAATGAACAACACTTAGGAAACACAGCAGCAGAACCGATATCGTTACAGGAATAGCGGAGGGAACGAGGGAACTATTTCAGATGAAATGATTATGTTATGGAATGTTTTTATTGAGATACTGTTTCTTGAGGCTTGGATTTGATATTGCGTTTCTAACGATTTTAAAATACATGCACCTTTTTGAATAAAAATCCAAGTATACAGGTTGGTGGAGGTGAAATGCGAACATAGGGAACTATATGACAAATGCAGTTATCATGCTAGGCATCTTGATATACGTGGAATACTGTCAATGTCAAAGTAGCTGTCATATTATTGAAATTTTTATTTTCATTAAAATATTTTCTTTGCATAATAATGTATGTGTACGAGCAGAATGAGAAAGTTTACATGCACTTTTAGATTTTATTATTATTTCTGTTATTGATTACTCTTTTTGCCACACAAATTCACATTACTTCGTTTTGTGACACTACTACAAAATATATCAAGATACCTGGCATGAAAGTTCGATTGTCATGTACGTTCCCTATGTTTGCATTTCACCTCCACCAACCTGTATATGAGTGTATGTATGTACAATAATTGTGTTGTCTTTGAAGTGTATAAATTTCAAATGTATCAAAGTTACAGCGGTTTTTTTTCAAGTTTTTAGAGTGGGTGGTTTTTACCTTCCGCCATACCTGTAAAGGAAGGTATTGGAATTTATGTTTATAAGTCTAGATATGGCGAGAAGTTGTGTGCTAGCCACATCAGATTTTTGTTTTTGCGTAAAAAATATTGACAGGTGAGACGGGTGACATGTTGGCACTAACGCCATATAAGTCATAAGATATTAAATGTAGTAATTGAACGGAGGATGGTTTCAACACAGAAGAGTTTTCCTGTGAATGAATCTTTTAATTCAGGTGATGCAAATTTATGTTTGAATATTTTAGATTTTTATTTGTATATTTAAAATGGACACCGGGTTGTACGTATACATTTATGTTTATAAGTCTAGATGTGGCGGGAGATTGTGTGCTGGCCACATCAGATTTTTTAATAAAAATTCAAGTATATATTGATCATTAAAGTGCTGTTTTTAAAGTGCATAAATTTTAAATGTCTCAAAGTTACAGCCGTTTGAAATTTCACGTTTTTTTTAAAGTTAGGATGCAATATAGTAATTTATGTTACCGATTGGCGAAAGTTATAGCGAATTCTGTGAAAGATTCCTGCAGACAAAAGCCGAGCTAAATCATTTCGACCCGCGGTAAAATTTCTAAAATATTTCTGCGAAGGAATTCCGCGTAACAAAACGCGATACATATCTCCAAATTAATTTAGCATTATTCAAAGCAATTATACAGCAGGAAAAATATCTGAATGCATACCTCCGGGCTATAAAATTCCGGGGATGTTTGAGTCTTAGGTTATCTGCTATTTCGCCGCGGTTACATGCAATTCATAATTAATTGGGATGCAAAAACACTGAACCGCTTCGACGTGCTTACATTTCCGGTGCGCATTGCCATTGGTTTCCGGTACTGCGGACATTGTACACGTTGGTCGGTGCGGAATATTATACCGGCAATTGTTAATTGTAATTCATAACATAACATGAACAATTCTCTATGAATAGAAAAGCGAATTCGCATTTTATTTTAACTACAAAATAGGATAATTAAAATTGACATTGCAGGTTACTATTGCCTCAATTGTCTATTTTACTTTTCAGATTATTAAAATGATTCACAACTTCGTGGAATAAAAATATTTTTTAAATTCGTAAATTTAAGGGTAGTTTTTGGAAGGATTGCATTTTTGGAACTACTGGATAAAAGATTACAGAATGCTTTATTCACACAGGGATTCTTGGCTTTTCATTAAAATATAATGAATTCATTGGCTGAAGCATGAAAGAATTTTCAAAGAATCCATGTATGAACATGGCTTAATAAATTATGGATTATTAAATTTATTAAAATAAACGTAGTTTGAACTAGAACTGGATGGATGACCGTCAAGATAAATCAAATTTTTTGATGCATAAATCCTGCTGAATAAATTAAAATCTAATGAATTCATTGGCTATCAAGGGACTGTTCGTTCTCGTGCCTATTTTAAGGATACCTACGTAATTTCCTGCAAAAAATGTATGAATTTCCGGCTGAATTTGTAACGAACATAATAAAAGTTTCCGTTTGAGAGAAAGGTTCTCGTTACGAGCGAATGTTTCCCATGTGTTCAACAGCGCATGTATTGTACTAAATATGAAAATGTATTCACATATTCCTAAGATGACTGCATGAATATTTTTTATACGCTTATTAAATTTGCCAGGGACGTAATCAGCTTTAATTAACAGGAAGAAAGAATTAATTAACAGGATCCTATTTCATACGTTGGCTAATTAAATGAGCATTGTCAAAAATTTTATAAATTTGTTTCAATAATGGTGCCTCAAAAATTTCAATTTGTAGTTATGACACAACCTTTTAACAATTTATTTAACATTCTATTGTTTATTTTAACTTTATGTTCCATAAAATATTGTATTTATTGAACTGTTGCAATTGACCATAAGTTGAAAAAGTATTTTTACCTTCCGCTTACCTGTAAAGGAAGGTATTGGAATCATGCAAAAAATCGGGTAGTGAGTTTTTAATGGATGAGCACGAATTAGGATCCTTACAACTCATTTTTGATAGTTTCCCGATGATGTCTGTATGTATGTGTGTATGTGTGTGCGTGTGTGTGTGTGTGTATGTGTGTGGTCCGGGCCGATGCCGGATGTCACATAACTCAAATACGAATTACCCAAAAATTTTGATATTTGGTATTTTACAATTGTATACGAATAGGAAGAGCTTATTAGATTTTGGTACAAATATCTTCACCGGAAGTGATATTTTTTGAAGATTGAAAAGATTAAGTGTCAAAAATTTCTATAAATTTGGATAAATATAGTATTTATTTGTAATAAGAATAAGAGGAAAAGTTATTTGCAATTTACGTTATAAAAAAATTGTCTTCATCTGGTAGCATTAAAGAACTGCTGTAAAATTTAAAAAATAAATTTATCAAATAAAACGTTGAAATCTTGTAATCCATGTTCGGTTGATTTTTGTTTCTGAATAAAAAATATTGACAGGTGAGACGAGTGACAAGTTGGCATACTAGCGCTATATAAGTCCTAAGTAAGCTATTAAATGTAGTAACTGAACGGAGGATTGCTTCAACACAGAAGAGTTTTCGTGTGAATGAATCTTTTGATTCAGGTGATGCAAATTTCTGTGTTTGACTATTTTAGATTTTTATTTGTATATTTTAAATGGGCGCCGGATTGTACGTATACATTTCTGTTTAAAGTCTAGATATGGCGGAAGGTTGTGTGATGGCCACGTCAGATTTTTATCTACTTAGATGCAGATTAATTTCAGTAGGATTTTCTAATGAAGCTTTAGTTACTTCAAACTGTAAAAGTTTGATGAGCATGTTAGAATGATTGAGAATAGTAGTATTGTTTTGAGCATTTATAAATGAAACATCTCCCCATAAATAATTGTCTGTACGCCAGATCTCAAACATAAATTGAAAAATTTACAGATACGAAATACAAGTGTCATGTTTTGTTTCTGCGTTGAAATAAATCTTTTTATCAGTCAGTTGGCATTTGTTCAACATGTCTACATGTCTAGTTAATTTTGTAAAAACCACAATAAAACCGCTAAAACTTTATGTATCAAACCACACATACATGCAGAATAAAAACAGTGAGAGCTTGAATAATCGGTACATTGTTTTCTACAAAATGAAACATAATTTGACAGCGAAACACACAATGGAAAACCATTACATATTTATTTGTTAATGAGATTTACATTTAATATTTCCAGTAAAATTACAAACATACGTCTAAAAATTATATGCACATTTTTCAAAACATAAATATTTAAACAACTCAAATTTCCGCTCATAATTATATTAAATATTTATTTTCATTTTACACAACTTAGGTGTGGCAATTTGGCAACTCTCACATACTGTAAAGCCCGTTTTTCGTTACATTAAATCTTGAACAAGATTGTGTTCAATTTTCAATTGTGTAGTATCATACAGCAAATTGTTGGAAATATTGCATTGCTTTATAAATTTCCTGAAAAAATAGATAAGCGCGGCTGTCAAATTATTATTACATGCGAATTGCGCAGAATCACAAACTAAATATTGTAGGTAGGTATATAAAATTGTCTCAGTATAAAACAGAGTTCATTAAAAACAAAGCAATTTATTGCTCAAGATATTGTTCAATTTGTAGCTCAATTTATTGTTCAATATTTAGCGTAGTGTAAAACGGACATAAGTCGTTGGTATATAAATATTATTTTTATTTCAAATCGCGCGATCTCGAGGGTCAGTGCAAATCGCCAATACGACAGATCAAGCAATCGAGAAACACTTGTTTCAGTATGTCGCTTGTGCTGTGTGTTCGGTTGCCGTCATTCAATTTGGAGCGCTCACCAGTCCTTTGTTTTATCTATGCATCAGTCAGAATGCCAGTATTGCCACAGCAGCGATATAATCGAGAAAACGGCTACTCCGGAGCCGGCCACGTCTGCTACTGTCCTGTGTTGAGCCAGTCTCCTCGGGGCGAGCGTCAGTGTTTGACACACGAGCAGGCAAACGGCGATTATTTGTCAAAACTATTTTGACACAATTATTCCGTGTCCTTGAGGAGTCTCTTATACTAATAATACATTGAACTTGTAATTACATTAAATTTGTAATTTGTAATGTACCTACTTGTATGTGTTTTAAGCATTTTATTTGATAGTTTTTTTTCTATTATGCTTCACGATCTATTTCTATGACAAAGCCAGTGATATTTGTATTTTATTTTTTATGGCAATAAACATTATTATTATTATTTTCGTAATAGGTTCTATTTTAATATTGAAGCTATTGCATTTGGCGGGATAATTTGTCGGGAATAGTGGCGGAACCCGGAGTGAAACAATGTAGTATCGACCGGAAGATTAATAAAGACTTGGAGAATGCTGTATATCCTGCAGCTCACATATTTTCTTAATAACGCTTGAGGCCCGTTTATAAATTCAGCATTTATAAAATCCTCCTTTGAATATTTCATATATTAATGGGTGCTTTTATTGCGTATTAATACTCCGACCATGTCCTGACTTTCCGTCCTTTTCGCTCTTTCTGTGCTGCGCTACGCTTGAATAAAATTACTTTGGCCTCATATTTCATGTGAAATTTGTGCTTTGGCGGGGAATCTTTATGCCTACGTAAATTTCGACTAGCCTAGTTTATTTAGCATATTTCATTTATGGAAAATAAGACCCTTCCTCTGTCCATACAACACTTTTCACATTCACAATTTTTTAACCGTTATTCGCCTTACTCGGCCGCCTTTATAATATTTTCACCCTTTAGTTATTTCACTTTTATAAATTTTATTTGAACTTACATACAACATACATTTTTATTACGCCGTTTACCCTAGAGTACCTAAATAGACTAAGAGTACGGACAAGGCAATGGTCATTTTCTATTGGTAGTCCAAATTGTATTTGCATTTGTTAGCTTACTTAACTCTCATAATTTCATATTTTTATGTCAATATTTAGTTACTTTTTATTTACTAATGTTGCACTTTGGTTACTATTTTATAAAATAATTAAGTGTTTGACGTAATCAAAAATGACAGTACAATAATTTACCTGTGGAACTAAATAATTGCGATTTGGTAATCTTAATTAATTTTTGCACTTCCGGGACTAAAACTCTTCTTTAGTCTTTATTTTTAGAGACTAAGGTTCTGAATTTGATCCCAAGGGAATATTTTTCATATTTAATCCCGTTGTCAAGGAATTGAATTAATTAATCCCGTTGTCAAGTAAATACGTGCTATTTATTACACAGTATCTATGGTAACAATATAAATATTTGTCATAAAATTTACTGTCAAAATTACAAAATGTAAGCATTTTGCATTCGTTTGAGGATGAAGTGCAAAAAATAGCGTATATACCACAGGACTAAAGTACCTATAATCCCTCAGGTGTTTATTTCCCTCACCTTCGGCTCGTGAAATAAACTTCACCCTCAGGATTAAATCATGCACTTTAGTCCCTCAATATATGTATAATATACTATTCTTTGATCAATGTAGATATTATATTTACTATCAATATTTTAAAGTTAAAAACAATCTTAGAATTTTGTTTTTCATTTTTAGTGTCATTTTTACAGAGCTGCGTATTTTTAAACATCAGATAAAATTACATCTGAAAACAAAAAATAAATCATTTTGAACTCCTTGTCCGTACTCAGTCTATTTAGGTACTTTAGTTTATCCTACTTAAGTGTGACAACCTCACATACTGTGAATCATCGCATAGAGACTAATTTTATCGTGTGTCTGTTAGTAAAAAGTACAAGAAAGGGATTGTTTTTGTGCAGTTTATCTGAAATTTCCGATCTTCTTGCACTAAGTACTGTTACTATTACTCCGGGTTGAATGTAATAAACAATGCATGAATCCGTGCATCGTAGTGAGCGCTGAACGTTGCTCCTGCTGCAGCAGGAACTTTGCTGGCGCCGGTAAGCCAGGGCCGGTGCAGGAGGGGCAGGAAGGTATGGATTTTAATGGGGTTAGTATTTACAGGACAGATTTATTTGGAAATTTTGGTATCTTTGTGACTTATTTGAATTTTTACCTTCCGACTATTTTTACGAGGATACAAACAGACATCATCAATGATTTGTAAGGACCCAATCCACTTAAAACTCACAACTCAATTTTTTTCATGATTCCTATACCTCCCTTACAAGTACGCGGGAGGTAAAAAGAGTGTTATTTACATCCGAAATTGTATTTATAGTATATCAAGTATCAAGAACGGTAAGGACAGTTTACCGATGGATGACAATGTCTCCAAACATGAGCGAAGCAAAGGCTCCAATTTTGTCTGATATCGGTAATTCCCTAACGTTCGTGATGCTTATATAATTTTTTGCATTATTGGTTTTTTTGCATACATACGCAAATATTAATTTCTTCATAATTAATATTACTTATCGTTCTGTTAATTTACTTACCGCTCAGTTTGAATTTACTTACCGTTGAGTGAACGGTAAGTAAGTAAAGTACTTATCGTTTTGTTTAGCCCAGCAACCGGTAAGATCAACATACTGTCTTGGAAACAGGCATGGTAAGTTGACCAATATCTTATTACATTGATTATTGATTTTATTTGTAATTTTAATTACATCAACATGGGCCCCCGACAATAATTGTGCCGAGGCCCAAACCAACTTAAATCCGGCCCTGTAAATGCAGCTTAAGGATGTAGTATTTTTATTTGTTCAATTTTCGTTAGTACGGACCTGAGCCGCTTTGTTAAAAGGTTAACTCCGACGTTCGAAACGCGCTTAAATATGTATGGCACTTAAACAAGTATTTCACATGGCGGTTATTTTTCCGTACACGGTGTAGCTTGTATGATTGCTTTATTAACACCGCGGTCCAGGATTTCAGGATTTTTCAGTCTCCTTTCAGGTCTGAAATGTAAAAATAACAGCGCCGACCTCAGCCGCCTTCGCGAATTGAATAGATAAATAAAATATTTTCATGAGTTTTCTCTTTTTGCAGTTTTAAAGGCTGAACGCGCAGTTGTTATTTCAGTTTTACTTTTACTGAAGAAAAACGCTCTGGAAAAATATGTTTTCAAAACATTGAAAGCGCGGCGATGTTCGCCTGTTTATTCAGTGGATGTAAATGTATAGTACTACCGTATCAAAGACTATTTTCTAGAGACCTTTTTTATGAAACTGTGTTTGCTTCAAACGTTTATAATAATGTTGCAGTACTCTACAGCTTCACAATACCTCTATTACTTATTAGTATATTATTTAACGAGTAAATAATGTAGGCTATAATTAATGAGGATGAAAGTTTGTTCACGAGCCGAAGGCGAGTGTATAAATCATCCGAGTTAATTATAGCCATTATTTTCGAGTCAAATACGACGTTTTATCTACAACTTTTTAAATAAAACAACATTTTCTTACTACAAATTTGTATTGATATTAACCAAACCTCAAACTTTGGTGTGATAACAATTTATCCGAGTAATTTAGAACTATTATGGGCTAGTCATATACAGCGTTTTACAAATTTTTATTATTTTTACTGTTTCTGCTTACAACGTCATAAAATGATAACTTGATGTAACACTAATATTAAAACAGATGTGATGGCAGTTTGACAGTTCGAGAGAATAAAGTACTCATTATTTAACAGTGTGAAATAATGAATTCATTATTTCATAATGTGTCCTTATGGAGAGGTTTATTATACTACTTTCACGTATATAATGAATACATTATTCTATTGTTGTAGATAAAAAACTTTATCTATGAAATAAGTAATTGCCATTAAGAGGCCTGTCTACCTCCTAGCCAGTAGCCAGTACAAGAATGAAATTTTTTTTATTCCAACAAGGATCAATTAACAGTTGTGCCTTTTTAAAATTTTAATAAAAAATTGTACATGATTATAAAAATGTATTCAATCTTTAGACGGGTATATCTCGTGATAGAAATTAATTTTTAAAATTTTAAAAGGCACATTTGTAGATCCATTCTTTCTCTATTAAGAGTGTCGTTTACCTAAATTATTACAAAAACATGCTTCACTCAACTTTGTGATTTATTTAACAACAAACAAATGTAATAATCAAAAATTCGCGATGTACAATCCATTCTTTCATGTCTAATTTATAGAATACTATGCTTTGTGAAACAAAATGTGTTTATTACAAAGATAATTCAAAACTTGTATAAATGACCAATGGTCACATCGCGAATTTTTTATTATTACATTTGTTTGTTGTTAAATACATCACAAACTTGTGTGAAGTTTGTTTTGGTCATTTAGGTAAACGACACTCTTGAATGGTTAAAAACGCATTGTCTTAAAGTCAATAATAAACTGACATCAATTGTGATTGGTGCAGAGGAGGGAATACTGGCTATTATTCCTTGCGGGATTAATATATGGCATTATGTAGCAAACATCGCACATTTAATGGTCATGTTATACATTAATCGTAGATAATAATATCTATTATACAGGTTGGTGGAGGTGAAATGCGAACATAGGGAAATATATGACAATGGAGTTATCATGCTAGGCATCTTGATATACGTGGAATAAGTACTGTCAATGTCAAAGTACCTGTCACATTATTGAAATTTTTATTTTCATTAAAATATTTTCTTTGCGTAATAATGTATGTGTACGAGCAGAACGAGAAAGTTTACATGCACTTTTAGATTTTATTATTATTTCTGTTATTGATTACTCTGTTTGCTACACAAATTCACATTACTTCGTTTTATGACAGTACTACAAAATATATCAAGATACCTGGCATGAAAGTTCGATTGTCATGTATGTTCCCTATGTTCGCATTTCACCTCCACCAACCTGTATATTTTACATTTCCAAATGTCGATTCTCTATCACCATAGTTACATCATTAAACATTGCAATGTTTTATAAAAATAATTTACACAGAGAAATTGATTCAGGCAAAATATTTAACAATACATTCATTATTTGTGTTGTAATGTTTTATAATAATAATAGTAAATAAAAATATATGTAGGTTTATTAAATGAATAATTCATCCCGAAGGTAAAATCAAATTCGCGATTTAAATCCACATAATTAACAAGTTCTAATAGCCTTTATTGTTTCCTGCAAAGTTTTAAATAATTTATGTCTTTTACAAAACTAACCAAATTTCAGGATAATGTTTAATTTAATTTGCATAACTGCACTATAAAATTTATCTTTTATTGCATCACAAAACATAAAGTTTTGTACAATAACTTTGTCTCTGGAAATAAATCAAAAATGTATAGTGTCACAGGATTTTCAAACTGCACGTATTAATTGCATTTTTTGCTACAGGGCAGGGCACTTTATCAACGTATAATACCGGCCACTAGGACGCATTTTATATGCGTATGAGTTACGGTATATACAGGGTGGGAAAATATTCAGATAATTTTTTTTCAGAAATTACTCTCAATACTATACAAACTTATTTTATGTTAAAATATAAATACGTAGAATCACGTAAATATGTAAATTGTAGAGAGAGAGAGAGAGAGAGATTATTACATTCCTGCTAACTTTCAGTATCAGACAAAAAAAAATCATATCTTTGTCTTTGTTCAATCTGCGCTTAAAAAAATAGTTCCTAAATAGCTGTTAGAGGCGCCACTGCTCGGACAAATTACTGCTCATTACAATGTACTAATTGATTTTATTTCGTTCCGTTCGGTTTTGTCATAAACAATTCCGTAGGGTTTTGTTCGAAAAATATTAAAAATTTAAAAGTAAATAATTTTGAAATTTATAAAATTTATACATGAATCTTTAGTATTGTGAGTTGTTTATGAACATGCAACATGGATAAATACGTAGATAGTGCTTAAATTAAATTGAATTGTTTTTGAAATATATTATTTAGATTTGAAACATGATTTGTAAACTGTTTGGGAAAATGGCATATTTTTATGTATGTAAGTATATCTTACAGAAAATTTAATAGAAAAATAATTTAATACTAAGATGAAGGACCTGATACGAACATTTTTTGTATTAAATTAAATTTATATCAACAAAGTAATTTTTGTGCAGTTCTCAAATTAATTTAACCTTTATATAAATTAATAATTCCAGAACTTCAATATGTAACCTTGCACTTCTCAATAACGTCATCGTTTTCGGTTTTCCGTAAAAAAAATGATGGGAATTTTATACGTTTTGACAATAAATGAAATTTGTCAACATAATTAAGTTAATGAACAGTATTCTTTGAAAATCACTGATTTTATGTTTTATTCGAGAATATATTCTTACCCATTTATTAATTGATTTTATCAAGCTTTGCTTGTCAGGTAATTTGAGGTATTGTATATTATTTTAATGTTTATAATAAAAATGTATATTATTTTCATTGCTACAATCTGTACTATAAAATGTAACTTTAATGACAATGCATTACAAGAATTGATTGATAATCTATATTTTTATTCCGAACCATTAAAATATAATTCATTAGTAGGTACATTAGTAGATGAGTATCAACACTCAATATTTTATTTAAAACTACAATATATCAACAGTAAATTATTCTGTACCTGTACTATTATTTTTTTATTTGTAATAAAAAGTTAACAGCAAAGTAATGGATTTAAGGAGCAAAATGAAATATAGTTTACATTTAAATGATTTCTTACTACAACCAAAGTAAATGTAAATTGTAGTATTGGAAATAAAATAATAATAAACATTTTCTTTACCCAATAAATGTTGAAAGCAACACTTAAAAGTAAGATGGATAGATTTACTAAAATAGTTTCTTTGTATGCTATGCACATTTTATTATTTATTTACAATGTTAAAAGGAAGCTAACAGTTATCCAAATTAAAGTTTCCATAGATACCATACGCTAAGAAATACAACAAATTATTAGTATCAATAGAAAACATAAAACATAAATTTAACATAGTCAAAAAATTAATAATATCAAACAATTTACAAAAACATGAATTAATTATTTTTGTAGATCAAGATTAATTGTACCCAGAGCTGGGCATTACTTAAGTATCAATTTTTAATAACAACTAGTACTTAATACTTGTACTTAAGTATAAATATTTTTTGGTACTTATTACTTTAAAATTTTAAGTACTAAAATAAAAACTTGTACTTAAGACTTATTTTCATTTCATAATCGTAAATAATACTGAAGTACTTTTTAAATACTTAAGTTTTTCAATAATACTGAAATAATGTAAAAGTACTTAAGTGTTTTCAATAGTTTGAGTATTATACTGTTCAACCTGCGACCACAGCGACAGAATACGACATTTTCACTGTGAATTAATCTTCCTCGATAAAAAAAGATAATAATCGAATGTAATAAGGTTACAAATGTTACAAACCATGTAATTTATTATATTAATTTTAAAAAATACTGCTACTTGAAAAATACTTATTTATAAGTACTTTTGACAAGAAAAACTTATACTTTACTTAAGTACTGCGAAGCTTTACTTGAAAATGTACTTGGTATCAAGTACTGGCCATAGGTAGTACTGGTACTTATACTTAAGTATTTTGATTTCGATACTTGCCTAGCTCTGATTGTACCAATTATCAGGCTGGGTCTGTAAAGGTCTCCGTGCAGTCAGAGTTGGTCGGTCAGTAAGGGAGAGAAAGAATGTTCGCCAACTAATTACTAGCCTAAACGCAACTGAGCCAAGAGAAAAACCTAGCTGGACGACTTCTTTATACACTATTTCAAGAAGCGAAGCTGTTTCTGCCCAAAAAATGCTGATAATCTACGTCCGCTCGATTAACATTGTTCACCAATTTAAAATTATAAGCCTGGCCGACTGAAAATCTACTTATTCTCATAATCTTCTTTAAAGGTCTTTGTGAAAATTGCATGTAACAAGCTGTGTGAAAAATGATGGTTTCTGTTTAATGTAAATATCGTCTAAGCCCACTCTACCCTAACCCTTCTTCTTATTATTCTTTTTGACCTGTTCGCGTTTCAGTGCACGTTGTATGTTCCGCGTTGCACCATGGGCGGAGTAAAAGCAAAACTAATGCATTTTAAATGTGCTGTCAGCTTTAGAAAACGCGTGAAAATCAACAATAACGCCTCATTTGAATGAATAAACCAGAGCTATCTAGATTGGAGATTGTTTCCTTGACACACAGCGCCGCGGCGGCGATGACGCCCACCATGGAATATTTACCAGAGCCATCCACGATTTTATATTTTATTATTTTAATAAAATAGTATATTATTTTACGAGCACATAATGCAGGATGATAGTTTATGCACGAGTTGAAGGCGAGAGAATTATAGCCATTATGTACGAGTCAAATACGACGTTTTATCTACGACTTTTTAAATAAAACATTTATTTACAAATTTTTATTCATTAAAATATTTACAAAACCTTACATTTTGGTGATGACAGATGACAGTAGTGTTGAATAATGGGCTCATAATACAATACTGTTGAATTATATATACATAATACAATAGTGTGTCTTAAGAAGGGTTTATTATTAAATAATAATACCACTGGGTCCGAGTGGTTGGATTCCACTATAATAACATTTACCATTCTGTAATTGGGAGTTAATCCTGTAGAATGGTTACGATCAAAATAAAATAAAATACATAAATATACATATCACTCCTTAAGGCTGGAATGTAGCTGTCTACGATTACGTCGAGAAAAAGAAGAGATATATTATACAGATTTAGTGTGTCGAACAAAGGCAGCAAAAAGTGGCATCGTATTTGTAAAATATTGTATTTATAAGAGAAAAGAAATAATCAAACGCATTATTTACTTATATACTGTATAACATGTTACCTACAGTGCGACGCATGAATTTTAATACATTTTGTATTTAAAATGCCCTAATTTAAACATGTAAAAGTTTGTTTTTTTCTCTTTATTCGCGGCATTTTTTTTAAACAATACTATGTAAAAATTTGGCAAAATCTATGCGTCGAACTGTAGAACGAATATTAGATATTGTCGTAAAAAAATTTCAATGATCTTACGTTAGTATTAGATTCAATATTTTACAAACCGTATAGCACTGTTTTTCAGCTACAGTCCCACCTTAAACATAATATGGCAGTTGAAATATTATGAGTCACCGGTATAGATAAATATTTAACCGTATGTGCGGTTACCAGCTTTCGCCTCACGGTTACTCATAGTTAGAAATGTGTACCAGATTGAATTCGAAGTTAAGTTGTCAGTTATCCAATACAATTAAGTTTAGTATTTATTGTTTAACCTATTTTGGTTGAAATAATTAAAATATAAAATTTAACTAGGTAAATACCTGCATTTTCATTAAATAAAGTCGTTAAATTTAATACAATAGCTGTATAAAATTTTATAAAATAATTAACGTAAAATATCTATCAAATATTTGCTCGCCAGTTCAAAATGTTGGGTTTTTTTATTTTACACGTTTCCTCTGTTATTAAATGTTACACGAGTAGATTTTTTTAAACATAATGGAAATGCGACGCAAAAAATACCATTTTAGATAAAATTGCAGGATAAAAACTAAAGGAAGGAACAATTTCAACTTAATCTAGTATTACTATTTATATAAAGCTAAATGTTTGTGTGATTATATGTCTGTCTGTTTATTTGTATTTACATCTAGACCATTGTCCGGTTTTGCATGCAGGTCTATTTTGACTAGAGTCAAATTTAAAGGTATGTTTAACTTCGATCGAACCATTAACGGACTAAATTTTTTTCTCAACGTAACCCCCACTTGACAAAATAAAATTTCAAGAATATGAACATCTCGCTTTGTTACTTACTATCTTTGCCTATTAATATCCTAGCGATTGCTAATGTCCGCCCTTAGTAACATTATCTATGTAACATCCCAATGTTAGTTATTTGGTAATAATATCCCAATTATGTGTCCATAATTCTCTGCGATGTTGGTATTGAGTACGTAATTTTTGATCGTTCTCAGGATGTGGCTACGTTATATCACTTAGAGTACAAGAATAAGATATTTTTAAACATCCCAGGGACGATTCTTGCCAAGTTAGCGGTATATACCATTGAAATATAATAAAAAGATAGTTATATTTTTAATCAGATTATAAAATATATTTTAATTAGGTAAGATCTAGACCATTTGTCCAATCTTCATTGGTCTCTTTTGACCATAGTCAATTAGGAGTAGGGGTTAAACCTCAGCTATAGTAGTTTATATTGATATATTAATTAAAAGAAACTAGTATTAAATCTATTTGAAGGGCGTTCTAGAAGATGTTGCACTTCCAATCAATGTTGCCACCTGTAGCGCAAGAAACAGAATTCCCCTAGCATTGATATCCGGTCTGATAACAGCAATTCTACACCTTCTCCACCTCACGGCAATTATGAGCTAATTGTTTTGTTTCAGAGCAATAACAGGTAAACATCAGCGTCTCAACAGGGGTAAAAACAACCCCGGCCCCCGTTAAACACAGAATTGTTTCAATAACAGCTCGGGAGATCTACTAAGGGCTGCGTTTACAGTAAATTTTAGTTATTTCGGTTTAAGTTTCTATTGCCGAGCGTTTGTTTAATGGTATACTTGTTTCGTGGCTGTTCAGCGGCCCCCAAAATGTTTTTAATTAGTTTTACTGCCTTCTAAGACGGGAGGCCGTCGAAAATTTTCGGCTGTTATTACTGAAACCAAATTGGATATACAGCAATTTTACTTTAATATTTCATAATTGCCACCATAAAATTTATTTCCGTTGTGCTACATATTTACCATTCTATTTTTACCACTCCAACTTTTACCACAGCATTTTACCACCATTCTTTTTTACCGCTATCCTGTTTTACGGTTAACCCATTTTTTACGACTCAATTTTTACCACTCCAACTTTTACCTCTGCATTTGTACCACTATACTTTTTACCGCTATTTCGTTTTACCACTAATACATTTTTACCACTTCGTTTTTACCATTACAACTTTTACCACCATAATTTTTTACCGCTATTACGTTTTACCATTAATAGTTTGTGGGGCTATTGTACGGTTTTGTTAGTGTTGTAAATACCAAAACCGAGTTTGTGGGGCTCTAGTACGGTTTTGTTAGCTTTGTTAGTGTAGCAAATACCAAAACCGAGTTTGTGGGGCTCTAGTACGGTTTTGTTAGCTTTGTTAGTGTAATAAAAACAAAAACCGAGTTTGTGGGGCTCTAGTACGGTTTGTTAGCTTTGTTAGAGTAGTAAATACCAAAACCGAGTTTGTGGGGCTTTAATACGGTTTTGTTAGCTTTATTAAAAAATAAACGGTGGTAAAAATCAATTGGTAAAAAACACTTTGATAAATATGTTGGTGGTAAAAAGAATTAGTGGTAAAAATAGGGACGATGGTAAAAATGGATTGGTAAAAGAATACGTTGGTAAATACGTTGGTGGTAAAAAAAGAATTAGTGGTAAAAAGAGACGGTGGTAAAAAATGGATTGGTAAAAGTATAATGTTGGTAAAAAATGGATTGGTAAAAGAATTACGGTGGTAAAAAAGGGACGGTGGTAAATAGGGGTTGGTAAATATGGCGGCAAATCTTTATTTCTTATTTGAACGAATGTCAAAGACGAACCACACCCTAGTCGTGAAAGTTTTTGTATGAAATGTCGTGCGACTTTTCAGGATAAAAATATCTCTTCGTATGAATTTTATTTTTATTCCAAGTTGGTAAACACATTTAAATTTTGATAGTAGCTGTTTTCATTCCGTGTGGTTTGTTCCATACCGGAGTCATTTTACAAAGTAAGCTAAATATTTCATAATTTTATTATGTAATTTTTCTTTTTTCATTTGCACGCTTTATCTACGTTTCTCTCTATTTGTTTGCTGGCTTATTGCGACCTTGGCTCTAATGTTACTGACTCAGAAAATATAAATTAGCGCTGACATGTGACCTGACTTTTCACATGCGGAAAATTACACGATGTACGAAAATAGTCACAGCTTCGGAAGAAATTCAATTCATTTAGTATTTGGAATTAGAATACAACTAAATACATAAGACATCTGCTAATTATTTTATTAAACACGTAGCTGAATCTATAAGCATTTAGTTTTGTTTTAAGGTTTACATTTATTTTATTACATTTATGTTTACGTTTAAGAAAGTATTTAACTAAATTTGACAGTTGACAGTCTGCATATTATGGAAGTTTTTGATGTTATTATGGCTGTATCTGATGTAATAAGTCCGTAACTAATAAATTATAAGTATCTAACATATAAAAGGTAAATAACGTATTATGTTGTTTATAATGTGAGTTTTATTTAACGTGAAACATGGGATCATCCATATCCATGGTTACGAATTTGACAGCAATGTATTAGAACGTTTCATTTAAAATAGAACGTAGCAATTGAAATATGTATGTATTTCTAAACATTTTAGATATGAAAAAAGTTGCAAGAAATATAAACATTTAATAGATATTTTTTCAGAATACAATTTATAACAAATTCTCAAATACACGAAATAAATCAGATAGGTACTTGTCTGAGGCTAACATCTCCATTATACCAACGTATCATTTGCACCTTTTCTTCAATTGTATACCTTATTTTCAACAACACAACCCTAAATTGATAGGTAATATTTACTTGGTAATGACAGCATGTTCTATTTTAAATGAATCGCTCTAATACATTGCTGTCAAATTCGTAACCATGGATATGAAAGATCCCATGTTTCACGTTAAATGAAACTCACGGTATTATCAATAAATGTTGCATATTAAAAGGTAATAACAGTTGATGATACGATTATACGAGTAGCTATTAATATAACAGGAATATTATGCGATTTATAATACCGAGGATGTTGCTAAGCTTCGAGGTGAAACCAAGTCTCTTTGAACATCCAAGGAGCCTTAAATCGTATATATTCGAGTTATATTCAAAGCTTAATCGTATCATCAACGACAGCAATGTTAAAACAAACAAATCAACAATTTATCTGTCAACTAGTTGACAGTTTGCATAGGTATTATGGAAGTTTTTGATGTTATTATGGTTGTATCTAACGTATTAAGTTGAATAACTCAGAATATACAGTCCTCTAGGTCTTTTACAAGATGTGAGTCGACCAATTACTATATTCAATTGTCAATGAAACCGGTGGATCTTGATTTAGGATTGACTCAATAGAATATCTTTAGCATTTATGTTGAAATATCTCTTCCGTTGGGAATCCTCTTAAGCGGGCAGGCTTCGAACCCGAGTCTTTAGTCCTCTGAATCCTCTTTTGGGAAGTAAAGGCATCGATTGAGGTAAAAAATCCATTAAAACACTGTTGCTGTTCACCTGTCGCTCCCACGTCATAAAAGATAACGACACGGCGCCCGCTCTGGCCTACTGCGATGAGATTACCATAATTACCCGCTGTGGAGAAAGCAACAGTGTCCTCAGACCCGATCAATAGCAGCAGGATCCTGCATTCCTGCAAATCACACCCACTATCCTGCCCTTCGATCACCAACACTCAACTTTCACTAATCACTACTTTGATTGTTTGGTTGTGAGAATCAAAACTGTGAATGGTATTTATGATGTCTTTCATTCAACTTGGTTGTCGCTACCTCACATAATGTGAGTCATCAGTATATACATACTGCTATCCTTCCATCACAAGATACAATTTAATTCAGTTCAATCAGAGTTTGTACTAAACCTTGTATTTAAGACTCAATAAGGGTATTGGGTTTTTAATTTAATTCAGTGCAATCAGAGTGTCTATCAAAACAGAGTGTCGGATTCAAAACATGTATTTGGTTGTTGATTTACTTCAGATCAGGAGTTTTTACCACAAACGTCGGCATATTGGGTAACAAATCAATATGACAATAATCATTTGGAAAATTAATAGGTGTTTTATAAAAATTGTTGGAGAAAATAAACATGTAATGTACTTATCTGTTATTAATGGATTTGCCCCCATATTTACCAATCCCTATTTACCATCGTCCCTTTTTTACCACCGTAATTCTTTTACCAATCCATTTTTACCAACATTATACTTTTACTAATCCATTTTTTAACACCGTCCCTATTTTTACTACTAATTCTTTTTACCACCTACATATTTACCAATGTGTTTTTGTACCAATCCATTTTTACCACCGTGTCTTTTTTAACAAAGCTAACAAAACCGTACTAGAGCCCCACAAACTCGGTTTTTGTTTTTACTACACTAACAAAGTTAACAAAACCGTACTAGAGCCCCACAAACTCGGTTTTGGTATTTACTACACTAACAAAGCTAACAAAACCGTACTAGAGCCCCACAAACTCGGTTTTGGTATTTACTACACTAACAAAGCTAACAAAACCGTACTAGAGCCCCACAAACTCGGTTTTGGTATTTGCTACACTAACAAAGCTAACAAAACCGTACTAGAGCCCCACAAACTCGGTTTTGGTATTTACTACACTAACAAAACCGTACTATAGCCCCACAAACTATTACTGGTAAAACGGAATAGCGGTAAAAAAGTATGGTGGTAAAAGTTGTAATGGTAAAAACGGAGTAGTAAAAATGTATTAGTGGTAAAACGAAATAGCGGTAAAAAGTATAGTGGTACAAATACAGAGATAAAAAATCTGACGTGGCCATCACACAACCTTCCGCCATATTTAGATTTTAAACAGAAATGTATACGTGCAATCCTGTGCCCATTTAAAATATACAAATAAAAATCTCAAATATTCAAACACAGAAATTTGCATCACCTGAATAAAAAGATTCATTCACAGGAAAACTCTGCTGTATTGAAGCCATCCTCCGTTCAATTACTACATTTAATATCTTACTTAGGACTTATATAGCGCTAGTATGCCAACTTGTCACCCGTCTCACCTGTCAATATTTTTTACGCAGAAACAAAAATCAACCGATCATGGATTACAAGATATCAACGTTTTATTTGATAAATTTATTTTTTAAATTTTACTGCAGTTCTTTAATGCTACCAGATAAAGACAATTTTTTTATAACGTAAGTTGCAAATAACTTTTCCTCTTATTCTCATTACAAATAAATACTATATTTTTCCAAATTTATATACAATTTTGACAATTAACCTTTTCAATCTTCAAAAAATATCACTTCCGATGAAGATATTTGTACCAAAATCTAGGGAGCTCTTCCAATTTATATACAAATGTTAAATACCAAATATCAAAATTTTCGGGTAATTCGTATTTGAGTTATGCGACTAACAACCCTTGACCACACACACACACACACACACATACACACAGACATCATCGTGAAACTATCAAAAATGAGTTGTAAGGACCCTAATTCGTGCTCATCCACTAAAAATTCACCACCCGATTTTTTGCATGATTCCAATACCTTCCTTTACAGGTAAGCGGAAGGTAAAAATAGAGTGGTAAAAAATGGGTTAACGGTAAAACAGGATAGCGGTAAAAAATAATGGTGGTAAAAATGCTGTGGTAAAAGTTGGAGTGGTAAAAATAGAATGGTAAATATGTAGCACAACGAAAAAAATATTGTCCTATTTATAAAACTTGTTCTTTAATATACTATTAGTTTCTTAGTGATGGTAAATTGAAATACATTATAAATGTAAAAAGTGTGTGTCCTAATCAGTGTCTGTCGCCCCGAGTTTGGAAATACCGTTTAAATGTGCCCATTCCGAATATCGTTCTGCTTATCGTTTTCTGAATAAGAAAACAGCGCCTGTATCTACCTCGGGCCATTATAAGGCGACGGCGCAGGAAACTGTAAATTGCCTCAACGTTTCTGTACGCGTGGAAATGATCATTTTCACCATTTTCACCGTTTTCACTACGCGCTTCGGCTGCTGTCGTAAACTTCACGGGAACACACGACCACATGAAAATTGTTTTGTTGCTAACGAAAAAATATTGCGGGGAACGAAACATTCCTTGATGGAATACTGCACCAGTTACGAATATTGCTGATAAGTTTGCGTTTGTCGTTATTTACGGCGCTGGGAATTGATTCACAAGAAATAAAATCAAATTAATGCCGTTAAACTTATCAACAAATGGCCCATCCTCGAAAAATTATTTTATCTTTGACCCACTTGACAAAATAAAATCCCCAGAACATTTCAAGAATGTGAACATCCTGGCTTGTTACTTGCTATATTTGCCCATTAACATTCTAATAATATCTTTGCGATTGCTAATGTCCGCCCTTGGTAACATTATCTATGTTACATCCGAATATTGTAAGTTGGTAATAATATCATAATTATGCATCCCATGTAATTCTCTGAAGTGTTTGTATTTAGTATGTAATTTTGGATCATGCTCAGGATGTGGCTAGGATAGGCTTACGTAACATCACTTAAAGTACAAGAATATGATATTTTTAAACATCCCATGGACGATTCATGTCATTTCATTTCAAGAATGTGTGTTACATCCTATTAATATCCCAGCGATTGCTATTGTCCGCCCTTAGTAACATTATCTATGTAACATCCCAATGTTAATAATTTGTTAATAGTATCCCAATTATGTGTCCCATGTAATTCTCTGAGATGTTTATATTGAGTATGTAATTTTAGATCGTACTCAGGATGTGGCTAGACTTACGTAATATCACTTAAAGTACCAGAATAAAATATATTCAAACATCCCATGGACGATTCATCTCGAGTGGATATGTACATTCATTTAGGTGTACTCGTAATGTTCATTTTTACCTCTCGCCTCATATTCTATAAGAGAGGTAATGTAATGGGTCAAAATTTTCGAGTATGAGTTTTTGGTGGATAAGCACGTTTCAGGGTCTCTAGAATACGAATTTAATATTTTCACGATGATGTCTGTGTGTGTGTGTGTGTGTGTGCGTATGTATGTATGGACTGACGATTTTTCGTCCACGATAACTTAAAAAGTATCAAACCGTTTATAACCAAATTTCATATTTTAGGTTTTGATAAGTATCTTAACACTGGATAACAAATCCACAAACCGGAAGTAATGCTTTTTGATCCTTTATAAAGTTTTCCTTAAATATATTGGTACATTATTTATTTATTACAATTTTTGCAATTAAAAATAAAAGAAAATATAATTATAAATACAATTTGCTGAATCTGGTAGTATTTAACAATAAAATAAAGTACAATTAATATTCTATCTTGTTGTCCATGATATGAAATTTGAATTATTCTGACAGTGACAGTACAGTTGACATCTTTTGTTTGCATTTTGGTTTACATTATCGTTTACATATTACATGAACATGAAACTATTAAAATGTAAGTAAAACTAATTTTTAGATTAGTCTCGAAATTAGTAGAATAAGCAGAATTAGGCGAGAGGTCGTGTACTGGCCACAGCAGATTTTTTAAATATGATTTATTTAGTCTTCTTTAATTTTGTAACTAAGTTTTAAAACATGAGTGACAAATAAAGTATAGCATTCTTAATTTATTACGGCAAAATATCTTTTGGATGAATTCAATAATATATAGGGTGTTTTTTTTAAACGTGTGGTTTTCAAGAAGAAATAAAACGCATATAATTTAATGTTATGGCCAAGAATTTAGCTTTATTATAAAGATAAGGGTTTGCCATTATGTTTTAAAAATGATTTCGGGCAAGTGGCCGCCGCGGCTGGTTCGAATAAATTCCAGTCGAGAGGCCCAATTTCCGACCACTTTTGCAGCAATTGGGGCCGTATGTCAGCAATAACGCGCCGAATATTCTCTTCCAAGGCGTCAATCGTTTCGGGCTTATCTGCGTAGACAAGCGACTTCACATAACCCCACAAGAAATAGTCCAGCGGTATTAAATTTAAATTTAATTTTAAAAAATTAAATTTTCTTGTGAAAATCGGGATCGGTAGCCATCTCGTTTTGGGCCTATTCACGGACGTGCGACGCGCTTGATGGTCGTTTGGCTTCAATTTTTGCACGAGTTGGATTTTGTAAGCCCGCAAACCAAGATCCTTCCGCAAAATCTTCCATAAAGTGGATGGGCACAGCTCCAATTGTTGCGCGCGATGGCGGATGGACTCATTCAGGTCTTCTTCGATACTCTGCTCCACAGCAGCAATAGCGTCTTCGGTGCGCACTGTACGGCGTCTCTAAGGATGCGCATTATCCACTAGAGTAAACGTGGTGCGAAACCGATCCATGGTTGCTCGAATTACCGACTCTGCTGGGCGATTATGTCGACCGAATATTGGACGCAGCGCGCGATTATTATTTTGGTAATAAATTTGCACGATTTGCAAACGTTGTTGAGGAGTAAGTCCATTCATTATGAAATGGCAAACCAAACTGAGCATAAATCAAGTGACAGCTGTCAAAAAGACCATCTCCGAAAAAAGTAGTGTCAACTTGAAAACCACATGTCTAAAAAAAACACCCTATACAATAACCTCAATAGTGAGTATTTTGAATAGTTGGATTACGAACCAATAAAACTTCTTGTTTTATGGCAATTGGCCAATAGATTTTCTTGTACTTTAGCATATTCAATTCAAACATAATAGTCTGGTATATAATAATGCACATAAATCTTTTAAAAAAAATATGTAATTACGAATGTAACCAGCCAACAACTTGTCGTTCGAAATTTATCTTATAAATGAATGAATTATTTTTTCTACTCATGGTATTAAATAGTATATTATATATTGAGGGACTAAAGTGCATGATTTAATCCTGAGGGTGAAGTTTATTTCACGAGCCGAAGGTGAGGGAAATAATCACCTGAGGGATTAAAGATACTTTAGTCCTGTGGTATATACGCTATTTTTTGCACTTCATCCTCAAATGAATGCAAAATAGTTTAAAAGAATACACATTTTGCAATTTTGACAGTAAATTTTATAACAAATATTTATATTGTTACCATAGATACTCTGTAACAAATAGCACGTATTTACTTGACAACGGGAATAATTAATTCAATTTCTTGACAACGGGATTAAATATGAAAAATAATCCCTTGGGATCAAATTAAGAACCTTAGTCCCTAAAATAAAGACTAAAGAAGAGTTTTAGTCCCGGAAGTGCAAAAACATTATTTAACGAACTGGTTTCCATGGCGCTAAATAACATTTTAAACACACCTCGACTAGCCGTGGCTTTGGCCGTTTTTAGTCACGGGCTGAACATAGCAACAGACATATTAAGCACGGAGTGAAGTTGGCTTCTATATTTGACATTTAATTTTTGTGAAAAACTGAGGGAAATTAATGATATTTTTCAATAATTGTCAATTTTTAACCATATAACAGTGAAATACACTTGTTTACGTAGAATTTTGTAGCTATGTATAATATTATTATTATTTATGAATTTATGCTGTGTAATTTGTAGCCGGTGAAAAAGTATAGTATGTGACTCGTTTATAAACTCTCTAGATACTCGTTTTTATACACTCGCTGCGCTCGTTCCTAAAAGACACGTGGCTAAAATGACGTTTATAAAAGTTAATTATATATATACGAGTACTATAATATGAGTAGTCGTAGATAAAGTATGAAATTAAAATTTTACTCAAGTTAAATATAATAATTTCTAATTAAATAATAATTCATTTAATATGTACGAAATCAGCTATTATCTTTTATATTTCAAAGTTTTCTGGTGAACAAAAAATAATTTCAGTTTTTGCGGTCATGTCTCACGAAATTATCGGCTTCCGCAAGCCCGCATTTTTTCTTGTTCTGTAAGAGATAACGTTTAGCTAACAATAATTAAAAAATAGATGATTTCCGGCGATGAAAACGCGAATAACGAGCGAATCCAGCAGCAGCAGAGAAAGGAAAACACGCGGTAATAGGATTACTAGAAAAACTGTAATTTTTCAACGGCCAACGATATGAAAAGCTCCGTATCGAAACCGATTGCGAATTAAAAACGCTAAACTGAACACAATCGGAAAATTACTTGTAAGGCCTTACTTGTAGCCTTTGCAATTGGAAAATCCATGGCCGGAGCCAGGGAAATTCACGCAAGGGGCACAAATACTAACGAAAATGTTTCTGTACGTTTTGCTGCATTGGAAAATGGAATAAATGCATGCCTGTATTTATTGTTATGATTTAAATGGATATAAGTAAAATGGGTAAATAATTAGTATATTATGCAATTAGCTATTAATACGCGAAATTATACTATACTATTTTTTCTACTTCCGTGCTTTCATTAAAAAATTATTATTAATTCTTATGAATTTTACTTGAATGTTTCAAAATGAAAATCTGTATCGAAATGAATTTAATAAGTAAATTAAAGCATGGGTGTACAAAATAGTATATTATGTATCAAGTTTTATAAACGCCATTTTAGTTTTTTAGGAACGAGCGCAGCGAGTGTATAAAAAAGGAATATCTATGGAGAGTTTATAAACGAGTCACCTACTCGTACTCTACTTCGTTGTGCTACATATTTACCATTCTATTTTTACCACTCCAACTTTTACCACAGCATTTTTACCACCATTCTTTTTTACCGCTATCCTGTTTTACCGTTATCCCATTTTTTACCACTCAATTTTTACCACTCCAACTTTTACCTCTGCATTTGTACCACTATACTTTTTACCGCTATTTCGTTTTACCACTAATACCACTCCGTTTTTACCATTACAACTTTTACCACCATACTTTTTTACCGCTATTCCGTTTTACCAGTAATAGTTTGTGGGGCTATAGTACGGTTTTGTTAGTGTAGTAAATACCAAAACCGAGTTTGTGGGGCTCTAGTACGGTTTTGTTAGCTTTGTTAGTGTAGCAAATACCAGAACCGAGTTTGTGGGGCTCTAGTACGGTTTTGTTAGCTTTGTTAGTGTAGCAAATACCAAAACCGAGTTTGTGGGGCTCTAGTTCGGTTTTGTTAGCTTTGTTAGTGTAGTAAATACCAAAACCGAGTTTGTGGGGCTCTAGTATGGTTTTGTTAACTTTGATAGTGTAGTAAAAACAAAAACCGGGTTTGTGGGGCTCTAGTACGGTTTTGTTAGCTTTGATAGTGTAGTAAAAACAAAAACCGGGTTTGTGGGGCTCTAGTACGGTTTTGTTAGCTTTGTTAGTGTAGTAAATACCAAAACCGAGTTTGTGGGGCTTTAGTACGGTTTTGTTAGCTTTGTTAAAAAAGAGACGGTGGTAAAAATGGATTGGTAAAAAAACACATTGGTAAATATGTAGGTGGTAAAAAGAATTAGTGGTAAAAATAGGGACGGTGTTAAAAATGGATTGGTAAAAGTATAATGTTGGTAAAAAATGGATTGGTAAAAGAATTACGGTGGTAAAAAAGGAACGGTGGTAAATAGGGATTGGTAAAGATGGGGGCAAATCACTGTACTTTTTCTTCGGCCACAAATTAAACAACATAAATCTGTAAAATTTCAATTAAAATAATTTGAACATTCAGGTTAAATCATAATGATATATACATAGCTAAAAAAAGTGTATTTAACTGATATATTAGAAAAAAAATAACAATGATTGAAATAAATCATTAATTTCACAAAAATTAAATGTCAAATATAGGAGCCAACTTCACCCCGTGCACAATATTTATAGTTACTATGTTCAGCCCATGACTAAGTCGGTTTGTCGAGGTGTGTTTAAAATGTAATTTAGCGCCATGGAAACCAATTATTTCTTGATGAGCACGTCGGATAAAAGGTGTGATAGATTCCTAAATGTATTTATAAAAAGTTGCCTTTAAAATTCCGGCATTGCCCCTAATAAATATTGTAAAGTGAGTCGACTTTTTGCTCTGTATAATACGCCAGCAAACGTCGATACAAACACAAAGTCTTTAACTATGTTTCAAACAAAAACAACTTGTTTCTTAAGCCACAAAAACAGCCTATTTACTAATTCATAAACAAATCTATTTCTATTCACTTAACTACCAAAACATTCTGAAAATAAAACCAGGAACATTTACATGCCATTGCTGGATGACATAGATGGCCATAGACGTAGATGCAGTTGACGGACCCTTCCAAAATATTTTCTCAAAGATTTTTTTCTTAAAAAATCTGACGTGGACACCACATGACTTCCTTGTACGCCTATTAAACTGTTCATACTTTTCTTAATAACTAAAATGTAGAATAATATCAAAAAATCTGACTTAATTCTTTTAACTTATTATACAAATATATTAATATATAAGTACTACTGCTACTATACTCACAAATATATTTTAATCATTTTATTTAAACTGCAGAAGAAGATATAAAGCATATTTTATTATTGTCACTGTCATGTCATAATCATTTTTTTACGTAGTTACAAATGTTAATCGATCATGGACTACAAGATACCGAAATACTAAATTATAAATATATACTTTAATTATTCTTAAATGATACCAGATACAAAAATGTTTATAAAATACCGATTGTAGGTAATAATCACATAATCTTTCATTTAAAATTTAAAAAATTGACTCAAATTAAATATTTATCGAAATATTTGAAAAAAGTACTACTTCCGGTTTATAGATTGAAACCAAAAATAGGAGGTGCACAACTAGATGCTATAACAGTCCTAAATACAAAATTTCAACTTTCTACGTCTAACCGTATTTGAGTTATGCGACATACATACGTCCGTACATACGTACGTACATACGTACATACGTACGTACGTACAGACGTCACGACGAAACTAGTCATAATGGATTCAGAAAAGATCAAAACGGATATTTCCATCAAAATCTGAAAACCGAAATTTTTCGCGATTACAATACTTCCTTATTACTCCGTACAAGGAAGTAAAAACGTGTATCTATTTTGAAACAAATTATTTATATTTATATCAATTTTAGACAGCCCAGTTTAAGTAATCAAAAATTGTACTGCCCATTAACAATTTATTAAGTGAGTTAACGAAATATCTAGTATAATGTCCGTGCAGTCAGAGTTGGTCGGTGCAGTAAAGGAGAAAAAGAATATGCTTTGCTTATGTTCTACACAGAGCTGAGTAAGTTCGACAACTTATTACTCATTTGAAGGCAACTGAGTCAAGAGGAAAACCGAGCTGGACGACTTCTTTATTCACTATTTAAGATACCGAAGCGGTTTCTGCCCGATTAATATTGTTTACCAATTTAAAATTTCTATAAGCTCTTCACGCGAAATAAGAGTATTTCGCGTAATGTATACTATCAAATAATACCTCATTTTTTTAAGAGGCTCGTCTACCTTTTTTCGAATTCCAAAAATACTATCGATATTACTTTTTTTCTAATTCACTCTCTTCCCCACTACTACGGCTGCCCGAAACCAGCCCGAAACTCGTACTTTGTCGCTTCCTAGCTATGCAATCTCATTTTGAAGTTTAAAATACTGTAAACATGGCTTCAGTATTCCCGTAATAATTTCTGTATTTTTAAAGACATTAAGTAAAACAAAAATTATTCGAAAAAGGCTGCAAGCTTCTTGCTTTTTAAATTTTTTAAAATCGTATCAAATAATAACAAAAAACGTCATTTTTAAATATTTTTTACTTCAAATTCCTAGGCCAAAGAGAAAAAATAAAAAACTAGAGGCACTAAGACATCCTTTGTTAATACACTCATATGTAAGAGCATTATCTATTTACATTATATCTAAAGTAAACGTGGGAGGCGTACATCTCTGTAACGCTGTAAAATTTTGGGGTAGACGAACACCTTAAGGGGGTTTTATCGCTCAGCGCTACTAGATCACAAATCTCCGTTTTTCAGGTACACACGTTGACAGCCAATGTTTTATGAGCACATGTTGTCTCTATTTATCTAACTGCTATGGTTCGCTCCATTCTTGTTTAGAAAATACTCAATTTGATAGTCTAGCGCTCATGCAATTTTTAAATTTATTTTACAAATTACTCGACTACTATTTGAAAATTTTATATAATAATGTGATACAAACATTTAAATTTACAATGCAGTAAGAGTTACGAAGAGTTTTTCTCAGAATTATTATTATTTAATTGTTTATAAATAATAATAATAACAATTTTAAAAAATTCGACATTGTAGCTAGTTTTTTACTGCCTTACGGTATTTTTTTAGATTTATAAGATTAAGAGGTTGGGAGTAATTTGTTAAATATTTTTTACTGTTATAAAAGCCCCTTAAGTAAAGATATTAAATTTTTCCAACTCTTCAGATCCTCTATAAATCATTAAAAATTCATATCTAAATTCGTGTGTCCACAGTTCGATATATCTCTCCCCAAATGGCCAATCTCGGTCCCTGTTCGGGTTTCATATAACGGTAATAATGTCATATTTAACCGGGAGTCGTATCCGAACCCGATAGCTATGTGGCTGGCACATAAATATGCACAGAGCACCACAGAGGTAAGGCCATTGTGCCGCCAGACATTCAATGGCTCGTGGACCAGAAAATCACCTGAGAGGGAGGGTTAAGGGATTAAATTTGTTTTTATTTAAAAAATAAAAGATTTAAATTTAGGCTTTTAATCGCTGTATTGTTTGAGGGTTTGCATATTTTTTTAAATAGAACATTTGGGTGTTATGTATTTTTTGGCTGTCTGTTTTACAGTAATACAAACAAAATACTAAAGATTTTCTAGAAAAATAAACTAAAGGTATGCTTCATAAAAAATATGACTTTCGGTAAACAATTTTCTAAGTGTGAATTGCGGACAATATAAAAATCTGATGTAGCCAGAACAAGACCTCCCGCCATACTCTACTCTTTTTACTACTATACAAATCAAATATTTTTATATATTTTTTTTATGTACACCAGTGGATTCCTCGTATCAAACTACATATAAATACATATTTTCTTTAAAAAATTCTGTCGGGTACAATTTTAAAAGCACTTTGAAATTTTTTTTAAATGTCGAAAATTTTCGAAGTTTTTGATTCGCTCAAAATTTGGTTATACCCTATTTTGGACCTCAGGAATCCAATGGTACCACTGAAAAATAATTTCGGCTAATACTTTTCGAGATAATTTTTTCAGGTGAAAGACGGGAGTAGCTATGACCGTAATTTTTTCACCATTGGATTCCCCGCGTCGAATTACATATAAATCCAAATTTTCGTGAAAAAATTCCAACGGGTACAATTTTTATGGAGGGTTTTCGAAAATGGCCAAAAACCGAAGGTTCACCCCTTGAAGAAATTTTGGCCGAAATAACTTTTTCTCTCAGAATTTGCTGAAAATTTGGTTATATACTAATTCGGCCCCGAGGATTTCAAATCTGCAGTCTAAAATTTTTTTCGACCAATATTTTTCGACCTAATTTTTTTAAGTCGAAAACTGGTCGAAATGGAAAATTTATTTTTTCACCATCGGATTCCTCGGGTCAAGTTATGTAGGAATCCAAATTTTCACGAAGAAATTCTAAGGGGTACAATTTTCATTGAGGTTTTTATAAAATTGTACAAAATCGAAGAGATACTAAAACTTGCTTATTTTTTGCCTAAAGAATAATATTGGGAATTGGCTTAAAATGTGGTTATACATTAATTCGACCACGAAGATTTCAAATCTGTAGTTTAAAAATATTTTCGACACACAGTTTTCGACATAATTTTTTTAAGTCGAAAACTGGTGGAAATAAAAAAAATATTTCTACACCATTCGATTCCTCGCATCAAATTATATAGGTGTACATAGATGAAGAAAAAAATTCGAATATCGTATGTACATACAGATTTTAAAAACAATACTACCACAATAATAAAATATTTCAGTATTATTTTTTTATAACTAACTTTACGCACCTCTAAGCTACGACGTTTGGTCCTTCAGCAGGAATACGATTCCTGCACATTACATTAAATCACCTGCAGCAGGAGTAAAATATTAATTGATGTTTTAATTCATTTCACGAATTCATGAATATGTATAATATTAACTACGTTATGGTGTTTGGTCATTTAGCAGGAATGCAATTCCTGCTCATTCTACTATTTCAGTATCGCACGCAGCAGGAATAAAAATATCAATTGATGTCTTAATTCTTTTCATGAATATGAAACAATAATCCGTCTTGAAAAATATCTGGCTAAGAACCAACTGGACTATGGGTGTCGGGTCCTTTGCAGGAATGCCATTCCTGCAAAATTTGCCAAATTCCTGCTGTAATTAAATGCAGGGCATGAGATTTTCCGCCGTGGTCAGTGGCAAATTGCTTGCAAACTTCACCGCAAACGCCGCATATTTGCAACGTCGCGACGGGACGCATCGTTTTGATTTGTTGACACGGGAGCGTGGTTCACTCAAATAGGTCAGACGCTTTTCTCCTTTTTTTAATTTTCATTAGGATTATTTATTAGAGTAGAACACGCTACGGATTATTTATGACGGTTATGGAAATTTATTCCGTCACGAAATACTTGAATAAGTGACAGAAGTTGATTGCAAATTGTTGGAGTTTTATTGCCCCAAAACACAATATTAATAACTTGGTGATAATGATAATATTACACGGAGATATTTATTTATTTTAATTGAACACGATACAATATTTTCAGGTTAGAAAATGTAGATTATTTGTAACGAATAAATTAGAACAATACTCAGAAATTTATTTATTTTTATTTATTTATTTATTCATTACTGGAAATTCTGTCTAGATTTACAGATTTAGATTAACGTAACAAATGAATTAGTAGCGAGAAATAGTAGCGTGCTAAAAGCACATAAGCTTTTAAGTAATTACCAGTAACATTTTAAAATTCTACGATAAACATAATATTTTTATGTAACTTTCTGTAACACATTATCTAGATTTACTTTAAAGCTCAATTCAACGCCCATTAATTTTGCATTTTAAATTTTAACAGCTGATGACTGGTAGAAAAATATCTATCTGAATTGTTAATTATTATCATGTCTTTTATACTTGAGTGAAGCAACTTCATTTATTGTGAGATATTAATTTATCATGTTAGTGGAGAAATTTTTTATGGTGTGTACCTGTCAGAATTCGAATCTGAGTTGTGAGAACTAACAATAAGAGATTCTCATGAAAACGCATAGTTTTCGAGAAAATCATGAAAATATATTTTGACAATTTCCAATTGTTTTAAATAGAGTCTAAATTGTATCTCAACACACAAAAATAGCTGCCATTCATAACTATATACAATATCGACTTCCGGATTTCACCATTCAATTTATAGAGCTTTCCCACTTGACATGAATCGTCCATGGGATGTTTCAAAATATCTTATTCTTGTACTTTAAGTGATGTTACGTAAGTCTATCCTAGCCACATCCTGAGTACGATCAAAAATTACATACTCAATACAAACATCTTAGAGAATTACATGGCATGCATAATTGTGATATTATTACAAAATTACAACATTGGGATGTAACATAGATAATGTTACCAAGGACGGACATTAGCAATCGCAAAGATATTATTAGGATGTTAATGGGCAAATATAGCAAGTAACAAGCCGGGATGTTCACCTTCTTTAAATGTTCTGGGGTTTTTATTTTGTCATGTGGGTTTGTTTTATAAGAAACATGTATTTTAAAATAATTTGGATGTCCAGTTTAATCATAGAATATTTAATTATTTTGTAAAGTATGTATTCAACCAACTGTATTTGCTGAACGCATAGAGATAACGACTTCCGGTATTAAAAATTCAATTTTTTAGACATTTTTCTATAAGAAACATTATTTTTATAATTTTCGAAACTGTGAGTTAGCCAAAATTTTCTTCGAGAGACATGTAGACATTACAGTAATTTATTAAAAATTAACCTCAATCAAAAACGTTTATAATTTAATGAAATTATGTATCAAATAGAAAAATGGTCGAGGAATCTAATGCTAAAAACCGGAAGTAAATATTTTATTTCGTTGAGAAGTTGATGTACTATGATTAGTTTAAGAAATGAGTTTAAGTTCTTTTTATATACAAAATGTCCGTCTCCTTCCTGGTCGGGTTTTATCCCTTTTCTCTTCCCGGAAATCCAGGTCCGGTTGCGGACCGGACGGAACCGTTAGGGCGATTACAGGACAACATGGCGGGGCGCGTGTTCGTTTCCGGGTGGCAACTAGCACCGGACCGCGAGTGACGTCAGCGTTCAACGTTCCACGGTCATCCATCAAGGCAGCGGTGAATGTCAGACACTGTGTCGTCATCTGTCTTGTAGTTTGTTTCACAAAGCGTGACCGACATTATCCATCGAGGAATGTGGAAGATCACTGAATAATTTTAACTTAAAAAGTAAAAATACGGAGAGGTAGCCCAGCTGGTCAAGAAAGCTGGAATCTGTGAATTGGGCACAAAGGTTGGGGTTCGAACCCCGGTCTAGTGATGACGCTGAGACGAGAAATTTCTCGCCTCTTTCTCGTCTCGTCTCGTCGAGAAAGTTCGAAATATTCGAGACGAAACGAGAAACCAAAACGACGAGACGAGAAAAAGCTCTCCAGAAACCGAGAATTCTTGAAACTAAAACTTGAAAAAAAATTATATTATTCTTGTCGACAATGTCAAAATATTTTTTACTTAGTTCGTATCATTTTTTGTTTTGATATATATTTTTTTATTTCTAAAACAAGAATTGTACGCCAATTTAACAGAAATGTAAAAAAATTCCTTAATTCTTTTCTAGCTTTCTAAATACAGTGGCAACAAAATTGTTTCGAGAAATTGAGACGAGACGAGAATCGTGTTCTTGAGACGAGAATTGAACATGCGAGAAATGACCGAGACGAGAATACTTATATTTCTCGTCTCGAAAACTTGAGTCGATTAGATTTGTGGCATTTTTGTTTACCTTGTATGAGAGAAAAAGATCATTATTACCTACCGTTGTTTATCGTCATAGAATGCATTCTCCGAGCAGGCCCGTAATTTCTGTCTCTCTCTAAAAGGTAAACAGAAAGGCCATACTTCATCCGCTCTAGTGTCCATTCCTATCATATACAGGGGGTTCCGCAATTTAGGACAAAAAATTAAAGGGTATATACTGTACGACGTGCTGATCATAAAACAAAAAGAATTTTTCTTTTAATTCGCAAGCAAACATTTTTTGCCACTGGTCGGTAGGTACCTACCTAGTTATTTTTAATATTTTTTTTTCAAATCTTCTACAATGAAAGTAATTGTTTACATAATATCTAAGACCAATACCATTCCAAGTTGGGATCTAATTAACTATTGGGCACCGGCTAGGGGCTGCAACAAGGGTTGACTGGAGTTTGAAGAATCTAGAACAATATTATTCGCAAGAGTTTGTGACCTTTTCGAGAGTAGTTCGGCTAATAAATTAGAAAAGCATCTTGAAGTGCTTAGTGCTGAGTAACACAATTATGTTGTTCTGATATATTGATGCCCAGTTAAAAATGGCTGTTCGCTGTTCTAGTTCGAAGTTTTAATTCCATCAAAATTTGAAGTTTTCCAAGTTGTGAAAATATGAATCGCGTTATGAAAAACTTTAGCTACTTTGGTTCTAACCCAGTTAATTTGACGGATAGCGATTCGTAGAAAATGGAAGAAATTCCATTTCCGGATCCTGGAACTGCATTACTTATGCATGCAGCCAGGGCGGGACCTGCAGCTGCGCTCAAAACAAACATTTCTCTGTTTACCACAACCCGCACTCATAATGAGATTTCAACTATGCGTAATTCTATTTACATAATACACTCTTTTCCAAAAATTATTTACTTCTTTTTACCTTCCGCTTACCTGTAAAGGAAGGTATAGTTGAAATTTTTTGCAGAGGAGTCACGTCATCAAAACATTACAAAATAAAAAAATAACTGTAGTAATGACCTAGTGATGTTAAATGAATAAAATAAATACTACTTTTTTGCATACTATAGGAATAGTGCATTTTCATTAAATTTACAATAATTTTAAAGCCGAACATAATGTTTTTAATGCATTTTTAATTTATTTCAAATAATTGTAGTTTGTTTTTTCACCACACATTGGCATTACTGAATTAAGAATTGTGTTTTGTGTAGTACGTTTACATGACACTCATATTTTTTCTGTAACGCTATAGAGTTCTAACTGGAAATATATTAAATTTTACAATAATATTTAAATATTAATCGTCTAATAATTCAATTGAATTGATCGAAAAATAAGCGTCGCATGTAAATTCAATAATGCAACACACATTACATTTTTTAAATTTAAATTAGTATACTATGTAAATCTAGTATTCCATGACGTCATTATCTGGTTCCGTGACGTTATTATCTAGTGACCAACAATGATGACGTGACTCCTCTCCAAAAAAATTTTTACTATATTGGAATCATGCAAAAAATCGGGTTGTGAGTTTTAAGTGGATGAGCACGAATTAGGGTCCTTACAACTCATTTTTGATAGTTTCACGATGATGTCTGTGCGTATGTGTGTGTATGTGGTCAAGGCACTGTTAGTCGCATAACTCAAATACGAATTACCCAAAAAAAATTATATTTGGTATTTAACATTTGTATATAAAGAGCTCATTAGATTTTGGTACAAATATCTTCATCAGAAGTGATATTTTTTAAGTTTGAAAAGGTTAATTGTAAAAATTGTATATAAATTTGGATAAATATAGTATTTATTTGTAATAAGACTAAGAGTAAAAGTTATTTGCAACTTATGTTATTGTCTTTATCTGGTAGCATTAAAGAACTGCAGTAAAATTTAAAAAATAAATTTATCAAATAAAACGTTGAAATCTTGTAATCCATGTTCGGTTGATTTTTGTTTCTGCGTAAAAAATATTGACAGGTGAGACGGGTGACAAGTTGGCATACTAGCGCTATACGTGAATTTATTTTAACATGAAACATAGGACTTTTCATATCCATGGTTACGAATTTGACAGCAATGTATTAGAGCGTTCTTTTTAAAATCGAACATTGATCGAACATAGGGAATCAATTTAACTGTATTATTCTTGACATCTTGACTAATATAACATATTTGGGCAGCTGTAATAGTTCCAAGAGACGCCTTCAACATTAACTTTTAATTGTTTAAACTATACCTACTTTGTATTTCCAGGTAGCAACATTTGAATTTGTTAATTGGAGTCAAACTGATGCTACCTGGAAATACGATGTAGGTATAGTTTAAACAATTAAAAGTTTATGTTAAAAGCGTCTCTTGGAACTATTACAGCGGCCCAAATATGTTATATTGGTCAAGAATAATACAGTTATATTGATTCCCTATGTTCGATTTTAAAAAGAACGCTCTAATACATTGCTGTCAAATTCGTAACCATGGATATGAAAAATCCCATGTTTCACGTTAAAATAAACTCACGGTATAAGTCGTAAGTAAGATATTAAGGTGATGTCGACGGTGTGGTAACCGACATTTGCAGTTTTGCAAATATTTCAGTTGGAAAGCTAAATCAACTACTGCAACTGATTCATTAGATTTCCCCACTTTCGGAGCATGTTTTGAACATGGGCAGGTTAACATTTGTAAAGTATTGTGGGCACTGTTAGGGAACGCGTTTGCGAGGTGGCGAAAATACGAGTTCCCTAACAGTGCCCACAATACTTTACAAATGTTAACCTGCCCATGTTCAAAAGATGCTCCGAAAGTGGGAAAATCTAATGAATCAGTAGCAGTAGTTGATTTAGCTTTCCAACTGAAATATTTGCGAAACTGTAAATGTCGGTAACCACACCGTCGACTTCACCTTAAATGTAGTAATTGAACGGAGGATGGCTTCAACACAGAAAAGTTTGCCTGTGAACGAATCTTTTGATTCAGGTGACAAATTTCTGTGTTTGAATATTTTAGATTTTATACGTGTACCTACATTTATGTTTATAAGTCTAGATATGGCGGAAGGTTGTGTGCTGGCCACAGCAGATTTTTACTTTAATAAACCTACTACAATAATTTTAAAAACATTTTGCCAAACAAAGATATGTCTCCTGTGTGTGCGGTTATTAATTTTACGTCAAGTAAAAATCTTTCAAATTTTAGCTCCGTTGCTAACAAGAAGTGCTTAGCAACGGTGTAAAAACTTCCACATGTAGAACTACAATTCCGTAATGAAATTTGGCCGCGTTGGAAACAGTGATAAAGTTTACATTAGCGGCGAGGTGCAGAGTAAATACTCGTGACACGTATTGCACCCTTGGTGGTTGCTATTAAAAATTATGCGCTGAAATTTTCCGTTTTTATTGAACTGCATACTCTGAATTAAAACGAAATATGCGACGGGTGGAATGTGCCATTGTCGGGATATTCTAAACGATTTTACGATGGAAATATGAGTTTTTTTCTTTTGTTGAACTATAAGCTACAAGCGTAGATGAAGAAAATTGTTACTACATATTCGGAAAATTATTAATAACTTCAAAATCGAACATTTTTCTTTGGATATCTTGGAGGAAGAAAATTTTGTCCAGTAGGTTTCTCTGATAAATATATTTAACTCTAGATTCACGATTTAAACTCACAGATTATATTCATAATAAAAACTACCGAAAAAAATTAAGGTGTACCCTAAAATTTGACAGCGTTACAGAGGTGTACGCCTCCCACGTTTACTTTAATTATAATTGAAATATATGATGCTTTTACATATGAGTGTATTAACCAAAGATGTCTTAATGCTTCTATATTTTTATTTTTTGTCTTTGGCCTAGGAATTTTAAGTAAAAAAAATTTTAAATGGCTGTTTTTGTCATTATTTTATATTATTTTTTTCGGTCACTATAAATGGCAAGAAAAATTTAAAAAGCAAGAAGCATGCAGCTAAGCTTCCTTTTTCGAATAATGTTTGTATAACTTAAGGTAGTAAATCCATGGGTAGTGACAACCCAAAATATGACTTAAATTAATATACAGCATTCATTACAAGTCGTAGAATTTGAATAAAAATTAAAATTTATAGGTAACCGTTGAAATAACGAAGATAATTGAATTTAAAGTTGACACAAAAACGCGCTAAAATACATTGCGTATATGGAGGTTACCAGTAGATTTACTAAACGGTTAGAAAATTTTATATCATAACAACCCAACACATATTTGGAAAACGAATATGTTATTCTTTGATATTTGAGGTATTTATTAGAAAAATAAAAAATATGAGTCACCGCAATAATGGTTGAGAAATCGCATGCAAAAGGTTCCAGTCTCAAGAAAAATTATGTTTTTGACGTACTACTACTGCATTTCAGTGTAAACTTAAATTTCAATTATATTTTTTATTTAATTGGATACCTATGATTTGTAATTTACATCCAAATCTACGATTTTTAATGATTTATTTCTGATTATTTGACTGCTTCGGCCTCACCTCACACCGAAATCACGCACGCTTATGACCGACGGATTTTCTACCTTAATTTCTTTAAAAAATACAGAAGTTATTATGGGAATCTGGCGCCATGTTTACAGTATTTTTCAACTTCAAAATGACATTGCATAACTAGGATGCGGCAAAGTACGAGTTTCGGGCTGGGATCGGGCAGCCGGGAAGAGAGTGAAATAGAAAAAAAAAAGTAATATCGAGAGTATTTTAAGAATTCCAAAAAAAGGTAGACGAGCCTCTTAAAAGGATGAGGTAGTATTTGGTAGTATACAGTACTTCAAAATGACATTGCATAGCTAGGATGTGGGAAAGTACGAGTTTCGGGCTGGGATCGGGCAGCCGTAGTAGTGGGAAAGAGAGTAAAATAGAAAAAAAAATATCGAGAGTATTCTAGAAATTAAAAAAATAGGTAGACAAGTATCTTAAATTTTCTTTGGTATTTTACTAATCTATGTATTTTAAATATCTATTCATCTACGGCTATGAGCTACAGTAAATATATTTTAAAATTACTGATTTGGCCTTTTCACCAACTAAGTAGTATTTTCATGAGTAAACTCTCGTTCAGTAATATACGATACTTATCCTGAATAAAGTGGAGGTCCTTACTCTCGCAGGAAGTCTTCCTGCTTATTTTCATGCACCGCGTTGTTGCCAAATATTGTCTAAATCTGCATTCTTGAAAAATTGAACCATACATCAACCCTGCCCTCCCTCGCGCGTCCATAAGGGTGAGTTTCCCTTCTTGTGGTCCAGCAGATATAAATATATTCTCATTATAATTTTATGTATCCACAGACAAAATATGAAGATGCAGGATAATGGAAACCGGTCCTTAAAATGAAATTCTGAAACTGGGTTCGTGATAAAAATACTTGGGGTTGTATTGGATTTACGGCCATTTAGGGGATGATATGGAAGGGTTGTATTTAATACTGTATTTTACATAAATAATTAATTTTTTACGAGGATGCACAATTGGAACCTTTTTGAAAAAGATTGTTTTGTTAGGCGCCCTTCTAAATCCAAAATGCTTCACAATTTCAATGAATCTGGCTATAGTATTACAAATTAAAAACTTAAATTTATCATGAAGTAGCATGAATACAAGATTTAAATTTCTGTGACATCATCAGATTTTTTAATAACTTTAAGAAATTATTTAATAAAATTCAGCAAAATATTTGGTAAATATCATTCTATAGCAGAGTAAGCATAACTTTTAAGTAAGTATATAATTGTAAAAAATCTGCTGTGGCCAGCACACAACCTTCCGCCATATCTAGACTTTCAAACATAAATGTATACGTACCATCCGGTGTCCATTTAAAATATACAAATAAAAATCTAAAAATATTCAATTCAGAAATTTGCATCACCTGAATAAAAAGATTCATTCACAGGAAAACTCTTCTGTGTTGAAGCCATCCTCCGTTCAATTACTACATTTAATAACTTACTTATGACGTATATAGCGCTAGTATGCCAACTTGTCACCCGTCTCACCTGTCAATATTTTTTACGCAGAAACAAAAATCAACCGATCATGGATTACAAGATATCAACGTTTTAATTGATAAATTTATTTTTTAAATTTTACTGCAGTTCTTTAATGCTACCAGATAAACACAATTTTTTTATAACGTAAGTTGCAAATAACTTTTCCTCTTATTCTTATTACAAATAAATACTATATTTTTCCAAATTTATATACAATTTTGACAATTAATCTTTTCAATCTTCAAAAAATATCACTTCCGATGAAGATATTTGTACCAAAATCTAATGAGCTCTTCCAATTTATATACAAATGTTAAATACCAAATATCAAAATTTTCTGATAATTCGTATTTGAATTATTCGACTAACACCCGGCCTTGACCACACACACACATACACACAGACATCATCGTGAAACTATCAAAAATGAGTTGTAAGGACCCTAATTCGTGCTCATCCACTAAAAATTCACTACACGATTTTTTGCATGATTCCAATACCTTCCTTTACAGGTAAGCGGAAGGTAAAAAGTATTTGTTTTGTTAGGTGCACTTGTAAATCCAAAAGGCTTCTCAATTTCAATGAATCTGGCTATAGTATTACAAATTAAAGACTTAAATTTATCATAAAGTAGCATGAATACAAAATTTAAATTTATGTGACATCATCAGATTTTTAATAACTTTTAGAAATTATTTAACAAAATTCGGCAAAGTAAATATCATTCTATAGTAGTGTAAGCACCATTTTTAAGTAGGTATATAATTGTAAAAATAATATGAGATCATAGATTTCAATACCAAAGTTCCAACTTACAACGATGCTTTTTTGCTTTGAATTTTCTAGCAGGAGATGCGTCTTAAAAGAGCAACAATTCTTATAAAATATTCGTGAAATTTAAAATGTACTTAATTACAGCATTCCGCATTGTTCATTACCAACAGAAACTCAGGAGTAAATTTTAATTATTGTATAAAACATGAAAACTTTGTTTACCGAAAGTTTTTCTGTTAGAAGAGAAGTTTGCAAGTAATTAAAACAATGAAAAGTTGGAATTTCAGATTTAATTATGTTAATCTCTAATTAATTTGTTTGGAAATTAAAACTAAACAGGAAATCAATCAATGGTTAGTGTAGATAATCGTTTGATAATTACGAGTAATCCTATGTGGTGTCGCCACTGTTATAAATTAAATTTGTTTGATATTATTTCGAAAAAGATTCGAAGATTGACTATCATTATTCATAATGAATAAATTATTATTTAATTTCCCAAAAAACATTATTTTATTCGGTATAGTTAAAGCTAAGAAATATTATAAACAATTTATTATTCAGTTATAGTTAAGGTTTACAATTCTGAATCAAAAACTTGCAATAATATAGAAATTGCAAAAAATTGTAGGAACTTTAAAGAATTATAATAAAATACCTAGAACCGGGGTGGCATTAACTGTACACTGCGGCATTTAGATTAAGGGGCTATGCTTCTTGAGTGCAATAAGAATCAGAATTCACGATTCTGGCTATATTGCTCAAAATAAAAATTTGAAATTTTACATTAGTAACGACAAAGCATTGTTGAATTGAAAAATTCAAACTATATATTGTTCCGACAACAATTAGAGATAAAAAGAAATTAAACACTAGAATTTCGTGAGGATCTCATGAATGAACTATAAAAGATATCGTTGAGTTTAAAGATTAAATGAGTAGAACATAGATGTAAAAAGGGCGGAAAAACAATAAAACTATAATTTTATCAACAGAGTTGCCATAAATTATATCTAAACTTGTACAATTTTCGCCGAATTTCGCATAATTATTAAAGCCAAACTAATTACATTAATTAAAGATTTTGAAGATTCCGCACTTTTAGTATTCTTCCTTAATCTACATACAAAAATTCAACATCATACGTATAACAGTATTAGATTGAGATCCTCACAAAAATTACTCGTTTTTCAATGCGTATTATTGCGATGCAATAGGCTCTTAAGCATCCCACTTGACAAAATAAAATCTCTAGAACATTTCAAGAAAGTGAACATCCCGGCTTGTTGCTTGCTATATTTGCCTATTAACATCCTATTAATATGCTAACGACTGCTAATGTCCGCCCTTAGTAACATTATCTATGTAACATCCCAATGTTAGTAATTTAGTAATAATATCCCAATTATGCGTCCCATGTAATTCTCTGAGATATTTGTATTGAGTATGTAATTTTTGAACGTACTCAGGATGTGGCTAGGATAGACTTACGTAATATCACTAAAAGAACAAGAATAAGATATTTCCAAACATCCCTTGGACGATTCTTGTCAAGTGGGATGTTACAATAATTAATCATTTTGTGAATTAATATATTCTTCAAATATGCACATTTTGCGCATTTTCATATATGTATCAATAAAATCTGTATGGCTTAAGATGTTTTGATGAAATTTGGTTTATATGTACAAAAAAGTCCGCCGAATCGAATGGTGTGCGTAAAAATAACGCACCTTTTTTACTTCGCGAGATATAAGCAATTATATCTCGCCTACTTCTCCACTGTCTCTTTCTCCGTGATTATTTCTATCTGTAGTGAAGTTTTCTATATCTAGGGAATTCCTGGAGTGTTTGTGTGTCCGGGAACGTCCTGGAACGTCCAGGACTCGTCCTCAAAGGCAACGGCCAGTGGAAGGAATTCAAACGGCCTACTTACACAACTTGTGCCCTAATCTTCTAACACAATGTTGTAGAGGACCGAGACTACTTCAGAATAACGATAAAGGATAGGAGAGTTATCTTTAAGATTCTACGGAGATGGCCACAGATTTGTAAATCTGTTCTTGTACCAATAAATTAATTTATATATTAGATATTAGTAAGATGACGCAAAAGTAATCACTAGATTTTTTAATGTCCTGTTCACACGAGGAAAGTTTTCACTAATAAGTTTCTTGAAACTAAAACAAGTGCTAGAAATTGTTATAAAAACTGTCAATACCGTTCATATTATTTTTACCTTCCGCCATACCTGTAAAGGAAGGTATTGGAATCATGCTAAAAATCGGGTAGTGAGTTTTTAGTGGATGACCACGAATTAGGGTCCTTACAATTCATTTTTGATAGTTTCACGATGATTTCTGTATGTGTGTGTGTATGTGTGTAGGTATGTGGTCAGGACGAGATTTCAGTCAGTCGGATAACTCAAATACGAATTACCTAAACATAATTACCTAAACATTTGTATATAAATTTGATTTTGGTACAAATATCTTCACCGGAAGTGATATTTTTTGAAGATTGAAAAGATTAATTGTGAAGAATTTCTATAAATTTGGATCAATATAATATTTATTTGTAATAAGAATATGGGAAAAAGATATTTACAACATACGTTATAAAAAATTATCTTTTTATGGTAGCATTAAAGAACTGTAGTAAAATTTAAAAAATAAATTTATCAAAGAAAACGTTGAAACCTTGTAATCCATATTCGATTGATTTTTGTTTCTGCGTAAAAAATATTGACAGGTGAGACGGGTGACACGTTGACACTAACATATAAGTCATAAGATATTAAATGTAGTAATTGAACGAAGGATGGCTTCAACACAGAAGAGTTTTCCTGTGACTGAATCTTTTGATTCAGGTCATGCAAATTTCTGTGTTTAAATAATTTAGATTTTTATTTATATATTTTAAATTGGCTCCGGATCAGATTTTTATTAAATGTATTTAAGAGACGGGTGACACGTTTGCATACTAACGCTATATTTGAGTCATAAGTAAGATATTTAAATGTAGGAATTGAACGGAGCATGGCTCTAACACAGAAGAGTTTTCCTGTGAATAAATCTTTTGATTCAGGTGATGCAAATTTCTGTGTTTGCATATTTTATATTTTTATTTGTATATTTTAAATAGACACCGGGTTGTAAGTATACATGTATGTTTAAGTCTAGATAGGGCGGGAGGTTGAGTGCTGGCAACATCAGATTTTTACTAAATATATTTAAGATACCTACTAGCTTTAATACTTTTATACAAATAATTAGTTTCCCCACGGTTTGCCCGTATGACCGATATTGACAGTTTTTTTATGACAGCACCTAGTACTTCTTGTTTAACTTTCAAGAAACTTTTTAGCAAAAACTTTCCGCGTTTGAACTGGGCATTAACATTAAGTAAATTATTTTTATAGTTAAATGTTCATACTATCTACATATTTATAACATCTTCCTGCTTCTTTTAGCATAATTGGAGGAATCTGTGGTAGCGGAAATAAATAATGTTTTACGAGGTCGCGTATTCGGGTTAGCAGGAATAGTTGTCGGAATGGATTCGTTGCGATGTGAAAACAGGAACTTTAATAAACGAAACAATTCGGCAGCATCGAAGCAGGCGAGCGGCGAGGGCGAATGTTTATTTATCCCTCGGAGTTGTAAACACGTTCCAGTCGCGAGACCTTCGACAACCCTCGAATAACAAACAGTTCCAGCCCAGCGAAACATATTTCCAAAACGAAAGAAAAGACGGAGCTTCTTATATTGCCGATTCCGACGTTTTGCCGGGGGACACCCAACAAAAATATAATCACCGCAGAGATATCTCAGATTTTTTTTGTGACTGAAGACCATTTTTACTTTCTTATACACTCCCACTTGTCCATGGGATGTTTAAATATATTTTATTCTTGTACTTGAAGTGATATTACGTTAGTCTATCCTAGCCACATCCTGAGTACGATCAAAAATTACAAACATCTCAAAGAATTACATGGGACACATAATTGGAATATTATTACCAATTACTAACATTATGTTACTAAGGGCGGACAGTAGCAATCGCTAGGATATTATTAGGATGTTAATGGACTAATATAGCCCACTTGACATGAATCGTCCGTGGGATGTTTAAATGTAATATGGAAGTAGCCACAAAAATGTTTCAAATATAAAATGCTAATAATAATATAAGGAATAAATATCGATAGATTAAATTCCCGTATCTGATTTTAAATATGAGAAAAATTAATATAAAAACAAAAAAGTTTAGGTAATTAGGTACGTCAGTTATTCTATTATGTCAAACGTGTGTCAAATTTGTCATTTGAGTCACTATGACCGACAGTATGACAGTTGCTACACCCAAGTTGGGTACAAGACGTCTTAGATATGTTTTGTATGTTGTAAACATTGACAGTTTACAAAAATATGACTGTTTGATATAGTATATAAGATATAAGTATTATTAAACTGAATAAAAATACACCAGCAAAAAATATTTGCTCAAAAACTATCAAGATATCTTTAATTTATTGGACGTAAATTTAGTACTATAAAGGCTCATTCCCACTGCTTATCATAGTCATAGTTTTTGACATAAGTTTTAGTCTCAATCATAAACATGCGCTTGACCATTCCCATCACAATATAAATTATGTTTATGACAATGTCGTGACAGTTAATTCAATATGCCTGTAAATATATTTTATTTATAATTTGTAGCTCAAACTCGGCTTAAACCTATTTTTAAGTAATGAAGAAACACTTTTAGTTATATTTACCTTGCTTTAATTTTTCTGTAGCATTATTAATATAATTTTTTGACATAAGATCTTAATCTAATCTGTTTGACAACAGCATTAAAAAGTGACAGGTATATAAATATATCGCTATCTCATAAAATAATTACTATGATTATAACAAAAATTTGAAGTTTGCATAGTTTTGTGATTGTGTTTATGATAAAGCCTAAAAACTAAGACTAAAACAAGCACTGGGAATGTGTACACGTAATTCGGTATACCAAACTGTGTAAGACTATGACAACTAACAAAAACTATGACTATGATAAGCAGTGGGAATGAGCCTTAAGAGTATATTTAATAAAATTACACTCAAAACGAGTGTAACGGTATCAATAATTGTTATTATTACTCGGACATTAACTAAATACTTCTGCTTAAGTCCAATTAATTACTGCTATCTTAAATAAATATAAGTAGGTAATATTTTTAGGTAATAAATACATATTTTTATAATTTGTTGTGTTCATTTGTTACAGGATCACTTGGATACGACTGGACCAGTTGCCTCCTTCATACAGCAGTTTCATCTTCCGTTAAATAAAAATATTGGTAAATAATTTGATACTTTATTTATTTATCTTTTAGCTAAACAGTATTGAATGAATAAATGAATGCTTAATCTGTCTCTATTTGTAAAAAAAATTGCTGTTCTCTCGCATTTCTGCCAATTTTCAAACAAAAATTTCAGTAATTTGTAATCACCCTGTTCATACTAATGGCCCATGCATCTCAAGGGTATTACAGGCTTCTGTAAAAGTTCTGAAAATGTCAAAAACATTTCAATTCCCACCTCACAAAGCAAAATACCAAATTCACTGAATAAACACCCAACAAAAAACAATTTTCCACTCGCATGAATAAACAAACTTATGCGTAGAAAATCAAAAACAAGATTGCACGTCAAAGACGAGAATGTTTCTTTTCTATTGGCGCCAGGATCGAACTAGGGGGGGCAGGCGGGTTAATTCACCGAACGAGAGTGCCAATAATGTTGAGAGGTCATTGAAGGAACATTGAGTATTGACTTTTTCTCCAAGTGCCAAGTTGAGATTGCCGACCGTTTCGCTAATTGCGAATATAAATAAACAATGAAATAGAAATTTCGAGAGGCCTTTATATGGTGTTGAGTGCTGTTTTTATGAACCTTTCTTGAGCAGTCAAAGGGTTATCAAATTGGCAATTTACAGTTGTACACACAAGTAGTTTTTTTCTGTTGCTGTGTTTTTAATTAAAGTTGATTTTACATGATGTTTACATTTAAAATTAACTGTTAGCTTTCTGCCATTTTTTTTAGTCAACAAATAATTACAGAACTTTCATTTCATATTTAAATTAAAACTATTCGTATTTACAAATAATATAATTTTTGGTACTCTACTTCATTTTCTCTTGATTTTAATATAATTCTGTTCAGAAAATAGAGTTGTTTCAAATTATTTACTATTCCATAAAATAGTTATTTGTTTAACTAGGCAAAAAAATATTAGATTTGCTGCCGCGGCCAGAGTTTCATAGACGAGGTGCAGCCGAGGCTATGAATCTAGCTTAGGCAGCAAATCTGTATTTTTTGCCATGTTAAACACATTATTTTTTCGGCGATTGTTATTAATTAATATTAATTTAGTGATTATTTTAAATATATTGATAGGTAGCGCAATCAAATTATGTTGCTATGCGTATGTTGACAGTTGCTATGAAAAAACAAAATAGCTTAGGTATGTTGATGAATTTTATAAATATCAAATTTGTTGATTCACCATAGTAACAATTACTTTTGCTACCTAGGCTTTTTTTACTATTTTTGCTGCCTAGGCAGCAAAAGTGACACTTTGCTGACTGTCAGCTGTCAAAAAACAGCACTTTTAATGTCAATCGCCGAAAAATGATTATTATTTAATTATTATTTCACTGACAACTCAACTGCATAAAAATTTTCTCTGTAGTATATTCTCCACTAACAACCATATGTAAATTGACAGCTGGTAACCGCACACATGGTACATACAATAAATATCTAAACTACTTATTTACAGTTCACAGTCCAAGTAGTTGTGAAAGATGGTTACGAATTTGACAGCAATGGATTGAGCGTTCTTTTTAAAATGAGACACAGGGAATCAATTTGAATTTGTTAATTGGTGTCACACTGCTGCTACCTGGAAATACGGTTTATACTCTGAACAATTAAAAGTTTATATTGAAAGCGTTCATTGGAACTATTGCAGCTGCCCAAATATCTTATATTGTTCATAAATAATACAGCTAAATGCTCTGTTTCATTTTAAAAAGAACGCTCTAATACATTGCTGTCAAAGTCGCAACCGAGTCGCAACCATGGATATGAAAACTTTACCGTGCGTTTATCTTAACGTGAAACATGGGATTTTTCATATCCATGGTTACGTATTTGACAGCAATGTATTAAAGCGTTCTTTTTAAAATCGAACATAGGGAATCAATTTAACTGTATTATTCTTGACCAATATAACATATTTGGGCAGCTGTAATAGTTCCAAGAGACGCTTTCAACATAAACATCTAATTGTTTAAACTATACCTACATCGTATTTCCAGGTAGCAACATTTGGAGTTTGTTAATTGGAGTCAAACTGTTGCTACCTGGAAATATGATGTAGGTATAGTATAAACAATTAAAATTTTATGTTGAAAGCGTCTCTTGGAACTATTACAGCTGCTCAAATATGTTTATTGGTCAAGAATAGTACAGTTAAATTGATTCCCTATGTTCTATTTTTAAAAGAACGCTCTAATACATTGCAAAATCGCAACCATGGATATGAAAAATCTCATGTTTCACGTTAAAATAAACTCACTGTATAATAACAAATACAATTCTGTAAATAATTAATTTATAAATTTGGTGTTGTGAACGCAAGTACACTTTGCCATACGACAAACTTCACAAACTACGTAAAATTGTGAATGCGGCTTTACTGATTAAATTAATTTAAATCTGAATTAAGAGTCAAATTATTTATTCATATATTTCCTTCAATTGTTGTTCTTTTTATTGATTAAACTGATTTTGAGCTGACTGCCAGAATGTAATATATTCCATGTAAAATGGGTGAATAATGCTTTATTTATGTCCCAAATGTAAAGCAGAATTTTATGGATTTTGCGACATATTTTTTGTGACGGCTTCATATTTATAGCTATTGTTGACCTAAAAATATTATTAGGCTCTGGTGCTTATACAAATATTGTTATTAAATTCAAATTTTCATGCTGACACTGCAAAAACATTTAACGAGAAAGATACACAGCAAGAGATGTTCACACATAATAATAATAAATCTTTTTAAATTTAATATACACTGTACAGTCTATGCAAAAGAAATTATTTTTTATTCGTGATAAGTAGATATCGCACTCTCAGAACATTGTAGTAGTAAGTCAAAAAGTAATTTAATATTTGCTTTAATAAATAAATTATCAACTTAAGAAATATATGTATATCACTAGAATGATTTGCTTACTTTATTTTTTAAAGCCCTGTAATATAATTAAACACTAACTTAATAAGACAAACTAATGATTTATGTGAGCCTACACAACATTCAACATCATTGTCTCTTAAATCCTTAATTTTGAGTTAACACAGTAATGTTGAGAGTGCGTATTCTGTAGTATTTGTCATATAATTTTTACCTCCCGTCTAAAAGGGAGGTAGAGAGATCGTGAAAAATTCAGTGTCGAGATTAAGCACGTCTTAGTACCCTTAGAATTTATTTTGACTATTTTTACGAGGATGTGTGTGGATGTTAGCTTCGAGGTGTGCTTAATTTTTGTACGTTATCTGAAATTCTACTGAACATAAAATTATAATATTTGCATTATACATTTCTACATCGTAACGAAGGTCTGATAAGATTTTGGTAAAAATCTGTCAACCGAAATGGTATATTCTTGAAGCACAATAACATTTTTTGCAAAAATCGTATCGCGAAAGTTACAATTGTTTCTACGTCACAAGAAAGAAGAAGTTACGTTTTTGTCTATATCTGCTACCTATAAATACGATTTTTCAAAGTTATGTAAATTTACCTACCACGATTTGAACAGGGTGAGTCAGCTAACTATTCCCTATTTGGATTTTTTATAACTTAGGCAATTTTTATCAGAAAGTGACGAAATTTTTGAAAAACATGAACTATCTAAAGGAATTTTTACTGCCGAAATTTCAAATCGATCAGACAAAAACTTCACGAGTGGTTCACTTCAATGTGAAAATTGGACCAATTAATCCAAAATCTCCAATTGCAGCCCAAACAGTCGTTCTAGGAGAATGCAAGGATTGTTCAGCAATCCAGTGGGGATTTTCATCTGACCAATACCGATGATTGTGTCTATTAAATCCACCATCAAGATGAAAATGTGCCTCATCAGAAAACATGATGTTATTCAGATGACCAGAGTTTTCATTCATTCGTTCAATTTCGTCTTCTGCAAATTCCAATCGGTTTGCTTTATCCTCTTCAGAAATTGCCTGCAGAATTTGAATCTTATAAGGATGCCACTTAAGGTCCTTTAAAATCCTACAAATAGTCGTTTGACTAATCATTAATTAATTAATCATTATTTCAGTCACCAATTAGGAAGCAATAGAGCAAAAATTTGGCGGACTTTACACAAAAACTTGAGACTTTACATGAATCAATGCATGCAATCCCGTATGTTCATTTTCTATGTTTCGCTGTGCTATGCTATGCTGTGTACACTACGCAATCTCTGAATCCAGCTTTATTTACAAATAAAAGCTTATTCAAAACTGTCAATCTGACAGATAGACAGACAGAAATGAATAGAAATTTTGAGTGGCAACAAATTTTATATAGAAGACATTTTTAACTGGAAAAAGGTAATAAAGATAAGAAATAATCTTTCAGAACTCATTATTAATAAATAATAAAACCAGAAAAATATTTATTTATCAGGTAATTAAATTTAAATTTAAATTTCAATAATAAGAGACGGGAGGTTATGTGTTGGCCACATCAAATTTTTTACTAGTTAGTAACTATTTGGGGAAAATAATATAAAATAATGTTTGAAATTCTTCTGTCAGTTTCCGGTCGAAAGTGTGAATAATTGATTAAAGAAGCTGTTTCACACAGCATCGATTGTAAATATTTTGAGAGAATTCATTTCATGTCTGTCTAGTGTTTCGGTGTTCGCCTCGCAGATAAATTTATTATTAAAGCATTTCATGCGCAGCTAAAACTTTACGAGTTCAATTTGAAACACATGGCTGTGATTCAAAGGTATCAATATTTAGTATATCAGCTCGTATCGGTTAATTATTTAACCACAGCGCCTGTTTAGTGTCCGGCATAAAATACGAACTGTGAATCTATTTTTATACAAATACACAACACCAGCGTTTCACGCATCGTAAAGACTGATGCTAAAGCCTCATTCACATAAGAGTTTAGTTTTAAGGTTTACATTTATGTTTACGTGAAAGTTTAAATTCATATAACTAAATACGAGCATTCATACGTCTCTATTATAAATACTGTGAATGCTCGTATTTAGTTAGATGTATTCAAACTTTCTTAAACGTAAAATGTAAAGCTAGAAACTAAATTTTTATGTGAATGAGACTTTAATCAATCGATGTCAGTTTTATTTAGTTGAACTTTTGATTTATAAAATTAGTTGAAGACTGCAACAGAATAATTACTGCATTTACAATAATTTAGTAGAGCAGAATAACATCTATAATATTTACAAATCTTCATATACAAGATTAATATACTTACCTACCTACTATTAATTTGGAGAAAAAATTAGATTACTTCTTCATTTAGGACTTCTTATGGCCAGTTGCACCGCTTCCACTTAAATTTTAAGTTTTCCTTAAATGAACAATATCGAATCAAAATCAAATTGTCAAATGGAGAAATAACATTGCTGTCATGAGTTCGATTTGATATTTTTCATTTAAGTGACACTTTAAGTGGAAGCGGTGCAAATGGCCATTAGCCCTGTCCTCACATGGATTCTTTGAGGATTCTTTCATGCTCCTGAATTTGAGTAAAATAATCCTGGTGAGAATAGCTCGTCAAATAGCGGCGCCGCTAAATTGAATCTTCAATGAGTCTTGTAAAAATAATTTCTAATTCATTGATAACTTCAAATCAGTGAATTTATTATTTCCCAGAATTCAAAGAATCCTCAAAGAACTCTTGTGTGAACAAGGTATTATACTAAAACAGTATTCTATTAAATAAGTAAAAATAGTAATCCTGATTATCCTGCTACACATTTAATGTTCTTGTTATACATTAGTCGTAGATAAAACATATTATGTCTCTCATTTTATTAATTTGAGTATGGCAACCTCATATTGCGAGTCATCGGTAAAAAAAAATCAGTGTGTGCGGTTACCAGCCGTCAACTCACTCATGGTTGTTAGTTGTTAGTGGAAGATTTTTGTGCAGTTAAACTGAAATGGATTCTCTAATTATATTGGATTAATATAGCTGTTTAAAATTTTTCTTTATAAATAGCAAAGTTCATATTTGATGAGGTTATCCGGTATACTGATCCCAACTATCTATGGAACATTTTTAGAATAATATTTTTAATGCGATTGATTATTTGCATACGCACCATATGGAAATGATTCAAATTAAATGTTGAGAGGATAATATGTTTGAAGTTTTCCAGTAAATATTTAATTTATTTTCCGTCCAAATTATTTATATTGCATTTGACTAATTATTTTAACAGTGTTGACTGCATGTTATTGACAATTTTTGCAATGTAAATATTTTCATAAAAAAGCAATTAAATGATGCGTAGAATTTATTGAAAAAACATTTACTGCCGATTGAAATTTTTTATTGTTCCATACAAATTTTAAAATGACCCGTAGGTACACATTTCAGTTAAATGCACAAAAACGACCCTTGTAAAGGGTCATTCACTGCAATGAAAATAATAATAAAATTACACAATAAAATAAAAATAAAAATCTATTTTAAAACGAATTTAAAAAATTCGATCGGTTATTTCGCAGATCCAAGATTTGTTGACAACATATCAAAATTTGAAGTTAATTCACTTATAAATGAAAGCTGTACAGTGGCTCGCGAATATCCTCCTTTTACAAATATTGCAGTTTTTTACAAATATGGGTGCCAAAATTATTTTTCCCCTCAAACATAAATTATAAACGCTATAGAATAGCGTTCGAAATCAAAGATTTTGACTGTTTTCTGCCATGGGTAGAGGATCACCTTAAAGGCACATCTAGATCCATTCTTTCTCTATGTTAAATGTTTATAAAAACATTATCCTGAAGTAAATAATAATCTGTCAGTTTACTCGCAACGAAAATGACATTGCATAGCTAGGATGTGGCAAGGTACGAGTTTCGGGCTGGTTTCGGGCAGCCGTAGTAGTGGGGAAGAGAGTAGAATAGAAGAAAAAGTAAAATCGAGAGTATTCTAGAAATTCGGGAAAATCTTAGAGGATTCTTAATGCGTCTGTATTTTGAAAAAAAAAATCCTGATAAGAATTGTCTGTCAAATAGCGTCGCTGCTAAATTGAATTTTCAATGGGTCTTGGAAAAGAAGAATTTCTAATTCATTGATAGCTTCAAAACAAGATTGAATAGCAAGAAAGACTGAATATTGTAACACCCGTTTTTAAAGTAGTAAAAATCAAGTGTATCCTATTCAAAATTTCAGAAACTCTGCTTGGCACAATAAAAACAAAACACCCTCAACACTATCATGTCGTGGCTCTTACGTCCGGAACAATATCGCATCGCAGGTTTCAGATTTCATCTTCGAGCTTTCAGGCTGGGAGGGGGGGGGGGGTGTTGTCCCCTCCGCAGCCAACCACGATGATTCGGAGTCATATATCATAGTCAATAGCAATCTCAGTGCCGCTGCCTTCTCATGAACTTGATTTTGTTCTTGAACTGACACTTTCCCACACATTTTTCTTACTTTTTTATGTTGTTCTTTAACAAAGGGCGATCTGTTCCGTCAGAGCAGACAGGAATTTGTAAATATGAATGGAGAGGTGCCAGATAAAGGGTTCGACTTTCAAAAAGATTTTTAAGCAAAGAGAGATACCGTATACCGTCAGGAAAGGCAACGGAATTCTATTGCTTTTGCCTTTAAGATGATAAAATGAGATTAAAAATGTTGACAGACAAATGTTTTGTACGTAAGGTTTCCAACAATTTTTAAAGTTCCAGTCGAATTTTAATATATAATGGCCATTTGAACCACTTCGGCTTAGCGCTAACCTGTAGTTAAAGTGTTGGTTATGTTGTAAAGATTCTTAACTAGTGGTTGAACACCACACTAATATTTAGTTAATTTTAACTAGTGGATTAAGTGGTTTAAGTGAATAACTAGAAGTTAACCTACAAATTAAATTACGAGGATAATGTCGAAATATTTGAAATTTTTGCTTATATTGCGCAGATTACCAGGGCCAGGACGAATAAATATAATGAGCTAATCATATTTATGATTTTATTTACTACATTACGTTTATCAAATTAGTTTTAGACTGAACTGAAATATATTATATATTGGTACACACAAAAATGATAACAAAATAATGTTATACACATTAAATAAGTTCAAATTAAAAGCCCATCGCTATTATTTTTTGTCTTTGCTCGTCGATGAAATAAAATGTCACTTTATACGAATTATATGCCAAATTTTTTTTATAACTTTTTTTCAAAGTACCACTATAATCAATTATAAAATATTTCCACAACATCAAATAACATTTCAGATAAATTGCAATCATATAAACCCATAAACTCACTTTTCATACAGTGTTCCGACAGAATAAAACAGCTAAACATAAAAAGTATTGCAAAATTCACTAGATTTCTTTAAAACATCTCTAGAATATGATTCATTTTTTAGTCTAAAATTAATAGTTCTAATATTTATAGATTAACTTAACTATGGCCTAAAATTATGCTGTGCAATGCAAATAAAATTTAACTAGTAGTTAAGGTTAACTAACCATCAGTTTTAACCCGAATTCGTGCAAATGGCCAGTCAAAATTTTTTATTCTTATTCTATATTTTAGTAGGTATAGTTTGTAACAAAATAAAATCCCCAGAACATTTCAAAAATGTGAACATCCCGCTTTGCTATATGGTATATTTACCCATTAACATCCTATTAATATCCTAGCGACTGCTAATGTCCGCCCTTAGTAACATTATCTATGTAACATCCCAATGTTAGTAATTTGGGTATAATGTTGTATTGAGTATGCAATTTTTGATCGTACATAATATCACTTAAAGTACAAGAATGCGATATTTTTAAACATCCCATTCATGTAAAAAGTGAAAAAATAAGCAAAAGTTCTAAAGTTGCAACATTGGCTTTCTAGTACTTATTATTATTTTTATTTCTGTAAACTATGTAACACTTTTCTGAAATCAGGCCAACAAATTTTCAGCCACATACGAGCTGATAGTAATCGATTGGAAATAGGAATCTGTAGCCAGAATATCCTAAATCTGTCTCTGACTTCAAGAGATCGAGTTACACGTAACTAAATATTTTTGTGTAATCTTTACCCCTTGAAAGACTGGCCTTTGAAATGTATCATGCACGGACTTTAAGTAATATTAAGTTACTGTATACATTATACATCAAAACAGAATGAAATAAATTCCGCACTTACCTTTACGTTCGCTTGATTCCATTCTTTGTCGTTTAATACCTTTCACAAAGTAGATTAACGCGCACACACACCAGTTGTATTATACAAAATTACGAAGTTTTTTTTAAATAATCCTTTTATTATATTTTTGATTAATAAAACTATTTTGTATTGTTACTATTAGCCAATAGTACTTCCTTTACAATAGCATGTCCAAACATAATAGTAAATAACATAGGTACACAAATCTTCAAATCTATAATGCCATATTTTAGCCAACTTAGGTGTAGACGTATACAGGTTGGTGGAGGTGAAATGCGAACATAGGGAAATATATGACAACTGAGTTATCATGCTAGGTATCTTGATATACGTGGAATACTGTCAATGTCAAAGTAGCTGTCATATTATTATACCAGTGGAATAATTCCTTCAAACTTCAAACTTAGCTCTCCAAGATTTTTTTCTTGTGTTGTTATATTAAATCTATAATTTACAGTTGTCAAGAAGAAAGACTGACAACCCTGGATGAACTGCAAATTAAAATACTTCGTTTTGTGACACTACTACAAAATATATCAAGATACCTGCCATGAAAGTTCGATTGTCATATACAGGTTGGTGGAGGTGAAATGCGAACATAGGGAAACATACATGACAATCGAACTTTCATGCCAGGTATCTTGATATATTTTGTAGTAGTGTCATAAAACGAAGCAATGTGAATTTGTGTGGCAAAAAGAGTAATCAATAACGGAAATAATAATAAAATCTAAAAGTGCATGTAAACTTTCTTGTTCTGCTCGTACACATACATTATTATGCAAAGACAATATTTTAATGAAAATAAAAATTTCAAAAATGTGACAGCTACTTTAACATTGACAGTACTTATTCCACGTATATCAAGATGCCTAGCATGATAACTCCATTGTCATATATTTCCCTATGTTCGCATTTCACCTCCACCAACCTGTATGTTCCCTATGTTCGCATTTCACCGCCACCAACCTATATACGACGCTAATATAATGGATGCTATTACTCCCGAAGATGAAGTTTACAACACGAGCGAGGGTTTTAATCATCTGAGGGAATAATAACCATTATAGCGAGTTGTATACTGTACTTTATCTACGGCTAATTTATTTTATACAAGATTTTAATAAAATAAATACATGCAAAAAATTTGACATTTCCAAATGTCAATTCTCTATCACTATACGTATTTCATCATAAAACTGCAATGTTGTATAAAGTAATTGCACAGAGAAATTGATTCAGGCAAAGAAATTTTCTGATTGGTGATTATTATTCCCTGCGGGATTAATACAGACGGTTTCCCAAAAGTCCCGGGACGAAGCTATAAGTTTTGAACGAGTGAAGAAGAAAAATTGATAATTAGGGGAACACTAAAGCGTTTGGGTCATTGCGAGACCGAAGGAGGTCGACAATTTGAAAATTTGTTATAAAACGTGCAAAAAACATTCAAATTAATTAAAATTAAATTAAAGAATTAAGATATCGGGTTTTGGTTTATGAGGATGTGTTTCTATTTTCATTACCTTTAAAATAAGGTGAAACTCGACAAGGGTTGCTATTTAAAAATATTGGAGTGGCATTCCATAAAAAATTTTAAATGGAAGTTCTAAACTATCTAAGAATGTACTTTTTGTGACTCTTTAGTGATCCTCAAATTTTCAATTTTTTTTCCTCACTCGTTCAAAACTTATGGCACCGTCCCGGGATTTTTGTCAAACCCTACATATAGTATTATGTAGCAAACATCACACATTTAATGTTCATGTTATACATTAGTCGTAGATAAAATTAATTAATCATTCATACAGCCGTAGATAAAGTAAATCCTCGTGAAATAATACATTTTTGCACTTCCGGGACTAAAACTCTTCTTTAGGCTCTATTTTTAGGGACTAAGGTTCTTAATTTGATCCCAAGTTATTAGTTTTCATATGAATTAATTAATCCTGTTGTCAAGTAAATACGTGCTATTTGTTACAGAGTATTTGGTAATAATATAAATATTTGTCATAAAGTTTACTGTCAAAATTACAAAATGTATATTTATCTATTCTTTTAAACTATTTTGTATTCGTTTGAGGATGAAGTGCAAAAAATAGCGTATATACCACAGGACTAAAGAACCTTTAATCCCTCAGGTGATTATTTCCCTCACCTTCGGCTCGTGAAACAAACTTCACCCTCAGGATTAAATCATACCCTTTAGTCCTTTAATATACCATTTCTTGACATACAAAATTGTTTTGGAAAAAGCTTGAAAACATTCCCTCCTGTTCTATTTCCCCTCTCGTTATTCCCCCCTGCTGTTGAAGTGTATCATTGTTGGTTAGATCTTGCCTTCCACTTCCAGTGATATGATATGGCGTGGCATCATATTGACATGACAGGCGGCCTGTCATGTTTAATCAAGTGGGCTGTAGGACGGGACGGGGTCAGAGGTCATTTGTCGACTTGTCCTCGTGTGGCTTCGCGGAACCGGAAACCGAACTGAATGTGATGTCTTTGTTATTGGGAAAACTCACTCGAGGATGAGAACCGAGGGGTGATTTGCAGAAGACTGACAGCTTTCTTGCAGAATCATTTCAAGATGTTTATAGTTAGGCGCGGCCACGTAGCTTATGCCATGCTATGCTATTTTACAATAACATAATCAATTTAAATGCTGTTTACATATTTTCGACTACAGATTTGAAATCCTCGTGGTCGAATTAGTATAAATCCACATTTTAAACCAATTTCCAATATTATTCTTTAGTCTAGAAAATAATCTCTTCGATTTTAAATACCTCAATAAAAATTGTACCCCTTAGAATTTTTTCGTGAAAATTTGGATTCCTACATAATTTGACCCGAGGAATCCAATGGTGGAAAAATAAATTTTCCGTTTCAACCAGTTTTCGACTAAAAAAAATTATGTCGAAAAATATTGGTCGAAAAAAAATTTCGACTGCAGATTTGAAATCCTCGGGGTCGAATTAGTATATAACCAAATTTTCAGCCAATTCTAAGAGAAAAAGTTATTTTGGCCAAAATTTCATCAAGGGGTAGGCCTGCGTTTTTTGGCCATTTTCAAAAACCCTTCATAAAAAATGTACCCGTTGGAATTTTTTCGCGAAAATTTGGATTTATATGTAATTCGACGCGAGGAATCCAATAGTGAAAAAATTACGGTCATGGCTACTCCCGTCTTTTACCTACAAAAATTATCTCGAAAAGTATTAGCCGAAATTTTTTTTTAGTAGCACCATTGGATTCCTCGGGCCAAAAATAGGGTATAACCAAATTTTGAGCGAATCAAAAATTTCGAAAATTATCGACATTTTTAATAATTTTCAAAGTGCATTTAAAATTGAACTCGACAGAATTTTTAAAAGAAAATATATATTTATATGTAGTTTGATACAAGAAATCCAGTGATGTACTTAAAAAAATATACAAAAATATTTGTATCATGATTTTTATAGTAGTAAAAAGAGTAGAGTATGGCGGGAGGTCTTGCGCTGGCCACATCAGATTTTTCAGTTTTCTTTGCTTTCTTCGCAATTCAGTAATCTTTTAATTTTTATATTATATATAATAATTTTTATTTACGACTAATTTATAACATTAACATTAAATGTGTGATGTTTGCTACAATGCCATATATTCCACAGGGAATAACCAGGGAATGATAGTCTGTATTCCCTCCTCTGCACCAATCAGAAAATTACTTTGCCTGAATCAATTTCTCCGTGCAAATTATTTTTTTAAACCTTACATTGTTTAATGATGTAGTAATATAGAGAATTGACATTTATAAATTTCAAAATTTTTGCGTATTTGTATTTATTATATTAACATCTTGTAGGTAATTATAAGTCGTAGATAAAGTACAGTATACAACACGCTATAATGGCTATTATTCCCTCAGATGATTAAAACCCTCGCTCGTTTTGCTGTTATAAAGTTCATCTTCAGGAATAATAGCATCCATTATAGCGTCGTTGTATAATATATTGTTATCACACAGATACATCAATATCTTACAAAATTAAAGTATTTATTTATGGAGATAAAATCCCAAAATCTTTACTAGGTATTCTACAATTATTTATAGATATCAGTGGATTAGGATTAATCAATAATTTTGTTTAGTCTGGGTCAAAAATAAAGTAATAGTAAAGTTATTTTATTGTATGAACGGTTTAAAGTTAAAATTCGCTAATAAAATTTTATTTCTAAATTTTATGATTAAAGTTTTATTAGAATAGTTGTGAATTGATTAGATTTTATAGGAACCCATAAACCGGAAGTGGCAATTTGCCTAGATGAATAACATTTATGATTTTCTCGTCAATAAATTATTTATAACTTTAATAAGAATAACAACAAGAACAAAAATTAATTACATATTCAAATTTTCTGCGCAGAGAAGAAGTTTTAAAGTGTCCCACCCCTCGTTAGGGGATGAATGTTCTACTTTAAACTGAATTCGTGCCAAATCAGTTGACGTCATCACAAAAAACATCCAAATTACTCTAAATTACTGTAAAAGTAAAAACAAATTGTCCGAAAATCAATCGTTTTGTTACGCACTGCAAATTCAAACTAAAAGTTTCCCTCATAAAATTTATCTGAAAGATTAATTTTCTTACCCAGTTTTTGAAAATCAATTTTGATATTTATTACTTATTGTTTAAGTTTAATGATTCATTCGCAGCTATGAAAATAAAAATAAAATTATACATAAACATAAAATTAGAATCTAATAAATAGAATCTTATGAAGTGTTCATAATATATTATAAAGATATTATTAAACACCACGCTACAAAAATTTACCGGTTGTACTATGTACATGCTTCATAGTGTTTTGAGAAACGTCATGGTGACATGTGTCAAGAAAATAACACGTCACACGACGTTTTCCGATATTATGCGCACTTCAAATCACTTTAAAGCTTCTGGCAGACATGTTCAACTGGTAAATTTTTCTGGCGAGATGCTTAATAATTTCTTTGAATGCCCCTTATTAGTACACGTTAAAGCACTTCTTTAAAATAGCGCCTTGTTTGAAATACCCCGGATGTAACAGTTTCTTGAAGGCAAAACTTAAATTAAAGGGTCTCGTCTCCGTAACAAAATATTGCGTGTTTAGAGGTGTAGCAGTTTCTGCTTTACTCATTGCATATTAAAAATTTGAAGTAAAAACAGGTATTAGATGTTTGTGAAAGAATTAATCTAGGTTTATGTCCAGTTAGAATAAATTCTGAAAAATCTTTGGAATCCATATAAAAAAAAATCTGCTGTGTCCGCCACAGTACTTCCCCGATTATAAGTTTTAATAACTTACTTTCGTAACGCCGTTAATTTTATGCTTTATTCTGCAAAATTTAAATAAATTTATCATTTTTCCCCAAACTATTTAAGTTGATACCAACTTCGGCATAATTTAAATACCATAAAAAATCTGATACTTATTCACTAAAAACTCACACTCGAAAATTTTAACCCGTCATAATATCTTATAGCCTTATAGAATATAATGCGGAAAGTAAAAACAACTGACCATTGTTTAAATGTTGTTATTGATTCTTCGACTAATATTTTTTTCCAGAAAACTTTAATTTGATAATACACTTGAACAAATTTGATTAATTTTTTGAGAAACAATAATTGATTATCGCATAAATGTCATTTTTTACATTTTTACTAAACTTATCTCCCCGAGAGCTTTAAATTGACACCAAACTCGGTATAATTTGAATAATGTATGATAAAAAAATTGACGATCAGTTAAAGCTTTAATTTGATACCACACACGATAGTATTTTAATAAAAATAAAATAAGATATGTTTATAAAGTTGGTACCACTGGTTGAATAAAAAAATTTGAGTAATTTTTTGAGAAACAATTGAAAATCGTATTAATGTCATTTTTTACATTTTTTAAAAACTTATCTCCCTGAGCGATTCAAATTGACACCAAACTCGGTATAATTTGAATAATTTATAAAAAAAAAACAATTGACGATCATTTAAATGTTATTTTTGTTTTTCTACTAGAATTATTTTCCCAAGACCTTTAATTTGATACCACACACGATAGTATTTTGATAAAAATAAAAAAGTTTTGTTTATAAAGTTGGTACCACTGGTTGAATAAAGCTCATTAACGAACTTGAAGTCAGATTTTGGCTCAAGATCTTAAATATAAAATTTCAGTCCAAAATTCCAACGCGTTTTTAAGTTATCCAACATCCAGACAGACTAACAGACTAACAGACTAACAGACTAACAGACCGACAGACCGACAGACCGACAGACCGACTTTTTTTAAAATTATGTTTTTTGGGTTCAGTAGGGTCTGAAACGTGAAGATTCACCAAAATCTCGAACTGTCAAAAAATCACGATTACAATACTTCCCTCTATTACATAGATCGGGGAAGTAATAATGAAAAAGTGTGTTTTAAGCAATTTTTTACATGATTTATCTTATTATTAAGAGATTTATTAGAAAATGTAACTGTGCATAAACCTAGTTGCATTCTTCGTCTCTAAATAAATTGATGAAATTTAGCTTTATCTATAAATCTTCGTGAGCAATTTAGAAATTGCTAGACTGCTTTTACGTATTTTTAGCGAGCGTTTCTACAAACGCGGTGTTAAGCTACGTGGAGTCGATACCCTTAATACAAAAAGTCATTTCTGGCAAGTGGAAAAATCAGGCACGATTATATATTACGGCTCTCTATAAATATGTATTTAATTAAAAAGTAGTTTTAAAAAAGGATTGCTCGCATAATTTTGTATAATACGTTAAAAAATCTTATTTTCGAAGCTGTGAATACGATTTATTTATATTTTATATTTATATTTCTTATTTTCATAGCTAGAATGAACCGTAAAACAATACTAATCCATATTATAATCTTGATTATTATTACAACCCTAATTATAAATGAATATTACTACATGATATGAATTATTTGTTGTGCTTTTGATTGGCAATTCTGAACAAAATTATAATATGTCACCATGTCAAACACGATTATCGCTCCTATTTGTTCAACTAAATTTAGTGGACGGCTAAACAAACCCGATTATTACAGCTGAAACATCAATCAATTTATTGTGTGTTCAATAGTTCAATCATTCACTCGGTATATTGACTGACAACTACATAAAGCACATTCATGAACCTAATTCTGCATCATTGTTATCATTTTTGTGATGGATTAGAGAAAATGAGCTCATAATTAGATACAAATTTACGCGTTTTTTAAGATAATTAATTTATTTTTAAAGCCGTGTTCACACATGGATTCTTTGACAATTCTTTCATGCTTCCCAATCCCGGAAAATAATAAATTCACTGTTTTGAAGCTGTCAATAAATTAGAAATTATCTTTTTCAAGTCTCATTGAAGGTTTAATTTAGCGGCGGCGCTATTTCACAAGTAATTTTCATCGTGATTTTTTTTCTCAAAATTAAAAGTGTCCGTGTATGAACAAGGCTTAAGGTTGTACGGAATATAATTAACGAAAAATAATTGTTTTATTTTTTGCTTTAAAGAATAACGATGAAATAAATTGAACATATTCTGTGTTTATTTTATTTAATTGGCATGGACGTATTTTCAATGTTTTTTTTTAACGAACGAAAATTAAAATTTGTTTTTGTTTATTTTAGCAATTAAGTTAACCAAACCAGATAATTTGATCATGTTTTATTTATTTTTTGATCTGATTTTAAATGAAACATAACATATCTTTTGTTTATTTGATCAGACTGTGCTCTGTAAAAAAAGACTCTAATATGCTATTTGCGAAACAAAATGGATCTTTAAAATTTTGCAAAATCAATTGCAATTTAGGTGAATTGCTCATTTGATTACGGCACTAATATTAATCACTTAATATTTATGTAATACTGTTTAATGAACTGTTCAATTAAGTTTGATTATTATTGTAAGATAATGAGGCCAGTTTATTTAAAATAATAACTGTATAAATATAAAATGAACTAATGAGTATATTATGCATTAATAATTTCTTCAGATATATAAATTAAATGTCGCGGCCACGGTTGTTAATAATTACACATACAACATAAAAATCGCAATATATTTTTAAAACATGAAAGAATTCTCAAAGAATCCATGTGTAAACAGGGCTTTATTAATATTAAAATAAGGAGCAAAATTTGGCAATAAATACAATCTGGAACAAAAAATCCTGAGAAAACTAAAACACAACATTTTTAAAAAGAATTCAGTACTTAGTGGTAACTGTGCAGCGTTACATCCAAATTAAATTATATTCTGAATGAACTAAATAAATATTTACCACATTGTTTATTAATAATTTGAGTGTGACAGCAGCACAGATTATTAAGTCGCCAAAACAGTAGAATAATTCACGGGTAGTCATGGTTGTAACTGCTCCACAGGAAAATAACCCAGTGGAGTGTTACACCCAAACTAACTATTTAATTTTTAATTTATTAATCTTTTGAGAACGAATATAAATCTACCAAATAACAAATAAATGTTTTCATTTCTAACTCGCAACCACCACATAATCCACAAATTAGCACAATTCTCATGGCAAGAGAGCATCTCATATTGATGTGACATTTCCGCCTCCCCCTGGCGCCCGCGAGCCGGTCCTGCACAATTAATCCTTCCTGCTGATGTCACTTGACTTGGCACCGGCGCCATGACGTCACGCAGGAATGCCTGTGAGCCGCTGACCTTGAACGGGGGATATTAGGCCGGAAATGCAGGGAATGTGACCCGCGTGACGTCACAGGGTGCTTCACACTTTGCTTTCCTGTGTGCTGATTAATTAAAGTGTGAGGTCATTTTTGTCGGGATTAATTAATGTGAGAACTCATTCTTTGTTTCATTTAATTTTTTGTTTATGAATATTTTTGGACCCTAGCAACGGACAGGAAATATTAATTTCAAAACAAAAATATTTGTAATGTGTCAATGTTATCATGGCGATTTTTAAAGCCTTGTTCGCGCGAGGATTCTTTGAAGATTCTATCACGATTCTGAATCCTGGAAAATAAGTAGTTTCGAGATTCTAAATCTTGAAAAAAATGAATTCATGGTTTTTTTTTCCAAGACTCATTGAAGATTCGAATTTAACAGGTAATGCTCATTATAAAGAAGAAAACTTTTTATTTTACAGGATTCAGAATCTTGATAGAATCTTCAAAGAATCCTCGTGCGAACAGGACTACGTTTAGGTTTTTTCTGAATTCCTAGAATACTTTCAATTTTTACTTTTTTCCCCATTACTAAAACTGCCTAAAACCAGCCCGAAACTTGTACTTTACCGCATCCTACCAATACAATGTTTGAAATTGAAAATACTGTAAAAGTGTTTTCGTTGCGAGTAAACTGCCAGATTATTATTGACTTCAGGATAATGTTTTTATAAACATTTAATAGAGAAAGAATAGATCTACAGATGTGCCTTTTTAAAATTTTGAAAATAAATTTCTTTCAGGGGATATAACCGTGTAAAGTTAATAATTTGGAAATTTTTATGATCGTGTACAATTTTTTTTTAATAATATGTAAAAATGCACAACTGTTAATAAATTGATTCTTTAAGTACCTATATTTTTTTTGTTGAAATATAATTTGACCATTCTTGTACTGGCCACAAAACACTCGCTACGTTGTTGAGCTGTTATTTACATTACATTACGAAATTTTATTTTAAAGTCATATGTTAGAATAATGCACTAAACAAATTTGGAGAGCATATACTACAAAATTTTGTATGTAACACGTACACAAACTGAACTTTGGAAGACTCACCTAATTTAAAGACTCGCCCCTATATAGATTCGTCCTTTAATAGTATATTATATATTGAGGGACTAAAGTGCATGATTTTATCCTGAGGGTGAAGTTTATTTCACGAGCCGAAGGTGAGGGAAATAATCACCTGAGGGATTAAAGGTACTTTAGTCCTGTGGTATATACGCTATTTTTTGCACTTCATCCTCAAACGAATGCAAAATAGTTTAAAAGAATACACATTTTGTAATTTTGACAGTAAATTTTATGACAAATATTTATATTGTTACCATAGATACTCTGTAACAAATAGCACGTATTTACTTGACGACGGGATTAATTAATTCAATTCCTTGACAACGGGATTAAATATGAAAAATAATCCCTTGGGATCAAATTTAGAACCTTAGTCCCTAAAAATTAAAACTAAAGAAGAGTTTTAGTTCCGGAAGTGCAAAAAACTATTTTACGGACTTGTTACATAAATATTATGTATTATTGGTGTACACTATCCACCAATCGCCGTGAGTACCCGTGAGTTGACGGCTGATAACCGCACACACGACGATTCATAATAATATACAACTGCCACACTCAGTTTAGGTAAACCACATTTTTCGTACTGAACAACATAATGTTTTTTTCAGATACTGCTATATTACAGGAAGTTCTATTTACAAAAACGGAAAATAAATAACTTTGCCTTCGGGTACAAAATAAAACAAACAGACATTTAACCACAATATCTTGTTTACTAAATTTCGCCTAAAATATGCAAACCAAATTATTCAAATGATGTTTTTCAATCTTACAGATTTCTGAGCAAATAAAATTGTTCTAATTAAACTACCCTTAATGTGTTTGAAAGTACAGGGTAAAGTTCTCGAATTGTGAATTTCCACAACAATTTTCTTAGCACAAATGGCTTTTTATTCCACTGAACACGCAAGAAGTTCGCTATTGTGATGAAGAAAGAAGAAATATATTCACGTAAATAAGATTATTACCTTGTAATTATCGTAGCCCTTTTTAACAAATAGTGAGATTGCTGGTTGTAGGTACTTACTTTTAAACAATAATTTCACTGCATTTTTACACATAAATTAGAACTTCACATTATTGAAGCAGTCACTCACTGGTTAAATTAAATCACAAAAACTTTATTTTATTTTGATTAGATTTGTGATCCTTTATGAACCACTAATTAAGGTGATTTACTAGTTATTAATTTTTTAATTCATTATTTTATCTGTCAACCTTTTACCCCACTTGGATGTGGTATATTTTCATACTGTGACTCGTCAGTATAAATATGTATTTTACTGTGTGTGCGGTTAACTACTAATCTATCTGTTACTAACTTTAATGTTTTTGTTTATAATTGTGTCTTTAAAAGTAAAATTTGCAACTGCACAAAAATCTACATGAATACTATAGACTGATAACCGCACACACTGTATAATATTTATTTATAACGATGAGTGAGTATGCTACACCCAAGTTTATTAAAAAATATAGATATTTATACAGGGTGATTCACAACTTCGTACATATATTTCAACTTACTGATCACGGAACGAAAATAATTTGTATCGTCATTAATTTTAGGTTGTTGCCTAGTAAAATCGGTGACGACAGAAATAAATAAATTAATAAATTTGTAAGGCCCATTTTACATTGAGCAAGCGCAACGGGCAACTGCAATCTTCAAGTCAGAGATGAACAAGAAAATTGCAGAAGACATTTTTTTTTCATTTTACACTGAGCAACATCAGCAACATGCAATTACTTATTTAATGTATAAATTTATTAATAAATTTACCAATATTTTTTTACTGTATTATGTCAACTTAACCTTTTGGTTTTATTGTATTGTATATTGTTGGAATATAAGGATAGAATGGCATTATAACCACTAAAGCACTAACTTTCAAACACAAATTAATCTTTTTAACGTTTATGTTCAATTGGTAGCATCATAACGAACTAAAAATAACTAGAAATAACTGTGAATTGTCTGCAAGCCTTACAAAAATTAGAACATGTTCTATTCCATGCAACCGTTGCCTCAAGATTGCTTCTGCCTGTTGAACGTGCAATTTCTGTATTACACTCATGCAATATTAAAGCAACTTGTCAAAAGTTGCACTTGCATCTGCAATATTGCTCAATGTAAAATGGGCTTTATATGAATACACTTTAAAATTATTATGGCATAATTTTCAGTTTCGTTTGGCAATAATGAGGCTGTAAAGTTGACCTCTTTACACAATACTAATTGAATACCTATAGAAGAAGATTGTAATAAATTTTCAAGAGAATCGTCAGTTTTATAAGAATGATATTTAATTTTAAAGTCAATTTATCGAAGAATTGAGGTTATGAAATACCAAAAAAGCAACGATGTTCCTAGGTACCAGGCTTTTAAACGTAAAACTTATTTCTTCACTAATACTATAATACAAACATGTGCCTCTGTGGTATGGTAATGCCAAATTTGTTTACTTTTTTTTTCTCTCTCCGAAATAAGCTACACTTCATGACATCTACCGTCCGATGTCACTAGTTTCGCTACGCAACAACCTTAAGGGCAGTTTTTGCAAGAAGCACATTTTTGAAACCACTGGATTGTTGATTGTATAATGGATATCTGATTCACTATGAATGGAATAAAATTAAATAGCAAAAACAGTCAATTTATTTAAAAATAAAAAATTGAGAATTTTGAAAAAATTCTTTCTGTTCCGTGATAAGTATATGTACGAAGTAGTGTGTAGTAGTTCAGGTTAGTAAAAGATTTATATGTTATTCCTGCAAAAACAATGAAGGATAGTGTAAAGAATCTATGAAAAGTTAAATGGCAAAGTTTTGATTTTATTGTTTTCCATAACTAACAAATCAACAGTAAACACAACTATAAATGCTCGATAACTAATTTCCCTGACTGTACTCCACTAACAATCAGATTGGCTTCGACATCTCGACACTAGAATATAATAAATGCAGGAAACTAGACGAGTACAGTGCGGGAAAGTGTTGCTCGAACGTATGTAGTAGCCCTCCTAGACTGAAATCTCTATATTAAAGTTTGGGTGGGAAGATAGTTACACTTATACACGTCCAGTGGCGTAGGATGCAGGTTTAACCACATCGCTATTCACTTTAAAGTTTTAGACATGATGATAGAAAACTGATGCAGTTTCTCATGAAGTTTACAAGTTTATTTACACACTTAACCTCTGTACTTATATATTATATGTTACAACGTGGTATATGATATCCGGTGCGCTGCCTGTGCGCCAGTTCCACCCAAATGCGCCCTGTGCGGTATTTTCCCATCAGCTTTTCACATTTTTTTAAATATTTATTTTTAAAACTGATTTCACTTCACAAAAAACTGGTTATTTTTAATTTTAACGGGGGTTGGTTACAGTTACAGAATTTTTTTCATATTTGCAAGTTGAGAATTTAGTGCTATTTAATTCCAGTTTTTAAATTTGCAAATTTTGAAATAATTTAATTCAAACACTTTAGCCTCATTCACATAAGCATTTAGGTTTAAAATGTACATTTATGTTTACGAGTTTAAGATTAAAAAGTTTAAATTCATATAACTAAATACGAGCATTCACACTTTTTTTCATGCACTGTGAACAGTGGCTGATTTAGAAAATTTTAGCAGGAGGGGCACAAATTTAAACATTGTAAAATGGTTATAAATGTTATGTAAATTGAATATAAATATTAATTTTATTCTATTCTAGCGCAAAATGACTAAATTACGTAATAATTCGTAAGTTATTATTATTATAATGAGGAAAGGAGGTAATTATAAATAATTTAAATGAAAAATACGCCGCAGGCGAAATTTTTTTAGTTCAAAATCAGATTCCTTTAAATTATGTTGTAATTTAATGTAAAATGTCTGTTTATCTGTATTGTTTTTAAAAACGAACAAAACAAGTGCTGTGCATGCTCATATTTAGTTAAATGTATTTAAACTTTCTTAAACGTAAACATAATGTAAACCTTAAAACTGAATATTTATATGTGAATGCAGCTTTTAAGATATATGTACAATTTTTTCGAAGTTCAGTCTACCCCTCAATAAATAAATAAATTATTCATCAAGTAAAAATGTACGTAATAAAAATGTTGTAAGAGTTTTTCAAAAATCTACAAATTTAAAAATTACTTTAATTAATTATTTCATTATTTATTTCAATGGACACCATTTTTAAAGTATCTGTAACTGTTTTAAAACAAAATCTGTTTATGCAAAAAGGTAATCTACTCCATTTTGTGAATCTAGAGATATGAGTAAAAATCTGTATTTGTGTTAAAAATTGTTTGAACGAAAATGTTATTCTTTCTCTCAAAAATACGTGCGGGTTATTTTTCAGGATTCAGGAAAAATATCGCACAGTGTTTAATTCCCGTTTTGGGATAAAATAAACTTTCCCTAAATGTTTGATCTTCGCTCACGTAGCATTATTATAAACCTGATTTAGTGTTATCTCTAACGCGCATACTTAATTTGTTTACTTTTATAAATTTAGCGAAGCACTTTCAAATATTTGACTTTATTTTTATCGCAGGATATATCATCAAATTCTGGAAATATTTCGCCATATTTTAAAGATAATTAATGTTTTGCAACTTTTGTACGATGGAAATTAATTTTTGAGTTAGATTATTAAAGTTTGCTGCATATTCTAATATTAATGGAAAAGCAGGTTATTTTTTAACTACCAGTTAAATTGTTATTAATTTTCAATGGGCTATTTTTGATGAAAAATAACTTAGTAAACTGATTGTAAAAAATTGCAATTTTTAATTCAGTAAGTTTGAAATTAGTTTAGTTTAAAATAGCCCATTGGCCATGAAAATTTATATAATTTCATGATAATAAATATTTATATTATATTTATATTTATTAAAATTAAGATTAAATAATGTATGTTTAGTTATGGATTGCCATTTTAAAATTATTAAATGATTAAAATAGTTATGAAAACTCTAAAATATCCTAAAATATAAAATACTGGTCCCAAGTATTTTTTAAGTATTAAATCTATTCTAATTATACAATTTATCATTTTTCGTATATGATTACGTCAGCATACGATAAAAGAAACTTTTTGTAGATACAAAAGCGGCAATGTTATGATAATACGCTTTTCAAATTTCTCTTTTTCTTCTAAATCTGACAACTTGGCACGAAGTTTATATCAAGCAAAACACTATTTTCTTTTTATTGCAGTACATTGCCCTTTTATCTGAAATTGTATTTTTCGTGGGGCATTTTCACTTTGCTCATAGCAAGATATGTTTGTTTATCAAAAAGAAAACATGCTACTTTAATTAAAAATATATTTACCATGCTTTCCAACCAAATAATATTTGACAAGGCGGCGTATTTCCAGAATGTTGAGCGTGGCCAGGTAGAAAAATTGTTATTATTCAATGTCCGCACGGAAATCTGGTTTTTATTCAGGGATGAAACGGCGCTCTTTTTCTAAACGGGCTTTTTATTTGTCAGCGCGAACATTTCAGACCAAATCAAATCGTTTGTAAAGTTGTCCGAGTGCAAGGGACCGGACAACCCCCGGTGATTGTCTCAACAGGTGATCCAAACTTTCACTACTTCATCCCCTGACGAATTCCAAACTCTTTTCATTCATTTTTCAAAACGCAATTTTGCGTGTTGTGTTTTCCAATTCCACGATTAGCATAGAGTGGAATCGATGCCTTGGAACAAAGATCAAAGTAAAAGGAAGAATGAATATTAAAAGTTGATAGAGTTTGCTTGCGAATGTAGGAAGTAGGACGCATTATGGGCGGTCAGCGCCGATGCACTCGTCTAAATTTAACTCGCGTCGTTCCATAAGCGCCGCAAACAGGAAATTATTTCTCTTGGAACAGAACCAAATGTGAAAAATACAGAAGTAAATAATTGGCGGCGTTCGCAGGCAGCGCACAATTCCGCTCTTTACACATTTAAACTACAAAGTGAAAAATTAATTGATGCGCCAAGGCACTCTTTAAAGATAAGAAGTTGTTAGTTGTTATAGGGAGACGTACTCGCCGGTGTGCGGCGTGCAGTGGGGCGGCGGCGGCGGCGGCGGGATGGGGGGGTCGGTGGCGTCGGGCAGCGACAGCGTGGAGCTGCCGGCGGCGGTGACGCGGGGCCCCATGTTGTCGTAGTGCGTGGGGGGCGGCGGGTGCTGGTGCGGCATGACTCGGCGCCTGGGCAGCGTCGCCACGTGCGCCACGTCCAGCAGGTCCGGATACCTGGTGACGTCCGCGTCCTGCGACACCGACACGGAGATGAAGATGTTGCCGTAGGGCGAGGCGGGCAGCACGTTGCTGCTGAACTCCGGCGGCGGTGGCGGGTACACCTGCACCTGGTGGCTCTCGATGGTGATGTGCACCGGCGGCTGCACGGGCGACTGCTCTACGAGCTCCATGTCGGACTGCAGCACCTCGCACGACCCCCGTGCCTCCGTGCTCGTCGTGATGCTCACGTCCAGCAGCTTCTTCTCCTGGTCGCTGAAGCTGGCGCTGTCCTTGAGCGGGTGTTTCCGGCGGTGTCTGTTGTGGCGGCGGCGGTTGGTGCAGGCGCAGCACGCGGCGAGCGCGGCGCCGAGCAGCGCCACGGCGGCTGCAGCACCGCCCCCGGCCACCCCCAGCCACAGCAGCCACGGCTCGGCCGCGCTCACAGTGCTGGCCGTCACCACCTCGGGCAGCACGAGGGACACGTTGCGCGCCACCAGCCCCACTGAGTTCCTTGCCACGCACGAGTACTCCCCTGCGTCCGCCTCACTCACGTTCCACACACTGAGGTTCGTCCACTTCTCCAGCAGGCCCTCCTCCACCTCGATCACCAGGTCCCGGGTGACGTTGCCGGAGCCGACGGGCTGCCCGTTGAAGAGCCAGGTGAGCTGGGGCTCGGGGTCGCCGCGCACGTGGCAGCTGAACGAGACGTTGCCGCCCTGGTCGGCGCGCACGGGCCCGGGCTGCAGCTGCACGTGGGGCGCGCAGGCGAAGTCAACCGCTGGCACCGCGGACCAGGCCAGGCCCTGCAGCGCTGCAGGCTCAGCACACAGCAGCGGGACACCGCGGCGCAGGTTGGAGCGCAGGTACCACGTGCGGAACCCTCGCAGCGAGCAGTCGCAGCGCCAGGGGTTCGTGTCGAGCTGCAGCGTGTTGAGGCGGCCGGTGGACATGAACACGGCCTCGGAGAGCAGCGGCAGGCGATTGTGGCGCAGGTCGAGCGCCTCCAGCGCGGCCAGGTGCACGAGGGCCTGGGGGTGGACGTGGCGCAGGCTGCAGCCGCGGAGCTCCAGGGTGCGCAGGTGCGGCAGCGGCGGGAACGCGGCCGCACCGAGCTCCTCCAGCGGGTTGCCGCTCAGCAGCAGCACGCGCAGCCGGTCGTTCCCCGTGAACGTCCCCGGCTGCAGCGCGTGCAGCTCGTTGTTGGACAGGTCCAGCTCCACGAGGATGATGAGGTCTTGGAACGCGTCCCGGTGCAGCTCGCGCAGCTGCGTGCCCCGCATGAACACGCGCTGCAGGTTGATGAGCCCGATGGAGCGGAACGCGTCCTGCTGCAGCGTGGGGATGGAGTTACCGGACACGTCCAGCACCTGCATGTCCGAGTTGAGGCTGGCGGGCAGTGCCGAGAGTCCAGCGTCGCGACACACCGCCGTCTTCTTCCCCGACGTCCACTTGCAGCGGCACGCCGCCGGGCAGTCCGTCCAGTCCGGCATGGCCACCGCCGCCATAGCCGCCACCACCAGCACCAGCAGCCACGGCAACACAGCCATCCGTCCTCATCCTCACCACCACCACATCTCACATCACTACAACAACAACCACACGAGCACGATGTACGACTGTAGAGACCACTGACTTGACTTGCATCCACTCGGTACCGCGGCCCGTCCCACTCTGAACTCTGCGCATTGTTGCGTCGTCGTTTCTACGCCGCTGCCACCGCCGCCGCCACCGCCGCCACCGCCGCGACGCCGACCAGTCTGCAGCGCCAGTCCGCCTCTGCACTCTGCACCAACACCAACACCGACATGTTCCTCGCCGACTTGTAAACAAATATATCAAGACCTCTGCACCGATATCACCTCGTAAATTCATAAACATCATCAAGTCATTCAATCATCATACATTTACACACACATTCATCAATTATCTTGTTCCTACTGCATATCAATACATTTACGATATCTAATGATTATTTAAGATATAAATAACTTATATAGTATATTAATACAAAGAAATTTTTAATTAGTTAACGACAAAAAAGTGCATTTAGGGATTCCCCTGTATGCATCCTGCGCCGCAGATCTATAATGTTGGTTGCGAGATTCCTGCTGCCCTCTCTTTAGAAATGTCAATGTCAAACGTCAAAACAGACTAAAAGAAAGTAAAATGTTGTTATAACTAGTTTATTTTGCATCATTCGGAACAAATAATAATATCTACTTCATGCAAGTACACACCTTTAAAGATTAAACATCACTTAAGGTAACTAAATATTTTATTTATCTTAACCTTTATTTTACATAACATGTGCTTTAACAAACAAGAATAAATTACTAACAATAATTATATTTAATTATATTTTTTGCCTTTTGTAGAGTGCTTTAACAACTCTAACTTCTTTTTCATTAGAAATAACAACAAAATCTTTGTTGTTTGTTAGTACATTACTAACAGAACTTGAAATAGGAAGTTCTGTAGTTGAAAATTTCTTTTTGAACCCAGAAAAACCTTCATATAAATAAACAGTCAAAGGTTCTCCATGACAATTACTTAAAACTTGTAAAGTTAACTCATTGGAAGACAATACAGCAAATTTTACATTAACTGGATCTGTAACGAGTATTTTATGCCACTCTTTAAACTTATCTTGTATGTCGTCGTACCTGTAAACATATGTTTTATGTTTTGTTGTTAAATATACTAATAATCTTACTTGTAAATGAGTACTAAACCAGCGTGACCTATTTCAATATTATGTTTTATTCCTAGAGCAATATAATATTCATTATTATATTTAATTGTATCAATGCTAGATGCTTCTAAAATATCAAATATTTGATGTGAAATAAATTTATTTGTATCATATTTCCATATTTGTAATGTTGCTTGTTGTCCTGAATTTGTAATAAAAATGTATGGTACATTTTTAATGTTGATAGCAGAAGCCTGAAAATTAATTACATTATTTTTGTCATTTATTTTAGTGTTAAAAATACCTTCAGTCCATTCAGAATTTTTATTTGTTGTTGTATTTCAAATATATTATCTTTGTTATTGCAAAATATGTTTACAAAATTGTCATTTTGTATATTAAGTATACAGTTTTTATTATTAGGCATTAAAATGCCTATTATTGAATTGGTTTTATTTGTTGCACTATAAAACAAATTAATATTTTTTTCTGTAGTTGAAATTTCATACATTGTTCCTAAATGCGAGTATCCTGAAAAAGGATAAATTAAAATGTGTTTCATATTATTTTTTATATTAATTTACCTGGATTTAAATTAGATTCTTGTTCTAAATATAAATATTGTTTATTGTTTAACAAAATATGGGACACCAAAGTTATCTCATTTTTTGTTTCGATTGGTATATTGCCAATTTCAGTAAATTTATCGGAATTCGAATCACAAGTAAATAATGTAATTATTACATTATTTTCTGTTTTAGAAACTAACCCCAAATAATTGCCTTGCAAAATTAAAATATCGTCAACAGCATATTTAATTCTTTGAGTTTGTAAATAAGTATACAGATGCTGAGATTGTTCTAAAAAATAAAATATTTCAATAAAATAATAACAAATAAATTGGAATAAGTTACGTTTTAAGACTACAAGTATATTTTTAGCAAAATCAATCAATCTATCGTACTCTTCATTATAATTATTAAGTTTTGCGAGATCTGTAATATTTTTTATCAAGTCTTTGACATTTATTCCTTGGTATAAATTATCAACATTTACTTCAGATGCTGCTAAAGTATTATAGAAATTTTTAGCTGCCGAAATGTGTACCTGTTCTTTATTTTTATCAATCTGAAAATTTGTTATTTAATATTTTCATTCTAAATTATTTTAAATAAATACCTGTCCATTTATTAACGTATCTACAATAATATCGTTAAATAGTCCTTTAAGTTTAAGATTATCAAACGTTAAAGACGAATTTATTAAATATCCTGAAGTGGTAAAAATCTTTTGTCCAATAATTCGTTGTTTGGTATTAGTCGTAACAACGTGGTTTTCAGAAAATAAGTGCGAATTTAGTAAACCCTGCAAACTAAAATCAACATTAAAAATTGTTCTAAGTTTAATTAACATACATACTCAATATTTCTTTCAAATTTAGCGTTTTTAATAATTGTTAATTCATCTATTTTAAATGAACCGTTCACTAAAACAGCATTTTGGAACCAGTCGTCAACATCTACATTTTGTATCGTTTTTCCTTTTGCTATATCCAAATTAATAGCATTTAAAGTCTTAATAATTATTGGAGCTGTGACAACATTTTCTGAAATATCTTTTCGCATAACATCAGACCTCAAATTTAAATTGTTTACTAATTGAGAATCAAATTCATCTGAAACAATTAATAATAAATAAAGTATTAATTTGTATATTGTATATACTTACTAGTTATTTCTACATCATCAAATTTAATGTTAAAGTCAAAAACTTGATCATCATTTCGTAAAATGTGAGCGTTGAAATCTTGTATTGATATATTTGCTACCAAACCAGACACTAAAGCCTTTTCGGCTTCAATATCTTTTCCGAACACAACACCGTCCACAAAATCGAATTTTGCGGTAATATTTTGGTCCTTAGTTTTGCTAAAATAATTTTTAGAAAGCCAAACTAATGGAATATCGTCCACCAAGCCCTAAAAATAATTTTGTAGTTGTGTTTAATTCAAGAATAGGTTCCTTACATCAACTTTGAGGTCATCTTCGAAAAAGACATTATCAAATGATATAAATCCTTTTAAATCAGTTGGTTGATCTCTAAACCAAGCATTTTCGGATAATTTTTCAATATCGATGTTGTTTAAATTGTTTGCATTAAATTCTTTATCAAAATTGATGTTTCCTACAAAAATATTGACTGTTTCAAACTGTTTTATTATTACGAATAGATTATTACCTTCAATAATCAGTTGCAAATCTTTTCTGTCATCTAAATTAGTTAATTTTTTTAACTGAGTTAAATTTAAACCAGACAACAAACCATTAACTTGCAGTGTACCATCAACAGTTAAATTATTAAATATTTTAAAACTAGCTATTAACTGCTGATCTGAAATAGTTATAGCTGCATCTTTAATATCAATATTGTTTATTTTGCCTCCTAATTCAACATTTGATTCAGATTCGACACCATTCGCTACAAAAATATAATTAAAAATTGTTTGTTTAAATATTTATGTTACTTACCAAAATTTATTGAATCAAATTTGTGTATTTCGGTAGTTTTTACTGCTTGAGAATCAATGTCTAACATATTAATATCATTTATTAATTGGGTATCAATTTCAATATTTTTACAAATTAATGTATTAAAAAATTGGTCTTCATAAATAGTTTGTCGTCCTTCTTTTAACAACCATAGGTGTCCAAAATCATTCTTTTTTATTCCATTAATTTCTGCGAAATATACTTGACTTGTTTCAAGATTATTTATATCAATAGATTCAATAAATACATCGCCCATCCATTGTCTAATTTCAGACAACAATTTATGTAAACTGGCTTTGTTGATAAAATCTGCTGTTAGGTTTTCAAACACAATATGTTCTTCAAAATATTTATTACCGGTTACTATATTTGTTGTATCATTAAATGCTGTATCAGAAATTAATTCGTTAAAGTCGTACTGTTTTATTTTACCGATTTCTGCAGAACTTGCTTCAAAATGTGACAGTTTTACTGGTTCGGATAAAATGGTTGTTCCATTAATATACTGGTTATCATTTAAAGTAACGACATTTTCCCACTGTATGTTGTTGATATACGTTTTGTTGCTATAAGTTCTAACTGCTGATACACTTGAATAAAAATGATTGCCTGTAATTAATTGATCAGAATCTATTCGTAATATATTATTGTATAAAGTTTTTAAGTTATCTCCGTTTAAAGCTAAAATAGTTAGCTCTCCATTCATGTTTAATTGTTCGTCAAATATTTTTGTTCCAGTAATTGGTGGAGGATCTGATTCAAATACTATCCATTTACTGACTTCAATTTCGTTTATAGTGTCAACTTCAATTTCATCTACGTTTAAGTCTCGATTAAAAGATAAATGATTAGGTATTTCAGTATCTGTTAGTTTCAATCCTTCATTTTCTAGACGCCTGATTGAATATTTTTTTGAAGAATCAATTAAATCACCAAACATAAATATTTTATCAATTATAGTATCTCCGTTTAGGGTGTAGTCGCCGTTTAAAGTTAGATTTTTTGTTATTATTGGCGGATCTAGTCCTTTTATTTTTATTTGTCCTCTAAGTTGGATTGGACCTGATAAATTAATTGATTCAAATTTTTTATTACCAGGTATGTATTGAAATCTTGGATAATCTTTGAGTAATACATCAAGTTTTCCTTTATACACTGGAATTTTGTTTAAAGATGTTATAACATGAAAATGTTCTGCTTGTATATCTTCCGTGAAATATAAAGGTTGCAGAATTAAATTTGTACTACCGGATATCAAAGCTAACGAGGTAATATTTGTCCCTGATATGTCATCATCGACTATTAACTCATCTACAATTAAAGTTTCAAATTCATAGTTGCTCGTTATTTCTTGGTCACCTCTAGTACGAAGAACTAGTTTATTAAAAATATCCATTACCATTCCGTTTATCTTGTACACAGAAACATTTTTAACTGTCAAAGATTCTATATTATGTTCTGCTATGTTGATGATTCTATTAGGTTCCAAGTTGACCATATCTATATTGTTGATATATTCCACGTCTAAATTATCGCTACTGAGTTCTGCAAATAATAATGCTCCTTCTAAAGTTTGGTCGCCTTCTGTTAGAAGTATATTATTTTCGTTGATTTTAATTCCGTCGAGATGTCCTTCGACAATTAAATCGTCAACAATTATATTGCCATGTACAATTAAATTGTTGTTTAAAGGTAAATCTGTATCTGTATGAAGCAAAGCATTTTTTGGAATTTTGTTTATAATTGTTGGAGAAATTGCGCCGTCAAAGATTATATCTTCAAACTCCATTCCATCGTGCAGCGAAAATGGGAAATCTAAGTTGATTATATCGTTGAAAAAATCATTCAGTTTTACTTGGTTTATTGATGTAGTGTGCAGATCTTCAAAAACAATTCTGTCATCGTCTATTTCTAAGTTTTTTACTCTTACATCTCCGTTTAAAATAATTGGACCATTGTTGTGTAACGTTGAATCTAATTGTTTTAGTTGTTCTGACCTCTTATCAATTTGTTTTTCCAGGTGTAATACTTCATTGGATTTTTTTACTCTCCTGGTATTTACATTTTCCTAAAAAACATTAAATTAATAAGTATATCATTACAAAATTAATTAATATTACATCGTTTATAACTAAATTATAAATAGTGACGTTATGAAAATGTAATTTCCCATTAAATTGTATTTCTAAGTCGTCAACTTTTGGTGCTTCTTCTACGATTCTGTTTAATTCTTTTAGTTCATCAATTTCTACTTCTTTCGTTATATGTTGACACCATTCGTACATGTCCATTTGAAATTCGTTCATAATGTTTTGATAACTGAAAGTTGGAGAGAAAACATTGAGCATATTTCCGCGATCATTTTTGTTTGCCACAACTAAAAATACATATTTAAGTAACAGGTAACTAAGTAGGTAAAGTAAATATTGTACCAATTATAGGTTGCGAATTGTATAAATAAGATCTGAATGATCTTATACCAGGGCCAAAAGATTCGCCAGTATATTGTACTTCACTTTCTACGAATCTCCACCCATCATATTGAAACACTTTAACTCCATCGTTTTTTAATGAGACTAGCAGAATAAATTCACCATTCGGGCCCTTAAAAATATTAATTAGTTCTTGTAATAATCACAATAAATTAATTGCTTACAACTACAGGCAGCCACTGTTCAGCATAATTCAAAGTAAAACTTTGGAACGGCATAAAATAATCTTCAACATATTTGTAAATAATCGAACTTGTTTCATAGTTTATATTTTCTTCTGGGTCTAATTCGAAAGAATTTGCAACAACAATGAAATGTTCGTGTAAATTATTTTGTTTAAAACAAAAATATTGGATATCTACTGCGGCGTGCGTTAAAATCTGTTGGTAAGATTTAAATTTTTGTGACTGTTTGTCATATTTGAAGATTTCTGAAAATATTTCGGTTTCACCTGAAAAATATATTACAGTAAGATAATTTAGACATTGTAGAACTTAAATACCTTTATTGTTTTTGTTATTAGCAGTTGCCAGAAATTGTTCATCTTCTATTTCAAAAGGAATAATTTTTTTTGCTCCACTGGTATTGATATTTTGAAGATGTTCAAATTGTTTGCCAGCCCATTTAAAAATTAAACTTTCTGTTTCATAATAATAAATACCATTACTATTAAATATTACTTCCTGAGCGATTAATAAATATATTGCACTATTATGTTCCCTAAAAATTATAGTTTATTAGGTTCATAAGTTATCTTATTATTTCTTTCTTACCATAAAGCAATATCACTTGGATTTACTTCATTTATAGTTTGTATTCTGTACAAAGTTTCGTTGATATCAAATATAAATATTGTTGCTTTTGATTTTGCAGAATTTTCTGCAACAGCTATATAAATAATTCCATGAGAAGAATGACTAGATATTTTGGTTCCTTTTGCAATTGATACATTTGATATTTGCACGTAATCTTCATCCTAAAAAAAATAATTAGTAACAATATTTATGCTAAGTAAATAAACGTACCTCATATCGAAAAATTAATAATCTATCAGCTTCCTTGTTTTTCGTATTACTGCTAATTAAAGTTGCGGCGTACCATATTTCAGTGCTTCCGAAATCATGTTTAAATAAAGCTATATCAACTGGACTTTTAACTGGAATCCTAGTTTGCTCAAAAAATCCGTTCAACACATAAACACCTAAAACATTTATTTTCTTGTTACAGATTTCAATTATGGAAGATTTCAATGGAACGAACGAGGTAGTGGATAAGGATAAATTAAAAACATCTTTAGAAACACAACTTTCAGAACTAGAAATGCTGCAGTCCATGTTTTACAATCCTGGAGAAATTAAAATTGATGATTACACTGTTTTAGTAGACATGCAAGATTTTGTAAACGACAAAATAAGTTTCATTCCACCTACATTAGATTTTACAGTCAAACTTACAATAGATAATTTATTGTTTGAATTATGTATAACACTGCCACATGATTATCCAGAGATAGAACCAGATATTTTTGTAAGAAACAGTCAACAAAATCGGGAACAACAACGAAAAATTAATAGCGACTTAACAGATTACATCAAAACTTTAGAAAGAGGAGACATTTGCATATATTCAGCAATAACTTGGCTTCAGGAACACGCAGCAACATATGTCAACAGCAACAATGAACCAACAATCAAATCCAAGAAAACTCAAAGCAAAGAATGCGCTCGGTTTTGGATATATTCTCATCACATCTACAGCAAAACCAAAAGGCGAGAAATCCTAGCACTAGCTGCTGAATACAACCTCACAGGATTTTGCCTCCCCGGCAAACCTGGTGTCATTTGTATTGAAGGGCTTGCTGAGGATTGCAACAATTGGTGGACGTTTATTAAGTCCATGTGTTGGAAAAGAATTGTCTGCAAGTTTACTGAAAGCGAACCTGATGAAGACTTGCAGAAATTCCGCAAGTTCGACAAGTTTGAAGAACTGTGTTTCCAGTGCGAAGGCAACAGAAGCAATCACATGAGCATGGGGGATTTAGTCAAATTTTTAGAGGCTCACAATTGTGCAGAGATGTTTAAAGAGTTTTTTGGTCTGGAGGGAAAGCAGGCTTGATTTTTTTAACTAATATTTTAACTTTGTATATATTTCATTCATTTTGTAAATAATTTTATGCGTTTTATACTTACCAATAAAATCTGTGGAAAGAATATCTATGTCTTCATGAAAAAAGCTTCTTTTATTTTTAGATTTTGGGATTAAACCGTGCGACCTTTTTACTAAATCTATGTAATGATCTATTTGATTATCAATTAATTGTAATGTATCATCATTTAAGTCATCACCTAAAGATTACACGTGTTAATAAGAAAGTTAAAGCATGGAAATAGAAAAAATAATTAATCTCATTTGAAGTAGTTACCAAAAGTATTTAAGTTGTGAAAAAAATTAGATGTGAGCGTTAAAACATTAGTTAAATCAGAATTAGCGGAACAGTTTGAGATAAATAAAAATATAACGCACAAAATATACTTCATTTTGATGAGCCGCACATTACTTCAGGCTCCACAAAGCAAACTGTTCAAAATAAAACAAAGAATAATTATGAATAATTTATTAAACAAGAATTAACACAGATAAAAATACAAGTCTTGACATTATCCTAAGTTAATTAATTAAATTTCATCTTATTGTACTGTACTGTTGAAACTTCACAGAAGTAAAATTGCCGAAGTTGTCCATCGCAATTCCGCGACCTTCGGTGGGGCTGTGGATTTTGATCTGGCGCATGTGAGTATCTCTACCGTTTTGGTGATTACTTATAACTGCTATTTGGATCATGAACATTCTAACTGGTTTCTCGCGGATGTCTTTAATAGGAATATGCACCCAGCCTATAAATTTAGATACATTTAATACAAGTTTTGGTATCTGAGAATTTTGCTACCTGTGGGTTCATTCAGCATGATAACTTCGACTTCTTGGAGATCATTGAAATGGGTTCCTGCCCGGATTGAGATCCTACTAGGGGTGTAACTTTCATCTAGCTTGTAATCTGTGTAAATGTATATGTCGCTAACTGTGGTCTTTCTTTGGAATTGAATGTTAACTAGGTGTGGTAACTGGCCATCCGATTGCCAGTATGTATCCACTCTATCATCTCTTAATTGATCCACTCCAAAACCTTGTAAAATAAAAATAACAACATAAATGATACTAAAAATTCTCAGTGATGCTACTTTAATTCATGATTTTATGTTATTTTGCGCTCTTTGACGTTTCACTTAACCTCAAATATTTACCTGGTTTGCAAGATGATAAGCTCCAAATTGCTTGGGCCCCTACTTCTCGGACATTTCCAGTTCGCTCATTTTTAACTGGATCTATATCAGTACTTGATTTCGCACTCATTTCTAATTAAAATAACTTTGACAAAGTTTTACATTTTATGTTTTGAATGAAGGCAGATGCAAGACGTTTACCGCACACATACCGCACGGGTGTGCATTGCTATCTTCACATCGTAGACTAATTTATTATATTAAATTAAAATTGAATACATAAATCATTCATAAATCCCTTATGCCGTCATAGTAGCAATAATAAGTTCTATAAATAATAGTGATAACATTTTACTGATAAGATACAATGTAAACTATATTTCGAAATTTCGAAATTTATGAAGGGTATTCCCCGATTTTCAAATTTGAGTATCAAATTTAATTATGGCCCATATTTTGTGCATAAATATAGTTTTCTGGGTCAAATTAGAATGAATCATTGGAAAATTTTAATTTGTTCATCCATGAAAAATTAAAAAACCTTTACCTTTACTATAAAAATATTACATATAATTAAAAATAACATAATCAGTCGTCAAATAAACCACGTCAGTTATTTATCTTTGGTTTGCTGAGACTGCATGAGTCAGAACTGTTGTAGTTAAATGCATGTTATATTCCAAACGTGTTTTAGTTCATCATGCGGTGTAGAGGAACAATGTTGTGTTGGAAATTTTAATCATTTAACTTTATGATTTGCAAGCTTTTAAACAAAAATGCCGTGGTTAAATAAATCAGAGCCTAAAGTCCGTAAGTAGCTTCAATATTTATTTAATTAACATTCTTTTCACGTTGAAATATTGATCATTTATTGTAAAAGTGTGGAACCACATACCTTGACAATGAAAACATTGGTGTACAAAGTGCATTTATGTTTTGCTTGTAGTTGGTGCTACGGCAATTTTTAGCTAATTGACCTTGAATTAGTTTTTTAAATTCTTCGCTTGTCTATTTTATTCATTATTTATGAGTTTATTAATAGATTAGTTTTGCTTTTACTCATTTCATACGGAAATTTACATTTTTTGCTTAAAAATAAATAAAATTTTAATGATTCAGTTATAACAATGATTACATATCTTGTAAAAATTGTTTATATTTTGATTATTTTATTCTATTATCTCATATTATTATCTAAATATTCTTAGAATTAATATAAACCTATATTATCATATTTCGCTTATCATATTCATAATTCATTTGATATGTTTTATAAGATAGATGAAAAATATAATATTATCTATAATATTTTTTCAGGAGTGGCTATACAATTCATCCAATTTTTAAAAGATAACAATTGTATTACACCGAATCCAGTTGAAAAAAAAATTATTTTTGAACTTTTTAAAAATTTTATTCAAAAAGAGCAAGTTACTTTGAAATTTTATGAGTTACTACAATTTATGCTTTATATTAAATTAGTTAGAAAACAAAATAGAGATCAGAATTTTATATTTTTTAAACCACAAGCATTGACAAAATTCAATATACAACTTGCTGATACAGGTGATTAATAAATTTACACCGTTATAATAAACGTTAATGTTATAAAAATATTGCAGATAAAACAAATGGCCACCAAAATCCTCAAAATCAAAATAATGGTTTAAAAAATAACTCAACAATTATTAAATCTAAACAATCGGTTAAGCAACAAAGGGAAACTACAGTCCAAACTCCAAATTCATCTCAAAATAATCAGATCATCAAAGCAAATTCAAAATCAACAATTAAGCCTCAACAATCTAAAATTCAACCTAAGAGCGCAAACCAAAATTCAACTCAAAATAACCAGTCAAAAACGTCACAACAAATCATTAATTCGAAACAATCGGTTCAGCAACAAAGGGCAACTACAGTCCAAACTCCAAATTCATCTCAAAATAATCAAATCAACAAAGAAAATTCTAAATCAACCATTAAGCCTCAGCAAACCAAAATTCAGCCTAAGAGCGCAACCCAAAACTCAACTCAAAATAATCAGTCAAAGACGTCACAACAAAATGCTGCTTCTCCTTCTAAAAATAAACATAAAAAGCATACATTTGTAAGTCAAAATATTGCAGTTCCTTCCAAAAAAACTGAGCACAAGTACATTACAAAAGACAGCTGTGCTTATTGCAACTGCGAATTTAACAACGAAAAAGAATATCAGAAGCATATCGCAGATATTGCGCATAAACTCAGGCAAATTTACAGAACAAATAAGTACATACAGAAATAAATACATTTTTGAATATTTAATATTTTGAAAATAATTTTAGGAAGTCATTGTTGGACGCAACTATGAATATTATAGATTTTGAAACGGAACGCGGTGGATTAAAACTAACTGAAATTTCATCAAACATTAATATTAATAATTCTATTACATGCAAAATTACAAACAAAAATGAAAAGGAAGTATATGAAATTACGGATATTATTCTTTTATATACACAGCTAAAAGAATTAAAATTAAATTATACTCTGCCAATTTTACTGAAATCAAAAAAGCCGCAATCATTTTCTATTAATTTTACTTTCCGCTATGAAGGAACATATATTTTGCCGATTATTTTTAAAGTTCAGAATAAAACGAACAAAAAAGAAGAACCCAAATATCTACTTAAAGAAATGGTAAGAAAATGTTTTATTTCTCAACTTGAAAAGCATATTTATATTTGTATTTTAGGTATTTTACATACAATCAGATTTAGTTGATGGTTTGAAACCTACATCACCGTACGAAAAAAAGAAAACTGCAGTTTCTCATTTAGAAAATTTACCAATTATTGATGGGGTGCTACCGCCAAAATGGTAAGAATTATTTATTTTGTAAAGAATTATAATTCATGAAAATATTTCAGCACTACATTAGGTTTGAAATGTGAAATAAAGCTTCAATTTTATGATTTACCAAAGATAATGATTAAATTAATTAACTGGGGCCTTAAAATGAACCCTAGAATGACTCCAGAAGAACAACAAACTCTAAAAAAAATTCGGTAGGTATTTACAATTATTTTATTAAAACTCAGCTAATTTTATGAAACTTGTAGGGATCTTTTAAATGTCCCCGATCGTGACAATTGTTTCACTGCTGAAAACCACTGTCAAATGCTTAAAACTTTGCTGGAGTTTGAAGAACATCAAATGTGGAATAATATTAGAGATTATGATTGTGAAAATCAAACAATGAGGTTTTTACCTAAAAGAGTAGGTTCACACAGATTACTGGCACTAGAGGTAAATACAAATTTTAGTAGGTACCTATTATTAATTTTAAAAAAAACAATTATGTGAACAGTTCAACAGTGCTTGATACAAAGTACAGATCTACTTGGTTCCTTTTGGTAGATAAACTGGGACTTCCCCTAAATACGAAATTTTAAAACTTTTATTAGCTGCAGAGCTCTATTTCCTATTTTAAAGCCCATGCGAAAGTAATATTTTTTATCTTAATTGCGAAAATGTAGAGATATGGCCGATATGGAATTACTAAAATGCTTGAGTGCTAAGACAGTGCAAAAACAAATAACTAATTACCTTAATGTGTTATAAACACATTCCGATTAAATGAACAATTCTATTTTTTATTAGTTCATATAACCGAGCGCTTACGTAATATTTTATTAGGTTCCAGGTTTAGCTGAAAACCGACCATCCCTAATCAAAGGCGATGACTTATTAGTTAAAACACCAGGAGGAAAATGTTACTACAAAGGGTATATTCATAGAGTTAACGATACTACAGTCGAATTAGGATTTTTCCAAAGGTATTTTATAACCCAATAAATACATCTTTTAATAACTCAAATTATTTCTCAATAGATATGTAACTGAAAGTCATTTTGACGCTCAAAAATACAGCGTAACTTTCGGGTTCAACCGCCGAACAATTCGAACAGAACATCAAGCAGTTGAACTAGTTAGAAAACACAATATATCTCAATTTTTCTTCCCTGCAAAACCACCGAAACCTCGACCATTGGATGCTATCCAGTAAGCTCTAATTTTAACAATAAACCAGAATATATTTCATGTAACATTGCCGTAGATTTGTTTGGTATCAAACTAATATTAAAAATAATCCAGAACAACAGCAAGCAGTACGGCACATCGTAACAGGAACTTCGTTCCCTTATCCTTATTTGCTTTTCGGGCCGCCTGGCACTGGCAAAACCATGACTATGGTTGAATCCATTTTACAAGTACGTATTTAAACATTTGAAGTAACATTAGAGTAGATAAAGTAAAACTTTAACAGCAATGGTACTTGATAAATACCTGTTTGTAGTTATGGTCGCGTAAACCGGACAGTAGAATTTTGGTAGCTGCGCCGTCAAATTCAGCAGCCAATGAAGTAACTAGTCGTCTTGTAAAATTTATTGGAAAGAAAGATATATTCCGAATGATTTCTCAAAGTTTTGCCTGTGATAAAATACCTGATGAAATCAAACCAATCAGTAATATAGATAAAGGAGAATATTTCTACCCAGCAATAGAAACATTGGAGAGATACCGAATTGTTATTGTCACTTTAACTGCCGCAGCAAAGTAAATATAATTTAAACTTGCATTGAACAACACTTATCTCAACCTTTTTAAGATTTGTTTGGGGTGGAGTAACTCCGGGCCATTTTACTCATGTTTTCATCGACGAAAGTGGGCACTCCACAGAATCAGAAGTTTTAATTCCCATAGCCGGAATAATATCTTCCCCAGAAAAACGTGGACAACTGTTGGGACAAATTGTTTTAGCTGGAGATCCAAAACAATTAGGACCCATCATTCATTCCAAACTAGCAAAAAGTTTTGGATTTGGTACATCTATGCTAGAAAGATTAATGAACACTTGTGAAGTGTACCAAAAGAAAGATAATAAATACAATCCAAACATGGTAACAAAGTTGCTCAAGAATTTCAGATCAAATGAAGCGATTTTAAAACTGCCTGATGAGATGTTTTATGATAAAGAGCTCATAGCTGAAGGTAATCCACTGACGGATATTGCTTTAGGTTGGGAAGAATTGGCCAATGAAAAGTTTCCCTTAATTTTCCACAACGTTCAGGGAAAAGATGAACGAGAAGGAAATTCACCTAGGTATTTTTAATATAAAATTTTATGAATCGTCGATATAATAATATTTATTTTTAGCTATTTTAATGCTCAAGAGGTTGATGTTGTAGTCAAATATCTTAAGAGCTTAATAGGAAAACGTTTAAAAGGAAGAATAATAAAACAATCGGATATTGGAATTGTTTCTCCGTACCGGAAACAAGTATGTTATCATAATTTGTGTGTTTCTTTTTTAATTTTGATTTTCAGGTCCACAAATTACAAGACGCTTGCAAGAAAAAGAACTGGCGTGATATTTTAATCGGGTCAGTTGAACAATTCCAAGGCCAGGAACGATTAATTATAATCATATCAACAGTTCGTTCTCAAGTTAAATTCGTAGAACATGATTATAAATTTCATTTAGGCTTCCTTAAAAATCCAAAGGTATCATTTTTAAACCTCATTCACATATAAGCATTTAGTTTGAAGGTTTATATTAAATTTAAGAAACATAACATTCATATAATAAGCTTAAAATAGCTTTAGTAAGTGGTAAACATAAACCTAAAGTTTGAAGCTTTCAAACTAGTGCTAGAAAGTAAAAAGTGCGGATGCTCATATATTTACATAAATTTAAACGCATAAAACCTTAAAACTAAATGCTTATGAAAATGAAGCTTTACATACTAACTTAAAATTAAAACAGTTAACTAATGATTAATTATAGATTGAGAGAAATATCGTATTTTAAATGAAATACAACAGAACTGAACTCAAATAAATAATTTATTAATTACTAATTGTTTGTTTTAGCGATTTAATGTTGCAGTAACAAGAGCAAAAGCTCTAGTAATTGTAGTTGGAAACCCAAACATTTTAATGTGGGATGAACACTGGGGAAAATTCATTGAATATTGCAGCATTAACAATGCCTTAAAAGGAGACAAATTCGAATTTAAAAAACTGTGGATGTCTAATGAGGACAACAATAATAATGAGCTAGCTAATTTGACTCTTGAAGGTAAGTTTCTAATACTGTTAATTAATTTGTTTTTAAATATATAAAATTTCAGATGAGACAGTCAATGGAACTGATGAGCACGCAGATTTTTCAAGAGGAAATACATAAATATTAAAATGTTTTTAATTTGTAATTGCAATTATTGTGTGAACTTATTTTTATAATTATGATGTATCCCATCATTATATTTTAATAAACATGATTTTATACCAATGTTATGATTGCCGTTTCTGTGTCGCTATAGTAATATTGATTCTTCAATTCTTCATCATTTCCAAACAAAATGGAATTAGAATTATCAAGAGTTGATTACACTGTTGTCGGTTTAACATCACCTAATTGTTTAAAACTTCTACCAAGTTCTGGGCCTAAACATCAACAAAAAGTATACATTTGAAACAAATATAACTTGTATTTTATTCTTGTTTAAAATCAGGTAGCCGTAGCCGACCATGATGGAGTGCTGCAAGTATTTTCTATTAAAAAAGAAGATATTCAATTGCATTTTAAGACTTTACCAGGGACGCAAATTACTTCTGTACAATGTGGAGGCGCATCAGGTATTTGACAATGTTTAACAATATTTTTATTAATAATTATATTTGTAGGAACAGTTTGGGACAAAGTATTCATTGCGTCGAATAATGAAGTTAGAGGATACACCAAAAAAGGAAAATTGTTTTTAAGTTTTGATACAAATATGACTGAACCGATCTTGTCAATGTATGTGTCGTAAAACACAATGTCACATCATTTTATTTCACTCAAGAAGAGTATTAGGTTCTTTATTTAGTTACTAAAACTGAGAGAGACTCACAAAAGGGGATTGGGTTGTTTATTTAGTTCAGTTCATATTGTGTAATAAAATGATATGACAATAACGGCTAGGCGTTTTATAAAACGACTGATTTTATAATTAGCCTGCGACATACTTCATACATTTGTAATTTATCAGCAGTATTATTTGTGTTTGTTGTAGGTTTGTATACGAAAGTGACTTATTATTGTGCGGCAAACATGTTTACAACCATTACCGAGACTGCAAAGATGTAGGAACATATCTTTGCGGCGATTGCATAGTTGATGTGATTGCTCTACCAGCCGATAAGGTACAACCTTTTCAATTTCCACTAACTACCCAACATTATGACTGTTTTTGTTTACAGAATCGCAGACTAACATCAATAATAGCTTGCGAAGGCAGAATGTTACGTATCTTAGAACATTCTCGTGTGATACACAGTATAGAAGTCGGCAGCGCACCAATAGTTTTACATCTACACACCACCAATCACGTTTTATTTGGAACATCGGACGGGCAAATTGGTTTAGTTGACATAGATAGGTAAATAAATTAGATTTTTGGTGTTTTGGTTTTGATTTACTGTGTTTAGATCTCAAACATCTTACCGGTGGCTACTGCAAAACACAAAATCGTCCAGCGGTATTTCTTGCATGGATAGCTACGACATGACTGGGGACGGAATACCGAATCTTATTCTAGGAAGACAAGATGGTTCCATTGAAGTTTACGCTATTAATCTTTTAGAAGAAATTGATACACCCACTTTAATATATAGTCATGTATATATTACAATTTAGTATTTGTTCCAATTGTATTTTAAATATTTTAGAACTGTTCCGAAAGCATAACAGCCGTCCAAGGTGGCGTTATAGGAAACCAAGGATATGATGAAATATTAGTGTCTACTTATACTGGAAGAATATTCGGCTTGACAACAGAAGTAATTGATAAAAATATCGGAGCGGATAGCTTAACCGGAAGCTATGTTTTCACTTCCGAAACTAGCCACAAAATCGGCAAACTAAAGTAAATATTTTAACTTAATATTCAAGCAATAATAAAAATATTTTCAGGACGGAAATAACTGAACTGGAAGCTAAGGTTGCAAAGGACCGCGAAAAATATCAGCAGACTACTCAGCCTTTATCATTGGGTGTTTCTGCAATTCCTATGTTGCCAATCAAAGACTCAGTAACTATAAAATAATTATTAATACTTCTGGTACATATTTTTATTTACAGATGATTTTAAATAAAGCTGATGCTTCGTACACCTTAACTTTAGAAGTTCCGACAGCGATTGACAATGTTTTATTGCAAAGCGACGTTCCAATTGATCTACTAGACGTTGAGAAAAATTCAGCTGTAGTTAGTCATAGCGATAGTGATCCTCAAGTAATTCATTAATATTTTTTAGAAACTGTAGACTATATATTTTTTTTCAGAGCGGAAATTATTTGTTGGTAGCATATCGTTGCCAGGTCAACACAAATCGACTTGAAATCAAGATACGGACCATTGAAGGGCAGTATGGAAAACTGCAAGCTTATGTTACGCCAATAGTTCAACCAAAATGTTGTCAGTTAAAATTATTTGATATCAAACCATTATCTTTACATACGAGACACAATAATCTGGATGAAAATCGGCCATTTAATTTATTAATATTGAAAGGAACATTTAGTTTAGCTGAAATTCATACTTGGATTTCAAAATGTTTTCCTGAAGTCCCTGAAAAACCGCAAATTGGTGACAAAAATGTTATTGTATTTCAGTCAGTTTTTACTGACACTATTATTCAGTGTACCTACTGGTAAATATTTCATATTTCAGTAATATTTTTACGCTGAAATAATTTTTTCAGTAAAGGTGAAGCAGAATTTAAATCCGATAATTTATCAACTATTTCAATATTAAAAGAATTTCTCACAAAAGAAGCAACTAAGAAAAAAATTAAACTAGACATTACAAACTGTAAGATTTATTCAAATCTTTTTAACATAAAATAATATAAAACATTTCAGCTATTAATGATGAGTCTATTAAACATACATTAAAATTAATTGATCCTAAACTGAAAGAATATCAAGATCTCAACAAGAAATTAACTTTATTGGAAGCTCTGCATGAGCTTGAAATAACGGACGAAGAAAATTTAAATTATCTTACTCCGAAGTATCGAAAATTATTGGCCGACGAAAAAAATATTAAAGAGAACTATAATTCCAATCCGACGCATTTAGATAGACTCTACGGTAAGTAAATAAAAATTAGGATCAATTGTACAATAATGTGATTTATTTTAGGTATTATTACTGATCTGTACGTGGATTACAATAAGTTTAAAGGAATAAATGTCAAGTCAAAAATACCGCAACTGGTAAGTGTAATTGAAAAATATAATTTTAATGAGATGTTAAACTTTTTTCAACCTGTTGACAATGCTGTATAATTTAAATAAATAATTACAGTTTAATTTTTTCTATTACAACACACCAATTACCCTGGTCATAAAAACTTTTAACAACAGATACATTATTAATTTTTGTACACAATAATTCTAATTCTCCTTCTTCAAATACGTGATAATAACGTAAAAACAAATTAGAATTTACTTCTTCTTGCTTATTTTTTAATTTCCACGGCACTAAAACATCTTGGTGTTGAAACTGGCTGCGATTCACATGAACGGGAAGTTTAGTTTCATCTCCAATATTAACTGTAACATTTTGTTGTGCTTCAGCACTAGCAGCTTGTCTTCTATTTTTGCGGTCTTGTTTAAGATAACTAGATTTATCTTCTTTCTTTTGGTCTTTTGCCCAAACATAAATTAGCGCTTTACCCCCGATTTTAAGGATGCGAACCATTTCTTGTACTGCGCGTAATCTACGGTCTTCATTCGCTAAATGGTGAATGACTGCTATACTTATTACACCATCTGCAATATTGTTTTTTAGTGGAATGTAGAGGCAGTTACAATTGAACACTTGGAATCCTCGAGAATTGCAAATATCGATTAAGTTAAAACTGCGGTCGCACCCGATTTCGAATATATTTTTATTGTGTCCTAAATATTTTCCGTTTCCGCAACCTACATCTATTAAAACTGAACCGATTGATAAAGAATTAATAAAATCTAGAACATTCGGCCAGGGTTTGTGTCTTGTGTCGCTAAAATGCGACGCAATTTCTTCGTAGACTTTATGAACATGAGTTGATTCTAACTTCTCGGCTATGTTTGATTCAATCGTTTTGTTTTTAGCATAAGAATCGCAATTATCTATATATTTACAGTTACACTCTCCCATTAGAACTTTTCTAAAAGTGAAAGATGTTCTTAAGCCTCGTTCTTGAACTGTCAAACCGTTTTCTGTTGGAATGATGTCTAATTTTCTTGGCGTTATTCCATGCGACCAAGCATATCTCGATTCGCCGGACATAATTAACAAAGATCTTTGCGGTAATAATAATGTAAACTGCTGGCCATTATTATGACGAAATTCCATATTAATTGATGATCCTAATGATAAAGATAAAATAGGATCTTCAAACGCGCTGTGAGTGTCAACATGCGATGGAATTCCCTGTCCTGGTTGATATTCGTTTACAGTAAGTTGATCAGCTTTAAAATCTTTATATTGTTCATGATTATTTGTAAAACGCTGTAAAATATTTGCGCATACTTGGGGAATCCCCTGTGATAATGGAGCGTTTTTATCAACATTATTTATATCGTATCGAAATTCAAAACCGTAATGTTTTACATTGCGGTGCTTTAAACTGTTACTATCACTGTTGTTCCATTCAACACAAGAAAGCAGTTGTTGCTCTTCATCTTCGGTAACAAAGTCTTTTAATAAGATTAATCCTGGAGGGAGTGTTTTATTTATTTCTTCAGTTTCCGGAACTACAAATATTTTATTATTTTGTGTTGCTTAGTACCTATAATATGTATAATACGTTACCTTCATCAGAATATAATAAATATAAAGGTTTGTCGTCTTGGCCTAATTTTAAGTGACCATTTATAGCTTCATAAGCATTTTCCGCACAATTTGTATCTGTGAAACAGATAAACGCGCACGATTTTCCTGGTAACAATATGATATTTTCTATAGATCCAAATGAGGAGAATGCTTTAAAAATGTTTTCTTCAGTTAATCCATTTGCTAATCCAGCATTACAGATTACGATATTCTAAAAAAAAAAACTTTTTTCCATAGCTGATGTTAAAGTGCTTCTTCATAGACTATTTTGTCTCGATAAAGTAACACTTTAACTTTTTTTGTATCTAACACGTACACAAACTGAGTTTTAGAGGACTCATCTCGTATCGTTAACTTTATACTCGTTGCATAATATACTAATTATTGTCTTGTATAAAAAAATATTTTAAAAGTGGCGCCATGAAACAAACGCCCGTTCGCGCGATGGCGGGAATCCGCACTAAGTACATTCCCGTGTGGGAATGTGACGTAAAGCGAGAAGTGCTGAACGACAAAAGCGATAATTTTACCTTTGTTGGAGTAAAAGAAGTGAGAATTCCTGTTTCTTTTTCTATAATATGTTGACAACGTTTTTGTTTTCGTATAACTTTATTTACAAAGTTTGAGCTGTTCATATTACTCATTTTATGAATACTTTTATACGGTAGTCATGTAAAGATTGTAATGTTTAAGGTTAAGTTAAAATACTGAATTTAAGAAGAAGAGGAGATATTGTATGGTGTTGTGGTTGTGTGGAAAATGGCTGGGACTGTTTTGAGTGATGATATCTGGAAAAATTGGGACAAAACAGGAAAAACCGAGTTGTAAGTAGAATGATTTTCCATTAACCTAATTTCCAGCCCCCTCCAGCGTTCTCCTCCGAGAGCATCACACCTTGTGATAATCTTCATTTTTTAAATTATTTCATGTTTTGACAACTTTACATCAGTCTTTTCAATCAGAGATGAGAGCCATGCCTCTCATCTAAGTACGCATTTCCAGTATTGTTCCCCAGGGGAAAGAATAAAACGTTGATCGTTGAAACATGCTGATCTGCGAAGAAATGCGCAGATGTATGTAAAAAGAATAATATCCATCCAAACCGAGTATGCGGGACTCAAGAACTGCGAGACGATAGTTTACTGGTTTGATTGGTTAAACAATGTCATTGGCTGTACAGACAGTTATGTATTCAGTTAGAGTTTTTACCAAAACCGAGAATATGGGACTCAAGAAGGGCGTTAGTTTTTTTTATTTGTTTAGTTAAATGTTGATCAGAAGGTTTTTACGTTCACCTGTGCATTTCTTCGCAGATCAGCGCGTTTCAGCGGTCAGGGCTGATCAGCGTTTTATTCTTACCCTTCCTCGAGCTTCTCACTTGAATCTATGAATCATAAGATGTAACACTTTTAAAATAAATCATTTCTTCTAGTATCAAAGCGTGCAAACATCTCTTAAAAGATGAAACCAAAAGCCCAATTTTTACGAAAGCTGGGAAGCCCACATTGTTTAATCATTATGTATATAATTTAATTATCAATGGCATACGAGGACCACTTAAAAAGGAGTCTGTCATTTCAACTCTTTCTGAATTAGCTGTAAGTAAACTGAAACCGCATTCAGAGCCCGAAATTTGCCAATGTGTACTTGCGTTCACATCAGTTAAATTTGGTGTTGTGAATGCAAGTACACATTGCCATATAACAGACTTAACAAATTTTGGGCTGTGAATGCGGTCTTAAACTGTTTATACCAAATATACCAATTGGTATTTCATGTATCCTCATCTTTGTAGACTCTCCACGCCGATGTGTGTGGTATAATATGTGATGCTTTAAATATATTAGACGCCGAAACGGTTTGCAGTGAGAACCCTACAGAGGAGCGAGCTAATTTTTGCTTTATTATTAAAGAAAGTGAAAAGGTATTGTTAATTACTACTTAAAAGTTTTCCAATTATTAAAATATTTTTCTTGTAGTTTTTATCAGATAAGGTTTTAAAAGAACGTTTAGAAATCGATACTTTACAAGAAGTTGGCATACTGAAAAACAAGAATTTTTACACAAAATTCATCAAAGTAAAAACGAAATTATAGTAAGTATTTTTAAAAATATAATCAATGCATGTATTTTAAAATATAAGTGATGCTACACTTAAATTATGTGCTAGATTACTTGCATTTAAGACTACTGCATTTTTTATTTATATAAATGTGGCTTTGAAAAATGCATACAGTTTTGAACAATTTTTTTGTTTATACCGTAATTTGATAATTACAATAATTAATTTTCAGTTACAAACAACGTAAATTTAATTTATTCAGGGAGGAAAGCGAAGGGTATTCTAAATTAATAGTTGAATTAAATCAGGATGTGTCCGACAACGATATTGATATTCTGGAAGTTATAAAATCACTTATAGGTAATTACGACAACAATATTTTAATGCCAAACATAACATTGTGTTTTTCTGCAGGTTGTTTCAATTTAGATCCAAATAGAGTGCTCGATATTATTTTAGAATCATTTGAGAATCGTCCGGACCGCGTCAACTATTTCATACCCTTAATAAGATCATACATGAATGATCCAAAAATTATATGCGAAGTTTTAGGTTCAAAATATAGTTTTTATCAGTCAAACACTGAAATTTCAACGCCAAAGTCTTTATATACAGTAACAGCATTACTATTACAGCATGGTATCATTTCACTCGACGATATCTACGGCTGGGTAAGATTATTTTATTTTCCTTGAAACAAATCTTATTATTTAATTTATTCAGCTGACGCCAGACGATAAAGTATTGCAAAAAGATGCCGATAAAGAAATGAGAGATGCCCGAGAGTTTATGCGCAAATTGCAAATCATTTCAATTAAAGAAAAAGATAAAGAAGACGTACCTGAGGAAAAAGAAAATGTTCAAGACAAATACACTGCCAATCAGAAATTTGGGTTGTGCGAGGCACTTTTAGATGTTGCAGATTGGAATAACGCACAATTAATTATTAAAAAATTACCTGAACATGTATCAGTGGATCAGCATCCGATTGCTCTGGCACTATGCAGATTATTGCATGCCATCATCGAACCCGTCTACCGAAAGTAATTCATATTTATTTTACATTTAAAATTTCAGGAATGGAAAAAATTTAGATGTATTCAAACTTTCTTAAACGTCGAAACTAGTCGACTGAGAAATAAATTAAATTGTTGACTATTTCTCCATTCCTGAATATAACCCACCAGTCAGTAAACTAATTCTTCTAACAAAATATTTGTTGTAGAAATTGCGAGCTGGCTCCGAAGATAAAAGGCAAAATCATCCGGCCGTTATCCAACCCTCTCGCGCCAAAGCAGGCGCAAAAATTCGTCGATCTCCGCGAATTTGCAGTTCCGATGCTGGTCATGTTGGGCCCCTCTCTTCGATACGACCCAGTGCTCATGTACAAAATCATCCGAATATCAAAATCCGCCCTAAGCGTGGCTGGGAAGTCTATGGGCGATGAAACTTTGTATTATGATGTTTTGACTTTGTTAGATTCTACTATTCTTCCAGCACTGTCGTTCATGGATTGCAACTGTTGTATAGCTGAAGAAGTCTGGAATATTCTTAAACTTTATCCTTATCAGTGTAGATATAATTTGTACAGTAGGTGGAAAAATGATACGTATCAACAACACCCTAAATTAATGTTTAAACGGGGCGAAGCCCAAAAACAAATAAAAAATATCATGAAACGAGTCAGCAAGGAAACTATTAAACCAGTGGGCAGATTAATAGGAAAATTGACACATTGCTCACCAGGATTTTTATTTGATTATGTAAGTAATATTCACAGATAGCTTGTTCCATGTATTCCGAGCGCCATATTGAGTAACGTACGTATAGTCCATTCAGCGAATCAACCAATTCCGTCACAATACACAACCATTGTGGTTTATTCGCTGAATGGACTATACCATCAGCGCAAGTGCGCAGTTTGTTTGATCATATGACGTATGGCGTCAATTTCAACGAATCTGATTGGCTAATCATTTTACGTGACTCAATATGGCAGCAGAATACATGGTGCCGCCTCATTTTAAAATTATCATGTAATCTGCATCGAAATGGATTCATTTCGATACAGATTTTCATTATAAAACCATCAGGAAAACTTCATGTAAATATATAGTTTTCTTAATGAAATCATGGGAGTAGAAAAAATAAAAATAGTGAATGCAACTCCTGTATAATGGCTATTAATATTAATTAATTAATAGCTATCATTATAAACTAATTGCACAATATTCTAATTATAGTATATTTTAGGTCCTGTTACAAATTCAAATTTACGACAATTTAATCCACCCGGTGGTGGACTCATTAAAATACCTAACCAGCTTATCTTACGATGTGCTGGGCTTCTGCTTAGTCGAGTCACTAACTCAAGCAGACAAAAATAGATTTAAACATGATGGAACGTCAATATCACAGTGGCTTCAAAGTTTAGCCGTTTTTTGTGGCGCAATCTTCAAGAAATATAACATCGAGCTGACTGGATTGTTGCAATATGTTGCCAATCAGCTTAAAGCTCAAAAAAGGTAAATAAACTAATAATTTTGAGGTGATTGTAGTTAATTAATTTTGTTTGCAGTTTGGATCTACTTATTTTGAAAGAAATCGTGCAGAAAATGGCTGGCATCGAAGCAGCGGAAGAATTGACAGATGAACAATTGGATGCCATGGCTGGCGGCGAATTACTAAAGGCAGAGGTAAGTGTTTTTTCTGCATATCGTGTGTGATTTGTTAAAAGTTACAATCAATTCTGTTTATCTATTTGTGCTCACTGTTGGCTTTGGATCAGGTACATTTAACTTATTGTAGAAGTAGTTGCTTTGCCTGCACAATCGTAGCTGATAAACCAACAATTTCTTATCAAAAAATAAATAACAAAATGTTTGGTTGATTGGTACAGTCCCACGCCTTGTTGCTAGTTTTTTTTTTAAATGCCAGATTAAGATTTACCTTTTTTCCGAATACTCTCGATTTTACTTTCTATTCTATTCCACTTCCTTTAAGTATATAATCCTTGTTGAAATAAAATTTGAGCATTCTTGTACTGGCCACAAAACACTCGCTACGTTAGTATATTTTATGCTGGATTTTAGGAAGTAGGACCACGGCGTATAAAATAACGGCGTCGATACATGAGGCCACAGCGTCTAAAATATGTCGTATAATTTCTATTCCAACCACAGGGTCCACTGCGTATAATTTCATCGTGTCTAAAAGCAGTGTGAGCCATCGTGAAATTATATGCGGTAATTTTAGACGCCATGGCCCCATGTGTCGACTGTTCCAGGAGACAGGCTCCTTAACTAAATTTTTATTTATTTTTTCGCAGGCCGGATATTTTAGCCAAGTTCGCAATACGAAGAAATCATCCCTCCGTTTAAAAGAAGCAATGGCAGAACAAAATCTTGCAGTTGCTTTATGTTTGTTAATAGCGCAACAAAAAATATGCGTAGTTTACCGAGAAACTGAAAATAGTCATTTAAAATTAGTCGGTAAACTTTACGACCAATGTCAGGACACTTTAGTCCAGTTTGGCACATTTTTGGGCTCGACTTTATCTGTTGATGAATATATTAATAAATTACCTTCTATACAAAGTATGCTGCAAGATTATCACATTCACACTGATGTGGCGTTTTTCTTGGCAAGACCGATGTTTAACCACGCCATTAATGTGAGTTTATTAATTAAATTTAATTATATAATTAGTAATTAAATGTTTTTATGATAGATTAAATATGATCAGCTAAGAAAGCTGGATCCTAATTGTAAAAAGCTATCAACTTCTGCCAAACAACAAAAGTATTACGAAGCTGTTAAAGAAATAATGGCACCAGTTGTAGAGTCAGTTATTCCTCTACATTCTATTAAAATCTGGGAAGATATATCTCCACAATTTTTAGTTACATTTTGGTCGTTAACTATGTATGATCTATATGTTCCGACCGATAGTTATCAACGAGAAGTCAATAAATTAAGACAATTATCTTTACAAGCCATGGATTCAAAAGATGTTGTAAGTATTAAGAAATACAAATATTATAAAAAATAAACGTCTAAATTTTTAGACTGTCAGTAAAGGAAAGAAAGAACAAGAACGATATTTAACATTAATGGAAAAACTGCAAGATGAAAAGAAAAAGCAACATGAACATGTCGAAAAAGTATTGTATAGATTAAAGCAAGAAAAAGACTCGTGGTTCTTATCTAGATCTGCAAAATCCGCCAAAAACGAAACAATCACTCAGTTTTTACAACTGTGCCTATTTCCTAGATGCGTTTACACGGCAGTTGATGCCGCGTATTGCGCTAAATTCGTTCACACGATCCACATGCTGAAAACCGAGAACTTCGCTACTCTTTTATGCTACGATAGAGTAAGAATAAATAAATAAACCAGTTAAATTTCTATTAATAAAAATATTTGCAGTTGTTTTGTGATATAACATACTCAGTGACATCTTGCACTGAGAACGAAGCAAATCGCTACGGCCGATTTTTATGCGCAATGCTGGAAACGGTAATGCGGTGGCATTCCGACAAGTCTATCTATGACCAAGAGTGTGCCAACTACCCTGGGTTTGTAACTAAATACCGAGTCAGTAACCAGTATTCTGAAAACTGCGACCACGTTGGCTACGAAAACTACCGCCACGTGTGCCACAAATGGCATTATAAAATCACCAAAGCTATGATGATATGTTTAGAGTCTAAAGATTACGTGCAAATCAGAAATGCGTTAATTATTTTGATTAAAATTATTCCACATTTCCCAGTACTTAACAAACTAGCTCAGTATATCGAACGGCGCGTTGAAAAGGTCAGGGACGAGGAGAAAAATCAAAGACAGGATTTGTATACTTTAGCTATTAGTTACGCTGGACAGTTAAAATTAAGGGCTGTACATATGATCAAGGAACACGATTTTCATCAAGTTACAGACAAACCTAAAAACCATGAGAGTCTCACTGAAGTTGAAAGCGATGCCAACACCAAATCTTCTATAAATGGTGAAGTCAAAGGTACTTTATTAATTACTATTTAAGAAAACAATGATTTATTAGTGTTTATTGCAGACAATGCGAAAGAAAGTGCACCAAAAGAATCTAAAGAACGTTCTGACAAAAAGTCTAGTCGGCAAACGAGTGACAGCTCTTATATAAAAGCAAAACAATCACCACAAAGTCCGTACAAGGAATCGTAAGTTTTTACAATCAAAATAAATATCGAGTATTAAATTAATCAATTTGCAGTGTTTCGAAGGATAGATCCGATAAGGAGAAAACACCGCAAGAAATAAAAGATAAACACGTTAAAAAGGATAAGGAGGAAAAAAGAGATGATTCCGAAAAAGACCGAGATAGAGATAGAGATCGAGAAAAACGGAAAGAAAGAAAAGAGGACAAAATATCCATAAAAGAGGATAGACAATATAGGGTAAGCATAATTATTTAATTATTAGGAATGATTTTGTTATTTACTGGAATATTGTATTTTTTAGGAGGAGCGATATACAGAGATGGTTTTATCGAAAGATGAGCGAAGTTACGCAAGCGAGCGACTGCAGTCTGACCGCTACTACGGCAGCTCTGAGCGCGGCAGCCACTACTACGACGACCGCGACCTGGTGACCATCAGCAACACCAACAGTTCAAGTCTGAGACGCAGTCAGGAGCCGCCCGAAGCAGATAGAGGTACAACACAAACTAATTTGAAGTACTTTATCTACCCTTACTGTTAAAGTTTTACGTTATCTACTCTAGTTTTACTTTATCGGCTGAAAATAGTCGATAAAGTAGCACTTGAACATCTGGTACGGAAAGAATACTATGAATGTATTTGTTCCAGAAGCAAAAAGACGCAAGTTGGAAGGCAGCAACTCCAAGGTTAGTATCGAAGTGAGCTAGCGTCGTTGATCGTAATCACACCCACCGTCCTCTTCCACACACCGCGCGACCACGCTGGGAGATTGGGCTGAGAAGACCAGTGACGTGGACTCCATGCGCCTCAGTCTCTGTCAAGTTCACCGAGAACTCGGGTTGTTTTAAACTTAAAGTCAATTGTCAAGCTCCCAAACCAGTGCCTAATGTCAGTCTTTCTTGTTTATCTCAGTCTTTCTTGTTTATCGGTCATTATTAATCTCCTCGAATATGGAAAATCATCTGTGATATAAATTAAATAATACACCAACACTCAGCGTTGGATTTTGGAATTGTTAATGATATTGAACGAAGAAGAGAGAATGAATGTGAAGACAGGATTTCCACTTCGAGTGACGGATTCTTCTAACAAGAGTTCAGCCCAATCTTCCACTTTTTGTTATGATTTGACAACTGTGTGCGTGGGTGTCCCAGGGGTAAGTATCGGGAGTGCACCAGGTCAAGAAAGACTGTATTATAAAAATAAGTGTGATTTCAACAAGTTCCTTATGTAATAAATAAACTATGTATTCATGTAAACTTACCTATAAGTACAAATCATGTGATATATTTGTATAATTGTTCACTGTTGTGTAAATATAATCAAAAATATCAAACTGCAAAGTAAACATATGATGTTGCTGACGCGTTTGATAGGTTTGAGGATTTCTCACCCATGTACAAATACAATGTCAGTGATATGGATCAAGTGTGTAAAGTGTGGCTACGTCGCTGTCGCCTGCTAACATACGTGTCCATGATGTCTGTCTGCAGAGCTCGAAGCACGAAGAACGCAAGTTGCAACACCAGGTCGATCAGTTCCTCCTGGACAAGCCCGAGAAGAAAGAACGCAGCTCGAAGACCAAGGACAAGCGAGACAAAGCCACCGACGAAGAGAAAGAACTCAGGAAAGAACGCAAGCTTGTACGCAAGAGGGTACGCCAGTGATAGTGACTTTTATTTTGCTCTTCTTACATTTTATTTTAATAAACAATAGGATCGGTTGGAAGATCCGCTGCTCCAGGAACAAAAGCGAAGGCGAGATGAAGAAAAAGGTATACATTATTTTATCTTCATAAAGCTGGGTCAGATCTGTCCAATTATAAGTAAAAGTTATATATAATTCTAGTTCCAATTATAAGCGCGAACGTTGAGCGCTGGTTGGTTAAATTAGCCACTTAAACTTATAATTGGGTAGGTCTGAATATAACTTTAATCACTTATGCTTAATTTAATTTTTATTAATTGAATTTGTTTAAAGCCATGAAGATGATGCACTCCAACGGAGAAATGCTGGAACCGTCAGTTCACCCGCGAGAAAAACATCATCACAGTAGTAGAGTAAGTCAAATTTTATCGTTTTTTACACAAAAATATAATGATTTGTTTCCAGGATAAATCACCTTATACTAGAGAACGTGAACGATCACACGACAGGGCAGAACTTCGAGATAAACAATATCCTTTTAATGCTTTTAATTATTTTTATTACAGTACTAAATATTATTTTCCTTAACTTCTGTGTACTCGAAGATCAAGTGAAGGCAAAAGAAGATGATAGAACGTGATGCCGTGCGAATTTTAAAGTCATCTGGCGATTCTTTCAATTTCCTGTCTGTATAATTAATTGTTTTATTGAAAATATTGATGTCCATTTTGTGAAATAATGTCTTATTTTTAATACATAATATTAATCAGCAATTTGACTGATCTCAGAGAGAAATATTGTTTATATAGAATTTTATACATTCATTTTAAATTGGGTACATAATTGTGTTACTAGACACTAGCATCGTATACATAATGACAAATAAATAATTATTTGATCTAAATAATCCTTTCATTAAACAAAACCAGGGAAATAATTAAACAAATATGATAAAAAGATTTATTTAAACACAGTCATACATTAATACAGTTTTCACACAAAACAATAAGACATACCAAAATATATGTATAATTTTATAATCATCGATGTTTAAAAATACTACAGCTGATTTAAAATATTGGCCTCTTTGTTTCTTATTGACTAGACTTAGGCACAAAGTGATTATAATACATGTTTCTTTGGTACAGCGTAAATGTATATAGAAAAATTTAATACTCTTAAATATAAATTACATAAGTTATTAAGTACAGAATATAAATATTTATAAAACGTTTTAAAGTAGCGTCAGCCTTTAAAAAACTACATTTATACAAAAATTTTGCAGGTAAATATATCACAAGTATCCTTTGAACTGTGACTAGCATGAAAGAAATAATTATTGCACTATCGTTTCTTTGTCAATGAAATTTAATTGAGACCGCAAAAGTCCACAAAACTCTTCGTTTCTATTAATGCTCGAATCGTAAAAACATTTTCTTTTTATTTTTTGTTTATCTTGTTTGCGAGAGCTTTTAATACCATGTAAAACATTTGAATGTACTGGTTTCAGACTAGGCATTGTTTTGTTTTTAATAACAAATTTCGATTCTACTTTGTTTAAGTGTATTTTGTTTTCATGTTTTTGTAGTAGGAAGTTGCGAGTAAAACTGGCGTCGCATAATTTACATTTAAAAGGTCTTTCCCCCGTGTGGACTAGAACATGACGTTTTAGATCAGTGGACCACCCGAAAACCTTACTACAAAATGAGCATGGATATTTTTTTCTAGTAGTTCCTTCGGTAAGTGAATTATTTTTGACATTAGTGTTATTTAATAATAAAACTGAACTACTTTGATCTTTAATATCCATACTAATTGAACAATATTTTAATGGGTTAAAATCAGTATCAAAATCGATTTGTACATTTGAATTATTGCCGTCACTACTTATTTTGTTGGTGGCTTCACATGAATTGTCTTTTTGATCTAAATTAAATACATCAAACAAGCTAAATTTATTGTTTTCTGTTTTTTCACTTTTGATTTTAATCATATTTATTGGATACAAACCAGGGACACATTTCTTATCCGATTTGCAGGACAGTAAACTGTTTTGTTTAGATGATGTATTTGCATTTTGATGATTGTTTACTTGGCTTGCATGTAATGCGAAATGTGTCAATAAATTTGACGCTGAGTCAAATGACTTGTTGCAGTCGGAGCAACTGAATTCTAAAAATCAATTATTTGTATGAATTATTTGTTGTATTCTTTTCAAGAGCTTTGTTTACCTGTATCCAATTGGTCTGCAGACATTTCTTTTAAAGGTTATGTATCCGTTTATTAAATACACATAAAGAATATATAAATATATTTCTCAAGTCTCATTTTTAAAGTCGCATTTATTTTTTTCTTGCAGGAATTAAAATATACTGTAATTCCGCTAATTTGTTATTTTTGTATATTAACAGTATCACCAACTACAATCGAAGTTCACAGAAGTTCATAGAAATCGGAACTTCCTGTTTAAAGTCCGCCATGGCCAACTAATATGGCGGCCATTTTAGATATCGTTTGCCACATCAAATTTTAGTTTACGCGTTATTTCTATAAATAAAGTAATTTCAAAGAAGTTTAACACAATTTCAATCATGTATAATAGTTATGTGATATTAATATACACAATGATCCATAATATCAATTGATATTTAGTTTTTTTCGGGCCATTGTTGCAAATGATTGTTGCAACAATCAACTCTTTAAAATCTTTAAAATGAGCGCATAATGATTTACAATTTAATAATCTGTTTGTAATTTCGTTGATACCGTATCCGACTTGTAAAACAATAATGCAAAAGTGTAAAGAATTTCATATATATTATTAAACAAATATAGTTTTATTATCGTAACGGCTGTGAAACACCGCCATTTTGGTTTTTGAAGGACGTAGTTTTCAGGTTTTCGAATATTGTAATGGCGTCTCTTCCTTGTTAGTTGGTATTTACATCGCAAACTGCATTTGTTTTTAAATATCCGATATTGATTTAAATAATTTAATTGAAGTACATGTTGTGATTCTTGATTATTTTTGTGTTGTTTCATAAACAATTAGAAAGTGTAGTGAATTCAATGCAAAAAGAACACGTGAAAAGTTACATTCATAACAAGTGTTGTCAAAGCGTGATGTCATGCCGGTAGTATACGTCTACGGTATTCATCTTGAGAGGTGAGTCTCGAGTTGAAATAATTGAAAATCGTCCATATATAAACGTGCAATAACAATCAGATTTTTATTTTACTGCAGACATTATCAAAATCGAATAATTTACTATGTTTTATAATTTTTACTGTCTGATAGTAACAAATTGTAATATTATATTTTTCCACCAGATGTCATATGATTTGTAGGAATGGCATGCGTCTTTATTTAATGAATAATTAGAGATGATTATTTACAAAACATTTTATGTAATTTATACACTTGCCCTCATTATTATTGATTACAAAAAATAATTACAGATTTGCGCAAATTGTCGAATTGTTTATTAGCTTAAGAATGTTATAATTTGCGATCATTTATTGTTAATAAAAATAATGGTTAATTATATTTTATTGATTTTCCTTTTATTTATAGCTACGTGGATAATGTAGGATAATGGAATTAAAGAACATTTTCTAGTCAGATTTTAATAATAATTACTATTTTATGCAGTCATAAATTATTTATTAATTGTTTTGCAATAATATTTCTTATCTACGAAATGTGTATTTAACAAATTATTTATTGATAAATAACATTGTTTTATGATGTTTTATTTATTTTATTTTGTATTATAAACAAAAACAATTTTGAAATGATTGTATCGATTTCAGATAACGCAGAATGCTGGAAATGATGCCAGGATCCATAATAGACAAAACAAATAATAATTTAAGCAATTTAGTATGTGCACATTCAACTATAGAGCAGAAAACAGACCTAGGAAAAGAAAATATAATGGAGATTACCGAAACATCAAAAGTACCAGTAAGTTGTTCTAAGTTAGAAGCAAATTCCTCTCAAGAAATGTCAGAATGTAATATTGTATCTCAAGAAATATCAGAGTGTAATATTTCATCTCAAAGTAATATTTCTGAAGAAACATCTGAATGTAATGATGTTTCTCAAACAATTGAGTGTCATACTGCTTTTCAAGAAACAATGGAATGTGATACTGCAGCTCAAGAAACAAATGAGTGCAGTATTGCAACTCAGGAAAATTCTGAACCTAAATGTGATATTGTTTTAAAAGAAATATCTGAAAATAATGTAATTGAATTTAATGATATACAAGAAACAAATGTAACTCTTAATTCATCTGAATGTAATAATATTGTTTCTCAAATTGTAAATAAAGACGATGATATTTTAATAGAATCATCTGATTGTAATGTTGCGCAAGAATCAACTGAAATCGAAGTTGTTTCTGAACAAACAAATGAACATAGTATTGTTTCTGAAAAAACAATTGAATGTAATACTGTTGCTGAAGAAATAAATGACTGTAGTATTGTGTCTAAAATAACAAATGACTGTAGTACTGTTTCTGAAAAAACAAATGAGTGTAATATGGTTTCACAAAACTGTAATATCTCTGAAACTGTAAATTTAAGCTGTAAAATTATAAATGAAAATATGGAAAATAATAGTACAAATTCTTCAAAAAATATTATAAAAAATAAAAAGGAAAAAAAGTTGTTATCCTTTCTCAAAAAACACAAGTTAGCCGTAAAAGATTTAACACCGAAATTACAACATTTTAAACGAAAAACTAAAGAGAAACGAAAACCACATTGTGTACTCTCCTTAAAATTAAATAGATTTTATTTCAAAAGTACCAAACCGAAATGGTCCACTCGCATGTCAACAAACAAGAAAACAAAATCAGCAAACACTAATCTTAAGACCGAAAAATCAGAAGAACAAACAACTGAAGAACCAAGAACTGAGTCATCGAGCACCAGCTCCTTGGAGGAAAACAAAACAGAAGACAGCTTTATTCCTGACTTCAAATCCGACGAAGATATTAGAGATAAAATCAAGAAGCAATTAGAATTATTGCGACAGAACAGAAAACAAACTCCAAAATTAGTTGAAGATGAACCAGAACCGGAAACAGAAGAATTATTGGACATGGAAACACAACAAATGCCGGTTACTCTTGATGACGTAGTCTTGAGCACAGGAGATGGCGAACTTTCTATTGTTAGCGTCGTAGGCGGCTATGTCTCCGATGAAAATGAAGCAGAAATAGCAGCTGAAAATCCTGAAGAAATTAAAGAACGGCCTCAAGTAATTAGAGGGGTTTCTATGACAGAAATTTTACTCAAACGAGACTTCCACTCAGATACATCAGATGTATATTTAATAACACCAACTAAAACTAACGATATAACAAAAATAAAAGGCTGGAGAACCAAACATTTTGCAACTAACATTCCAGAAATCGTTGAAACAACACCAGTAGAAAATATAGAAGAACCGAATAAACCATCAGAAGAAATTTTAAACACTATAGAAAACCCTATACCAGGTACCAGTTTCGGATACTGCGATATTAAGTCGTATTATCAGCCAGTGAAAGCTGACAATATTCTTAAACAAGGTGAAACAGAAGAACCAAATACTAAATCAGCTTTTGTAAGTGACATGCTCGATACATATTTAATAAACAACGCCAAGCTACAAATCAGTTATGAAATACCGAAATTATCAGCTGAGGAAGCAATCACGAAACCCGTCAGCGAGATGCCAGTGGGTAATAACGATTACCTAGCAGTAGTAAACAAAGCCAACTACCGCAAGAAAACTACAAACAACAAAGCTTTCAAACCGAAAACTCTTGCGGAAAAACGAAGAATGCTGGAGCAAGATCGGCAAAAGCAGCTTTTGCATGACATGGAAACTAACGAAGGTATTTATTTAAAACAATTGGAATACTGTGAAAAAAGGAATAAAAATGATGTTGCAAAAGAAGTCCGAGATAATTTAATGGAAAAAGATGCACCTTTTAGCAGACATTGTTGGGACATGGCCACCAAACTTGACGATGACGCAAGGCAGTTTGTTGTTGTAAACGGAAATAAAATCAGAATTTTAGGTAGTGCTGGAGGCGATGATATTATAGTACCAGATGATAAAACTAGAAGTAAATCACGATTATTAAATCCGTTCGTAAGAAAAATTACTTACAGACCCGGCCCGTTATCGAAAAAACATAAACTGATGAAATATAAAAATAGCGACGAAAAGTGGGAATTCCGGGTTTTAAAAATGCCGAAAATAAAATTAATAGTCCAGCCGGAACAGGGTAAACGGTTACCTCTAGTAGCAGAACAATATATTCAGCTATACAGAGGTGAAAAAGGTTTTATCAGCGACGAACTAGCTAAATTTGCAGTATCAGCCGTCCGAACGCAAGAACCAGTCAAATCAAAATTCGAATTCGATGTTCCTTACCACAATGAGCAAAATAAACTATTAGTTAGGAAACAAATATTTCGAAATACTTCACATGACAGGATAAAATCAAAAACTAAACCAGACACACCACCAGTTACAGAATTTTTAAACATAAATGTAGAAGACACTATAAAATCAATAATGACAAACATGTTAAACTGCATCGAAAATCAAGAACTAGATAAATCCGTAATAAAAGATGATCCAGATTTAGATAATCTAACTAAATATGATAAAAAAGTCGACCGTCCACCTTCGCCTATACATTCAATGATCCACAGCATCATCAAACGACCAAATAAACCGAAAAGTAGATCCACATTAGAACTTCGAAGACTCAACGTCCAAGTCATAGAAGTAGACGTAAAAGAGGAAGAAATCATTGAAGATGTCTGCACAAAAGATTTCTGCAAACTTGGCTGCGTTTGCAAAAGTCTGAGAGGCGCTACATCGTTAGTTCCTAAACATTGCGGTAAAATAAACTGCATGTTAGACTGTTCGTGCTCATTTGGAAATTCCAGCAGAGGTACTCACTCAATCACCCTGCCTGCTGGAACGGACGTACTTTCTGCGAGTACCGTGGTTCGACTCCAGGACGAAGTCAAGAGGAATCTAGCTAAAGAAGAAAAGGAATTCGCACAAACTGTCATCAAAACCAATAATCAAACTATTATGGTCGGGGGTAACGTTAGAGAACGGGCTAGACGAATACCGAAAGTTCCCAAGAAATACAGTAATTATGTACAGAAAACTAAAGGACTATCTTATGATAAAATCATATCTGTTGGTTTATTAGAAGATGAGGATTTTGAGCAACAGTTAACTAAACAAGAGATACAAAAAGCTAAAGACGCTGTTAAAAAAGTTGTAGAACAACCTCCTTTACTAAAAGTTGAAATTAAAAAACCAGTACCGATTTGGATCAAAAAAGAAAATAAATATAACGACGTTAAAGATTGTCGCGTCAGTTTATTAAAATTAAATTTAGACCACATTGCACCTTGGTGCATGGTGCATAAATTATATAAATGTCACTGTGATGGTAAAGCGGTTTTTGAAACAACTCCTGTCAAGTCAAAAGAAGACGTAACAACTCCAGAAGAAAATGATTATGTTGCATACGCCCCCAGATTCCAGCCTCGGTATGTGACAGAAAGTAATTCATCAGTAACAGTAACAGACATTACTGACAAGTACTGCGCCAGGACCAGAGCTTTAGCGACGAATTTCTACCAAGCCAGAAATAAATCTCAAAGCTTTAGAGCGCGCTACAATCATTTAAGACTACTACAAACACATTTACCAGCTTTGCAACATGAGCTTGAAAAAGACGACCCTGTTGTAAATGTTACTGAATATGATGAGCAAATAAAAAGTAAACGAAATTTCAAAGAAGTTAATGATGATAATGATAGTCAAGAGTTGCTAGTGCCCAGAAAAACTAATAAAAAAATTAAGCTTGTAAACGTGCAAGATATTTTAAAAACGCAGAAGAAAGTAGAATCACCTCCGAAAGCACCTCCAGGGAAACCTCCACCACATGTTGTTTCAGCCGCTTCATTTATAGATTATGATAGATCTTTTATGGGCCTTTTAACACCATCAAGTGAATGGTTAGAAAAATTCCATAAAATGCTAAACCTCAATATGAATACAGTTATTCGTCAAATTCGGTTGTTGGAATGGGCTACCTTAGTTAGGCGACAAAAATCAGGCATTTTACAACTATGGTTCAACAGTAAAAAATACAACAATATTATTTTAACTGAAGATAAAAAACGGCCGTCCCGTTCACACATGAATATTAAAATCCTGGAAAATAATACATCTACAATAAAAAATTTCAGACTTCCTGAAATTATTACAAGCCTGTTTCAAAATAAACTCCCAGGTGTAGCAACAAAAGCTACGGAAACTTACGTAATTTTAGTGTATAATGGCATTTCGTGGGAAGCTAGAGGAACTATAGTATTGAACGATACTAGCGAGATGTGTCGGCAAAGATTAGGATCCAAACCAACCCCGGTACTTATTCTAGAACCACAGCTAAGATATCATATGGAAAAGACTGAAGACAAACCTGTAAATAAATCAACCATTTCGTCTAGCAATTCAAACATTGTGATAAAATCAACTCCTGCAATATCGGTAGAAGTTGTCAACCGTATTAATAATAAATCGTTACCTGATCTAAGTTTAAGCGAAAATCGAGGGCTAGAAATTACTAAAATAGCCTGTGCGAATGATAAAGTGGTTGAGCAGAATTTACAGGACACTAACTCATCTAAAGATTCTTCGATTTTAGCACCGCTTCCCACCGGATTCGGATTAAATCACTGGTTTATGTTAATCCTCAAAAACGACTTCAACGTTTTAAGAATCTCATTCTCTAATTTCCATATTAAATATACTCATTTAATGACTGCTATACAAACGGCGTTAAAAAATCATAAAACAGTAAGAATCCGATCGCAAGATAAACACGTAGACAATCCAAACAATTTTGGAGTTTATGCTTTACCTGGATTTAATGATAGAATATTTTTTGGTCCGTATCAGAATCAAAGTGACCACGGACTAGAAACTTTTCGATATGTAAATAAGAAACTTGTAAATACTAAGATTTATAATAAGATGAGAGGCAATATTGAAAAAAATACAACTGGAATTTGGTACTACCATAGTTCTACAGTCCAGAATAGTTTGTTGCTGGAACCGCAGCATGAGAATGCCTCGAGTGGTTCTGATTGCTCTACAGAAATGACCAACGCAGAACAGGCAGTCAAACCGCAGTTAGACTTTGTGGATTTAACAGAAAATGACAGCGACAATGAAACACCAGAAGAGCCTCAAAGAGCTCCTCCACCTCAACCAAACATTGACCCAATCTTCAACGTACTAAATGCAGATTTTTCCAAAAAAGTTTCGGGAGATATTACAATTGAACCAGTTTACGACAATGTTCCTAAGACACCAGTGGTTATTGAAAAGAATGATATTGTTATTCAACCAATAAACGAAGATAGAGCTAAATTGACTTCGATACGAACTCCTGAAGTGAAAGAAAACGGGTATAAGGCAAGTAGAAAACGTAAATCAGTCAATAATACGCCTGATCCTTTGGAGACGGAACCAACTTTAATAGACAGCATAGAATTGGATGATGATGACGAACCGACAAGTTATACTACCAATAAACAAATGCCTGGATTGACTCCAATTAATACAGTACAGAATATAAACAACGATGCATTTAAAAAGAAAAGTGTCATTTATGTTATTACAAACATTCCTGGAATTGGATACTTTGAAATATTTTTGACAGACAAAAAATGTATGAGACTGGATATAAATGGAAAAGCTACAATGTTCCCAACAATCAGCATGGCTCTCACTTGGTTACATCAGTAAGTAAAATATTATCTTTATAATTAGAACCAATTATAATTAGTTTATTGTTTACAGATTATTCCGACGTCACATTTTCTTCATGCCATTAAATCTAAAAGTAAAGTTTTCGATATTAGAATCAACTGATGTACCAGAAATGCCCAAGTTCAATCAGAGTTACTTGAACGGAGCTCATGTAAATATATTTATTATACAGGGTGTTTCACAACTTCATATATTTTACTGATCCTGGAACGAAAAGATTTTTTTAAATTCGTAAATTTAGGGGTAGTTGTCGCAGAAGCACTGGATTGTTGATTGTATAATCTGATTAACTATAAATGGATTGAAATAATATTTTAATTAATTGTGCACTGATAAGAATAGTAAATATATATGAAAACATTGACACAAAACTGTTTGATTAAAATCCTGGAAATTAAAATTGCGAATTTTTAAAAAATTATTTCAGTTTCATGATAAATAAATTTAGCACTATAATCATAAATTTATTGATCTCAAAAAGATTCAATTAGCGAGGTTCAGCCAAAGCCGATCTTCCATCTTACTGTACAATAATAAAGATAATCATTCAATTTAATTTAAATAGTGTGTAACATAATTACATAAATTAGGAGATATAATAATTATTATCCTTAATAAATAATGAAAGAAATTTTGATATAACGAAGTTGTGAATCACCTGTATTATTGATTGAATGGTACTAATAATTAATTTGTTTTCAGATGATGTGCGAAAAAGGAATATTCGATTTAGTCCGAATGACTCCAGAATACATGTCAAATTTAGGTTTTACAGAGTACGAAAAATCGATATTATTAACTCATAAATGCGAACTGCTAATCGATAGAAATATTAAAATATTAGGAACTTATTTAGTCGGTTCCGAAGAAGCTAATAAACTAGATAAAGATAAAATACTACAAATAGTAAGTTTTATTTAAAATATTAATGAAACAACGGGAAATAATAAAACGTGATCAGCGCGGACCGCTGAAACGCTCTGATCTGCGAATAAATGCATAGAAGGATATAAGGTTTCTTTATTTAGTTCAGTTAAATGTAAATCAGCGGGTGTTTACTTCCATCTGTGCATTTCTTCGCAGCGGTAATCGCTGATTAGCGTTTTATTCTTACCAAACAAACTAATGAATTATTTTCAGGCGCCGAAAAAAATTAAAACAATGGAGTCAAAAGGTGCGTACCTCGAAGAACATAAACTAAAATTACGAAACACGCAGGCCAAACTTCTGAACAAACTGGACTCGTTGCTTCACCACGTCCCTCAGTCTGCACGAGATGGTATACGAGAAAAAGTGTCCAGAATATTTGGCCAAAACCCGGACCAAACAAGAAATTCTACCGCACTACCCGCGGGGAAAATTTGCAAAATCGTTGATGGGAAAGTTGTGGTTATGGAAGCAGTCAAGAAAACCAGTCCACAGAAACCGTACGAAATGGTGGTTCCTATTACGGGGCTGCAATCTCCTGTCACTGTTGTAGGTGTGCCCCACTCCGAATCTTTGTTACTTGCAAATATAGATCAGTCGGAAATAGTCGTTGACCTGACCGATGATATGTAATAATTTGTTCTGTTATTGTGAATATATTTATAAGAAAATTTGTTATTCGAGAATGTATAGTGTATTTTATTATGATATCGTTTTTTTTCTTTCGACCTAAATTGGGTTTATTTATTAATTCATTACCTTATTGTTTATACAGAAATGTACATTGTATAAATACAAGCGATTTTTTACTTAAACAATTTATTATTGCTGATCATGCGACTGCAACTGAAAAAAGGTAAAATTGTTGTTTCAATAAGGATCAAATGTGATCTGTGTTTTAAGATAGATTTAATATTGAGGATTATGCGACTGCGGCTGAAAAAAGGTAAGAACTAATGTAATTGTCGTTTATGGAAGGGCCAAATATGTCCTGTGTTTTAAAAATTGTTTGGCTTGAAGTAGAAAAGGGCAAAAATAATGTGGAACAATTTATTATTGATTGATTAAAAAAAGGTAAGATGCATAATGTATTTGTTGTATAGAAGGATCAAATCGGTCTTGCTTTCAGAATGATTTGAAGAAAGTAGAAAAGGGCAAAAATACAATTTATTATTGATAATCAGGCGAGTGCAACTGAAAAAGGTTGTTGTTTCTGAAAGGACCAAATCTGTCCTGTGTTTTAAAAAAGATTAGGATGAAAGTAAAAAGGGACAAAATAATGTGGAATAATTATTCTTGGCGGCAGATGGTATTCAACCAGGTGTCCTTTTCCTCTGAGCCAGGATTGGGCGCACGCATGCGTTCGTGGAGGGGATAAGGCTTTAAGTAGACTCAAAATGAATTTCCTTTCTGTCATTCCTCCACTGCAGAGGCAGAGGCAACTGTGCTGTGTTGTGCTTCCTGAGTATTGGACACGTGAATTGTGATTGTGTTTTGAATTAACTTCCTTAGTGATGGATTTGATCTGCTCTGAAAAGATGATGGATAATAACTTTGCTGATAGAGACCCTGTAATTTTCGGTGATATCCGTGTTTTAAAAAATTTGGTCGACACGGAACATCTATACATCCCAAATTGCAATTATTTCGACGAGGTTCAACATGACATCCAGCCTTTCATGAGGAAGGTTGTCACGACTTGGATGCTTGAGGTAATTTATAAAATTAGTAGAGTTCATTCACAAATTTATCGTCGTGGTTTTGGCATGTTATAGGTTTGCGAGGAGCAAATGTGCGAAGATCAGGTCTTTCCCCTCGCTGTCAATTATCTCGATCGTTTCTTATGCCGGTGCGCGATTTCTCGACAACAACTCCAGCTCCTGGGGGCAACCACTTTACTCCTGGCGTCCAAAATCCGACAATGTCATCCTCTGAGAGTTGATCTACTCTGTGCCTACACCGACTACAGCGTCACCCCGGACCAGATGAAGGTATGTCATTTTCATTATTGCATTTCTTATTTAATTGTTGTCGCGAAGATACGCTCTTCTGAGAGCCGAGAAAGGGGCGTAACACCCCATTTGACGAAATAGAATCCTCAAAACAATATCCTCGCGATTGATAATGTAACATTATCTATGTAATGTTACTAATTTGATAATAATATCCCAATGTGTCCCACATAAAACTCTGAGATGTTTGTATTGAGTAGATATGGCTAGAATAGACTTACGTAATATTATAATTAGTTTAATTTTGGCAAAATTAATGAACCGGAAATGATAATTTGTTGTAAATTTATGAATAATTAAATTACTGGATGTGGTTCAAAGTTGAATTGAACCAAAAAATATCCTCTTGTCTTGAGGACAGGATTCAAGGTGGCTGAGCACCCTTGCGGTCATAAGAAGGGTAATTTGCGGTAAGACGTTCCTCACGGAAGCTATAATAACATGAGGGCGGATAAGAGAACAGGTAAATGTCAAGAAGTAATCAACAGGTGAAACGCGCGCCTAATCTCTTCGAGATATAGATACGACAAACGGAAGAAGATTGAAATCTGTTTCCTTTTGGTGCAGACCATTGTTGTCCGGAATTAAGCGTGATTTACTCGCACGCAACAATGTCAAGATTTTGTCAACAATGAAAATATTTATAAAAGTAAAATAATTACGTGTTTCGTAAGAAAACGGTGATCAGTGAAGCATGCCCAGTATTTTGTCACATATGCTCTTTCTAGAGCATGAAGGCGGTAACAACAATCAAACCTTCTGTTGCCCAGGACACGGTTCTTGCGTTCAAGACGGTTTATAATAACGAACTCTCGATCCCGCCAATTGCAATATTCATAATTTAGGTCAAAATACTTTGACTTGGTTTACAATGGGAATAATTCGCCCTTCGCAATCCGGAAATATTTCCCACGTAATTCTTCCGTCAGTCTGGGTCCATTGTTCGCGGGTTATGAGAAAATGGACAGATTCCGATACGGGGCAACGCAACACCCTGAATCAGGGGCTGGAAGTCGGAAAGCGGAATAAGAATAGGGTTGGGACCTTTCCCAGGCCCACATGCAAGATTACCATAAAGATTTGTTGAATATTTTAACAATTCGCAATTAGAAAACGCCATTTCTTTTATTATCCTTTTCTTAATTTCTTCAAATTCCTAGAATACCATTTGTGAGGATGTTAAGTCATTAAACATTCATCAGTTCTATAAATAGACTTGTGGGAACAATACACTTTCAAGGGTTAAACTGTTTAGTATTTGCGACCCTTATGACATCACCAGACATTCCGGCGAGGTCTTGAATGAATGAGACGCATTTTAATTGCCCAGACTAATTTGATTAAGAATATTACCTCTTTAGACGGATCACTTATCTTTTTATTAGCAATACAACAAAGAATAAATCTGTAAATTTTGCTGGTTGACTTTTTCCAAGAACTGTTTTAAAATTCTTGTAAATTTGCTTCCGCGTAGTCTCATCATTGTTGGCATATGTTATACCTATTATGGTTGTTCTCACAGTGTCACTACCAGCTAATGAGTGCGGTTTACCGCACACACATCCTAGTTGCGTGTTTGTGAATAATTTTACACTATGCATGTGTCAACTAGGGGTGACACAACTGATCACACAAAAACGATATGAATTTGAGCAAATTAGGTGAAATATGGTGCATGGTATACCTGTAGAATTCCCACGAACCCAAATGAGATTTTAATTGTTGTGTTTGTCGTAGAATTTTGAAATTCTGGTGCTTTCTAAACTGAACTGGAACACGGCTGGCATCACCGGGTTCGACTTCGTGGACCACATCATCGAGAGGACCTCCTGGTGCAGGGAAAACTCTCTCATCAGACGGCATGCCCACACTTTGGTCTCCATCTGCTATACCGGTAAGTTCAATTGATTTTTATTTTCTCGCCAAAATTATTATATTGTTGCTAATAATAAAATGCGGTGGAATACATTGTTACTGCAACAGTTACTTGTTGCATTATTGATTATTATACAGGGCGAGTCACAACTTCGTGCAAATATTATTTGTATAAATTGTAACAATCGATTTTGATGAACAATGATCATGAATGATTGTTGATTTCAACCACTTCTGAGTCAATTTCTGCAATGAAATGCCATCAAACAACCCCATAGCGTCAATCCACACGTGTCCAGAAGTAATAAAAAAATAAAGCAGCCAACACCCTTGCGTTAAGGGCGTAGCTCCAGCTGCCCACAACCTTTATGGTACTCTGTAGCACTATTTCATGCGGGGATTCCCCTGCACTATATGGGTATGTAGTGGTGCATTTTGGCAGCTGCCGTATGTGCGTATGTAGGGTGATTGAAGGTGATAGCGAGGTGTAGGGCCGGTGGACATCAGTGGTAGTCAAATTTTTTTCGGGAAAATGGTTCAAATTATTTAAAATATTTTTATTGCAAGTCAATAAATAATAATGATAAATTAATAATGATAAATCCAATTTTAATATTTAGTTTCGTATTTGAGTTATGGCGGTTTTTTAGATTGCAATTTTTGAAGGACGATTTCTCGGAAACTATACGAGATATTGAAATCTAGTATGCGATAATCGATTTCTAATTTTTCGAAATTTTCAAAAATCGATAAGGGGTACCTTTAATCTTTTTGTGATTTTTTATGATCCTTCATAAAAAACATACTAATTAGAGCATTAGAAATCGATTACCGCACACTAGACTACAAATCTCACTTAGTTTTTGAGATTTCGTCCTTCAAAAATTGAAATCTGAAATTCCGACTGCAGTATTAAGCCCTGATCGCACGAGGATTCTTTGAAGATTCTACCCAGATTCAGAAACCTGGAAAAGAAGAAGTTTTCTTCTTTGTAGTGATAATTACGTGGTTTTGAAACAATCAATAAACTATAAATTATTCTTATCCAAGACTCATTGAAGATTCAATTTAGCGACCCCGCAATTTAACAGATAATTCTCACTAGAAAGAAGAATTTTCAAAGAATCCTCGTGCGAACAGAGCTTCAGATTACTAATACTTTAATAATAATAATTAAAATAATTAGTAAGAATTCCTGTAACATTTTCGCCAGCACTGGTGTATTTAAATCGTGCTAGGTGCAACTCTACCATGCACTGCAATGGTCCATATGGCCTCACCAACACACACACACACACAGACAAGGTGCGTGCGCGCACACTTATACGCAACACGTACACATATACAGGGTGTGTGGATGTGTGTGTGTGTGGATCCACGTGAGCTTGCAATGAAAACAAAAGACTGCACGTGCCGCCGAACCTGAAATTCGCGTTTGGTAACCACCTGGAGCACTGATGCTGGAATCGACAATTTATTTGATTTACAGATCATGAATAAAGTTTGCGTAGCAAATTATGATTTATTTTATAGTATACATACCCAAACAGGATTGACACGAACTCTAAATATTTTTATTCACTGTTTTGAAGCTATCAATGAATTAGAAATTCTTCTTTTCCAAGACTCATTGAAGATTCAGTGACAGATATTTTTCACTAGGATTATTTATTTAAATAATTGTCAAAAAATTCTGTGTGAACAGTGCAAGTACATTTCAGCCTCCTATAGCTGTTACATCTGATTATATTTTTTCACGGTTATTAATCAATTTGGATGTGGTTCCTTCACAGATCACACTACTTTGAGCCCATTTGGTCGTGGTAACCGCACAGATTACGTACTATTTATCGAATTAGCTTTGAAATTATTTGTACAATCTTTCATATTATTTTTATATTTTATATATTTTTATTTGCAACCGAGTGGTTGGATTCCACTATAATATAATAACATCTACCATTATGTAATTGGTTAATCCTGTTGAATGGATACCATAAAAAAATAGTTCGTTAAATTACTTCCAATTAAATCAATACTGTATACCCTATTTTGGGTGTGTCAAATTAACAAATATTGCATAATATTTGTTTATTACAATACTAGCACTACTACTATTATGCTTACATAATTTTTTTAAGTCGGTACATATTTTTAATCACGTTTTAAATAAAATAAATTTGGAGACTTCAATGAGCGTTCAAGACAGAAACCTACATATTTTAATATAATTAACAGTTTAAGCTGCATTAATTTATAACCACTAAAGCCTCATTCACATAAGCATTTAGGTTCAAGGTTTACATTTACGTTTACGTTTAATACAGTTTAAATACATTTAACTAAATACGAGCATTTACAGTTCTTGAAAGTTGGGATGTATGAATACTCTTAAACGTAAACATAAATGTAAACCTTAAAACTAAATGCTTATGTGAATGAGACTTCATGATGTTATGATAATTAAAAATCATGTTTAAAATATAAAATTTTCTCCCTCCCCATAAAATCAATTACAAATTATTTAGGAAACACACGTGTTTATAAATGTTCATTGACCATAACTCCAACCTAAAATTCCCTTCAGCCGGCGTTTTTAGGCACCAACGCCCTTCGTATCGCCTCCACCCTGTACATTATAAATCAGCACATACGGGGTGTTCGCGCAATGACGCGTGGTATGATTATGTGCTACGGGTGTTACGCTATGTCCTATGACATGTGACAGTTCGATGTCTTCCACCGAGGTCACGGGGGAGAGCACCTGGTAGCGGTAGCGGTCACCAGCATCTGCTCAGCGAAATTATACTGGAGATGTGAATATTGTAATTTGCACTCAAACTTGTTTTTATACAAGACTGTTAAGTAATATATTCATTATTATTCGGTATTATTATTGGTACTTTGTTAACTGAATTTTCTGTACCCAAATACCGGGTGATTCACAACTTTTAATGACATAGGTCATGACTAGTCACGGAACAACAAGAATTTTTTTAAAATTAGTTTTAAGGGCTGTTTTCACAAGAAGCACATTTTTGAAAGCACTGGATTGTCGATAAACTAAATTTTTATTGAATGTGATCCAAAACTGTTTGACAAAAAACCTGGAAACTAAAATTGCGAATTTAATTTTTTTTTTCAATTCAGTGATAAGTAAGTTGAGCACTATATTCATATTTTATATATACATAGTTAAAAGATGACTCTAGAGTGCTAAGAAATTATATTTTTGCTATACTTTTAGTATTTTAGTATTAAATTAGTAAAAATAGTCAATTTGGCCTATTTTTAACTACTTTTTTCGTCAAATATGTAATTTTCTTGACAAAAAATATTTTCTTAGCACTCTCATGAACAATGCAAGGAATCGACTATTTAAAACAAAATTAATAAATATGCAATAATAAGGCCATAATTTGTAATTTGTAATATTAAAATGCATAAATTAATTCTTATTTTCTCTAATTGTTGTCGCAACAAAGTATTGTATGGATTTTTCAATCAAATAATGCTTCGTAATTACTTATGGTAAAATTCAGATTTTTATTTTGAGCAATATAAGTAGCCAGAATCGTGAATTCTGATTCTATTGCAGCAATATTGCTTTCAACAAGTGTAGAGCTTTATAACATGTGCACGAAGTTCTGAAGTAACGTACCTAAGTAAATCGCAAATTAAATCTAACAACTATCATTTCATTTCATATTTGCTCTCTACTCTCTACTAACCGCACATACGGTAAAATACGTAGATATTTTTACAGATGACTCATACTCAAGTTAAAAGTGTGAGAAAATTATATCTATAATAATTATGAATAAATTGTTCAATATATTGTAATAAATTAACGTACTAGTATTCTAGTTGGTTTAATTTGCAATTTTTTGTTCGAATTACTAAAACAACTAATGTTTAGTGATAGTGATATACCTACTATACCTACATTATTATTATTATTATTCATTTTTATTAGAGTTGAGTGTGACTCCTTCACAGGATAAAAAATTCTGTATTGACTATTCACATTATCATGTAAATTTTTTATGTGTCATTATCAGTAGATCAAACACAGAACAAGGGGACTATAACAAGTTGACTTCCCCAATTTTAGGGCATATCCCGGATCCAGCTGTGGGAGGTGTACTATCACACAGCTGGCCACGGTCAAAAGCGCTACAAAATAACAACAATACTTCTTTATTCTTCTCTTCTGCACAAATCTCAACATCCCACCTGCCTTGGCACGCGTCTTTACCCCCTCTCCGGCCGTCTTAAGATGTTGAAGGTCTGCAGCCGTCAGCAAACCACCTAGCTCGAGCTACCGTTCGGAAATCACAGCTTGGATATTTAAAAACCTTGACCCTGTGTTGTAAACAATAAACAAAACAGTCAGCTAATGTCTCACAAAGACTCATTATTGTTGATTAGCAGTGGAAGATTTTGGATGACACATATTTTTGTTTACTTATTTGGTCCAGAATCTTATCTGTTTATTTATTTTACATTTTGGGTGTGCTAACTTAATTTTAACTTTAAAAATTTGAATATTGTGTCTACTCAGTGATCTGATACTTTTTTAAGAATTTATATTAAATTTTCTTTGCTTCATGCTTCGGAATTTTGAGGAAAATTATGGTGGTGAAATTTGCCTGTCAAATGCTGCGGCGCTAAATTGAATCTTCAATGAGTCTAATAATTAATTGATAGCTTCAGTGAATTCTTTTTCCAGGATTCAGAAACATGAAAGAATCCTCAAAGAATCCATGTATGAGCAGAACTGTAAGCTTGCTGTTTGATATTCTCTTAAATCAAATTAAGGTCCATCTCTTGCTATCTTGCTATCAAATGCAAAGCAAAAAATCAGTTGGTAACTTTGGTTTTGAAATCGATGATCTCATATTTTACAATGATGTACTTATAGGTTGTGTTTACATGGCTATAGAATGAAATATACAAAAAACCTTGCCGTATTTTGTTAAATAATTTCTAAAAATTACAAAAAATGCGAGTTTTGCATAAATTATTAGTCAATGGGTTAACTGTTAAAAAAATCTCTCTATAAGTACCCGTCTTCAGACTAATGTATATTATCGATTTCAAAAGAATTTTTTATTTTTGTGCATTAGTCAACGTATAATATGGATTATTAAATGAAAAAAATTAGTGAGGAAGAGATTACTCGACTTCTCTACTTTTGTTGATAAAAATTAGCTCATTTATTGATTCAGTAATGAGTCATGACTCTTCATGTTAAATTCAATTTGAAATTTTTTATAATAGCCAGAATCGTTCAAATTGTTAATCTTCTAGATTTACAAGTGTAGCGCCTTAATGTGGCATCATTTGAATAATGTAAGGACTGGTAAAATTTAAATTATGGTGTTTGATTTGCATGTAACTACAAAAATTTAGTTGATCATTAAAGTCGCATTCCCAGTCCAATATTTGGGAAAATTTGTGAAGTTGTTAGGAGGCAATTAAAATAAATAAAATAAATAATTTCGAACTAATTTATTCTGAAAAGCCTTTCGGACTGTGAATGCGGCTGTAGGAATGTGTTTTTAAATATTACTGAGCTTTATCGCTTAATCCAGTGTCCGCAAGTAAATAAATTTCGTGAAGAGGCTCGCAAAAAATTAATCCAATTATTCATGGTCGAATCCCACATTATTCTTTACAAATCCGTTCTGAAAAGTTGGTTAACCACTCAAGATCTCCCGGCATAGATATTTAATTTACATTATAATCTGTACGACCTATAGTTATTTTACGTTGCGTAAAAATCAGTTACAATAACATCCCTACAAGGGTAACGTGAATTCTCTAGTCGTAGATGTAGTTCTACTAGAACCGGAGGGAAAGTTGGCGGTTTGAGAAGGAAACAGATCAGACAAACTCCGAGTAAATGGGAACTTGTTTGTGGGTTAGGGTGCTCCACCCCAGACTAGACGTCTTTGAATGACTCGTCTGCGAACGACAATGCTGCCGCTAGTCCCACGGTGAGGTGCTCTGGGTCCGTTACTATGTCTCCCTAACGTTCCAGACACAATAATATAAATTATTTCATAAGGAGAGAGGAGAACTACCTTACCCATAGGGTAGTCTGGACGTAATACATTAAAATCGGCGGGAATTATATCAACCTATTCTATATTTATTCGGAAACTAACTCTGTTCTTTGAGGATTCTTTGACGCGTTTCTGAGTGCTGAGAAAAAATCATTGCCTGTCAAATCTTCAATGAGTCTTGCCGAAGAAGAATATCTAATTCATTTTTAGCTTAATACATTGTATTTCTTTTTTCTAGATTCAGAAAAATCCTAAAAGAATCCTTGTGTGAACAGAGCATACATACCTATTTATTTTTATTATATAAAAATAATCCTGGTCAGAATTGCTTGTCAAATATAAAAGCGTCGCTAAATTGAATCTTCTTGAAAATAGATTTTTTGCAGTATCAGTATTCGATATGGTTCTTCAAACTGTTTAGTAAACTAACAAAGTAATAATACTGTCAATAAAGAGTTACGTGAACAGCCAATTTTACTGAAGGCACCACCTTTACAGTTTGTAAAGGTGGTTCCATATCATCTACTTCAAATATTAAACATAAACACAGCACTACATGGTTCAGATTCTCAAATTTTAATCTTAACTGTGTATTCTTAAATAATTTCTCCCTCTAATCCCCCTCCAAGAGTTCACGCAGGGTCGAAGACAATACCCGTCTGCGACTAAACCAGAGGACCTGGTAACAGGGGAAGAATTCTTCTGTTTCTTACCCCATGCCCTACCCCATCGCTGCAGGCTTGTACTGGTAATTATTATCCTTCAGGGCATAAGACCAGCACTTATCAAGATTTGCAGATTTTATCTACAGGCACATAATGCTGTAAAGAAATGTTTCCAGTTGATCTCTGATCGGAGAGCGAGATTGAGAAAAGTAATAGGATATATTTCGGACTTAAAAGATGCTGGAGAATATTGCCATTCAATACCTAATATATTTATTTTGCTTGTTGCCTAGCATTTTGACCAGTAATTGCAGCAATTGTAACTTAATAAGTCTCATTTCAAATTTGAAGATTCTTTTATGCTTCTGTCAAATTGAGAATCTTCAATGAGTCTTGGAAAAGAAGAATTTGTAATTTATTGATTATTCAAACCAGTGAATTTATTTTTCCAAGATTCAAAAGCATCTATGTGTAAACAGGACTTTAGTAATTTATATTAGTATTGTACTAAAATTTAATTTGGCAATTACTTATTTTAATAATTAGGACACTCATATGCGGCTTGTGCAGTAAACTTCATTCTCAGGAGTAGTCGATTGAACTTAAATTAAATGACTAAAAGAAAATAGTTTAACTTGAGTATGGCAGCCTCACAGATTGTAAGTTATTCATTCGCTGCAGTTTCTATTATTTTCTTTTATTTGCGGCACATTTTTTCATAAAACATTGTTATTGACTGTTAACTTTTCATAGTTGTAATCATATACTATTTTGCAGTAAAATATTATAAGTGATTGTTGAATGTATTGTCGCAATCGCGAACAATTTTCGAGTTCTCCCCTGGTGTGCAATCCTGCACCTGGTGTCTGTAAGACTCGTGCGCGGCGTCTCGCCGTCTTGGGGTCCCTATTCAATCCCGAACCCGTCTGCAACCCTTTAAAATCCCTCAGGGTCAGCAACCAGTCAACGTCTGCAGGCGAGACGCGGAGCCATGACCTCTGGGTCACCAAACTGCACTCATTTGCTGATTCGAATCCCTCCAGAAAAAATACTCAAAGTCTAACGTCTTTTGAGACGTTTTTTGACACACGTGGAGGTGGACATGTGTGGAGAAGTGACACGTGTGTCAACAAGGGGCGAATGTACTAATATTACTTACTTAGTTGGCCGTTATCTTTCTAAAGGTGCCCGTATTATACGCGAACGACATTTTCCGGGTTTGGAGCAATACGGGCCAATACTTGCTAATTATTGATATTCGCATCTGTCCGGTGATTTTGCGTATTTATCAACTTCCGAATTTCTTGGGTCACACCTGGACTAAATCTTGCGTTCATCCAAGATTTACGGTTTTCTGCTTTAGAAAAGAAAATCTGGAGCAACTGATATGACAACAATAGAACGGGACATCTGTCTGAGGTATAAGACGACTGTTAGACCAATCAAATATTTAAAGTCTTATCGGGATTGAAGTTTATCAGTGTTTGTCTGGGGGATATTTCTTGGCAAAAAGGGTCCCTTTGTTGACTTCAAAGACGACCTAGGAGATCTATGGGTACTACTTTTCCTGGGGTTGAAATTTGTATTGTATACTTGATTAAGGATGTTTAAAAAAAATTATAAGAAAGTAGTTTAATACTGCTTTCGATTTTTTTAATATGAAACTTTCGGATAAAAAACTTGTACATTAAATTAATTATACAAATGTTCATATAATACAATAAATTACTATTATGAATTTATCAATGAACTACTATTATAAATCAGAATATAAGATACATCGTATTGAAAAGGTGGTTCGCCAGTCTACGTTTTGTTCACCTCTATCTCAATATCTACCTAGATCTTCAAAAGCCCTGTTCGTGCGAGGATTCTTTGAAGATTTTGAATTCTGGAAAAGAAGAAGTTTCAGGATTCTGAATCTTGAAAAAAAATTCATGGTTTTGAAGCAATAAATAAATTATAAATTCTTCTTTTACAAGACTCATTGAAGATTCAAATTAGCGACACCGCTATTTGACAGGCAATTCTCATTTTTTTTAAATTCTGAAGCATGAAAGAGTCTAGATGAAGTTCTGTTAACCGATTTAGTGTTTTGTTCTGTATTAATGAACCCTTGGCCTTAACCCTTAAGAGTTTAACAACACAAGAGGTTATTCCCACTACCACGAAGGGTGGTAAGTTGAAAGAACTAAGAATGACGTATAGAAATAAAATAAAACGTCGTGACCACCTGCTTGAACTAACTAACGTCGTTTACCGGTCATCGCATATGCTCCAGGAGGTTGACCACCCCAAGACGTTGATGGGGCCCACCCCCCGCATAACCCACATGGTGTGGTACAATCGTAGGCAAATTTCTTTTCAAATCACGTCTTGAAATCTCTCTGTAGAGGAAAAGGTGTTACTTGGTACTGATAAGAATTGTCTTATCTCGTGTTCCGGTTTCGGTCGCGTGCGTCCGTCTGTCGCGTGTTCGACTTCCGGTCTTCATGCGCATCTCATTGTCTTGCCTTCAACTTCCGGCTGGTCTTGTTGATCTGAAGATATGTGGGGCTCGTGCCCTCGCCTTATCTGATCAAAGTTCGCCAGAAGGTCTAATGGGACTTTAATATTTTACAATTATGGAGAAAGCCAAGAAGGGGATATAGAAATTTATTTATATGACACTTTCAGTTTACTTGCCCTTTATCTTTTATCTATCATCACTTCTTTTACCCAACTTGAGCGTGGCAATAATAATAATACTATTCATACATGGATTCTTTCATTATTTATAGTGAGTGTCAAATAGCAGCGCTGATAATTTGAATCTTCAATGAGTATTGAAAAAGAAGAATTAATAATTTATTGATTGCTTCAAAATCATGAATTTTCTTTTCAAGATTCAGAATCCTGAAACTTCTTCTTTTCCAGGATTCAGAATTTTCAAATAATCCTTGTGCGAACATGGCTTTAGAAAATATAGGTAAATTTTGAGATAGAGTGAACAAAACGTAGACTGGCGAACCACCTTTTCAACACGATGTATATCTTATATTCTGATTTATAAATCACTCCAGCATCCCATGCGCAGCAGGTGCATCAAAAGATCTGACTTAAAACTAAAAAAACTAATTGTTTCCACCATCTGTTAACCACCACGCTCGTTCTGCATCGGCAGGTGAATTCTAACTTGTATCGAAATTATCAAACGACATATGGGGTGTATATGTGTAACACGTGGCCAATGTATCTTACGTTATGTTCTTTACGTTAATGTAACGTCTATAAGTTAACGACACAGCGGTTGTTACACTTAAAATACAAGAAAGGAATTAGAATTAAAGTTAGGGTAGGGGATCAACTAGTAGTTGAATTGTTCACACTAACAAGGGTGGAAAATAACTTTGTAGCTAGCTCTGGGTTGCACAATAGGTAATTCGATATTAACTATGACTATGAATACCAACGGTACTTGCATGGGAATTTATTACACCCCATCTCACATAAGTAGTTTACCTACAGTCATTCCTATTTTCAGAACAGCCCAGACGACTAAAGTATATTCTTTTTACTCTATTGAAGACGATGGACCCGATTTAACATCAAAAAGAATTCTGGCAAAAATATACTGATGTTTATATCCTTTAAGAAAAATAATTCTGGTGAGAATTGCCTGTCAAATAGAATGAGTCTTGGAAAAGAAGTAGCTTTAAAACATGAAAGAATCTACGAAGAATCTTGTGTGAACAGGCTTTTAGAAAGAGTTAATGACTGTTTACGTCTTGCTAATAATGGTCGTCTCTGAAAGGGAAAGTCTTCTGTGCCACGTGGGGATTCCATTCCACGTGGACCGTGATTCAGGCTTCAGGTAGCATCCCACGTGTATTTACTACGGGATTCCTCGAAGCCACGTGGTTTTACTACGTAGTACACGTGTCTCAAGGTCTGCCCACGTGTCTGCACTCAATCGTCTTAAGTTTCCTCCAGCGCCTCAAGCCTCAAGAAGTAGACAGGTGGTAGACTGAGATTAAAAAAGACCAACAGATGCAGATGCAGCAGCTTGACACCGGGCTACGGGCTAGGGTTGACGGACTTGCATATTATTTATTTATTTTATTATAAAACATATTTGATAGCGTACTGTCACACCTAAGTTGGGTAAAAGGTGTGATATGTAGGTATGTAGATATGTTTTAGGGTTGATACATCTTGTTTTTTTGCTTCTTGCGAACAATGTCTCCCCCGCTATTCAGAGTGGTTTTCTGCGCAAAAAATCGCACAATGACGTAAGAAAAAGTATTGTAAAAATTCTATGTGGTGTGAATAGGTTGTTTATATGCGTGCATTGGCCTATGTAAAGTCCATACACCCTCAGGTTCAGTATATTTACCTGGAGTTCGAAGTTCTTTGGACGCGGGCCACACCTGCCTATTGCGTCTTGCGTCTTACACCCTTCGGCTGCTACTATTTCCTTCATAATTATAAGCAGACGGTCTTCTTACCTGTGGAAATTATCTACCTGCGTTCACAACAGGAAATTTCATGACGAATTGCTGTTGTGTTTACGCAGTGGACATGCAATAATAATCATCAAATCTTTAAATTGTTGATTACAATCATTCAAACAACAACAATTATAATAATTTGGGAACATCACGCTTTTACTTGCTATATTTGCCTATTAACATCCATTTAGTATCCTAGCGATTGCTAATGTCCGCCCTTAGTAACATTAACTATGTAACATAATCCTAATGTTATTATTGGTATTAGTAATTTGGTAGTAATATCCCAATTAGGTATGTGTCTTATGTAATTCTCTGAGATGTTTATATTGAGTATAAGTATTTTTTGAGCGTACTCAGGATGTGGCTAGGATTCAATTTAAAAGTACAAGAAAAATATATTTTTAAACATCCCATGGATGATTCATGTCAAGTGAGTAATCATTTTTATCTTCAATAATAATTGGTTACAATAATTCAAAGAACAATAATTAAAATTGTATTTATTACGATAATTACTTTGCGAGTACCTACAACCTACATATAACAATTATTATTCTATTGAAATTTATATTAATATATCACGGACGGTTTCCCATGCTAGAAAGCTCTGAAAAATGCACCATGCACTGATTTTTGATTTCTGCTTTTCAAATGCAGTCTATTGTATTTCGTGTGACCTTAAATTTTGTGGGTGAAACTAGAAAATCAACAATAAGTTCAGAATTCAAGCATACATTGACACCACCTTACACAGGTGCCAGGTGTTCGAACTGTTACAATTACTTTACATTTTACCTGCTTACTTTATTCTTACCACTATCATTGTTCCCTTCTCCTATGTTTTTAACAAACCATGATGGGTTGTTATTCTTATTGCATATTATTGACGCAGCTGCGACTTCAAATTTTTGCGAACGACTATAATTTTCAATTACTATATTTAAATGATTAAGTAGCAATTATGAAATAAAGGGTGTGAAACCCTATCTCAAGGTTCCGTTAGAGGCGTAATGTATTCAGTTCTATTATGTGTTTCTTTCTTGGATGTTTGACTAACAGGAAGTATTTTGTTACAGAACCAGAGTTCATCCAGACCTCGCCATCTTTAATAGCGGCTGCTTGCATTTGTGCAGCCATTCGAGGGTTGAAATCACCTTCTTCGTATTTCGCACCTAGAGATATCTGCTCCCTGACGTACTGCGACCCCATTTCTCTGGAACTGGTCGCACGGCACATCGAAAGAATCGTTGACAAAGAAACCGCAGCCCTGCAAACACCGACGAAGACGCCAGCCAGCATCCAACAAGGAGATCTCCTCGACAGTCAACCAGAAACCCCCACAGACGTTCAAGATATTGAGTTTTGAGTTGTTAAAATGTTGTTATTTATTTATTTTTACTCGCCAAAGGGCGTCCAAAGTTTTTTTTCGGTTTGATAGATTTTAAAATTCGTTTTGATGTTGACTGGCGCCGATATTTTTATTGTTGCAGTTTAAATTATTTAAATATTTAACCGAGGGGAAGGTATTGTTACCTGTTCGTTGATCTCAAATCTAAGATTTAGTTATAAGAAGTGCTCATAGTGTTAATTATAAGTTAAGTTATAAGTAGACAATTGAATAATACCAAGATTGGAGCAAATTATTATGATTTGGTTTAGAATTGAATGTATTTTTTTAAATGTTCAATGTTGGTATTTTTCTCATGAACGCAGGGTTCAGTATTCCACTTATGATCTCGTTGTTTGCCATGTTTAATTAAGGATTCACCCACTGTGATTTTAAGTCCCATTTTGTAACACTTACCACCGTTTACAGTATCATTTTTAACATTTTGACGCAAAAGAACCAAAACAAAATTCTCATTAAATTACTTAACAGCCTTGCGTCAAAGTGTTAAATTATCTAGTCTTAATAATTCTGAAATAACCACCAAAGCTGTATATAATTTTAATCTAAGTTTTAATAAGTAAAACAATAATCTCTTTTCATTATTTATTCTGCGTGGACACTGTACATAATAGTAAATAAAATAACTTATGCAAATAGTAAAAAAGTACAATAAATACAGTAGATTAGATCTTATTAGGCACAAAATGCTGATAGTAGTTGCGTGTATAGTCTATCATGTGGTCCTGCATACATTCGGGCGCTTCTCCAACGCAACGGCCTGGAGATCCTGCGTACCGGGTAAAAGGGGGCACAACTGTCTCCGGCGGAAGTATTGTGTTGTCCTCGATTACGCAACAATCTTTTAAGACACTTCTTCGGCCCTGTTATATAAAAAATAATAGTTATTTACATGCTGTGCGTAGTAAATTTATCTCTACGGGCGAGCTGGAAAGAGTCCTTAATACAGTGAGCCCAGTAAATATTATTTGCAACCGAGCCGCGTACAAAATTTTATTTCCACCTTTACAGCGATTTTTTTGTAAATTAACTTTATAATTTAAAAAAAGATACATTGTTGTTGAAAGAATAGACCTGTAATGTCACTTCTATTAGCCTTGTAATGTATTACAGGCCTAAAAATATAATGACTCATTTACTTAGTTACCATAATGCCTGTAAAGTGTCATTTACACAGAAGATGTTAATAAATACAATTAAAAGACATTTTCATAATCATAGTAGGCTATGAAACAAAACACGATCGTAGTAACCTGCGCAAACGTGTCGTGGCTTTATGACATTCATTTGTTTACGGAAGTTATTCAGTAATCAGTAGTAATTATTTGTTTGTGATAGTGTAAAGAATCAATGAATGTACTTACAATAACTACATTTTTTCCAATATGAACGTAAGATCCGACTTGTGCTGCATTGACAACAGAGTTTTCTCCAACGAAGACATGATCGCCCATCGATAAAGGAAAGAATGCAACACTGAAGTATAGAGTAAGGTTAGTGGCATGATTATTATTGTATTATCAACGTACCCTTTGCTAAACTTCTTGCAAGGTGGTCGAATAACTGAATTTTTGCTTATGATACAATATCGTCCAGCTCGGACATTTGCTAAATCGCCTCTTATGATAGCATCAGCTTGAATTATAACTTTACCATTTAATACTATGTTTTGGGAACCACAAAGTATCGTTTGGCGACATACTCGATTGCCAGACGCCTGTAAAATAATATTAAACATTAATTTTATACTGTACAAGGGAGTGGTTATGTGTATTTATTAAATGTTACCGTTTCGACGTATTCGCCTTTATTATAATAAATATCTTGTAGCTCCATGGTAGTACGTACAAAATTAATAAATAATATCAATACTTAGAACATAATCTGGTTTATCACAACTGACAGATGTACAGTCAAAATGAAGTGAGGTTATGTGAACTGTCACAAACTTCACTTTTGGCAGAAAGCATGTGGTTGAATAATGCTTTGAAAACAAACAATTTTTTGCTTATAATCCTGTTTTTTAGTGTTTATTAATAATTATATACTGTGTAAATTAGTTTTTTGTGTACTTATAAGTGTGTAAAATAGTTTCGTAGATCAAGGTAAGATTAATTCAAAATACGTTATACAAAATTGGCGTCATCTACCTAACCAAAAATTCTAGATGATGAATACAAGAAGAACCCGCAGAAATGCTAAAATAGAAGTTGAAGCCGAAGAAAACCAAGAAATAAACAATGCAGCCCAAAGCAGAAAACGTCAGAAGCCCACTGTTGAATCTTCTGATGATGAAAAGCCCGCCGAAAAGGTAAGCAATGAAAACAAAGAGCAAGAAGTTAGTGTTAAGCCCAGAACAGAGCGAAAAAGAAGTAAATTCGACACTGACGACGAAGAAGATGATGTGAAAGATGAACCCAACACCAGCTCAGGCAGTCGAAAGCGCCCGATTCCTAAAATTCAATCAGATGATGATGGCAGCTCATCAGACAGTTCTGTCGGCGATTACTTGAAACCAGCAGACGAAATAGATTTAGATTCAAGCTTCTTTAGCTTTGAACCTGAAAATAAACCACCAGATTTCGACGCAATAGAACAGAAAATGTTCAGCGGAATACAGCGATTAAGCGAATCGGAGGAATCAGATGAAGAAACAGAAACCGTACCAGAAATTAAAATTACCGATCCTTCTAACAGTCAGAACATTGAAACAATCAGCAACTTTACTCAGTTGAGTGAGTACAATAAAAAGCTGGAAGACGCAAAAGCTTGTGTAGAAAATTATAAGAGTAAGAAATCTAAACAAATTAGGAAAGCAGCTAAAATAGAAAAAAATAAAGTCGATGATATCTCTCAATTATTATCTGTTGGTGAAACTAAAAATAGGGACTCAATAGATTCGGCTATAAATGATTTTGAATCTGATGATGAAATGGATTGGGAAGAAATAGAAGAAATAGAAAAACAAGAAGAAAATTTAAAGATTCCTAAAGAAGGAGTTCAAATTACTCTTGAACTGCCTAATGCAGTGCGTAAAAAAGCAAAGGGTGTTGATGTTATGGCCGTCATTAAACGTAGAATTAACAGAATTAAAAAAGAAAACCAGGTTTATGTACATAAAGTGCATTTACTTTGTTGGCTGGCCCACGGGAATTTTCTTAACAACCTGTTAAATAACGAAATTTTATTAGGTCAAGCTTTATCTTTACTACCTTCCGAACAATGCTACCCCCCTAAACACGCCGATATTAAATATTTAGAACAAATTTCTCGCTGGTACGGAAAAATGATGAAACTAAATGAATCTCCTCCAAATAATGAAACCCCAATCAAAGATCAGTTAAACCAACAAATTTCTAAAAAACAAGCCACAAATAAACGTAATTTTGTCCTATTATTTATAGTTATACTTCGTTCTCTTGGTTTACAATGTCGTCTTGTTTTATCTTTTCAATGTTTACCTTTAAGGCCTCCTAATTCTGAACTATGTTCATTAAGTACAAAAGAAACTAAAGATATTGAAAAATCTAAAGAAAAGTCAGATGAAAAGGCAAGCACAAGTAAAAATGTAAAACCAAGCACGAGTAAAGATAGCAATACGAAAAGCTCAAAAAGTAAACCAGTTACTGTAAACACTAGTTTTAAAAATAAGTTAAATAAAACACTTAATGATAGCTTTAAAAATAGATTGAATCAATCATTAAATAATTCTAAAATTAGCGAAACTAAATCTAAATACTTTGTTGATAATAAAACCGTTGATAATAAAAAAGATTCGAAATCTAAAATTAGCGGTACTACATCTAAGTACTTTGTTGATAGTAATACCGTTATTGATAAAAAAGATTCAAAATCTAAAATAAGTAATAATAAAAAGACAGACGAATCTACCTCAAGAAGTAAATCATCTAAAAAGTTAAGTATCAAAGAAAAATTAGAAAGAAATTGTATTCCGTCACCTATAAAAGAAGAAACAGGTACCGATACCGCAGTATCATCCACCTCAAAATCTAAATCATCTAAGAAATTGAATTTAAAAGAAAAAGTTCCTCAACTGGACGGCGCAGATGATTCAGATTCCTCCACTTCAAAATCCAAACCAAAATCTCGTAAAAAGGCAAGTCAAAGCACCAGACTAAATAAAAATCTCCCAGATTCTAACCTTCGTAGAACCAGAAAGATAGTTAAATATGTCGAGAGCGATAGTGATTTTCAACCGAGTCAAGGTACTTCTTCACCTGCAAGAAGTCCGGTCAAAGATGTCAACCACAACAAGAATCCAAAATCAAATGACAGAAACCGTCCCGGTACTAGCAAAAGTACAGACGTAAAAAGTGACATAATCAATCTAATAAAGAGCCGTTTATCCGAAGCACGCCAATTGGATACACCAAAATTTGTCCGAAAATCTTCTAAAAATGATTCAGATTACGACAGCGATTTCCACCCGGAACAAAAAATAAAAAAACGTTTTGGAAAAAACAAAACTAGCAATGAACTAATGAGCAAAATTGAAGTCAACACTAAAGTTAAACGTCGCGTGAAACCAAGAAGCGAAATAGATCGACGAGTATTATCATCCGATGACGAATCGTCGCAAGATTCCGAAAAGAAGAAAAAAATCGGTAACGATATTTGGGTAGAAGTATTTTTAGAAGAAGAGGAAAAGTGGATCAGCGTTGATTTGATCAAAGGACAAGTACACTGCGTTTCTGAACTAAACGTAAGACTCAATCAATAATTTATAGATTATTATTAAAAGATTTAATTGTAGAACCGCGCGAGCCATCCAATATCGTACATAGTTGCTTGGAACAATAATTTATCTTTAAAAGACATCACAGCAAGATATTGTCCAAATTGGAACACAGTCACTCGAAAATTACGAGTTGATTCAGTTTGGTGGAACAAGACTTTAAAACCATTTACTGGAGTCAAAACTGCTCGAGATAAAGAAGAAGATGAAGATTTAGCCAGGCAACAATTAGATCAACCTCTACCGACAACAATAAACGAGTGAGATAATTAAAAATGTTTAATATTCTGATGCTATATTGTAAATATTTTAGGTATAAAAATCATCCGCTATATGCGCTCAAGCGCCATTTATTAAAATTTGAAGCGATTTACCCGCCTGATGCAGTTACTTTAGGTTTCGTGCGAAAAGAAGCAGTTTACGCCCGCGAATGCGTCCATACTTTGCATTCCAGAGAAATTTGGGTCAAACATGCTAAAGTTGTTAAACCTGGAGAAAACCCTTATAAAATTGTTAAAGCCAGACCGAAATATGATAAGGTATACTATTTAAAAATATACAACTTCGTCCATATATTTTAACTGCATACAGTAATCAACATACTGATCATGAAACAAATAATTTTTTAAAAATTCGCTATTTTAACACATTTTCTAAACCATTTGGGTGTCAAGACTATATAATGCCATTAAAAAATATATGCACGAAGCTGTGAATAAATAAACAATCATAAGTAGACATTTTGTTACAGTTGACAGGAAATACAATAACCGATCTTCCGCTGGAGATATTCGGAGTATGGCAGGTCCAAGATTACGAACCTCCAACTGCAGAAAATGGCGTCGTACCTCGAAACGCTTTCGGAAATGTTGAACTGTTCAAACCTTGCATGTTACCTAAAAAAACAGTTCATCTACAATGTATGTTCTTTATTATAATAATTTGCAGTCCATAATTTATATTTCTTTCAGTGCCAAGTCTCAATAGAGTGGCTAAAAAATTACGTATAGATTGCGCTCCCGCTGTAGTTGGTTTCGATTACCATTGCGGTGGAAGTCATCCAACTTTCGACGGATTTGTCGTTTGTGAGGAATTTAAAGACGTATTGATAGCTGCGTGGGAGGAAGACCGAGATGAAACTGCCAAAAGAGAGCTGGAGAAATATGAGAAGCGCGTCTACGGTAATTGGAGAAAATTAATTAAAGGTTTGCTTATTAGGGAACGCCTGAAGGCTAGGTACGATTTTGGAAAACCTTCTGATAGCAAAAAGAAAGTGAAACCCTCAAAACCGAAAAAGGCAAAACCGGATCTTGAATAATGTATCTGTTAATTACTACAAATCTGTGATGAATTAAGTATTTTTATTTTACCAGTAGTTTCTATATACATCCTGTCTCAATGTTGTTATTTTGTGTATAATAAAAGCAAGAAATATTTTTTAGAGTAATGGTTTTATTCAGAACTTTATTGTAGCTTCCATTATACATATATTACATACTAGACAAAAATTATTATAGTTAAATAAGGAAAATAAGTAAACGAAAGCAATAACAATAATAATGATAGTTCCAAGAATGAAGTTTTGTTTGACTTGAAGCAAAGCGTGCAAAGCTGAGACTTCAACGAAGGCTCACATAAGTGTGTAAGGTATGTACAAAAAGTCTGTGGTAGAAGATAGAAAGATGATCTCAGACAAGGGTGTCTGGTCGTTCGAGGGATTTCCTAAAAATATGGAATATCTCGGCCATTTATTATTGTTCCCTAATCGTTCTTCAATCCTTTCGTACAATAAAAAATAAAAAATCACACCACCGTCGACGGTGGTTCGTACAAAACAGATTTACAAGTCACAAAAAATTTCAAAAGTGTTTTGCGTCGAAGCAATACGGCACATTCCAGCAACCAGCGAATCCTCCAAAGTTTTTTTTCGTTTTACTTGATTTTTTTGTACTTTAAAGGTACGTTGTTGGGATGTGCCGTACACGAAACTGAATCCAGGTGAGTGCGAATTGCTAGACTACGGATGTTGTTGTTATTTACAAAGTGCGGCGGAGCACTAAGCCATGGTCAATGTGCCGGCTCCCATGCCGAAGCCAACGCCCTTGGGGCCGAAATGCTTTCCGTAGCAGCCTCTGCAGTAGATGTCGCTGTCCGGGCCGTCGTTCAAGTTGGTGGAGTCCAGCGAGCGGTGGCAGTCCGCGCAAGAGAAGCACCTACAAACAAACCATACATGAACACACACGAACAGATATGAATGTGATTGTCTCCCTTACCGTCTGTGCCAGATGCGGTTCTTGCTGATCATCTGCTCGGCGGCGTACACAGCGTAGCCGCACCTGGGGCAGCCCGTGCCCGAGGGGGCCTTGGTGCCGCAGTTGGGCTGAGACTCGTTGAACAGAGTAGTTTCACCACCGGTGGAGACGAGGGTGGGGGCGTGGCCGTAGCCGAATCCCTTGGGCCCGAAGAGTTTACCGTAGCAGGCCTTGCAGTGGATCTCCTTGTCCGGCCCGTCGCACGCCAGCATGGAGTCCAGCGGCCGGTGGCATTCCGCGCAGTTGAAGCACTTCTTGTGCCACATCTGCAAGAAATTCATTAATTATTAGTATGTAAAACATGATCGACTATTAAGGGAAAATCATGCTCGGACTGCACTCATTTACGTTTATTAATACAGAGGAGTTAACACTCCGTATCTTAGCTATACTATAGATTCGTTATTTGCGAGAGAAAAAGATACAGATATACTGCCTAAACTAGATTCATAGCCTCGGCTGTCTCGTCTATGTAACTCTAAACGCGGCAGTAAATCTGTTTTTTTTTCACTAACAGATAACCATTTTTAAGCAGCAGGCTGAAATTATTTTCAGACCGTCACTCCATCAGTATTAGTAACGGTCTATAAAGAAGTGTTACTTTATTGGTCATAAAGTCAGTTGAATAATAATTATTAAACACTATAGTCTGTTTTAATAGGAGTAAAACCAATTATGAATTACAGTACAGTAATTGATTGAAATTTTCGGGACTCTTAAAGATTCTAGATATTATTCACTGCAAACAATAGTAGAATGAATGTACCTACTATCTTTGAATAAATAATTTACTAAAAGAACAGCAACGCAATGTATCTTCTAAACCTAAAGTGTACAGTAATTTTGAACCGTCCTATGCTGCCTCTAGCGGGAGTTCGAGAAATTATTACTGAATGAGAGAGAATATAATAATGAGCGGTATATTATGTAATGAGCTACATAGAAAATGGAAGCATGCTTTCTCTGTCTTGTGCTCTACAAGATACGAAATGCAGAGAGAAATTTTTGTTGTTATACAATCCATAAATAAAATAATTGAGTGTAGTACGGCCATTATTTTTGGAAATTGATTAATCAGGGTTGCAGTCTATAAAATATAGTTGATAACTTACTGTTCCCTTGGCGAGTTGTTGTTCAGCAGCAAAGACCATTCCTCCGCACCTGGGGCAGCCCTGTCCCTTGGGCGCTTTGATGGAGGTGGTGTCCGGGTTGTAGAAAGGTCTGCTTTGAGAAATTTCGTCCTCGCTATTCACAAAACAATGATTAGCACCGATATTACTCATTGTAGTAATCACAACTCACGTCAAGCCATCGGTCTGGAGGAAACCAGAACCACAGGCGAAGCCGTAGCCATGAGGGCCCCATTTCTTTCCGTAGCAAGTCTTGCAGTAGACGTCCTTGTCAGGTCCGTCGCACGCGATGATGGAGTCCAGAGTCTTGGTGCAGTCTTTGCACTTGAAGCATTTGCGATGCCATTGCTAAAAATATATTCGAATAAATTGTTACGTTTGGCATAAACTTGTTCGTTCAGCGCCCAGCGTCTAATTTACGTAGTAGTGATCAGTGCGGTATTTGTTAAACATGTCGGTGAAATTGTTGCTATAAATGTGCCAAACAATCGCGTTTATAACGGGTGTGCGCGTCCAAATTAATGTGCAAATTGTGTACGGTAAGTTTACAATCCTTTTGATGTATAATTCAAGTTGTTTAGTTAAGTTTTAATGCTTCAAAACTGTGAACAAAATATGTGTTCATGACACAAGATGGAAGCAATATGTCGGAGAACGATGTTTACATTTGAGTACCTACTTTAAGATTCATAAAACAACTTTGTATCATTTCTGTTGATTTTAAACTGGATGAAATTGCTAGATTTATTTGTGTATGTCGTAGGTAGATTATAAAGGCCTAGGCATGTCTACACAATGTCACATCATTTTATTTCACTCAAGAATGGTATTAGGTTCTTTATTTAGTTCAGTTCTGAGTATGTGGGACTCACGAAGGGTGGGTTGTTTATTTAGTTCAGTTCAACCAGAGTTTGTAGCAAAACTAGTATTTAAGACTCAAGAAGGGTATTGGGGTTTTTTAAATTCAGAGCAATCAGAGTGTCTACCAAAACCGAGTTGGTGGAATTCAAGAAGGGTATTGGGTTGTCATTTAGTTCAGTTCGGTGTTTCTACCAAAACCCTCGGCATATTGTGTAATAAAATGATATGAAATTATATTCATAGTCATTTAGAAAACGGCTAGGCGTTTCATAAAACGTCTGCGACATTTATGTGATGGGTACTTACTCTGCTCTTGGCGAGTACTTCTTCAGCAGCAAATACTACGCCACCACAACGGGGGCAGCCTTCTCCTGGTTTAGCCTTGATGATGGCAGTGTCGATTACTGTAGTCTTTGGTGCAGCATCACTAATAATATTATAAAATTAACATTCTATTCATTGCTACAATATTTTATGCAGTATCTACCAATTACATAATGGGCTACTTGCATGATTTTTTAAAATAAATATTCTTGAAAACAAGATAAAAACTTTGGACCCGTATTTTTTTTTATTAAGAAATCCCAACATAATTACTGAAAATTGAATATAATATGTATATGCAAGTAGGCTATTATAAATTTAAAAAATATTAGATTTTATGTTTTGAGCAATTGGTGGATCCTGGTCGTAATAAAATTCTAATCTAAACGGATAATAAAATTCAACAAAAACGGTACTATGGACACCATGGTATTAAGAATTTCGTGTCACAGGTTCAAAATTAATAAAACACAAGGATGAACTAAAAAGGTTCTCAAAAATGTTCATGTTCTATCGGACATTGTACGTAAAGAAACACAAAACTAATTTGGACGAAAAACACTAAAATCATTTCATATGTTTGTATTGTAAAACAACAAATCCGTGCTTAAAATTTGGAATGCAGAAGTACCTCTGCCTTTGATTGTCCAAAACATCGCAAGTTAAACCTATCGAAGATGCTCCGGCGTGTCCTATACCTCTTGGACCGAAAAGCTGCGCGTAGCACGCTAACAAAAATATCATCTTATCAGAAAACTAGTCAGAAATGTCTTGAAAACCCACACAGCCAGCCATTCAATGCAAGATTGAGCAATCTTGTGTCATTTAGATCATTAAATTCTATAATGCACTGCATTGTTTAAAACTATTGCAATAAAAGGGACATAAGGTATATTTTATCCCATTCGTTGAGACAATATAGTAGTATAGTTTGTAATTACTATCAAAATTAAATAAAATTTTTAAAATATTACTAAAATTCATGAAAATGCTAAATTATTGTGTGCTCACTCTATTGTTACTTAATATAATATTCAAATTGCTCCTAAAATCTATATTACTGTAGATAAATGTATCTGATATTTCGAATTGGAAACGTCAGTTTGACAGATTACTGTTAAAATTAAATACAAGTTTTAAAATATTACTAAAATTCATGAAAATGCTAAATTATTGTGTGCTCACTCTATTATTACTTAATATAATATTCAATTTACTCCTAAAATCTATATTACTGTAGATAAATGTATCTGAAATTTCGAATTGGAAACGTCAGTTTGGCAGGATGTAGTGTTGGTGTATCAACAAGTGGGATAGAAATATATCTTCTATTGCATATTGCAACAACAAGTGGATCTTGCTCATTATAAAATTTTGATGTAATGCTTTCTGTCTGCTTCAGGTTTTCAAGCGCATGTAGTGGACCTACCCGTTGGCATAGCAGTCACTCTGCAGGGCTCCACCGCCCTGGCCGTAGCCGTAGCCCTTGGGACCGAATTTCTTGCCGTAACATACTGGAGGACACACAAGGTAAGTGAGGTTCACAATCACATTTACATGCTAAATATCTCATGAAGTAGGCAAAGAAAGAAAGCGTTAAATACTTGCGCAGCTTTTGTGAATTGTTCCGCTAATAGACGATACTCATTATGACGTCACTGGACTTTGTTGATATTTGTAATAGTTGAACATCTATTGCGCGCGCGCATGTTTAGGAATTGGACATCCGGTTAGAGGAAGCGAGTACGATAGATACAAAGTGACATGTGTAGAGTGAGTATGCTGTGATAATAGAAAATGCGGTTAGTTTAAATTTGACATTTCTTATTTATGCAGGGGAAAAGTTTAATTCAATTTAAAGGGAATTTGCGCGCAACAGGCATGAAGCAAATTAATACAAACGTAAAAAAATTTAAATTAAATTTTGACATTTGTACAAATCTGTCAAAATACGCGCATCACCAGGATTGGTCTATTGACGTCACTTCCTTTTGTCTCACTCAACACATGTTACTTTATATTTATCGCACTCACTTCTTCAGACAGGATAGGTCAATTGTAATATAATTATGATATGCCCGAGGCTAAATTAAAATACAATCAACATTCATTAGCTAAATTAAAACGATGGATTTAATAACTATGAAATGCAAATTTTTTACGCCGAAAAATAGGAATCAAATCTAGCGTTATCTAAATTAAATACTGTTGTTAGAATAGTTGAACCAGCATCCGCTGGCGCCACAATCGGTTCCAAAATGAATATCGTCTATTTAAATGGAAATAATGTCGCACCTTTACAGTAAATATCCTTGTCAGGTCCCTCGCAACAATTCACAGAGTCCAGTCGTTTCGCACAGTCGCCACATTTGAAACATGATCTATGCCACGCCTTAAAGACACAAACAAACTCGTAAAGTACTTGTACCTAGTACTCTATACAGGGTACAAAACGTGCAAAATACACACAAAGACGGTACAGAGAAATGAACAACAATGCACAAACACGAAGGAAGGGCTCTTCAAGAGCTTTTGCTTTGAGAGTTGAGGACGGTGGTGATTCGTACCTCTGCAATATATGTCCCTGTCCGGGCCATCGCAATGTAACGTGGAGTCTAGCGTTTTTGTGCACTGTTTGCATTTAAAACACCCTTTGTGCCAGCCCTATATCCAAAATACAAAATTATCTATCCACATTTTACATTTCAAAAAAATCATCAAACATTAAGATTAAAGGTTGTTCTCTCCAACTACTTATATCGGCAAAAGGGCACAAAATAGATAGAAGAACAAGAGCAAAAATATTTGTTCTTTTTTACAAAAAAAAGTGATAGATCGTTTTAATTATTGATTGATAGAAAATGTATTTAACTTAGAATATTTAATTTACACCAAGCCCTCTCAATACAAGGTTTCTTTCATGTTTCTGATTCTTAGAAAAAATTTATTGTTTTGAAGCTATCAATAAAATTCTTATTTTTCAAGACTTATTAAAGATTCAGTTGGAAGGATCAGGGTAAATATTTTTTTATATTGAATTCTCGATTTTTTAAAATATGGGATTTCGAATTTTAAACTCAGGTTCCCGACTTGTAAACTCGGGATCCTGACTCAGCTTCACCTCAAATAAGTTGGTTGACTCAGCTCTCTAAGGATTATTACATAACTAAATAACGACAATTTATCAATTAGACTTTTAGACCGGGAGCCGGCAGGTCAGGTGGGTGTATGATTTGCCACATTTCAAGGCTTTGGGGGTTGATAGCGAGTAATACCCCCATCCCCAAAACGCAAGTATGGCGCCCCTAAAGTGTAGCTTTTACACGGGGCGAATGTCAAAAATTGACATGCCCATGGGGAATAGGCCACACGATGATTGTTGTTTTATGTTGTTCAGGAGGTTGCCAAAGCACGGAAACGCAATATGCCATACCAATATGGCGTCGCCTAATGGCCGCCATACTAGCCGAAACGTGTCATTTTTTACAGTGGACATGTATCATTGGCCACACGCTGTTCTTTGGCGATATTTGTTCGGAATAAAATATAGAACAAGGATATACAAACGCCATACCAGGGCAAAGATGTCGATTTTTCACCAGGGCCATGTATGATCACCCACCAAAGCGCCATACCGGTATTACTCGCTATCAACCACCAAAGCCTCAAAATGTGGCAAATCATACACCCACCTGACCTGCCGGCTCCCGGTCTATTTATTTTAATTTAGTTGTTAGTTACCTATCTGTTGCTTCACTATGCACTAGGTTCTAGATTCTTCATAAACATTTCTAATAAGTCGGGATTCCGAGATTAAAAGTCGGGATCGCGAGTTTAAAAGTCGGAATCCCGAGTTTAAAACGTCGGGAATTCAATACAAAAATATTTACCCTGATCTTTTCAAGTCGTTGTGGTGAATCACCCGTATAAAAGGGTAAAATTGGATGTATGCTCTTTTGGAACTTACCCTGCCCCTAGCTAACATCTGTTCAGCAGCGTATACGAATCCTCCACATCTTGGGCAACCTTCACCTTCGGGGGCTTTTGCGCAGGTCTTGGTTTCAAGCACAGCTTGTGAGTAGTGGTTGTTCAAACTAAAACATAACATGACAACCTAGAAACAAATCTAACACCCTCAACGCATTATAGAAGAAGATTAACACATTAAAACGGCAAGTACTTCTCAAATTACAAAACTGCAAAATGGAGGTCATGTAATTTGAGAAGCACTCGATACTTGCGCGAATAGCCAGCATTTTATTGTTATATTAGCGCATTTATGAATTGAACGATTGAATTTTTATTAGATTTTGAATGATTGTTCTACTTGAAGGCTTATGGTTAAGGGCTAGTAGCAATGTTAGTGTTTGCTAGGCGTGGTGTTAACATGCAAGTAGACTAAAATTTTCTAAGAGCTGTGTAGCAAAATTCGAGAGGTTATTTATGTAATGGGAGAAGGTAAGACGCTCCCGCATCTAAAACAAACAACTATCGAACATTGATTTCCGGTTTTGTATACAATGAGGGCACTTTCCTTATCCCATCACTTGCAGGGAAGCACACAAAAATAGGAAAAACTTGTTAAAAATAGTCCATCTCATGCTGCGCAGGAAACAAAATTGCTATTGTTCTCACCATTTATGCGATGATCCTAACCATAGAACCCCATATCGTTGTAGATTTTGATAGATAGGATAGGATAGGACTGACGCAGTTCGTCAACATACATTTTCCACAAACACATAGTTGTTACTTTGTGCTGTAGCTGTTTTGTAACAACTTCACCAACGGTCCACACTGTAAGGTGCATGCAGGAAACACAATTGGCATTTTCCAAAATGGGGTAACAACTCGCGCTCAGATTCAAACCATCGGACATTAGATTCTTGTAATTTTGATTTATTCCTGAATAGATTGAAGAATATTTAGATGAATTTGGAGAGATTGCCAGTAAAGTGTGAACGTCGTCTGGTGTTAGTAAGTGAGGGCGCGCGAAAATGCATGCATCAGATCCGGTCCAATTTAATATTGGTGCTCGTGTTCGATTGAAACTACGGACCTCTATTTATAAAGTATTTATTTTGTATTCTAATTTACAGTAGTACGATACAAGCCCTAGGTATATAAAAAGTAGCTGTTACCAATCAATTTGTGAAAAAATAAATACTGGCGTTTTCAACATACGACATAACATTGTTGTTTGGTTTGATGGGAGACAAGACAAAGACAACTTGCACGTGGTGTTGGGTGGTGGGGCGGCGGCGTCTGGGGCCGGGTCACGTGACGAGTGTCGTGGGTCTCGGGCCTCTTAGTTGCTGCACGAAAAGGGGCGCGTCATGCATCAAACGTCAAACTCTACTACTAGTGGGGTACGCTGTTCAAGCATTATCATTCACATACACCACCAACCACAAAGTATAACATAAACCACGACGTACTATGACAGGAGTGGACACTCGAACGGATGAAGTGGGCCTTTTTGTTTACCTTTTACAGAGAGACAGGAAATACGGGCCAGCTCGGAACATGCATTCCATGACGATAAACAATCTAGTCCAGTTTTGGGCCCAGTAGGGATTTGACTGTCGCACAGAGTAAATAACACAAATCTACACCATCGTTAGCGTAGTTTATCGTCATAGAATGCAAGCTCCGAGCTGGCCCGCATTTTCTGTCTATCTCCAAAAGGTAAACAGAAAGGTCACACATCATCTGGCCAAGTATATCAAGATTAACTATAAGATGTCGATTGCCAGTTCCAGTTGGCAAGTGTAAATGTTAATGCTTTACAACAACGTGCAAACTAGGTATCTATCGACATCAAAACCCAAAAAGTCTCAAAAACGGTTGTGGACAACAACACAACAGCTAAGTGGAGAAGATAAGGAATCGCCCTCATGAATTCAAAATCCCAAAAAGGGTGACTAACTTTACGCGGCAGAATTTTACTTCGTTTATGTGAGAAGATATTAATAGTATGGGGGACGATGTTACATTTGCCAAGGTTGTTCCACCATCATGAGAATGGTACAAGAGATTAAAATAGTGATAATTTGTGGTAGTATGGCAAATGTAACCCGTCCTCTGGTAAACAAACAGACAAAATGTGAACTTACGCTCCATCCAGATGGGATCCGGTGTCCATGCTAAGGCAGCCGGCGCCACCGCCGAAGCCGTAGCCCTTGGGGCCGTACTTGCGGGCGTGGCAGACCTTGCAGAAGAGCTCGCCCTCGTGCTCAGAGCAGTTGGTGGAGTCGAGGAGTTTGCTGCAGAGATCTGGGGGACATCATCGGAGAAAATCAATCAAACTTTGCATTTTTAGTTCGCGCGTAATATTTTATTACGCGGTAAATATAATTTTGGTTGCTGATTCTAAGTTAAATTTAGATGGAGAATCTATTAATATTTGTGGGGGACGTGGTGCCAAGAATTAGCTAATTTGTTTAAATTATTAGGCTGGTTAACAGGTGATCCAACAATACATGATTCACAAAGTTTCAAATCATGTTTACTTGTTTTCTAGTTTACTTTCCAATTTTATCATATGTTGGTACGTACTCAAATAGACCATGTTGATCAGAATAAAGACACGGAGCCGTAACATAAATATGTTTTTGTTCAACTTTATAGAAAACAGAATTAGTAACAAGTTACATCCATTATAAACCAGCCTCGGATCTGGTGGTTAAAGCAAAATGGTTGATTAAGTAAATGTAGCCTAAACTCCTTATTAGTATGAAACTCGTCTTAAGGCCATTTCTAATAAATAAATTATTAGTCCATTGAACTCATGTTCAACAATTTTAAACCTTTATTAAATGAAATGAAATTAATATGCCATTTTTTTGAATGAATGGTTTATGTATCTCATTGTGTTCTTGTTCTTACCGCATTTGAAGCACAATTTGTGCCATTTAAGTACCATTTTTGATCAGGTTTGCGGTCAAAGTTGCAACATATTAATTTATTCTTATTGTGATTTGATAAAGGTATGATTATTACACAATTTCGTGAATGAATGGTTTATGTATCTCATCATGTTCTTGTTCTTACCGCATTTGAAACACAATTTGTGACATTTAAGTACCATTTTTGATCAGGGTTGCGGTTAAAATTGCAATATATTAATTTATTCTTATTGCGATTTGATAAAAGTGTTATTTACACAATTTCGTGAATGAATGGTTCATGTATCTCACAATTTGTGCCATTTTTACCTCTCGCCTAGAGAGGTATAGGGATCGTGAAAAAATTCGATGTCGAGATTTTTGTCAATAAGCACGTTTTAGCACCTTTAGAACCAATTTTGAGTATTTTCACGATGATGTCTGTGTGTGTGTGTGTATGAAAGTCTGTATGTGTGCCTACTATGCTCTTTCGTTCTTATTCATTATCTCAAATTCTATTGAACATAAAATTCTAATATTTTGCATTATATATTTGTACATGTTAATGAAGAGCTGATTAGATTTTGGTAAAAATCTGCCAACCGGAAATGGTATTTTCTTGAAGCATTTTAACATTTTTTGCAAAAAATATAGAAAATTCTGCGATAATTACAATTTGTCATACGACATTTCAAAGAACAAATTATATCTTACAATATTTATTTAACATCTTGTCTATATCTCTTACCAATAAAGGAAAATAATTTTTCAAAGATATATAATTTTACCTACCACGATTTGTAAGTCACAATATAGGAAAAAATTAAAAACAAAAATGAATATGTCAATGTGACAGATGAACAGACGTAGGTATGCACAATTTCTGAAATGTTTGTGGCACCATTTTAAAAGAAATGTAAATATTATTAACTGAACATAATGTAATAAGGTAATAATAAAGTTAAATTTTTATCTATAAAGAGCTAATTAAGAACTAAGAACTATAAAATTATTTTTTAAAAGTTTGTAAATTTATTGCAAAATTATAATTTAAGAAAGCCTAACTAAAACCAAATTCACATAAATTACAGTGTTAAGGCGAGAGGTCGTGTGCTGGCCACAACAGATTTTTTGATCAGGGATGCGGTCAAAGTTGCAACATATTAATTTATTCTTATTGTGGTTTGATAAAGGTGTTATTATTACACAGTTTCGCGAATGAATGGTTAGTGTATCTTATTGTGTTGTTGTACTTACTGCATTTGAAGCACATTTTGTGCCATTTGAGTCCTCCAGCTACGCGTTCTTCAGCGGCGTAGACGGACTTGCCGCATTTGGGGCATTTGGGGTTTTCAATGGGCTTGAAAGGCATTTTGTTTCACTTGTTCGGCCTGCAACAAAACACAACACATTTTACACAAGTGCAAACAATAACGCGAAATACTTATTTAATGAATGACATCAGTTGATAAGAAATTGTTTAAAAATTGCAGCTGATATTGTTATCAGAATAGGTGCGGTTTTTATCAAATATTTATTGTTTACGTACTATTCTCTAGAAAATTACTTCATTATTTACTAATAAATAAAAACTTTACTCTGGTTTACTCAATACAATTTTTAATTGAATATAAAATTATGATAAATTGAGTTTAATAACTGTACTATAACGATAAATAAATGTATCTCTGATAATGTAAGGTACCATTTCGATGGTATGTAGACATCATTCCCATTAGGAGAACTTTTGCCACGCCCTAATTTTTGTAAATACTTTCGGCGTCGTATGTATGATTTATTTATGCGTTGCGTCTGTATTTTAAGACTTGTATAAGTGGAGTGCTGGTGCAGTAGTTGTTTTGTTTTAGTCCGTTGCTATGCGTTCTTTAGTTCCGGGTTATATATAGAAGCGCACTGAAATTTAATCCATTGCTAGACCGGCATAGAGCACGATGGAGTTAGTCATTCATATCGGCTGAAAAGTGTTACATGTTTAAAAAAACCGAACCGATTATATAAAATATTACATAAATACTTGAAATAATAAGTTCAAAATCGAAATTGAACTGTTATTATTTGGATGGTCAACCAAACTACTGAAATACCTAATAAGTAGTAAACTATATACTACAGGAACTCGAACCGAACAAATATCGGTTCAGTTTTGTTCCGGTTTTTTATTTTCTTATTGCACTGTACCGGCAACCGGTTTACAAAAAGCGGTTCAAATGCCGGTTTCGGTTCAATGATTATTAAATAATAATAAATTAGGTAACTAAAATATTGAATTAAAAAGTAAACAATTTCTAAAATTTTACAAAATTAGACAAAACTGAATAAAATACAAAAAATTTACCGGTTCATGACCATCAGTTCATAAAATTTTTTTGAATGGTTCAGGTTTGGTTCCGGGTTCACTAAAATAGCCGCGCTTCGTTCCGGTTCGATTCGAGTCCCTGATATTAAGTACTAGATTAGACATTAGAGAAGAAGAAGGCAGTTATAATTTGTATGAGTAATTCTTCTTTACATCAGTAACCGTGAGGTAAAATCAAAACTTCAAATTATGTTGAACCGCTAAGCGTAATTTGAATGAGTGATTCAAAAAACTACTTAAATATTAAACAAGACAAGTAGATTAAAGTACCGGGTAATGGGTATGGGGTAGATACACGTAAAATATGATAAAACCAATGAAAATATTTCAAAATTTGATCAAATTTGAAGAAATCGGCAAGTTTCGTAATCCCTCAAGTACCGATTAAAAAAGTTTGGATGGATGCCCAAAACACTACTAAACTCCACTGATAAATAAATAAGTCACTAGTGAACTAAGGCATAAATAAATTTAAAACATTTGTTGATTGATTGATTGAGGGTTGAAATAATAAGCCGAGTTTTGAATATCCACTAAGCGATCACGTGGCTTGGCTCGGTGCCAAGGAAGTTCCGCGCACCAAATATGGCGACGTTGGCGTGCGCAGGTAACCCGAACCTTGCTCTTCTTCACTGCACTGCACTTCACGGACTTACCTTGTCGTTATCGTTGGGTAGTGGACACGGAATGCTGGAGCGAGCCTTCCTGAACTGACTACCACTGTAATTCGAATGCGTGTCTGACGCCGGCGACGAGAACCTATACCCTGTTTTGCACACGACACAACTGCTGGAGAGGGGGGCCCAGGAATAGACGCTTGCTAACTGAGTTATTTTTAATGGTTGCATATTGAGGTGTAAGTGTTCTTAGCTACACCTTACTGGGATCATTATTACGTTTGTCACCAGTGTAAAGATTGTTCTACATTGATTCATATCTTACACCGTGATTCATCTGTCAAGGCTTTTACCCAACTTGGGTATGGCAGCCTCACATCATCATGTGTGCGATTACTAGTCGTCAACTTCAACTCACAACTCCGAAATGAAGAGTTTTGTGTAGTTCATTAAAATAAGTACCTGCATTCTCATTAATCGGTTTGTCACTAAGTTCTATATTGATTCAAATCTTCAAAATGTTCTTTTGAGTTTGCATATGAAGGTGTAAGACCGTTCTCATCCACACCTTACTGGGATCATTATTACGTTTGTCACCAGTGTAAAGATTGTTCTACATTGATTCATTTCTTCCACTATGATTCATCTGTCAAGGCTTTTACCCAACTTGGGGTGACAGCCTCACATCATCATCATTTAACCATGTGTGCGATTACTAGTCGTCAACTTCAACTCACAAGTACTCACCGAAAGGAAGAGTTTTGTGCAGTTAACTAAAATATGTACCTGCATTCTCATTATTCGGTTTGTCACTAAGTTCTATATTGATTCAAATCTTCAAAATGTTCTTTTGAGTTTGCATATGAAGGTGTAAGACCGTTCTCATCCACACCTTACTGGGATCATTATTCAGTTTGTCACCTAGTGTAAAGATTGTTCTACATTGATTCATATTTTCCACCATGATGCATCTGTCAAGCCTTTTACCCAACTTGGGTGTCAGCCTCATACCATCATCGGTATACTATATTTTACCATGTCTGCAAAATGTTTTTCTGAGTTATTTTAAGGTGTTAGAACGTTCTCATCCACATCTTACTGGGATCATTATTCAGTTTGTCACCTAGTGTAAAGATTGTTCTACATTGATTCATATCTTACACCGTGATTCATCTGTCAAGCCTTTTACCCAACTTGGGTGTGACAGCTTCACACCATCATCGGTATAGTATATTACTAGTCGTCAAGTTCAACTCACAAGTACTCACCGAAAGGAAGAGTTATGTGCAGTTAACTAAAATATGTACCTGAATTCTCATTATTCGGTTTGTCACTAAGTTCTATTATTGGTCCTTATCTGCAAAATGTTCTTCTGAGTTATTTTAAGGTGTTAGAACGTTCTCATCCACAGCTTACTGGGATCATTATTCAGTTTGTCACCTAGTGTAAAGATTGTTCTACATTGATTTTTAATGATTTAAGAATCTGTCTTCTTCTTTCATGATTCATACATACATCAAGCCTTTTACCCAATTCGAGTGTGGCAGTCTTACATACTGTAAGTCACCGTTTGTGCAATTACCAGCCGTCAAATCACTCATGGTTATAAGTGGACAGTACATTACAGGAGAGATTTTTGTGCAGTTAAAGCTATAATGTGTACCTGATTAGATTTGAAACTGAGTTATCATCTGCTATTGCTCTTCTGTACTATTTTCCACAAAGTGAAAAAGTTATTCTACAGTTTATTCAGGACAATTATCAAAATATTCTTAGCATGATTCATACATATACATTCATATTTGTTACTATACTTTTACCCAACTTGGGTATGGCAGCCTCACTCATGACTGTTAGTGGACAGTACAGCACAGGATAGATTTTTGTGCAGTTACTGAAATACTTGACTGGATTCAAACTTAAGATTTAAAACCACAGTCGGTTTCTTCACGTATGAAGCTATCTATTTATAATAACTATCTTATAGTAAATCTTTTTGAAACAATAATATATGAACCTTTTTACCTCTCGCCTCATATTCTATAAGAGAGGTATTGTAATGGGTCAAAATTTTCGAGTATGAGTTTTTGGTGGATAAGCACGTTTCAGGGTCTCTAGAATACGAATTTACTATTTTCACGATGATGTCTGTGTGTGTGTGTGTGTTTGTGTGTTTGTGTGTTTGTGTGTTTGTATGAACCGAGGATTTTTCGTCCACGATAACTTAAAAAGTATCAAACCGTTTATAACCAAATTTCTTATTTAAGGTTTTGATAAGTATCTTAACACCGGATAACATTTTGGTAGAAATCTGCAAACCGGAAGTAGTACTTTTAGAAGTTTGGAAAAGTTTTCCTTAAATATATTGGTACATTATTTATTTATGACAATTTTTGCAATTAAAAATAAAAGAAATTGTGATTATCTATGTGTACAGTTAATTATAAATACAAATTGCTGAATCTGGAAGTATTTAACAATAAAATAAAGTACAATTAATATTCTATCTTGTTGTCCATGATATGAAATTTGTTTCTACATAAAATTTGAATGATTATGACAGTGACAGTACAGTTGACATCTTTTGCTTGCATCTTGGTTTACATTATCATTTACATATTACATGAACATGAAACTATTAAAATGTAAGTAAAACTATTTATTAGATTAGTAGAATAAGCAGAATTAGGCGAGAGGTCGTGTGGTGGCCACAGCAGATTTTTTATTTCGTTAAGTGAACAGGTTGTTCGTCCATAATTCTTATTGATTTAAAGATTCTGTATACATTTTGAATTAGTACAGTTCGATATAGGATGGTATGATTGCATACAAAAAATTATTAACGTTAATAAGCAATATTCCAAGAACATTATTTGAATTTCTACCCTTCAGTCGATTTGTTCGTTTATCATTTTCCTAGAATTCAACGTATATGGATTGCAAGAATATCAGTTAAAATTTAAATAGGTACCATTATATTAAAATCATATAGTCCTCTCCACGAAAATATGTTAATTACATTGTAAACACCGTCTCCATTTAATAGCAAGTGACGTTTGGCAATGAGTATGAAATTATGCATCAGGACAAAGTTCCAAGCACCTGCCAAGTGATTCATTTCACTCTACACTGGATCACTGGTTTCAAGTTAAATCGGGATGTCTACATCGACAATTGTGGGCGTACAAACAACAGAGATAACAGATAAAGATTTCACACCTCGAGATACAGATTCAACACGGCTTGTCGACGTCGCATCTGGAAGAAATAGATTAATTTTTACCTTCTTTTTATGTTTTCTGTTACGAAACTGATTATTTATTACTAAGACTTTTATTCTACATACAATTCAGTATTTTTATAATAAACAATTGAATCAAATTGTGAAATTACTTTGACCCAATATTTAAAAATCTGACGTGGCCATCACACAACCTTCCGCCATATCTAGACTTTAAACAGAAATGTATACGTACAATCCGGTGCCCATTTAAAATATACAAATAAAAATCTCAAATATTCAAACACAGAAATTTGCATCACCTGAATAAAAAGATTAATTCACAGGAAAACTCTGCTGTGTTGAAGCCATCCTCCGTTCAATTACTACATTTAATATCTTACTTAGGACTTATATAGCGCTAGTATGCCAACTTGTCACCCGTCTCACCCAAGGGTCTCACCTGTCAATATTTTTTACGCAGAAACAAAAATCAACCGATCATGGATTACAAGATATCAACGTTTTATTTGATAAATTTATTTTTTAAATTTTACTGCAGTTCTTTAATGCTACCAGATAAAGACAATTTTTTTATAACGTAAGTTGCAAATAACTTTTCCTCTTATTCTCATTACAAATAAATACTATATTTTTCCAAATTTATATACAATTTTGACAATTAACCTTTTCAATCTTCAAAAAATATCACTTCCGATGAAGATATTTATACCAAAATCTAGGGAGCTCTTCCAATTTATATACAAATGTTAAATACCAAATATCAAAATTTTCGGGTAATTCGTATTTGAGTTATGTGACTAACACCCCTTGACCACACACACACACACACACACACACACACACACACACACACACACACACACACACACACACACACACACACACACACACACACACACACACACACACACACACACACACACACACACACACACACACACACACACACACACACACACACACACACACACACACACACACACACACACACACACACATACACACACACATACACACAGACATCATCGTGAAACTATCAAAAATGAGTTGTAAGGACCCTAATTCGTGCTCATCCACTAAAAATTCACCACCCGATTTTTTGCATGATTCCAATACCTTCCTTTACAGGTAAGCGGAAGGTAAAAAAAACATTATGAACATTATGAATCGTATAATTTAATAGAATACAGAATAAGTGACCAGTTACATCCATTAAACCAGCCTTAATTTTCTGTTATCTTAAATTTACAAATTGTGGATTTATTTGTTTAATATGTAGTGTGTCTTATTAGGTATGTAGTAAAACATATGTGTTTCATAACTTCAGATGAGGGGATTAAGGGTATATGTCAAAAAGAATTTTTTTAAAAATTGCAAAATTAATTTCCATGTTTCCCAGTCAAAAATTTTTCGTTGTCACTGCCACTGGGTGGAGTAATTATTGTTTCATTAAAAATAATTCAATTGGGTTTGTTTATTCTACTAGTATTATGTAATTTTAGATGTTGATTACTTACTTCTATTGTTTGTGTTTAATAAGAACACGAATCCAGTACAGTACTACAAAAAATGCTGCAGATAAACTACACCTAATTTTCGAATTTTAGAAAAATTATTTTTAATTCGTAATCAGCATATCAAACAACATATACCTTTAATGTATGTACTCGAAGTTATGAAACACCCTGTATGTTGTTCCATTCAGTCAACCTAAACTGAGTATGTGGGACTCACGAAGGGTATTGTTTTTTAAATTTAATTCAGTGCAATTAGTGTCTAGCGAAACCGAGTCTATGGGATTTAAACGGCCCGTCTACGTTTTTACCAGAATTCCTACTACTAGGGCTGCCTGAAACCAGCCCGAAACTCGTACTTTGCCGCATCCTAGCTATGCAAAGTCATATTAAATTTGAAAAATACTGTAAAAGTGTTTTCGTTGCGAGTAAACTGTCAGATTATTATTGACTCCAGGATAATGTTTTTATAAACATTTAATAGAGAAAGAATGGATCTACAGATGTGCCTTTTTAAAAATTTTAAAATTAATTTGTATTATGAGATATAACCGTGTAAAATTTGCATAATCATATATAATATTTATTCAAAATTTTAAAAAGGCACATCTGTAGATCCATTCTTTCTCTATTAAATCCTTGTTGAAATATAATTTTTCCATTCTTGTACTGGCCACAAAACACTCGCTACGTTAGTACATTTTATGCTGGATTTTAGGTAGTAGGGCCTCTTAAGTAGGGTGTTTATTTAGTTCAGCTCAGAGTATCTAGTAAAATCCTCGGCATATTGTGTAGTATCACGTCATATGCCGAGTCATTTATAAAACGACTGATATTAACTAGACTTCGACATGCATGTATGCTTTAATTTATTTCGTGAATTTTGGAAAGTTCATCTGTGAGTTAAAAAATATAAACCTAAGGTTTTCAAATTCGGCGCATCCACCAAAATATCTGTTCAATAATAAATTTGGCGGCTTTGTTTCTATCGCAATAAATTCAGTGTGTCTAATTTTATTTTGCGAAATAGAATAGAATAGTCATAGAGTGAAAATAGTGTGTTGTCAATTAAAGGCTGCCTTTGGTGTTTGGATAGAGTAAATATAATAAATTAGATGCGGCGTGTGGCGTGTCATAGCTACGTAGCAGGTTCGACTCTTGCCAAAGGTGAATCAGAGCAGACCCCAAGGACCAAACAACGAGAATGTTTTCTTAATGATTCTATGCAGGATATTTTTGTACCAACTTAAGGTATTTTCGTGCAGAGATTTTCACTATTTTTAGAGTTGATACGTCCTACGGTTTTACTATTTCTAGAATTATATTTTCTTATCGATATCGTGACATCAAAAACTTAAGGTGGCAAATTTTCGTAAGAAGAAAATAATTTTTGAAATTTTTCGAACATTATATTCTATGTTGCAATTTTAACTTGGGATTGTATGAATTTGATACATTTAATAAATAATTAAACGGCACTACAAAGGCGAATTTATTTATATTCCCAGTCAAATTATAAGAATTGAACCACGAAAGTAGGATGAGTCAGCTAAGTGTTCCCTATTTCATTTGTTTGTAAAGTCTCAATAAGTTTTTGTCCGCCAAATTCTTGCTGTAAATACAGTAGCCACTTGAGTTTTTGTTCGCAAAGTTTTATCATTATTGCTCTATTGCTTCCTAATTGGTGACTGAAATAGTGATTAATTAATTAATGATTAGTCAAACGACTATTTGTAGGATTTTAAAGGACCTTAAGTGGCATCCTTATAAGATTCAAATTCTGCAGGCAATTTCTGAAGAGGATAAAGCAAACCGATTGGAATTTGCAGAAGACGAAATTAAACCCTAATAACATCATGTTTTCTGATGAGACACATTTTCATCTTGATGGTGGATTTAATAGACACAATCATCGGTATTGGTCAGATGAAAATCCCCACTGGATTGCTGAACAAACCTTGCACTCTCCTAGAACGACTGTTTGGGCTGCAATTGGAGATTTTGGATTAATTGGTCCAATTTTCACATTGAAGTGAACCACTCGTGAAGTTTTTGTCTGATCGATTTGAAATTTCGGCAGTAAAAATTCCTTTAGATAGTTCATGTTTTGCAAAAATTTCGTCACTTTCTGATAAAAATTGCCTAAGTTATAAAAAATCCAAATAGGGAATAGTTAGCTGACTCACCCGTATGTTTTTCACAAGACCGAGATTAATCAAAGATTATCAAAAATATGACTTAATATTAAATATGAATAAATATTAATCTTTGTATAGTGACTCTATAAAATTCAATATTGTGCTCAAAATTACGTTCCACGTGTAACCCTCATGTAATTAAATTATGAACCATTTGCCGCCTCTTTTATATAGTGCACAATTGTACTGTGTATCATATATCCGCTGAGACTTGCCATCCTAAAGAGAAGAATATAAAAAACAGAATTCTTTTAGTTCAAATTCTATAATTAAATTTTGACAGATACTTATTTTTCCTTGTGCAAGAGTTATCAAATTATTATACTGAAAAATGTTCAATCAAATGTAAATATATTTCTTAAAAAATATATAGATTATTCCACATTAACTGGTCTTTACTTTATTCTTTTTTATTCTACGAGACAAATTATTACAGATCTATTTATTTTTCTGTCTCTTCTTCTGAAGTAATCTATGAGTGTTTTCGTGTAATATAATGCATTTATTTTTAACGAAATGCAGGTTAAATTTAGACGCCGTTACACATGAAATAAAAGTATAACGGAAGGTGTTATTTAACACGAAATAAGAAAACTTACAGACAAGAAAAACAAGAGAAAAAGAAAGAGAATTATGTAGATGCTGTTTATAAATACAGAGTTGAAAATAGAGAATTAGACATCTTGAAAACGTTACTAGAAGAATATATTCTAACAAAAATCTGTTTATCTTAGCGGACTATTTGCTCTTAATGACCAATTAAAAATTAAACGGCCCGTTTGAAAAATGAAAGAAACAATTATTTGAGATTTACTGCTAAAAATAATACATAGCAAAATAATTAGATTATATTCTAAATGCATTACCGCTATAAATTATTGCATATTATATGATTTGATGTGCATAATTTATGATTGTTTTGTGGCATGAGAAGGCTTTTAATAGAAAACCTACGAATTTTTGAAAATACTATAAATAATTTAGTTATTCGTATTTATTTGCCAAGATAAATGCAGTAGGTGTCTGGCTCATAATATAGATATTATCATATTTCATTTATTTGTAAAACTGTATTTGATATTTTTAAATATAAACTTTTATGCATTACCCATTTTTCAATTTATGTCAGATGATTTTGATTAAGTTGTTGCCAACTCTATAACTGTGAAACGACGACTGGTAACCGCACACACTGTCAACCAATGACTATGACACACCCAAATTCAGCATATAAATTTATTATGACTATTTTGTCAATTTGCAGCTAAAACGTCAACAGAAAAAAGTTATACTTGACAAAAAGCGTTCATTACGTTTTTTCGCCAGATTGTTATAATAAATATCTGATTAACTATGAATAGAATAAAATAAATTTCAATTAATTGTGCAATAGTAAATTTAAGGAATTTCATTTGAAAATTGTGAACCAAAACTGTTTGATTACAAAAAATGTTATACTACTTGACAAAAAGCGTAACATTTTTTTCGCAAGATTGTTTAAAGAGTATTAATTTTTGAAACTTAGTAACGAGTTGTTTGTTATTTCATTATTGTGCTCGGAGAGTTGTAAAAGCGCATTTCAGGTCATCAAAACGTATGAAAAGCGCAGAAATATAATCAGTTTTATGTACAATAAGCGCAGATCGTAACGTTCAATAAGCGCATTTTTCGAAAATGATATTTCTGACCATAACAAGTTAGTTCAGATCGTCTTCGAGTATGATGGGGTTAAGTTCAGGTTAGTATTGATTAGTTTATGTCAAAAAAACGGAGTTCTGTTGGACTCAATTAGGGTTTTGTTAGTATTGATTAGTTTATTTTAAAAAAAAACGGAGTTCTGTTGGACTCAATTAGGGTTTTGTTAGTATTGATTAGTTTACTTAAAAAAAAACGGAGTTCTGTTGGACTCAATTAGGGTTTTGTTAGTATTGATTACTTTATTTTAAAAAAAACGGAGTTCTGTTGGACTCAATTAGGGTTTTGTTAGTATTGATTAGTTTATTAAAAAATCGAAGTAGGGAAAATTGGTATATGGGTAGCTGGACATTGTCGTACAATCCCTAAAACCATTGTGCTTTTCAAATGTTCCCTTCTGCGCTTATATAACGTCAATTTCTGCGCTTATATAACGTTTATTTCTGCGCTTTTCGTACGTCGATAAGAAAAACTGATAAAGGCCAAATGCGCTTATATAACGCACCCATTGTACTGAGTACCATACTGGACTCATTATGGTCCTTAGCCTATAATGAACACTATTATGGCCCTCAAATTGAGGTTTATAATGTAGTCATTATGACACGGCATCAGATAAACAAATTTATAGATTGATAGATGTTTTATGAACTTTTGAACAATTCAATAATTTTTTCGTCTGCGTGCTACAACAATAATTATTCCTGCTGGTTTCAGATATGTCTCGTAGTTATTCAGTTGTTAGTCCTGCAATGCAATAAAACAAATGCAACAAGAGTCTCGTTCATTTGTTTTATGTACGTGACCTGCAGTTAGCTCGGTATTCGAAGTTCGCGAAATATGCGACAAAGGATTTTTAACCTTTCAACCATTTATTTGGTGTGGGAGTTTAAATTTAAATCGCGAAATTGACGATGTTAAAACGTTTGAAATTTTTGTACCTGAGTTGTTGTTAGCCATATAAAACGCACGGCTATGTTCCCCTAAATACGCTTCGAATTTATTATATATAATATTTAGGAATGGGATTTAGCAATCTGAATTTTAAATTGATCAATTTAATTACTATTGACTGTCAATAGTAATTAAATTGATCAATTTAAAATTTAGATTGCTAAATCCCATTCCTAAATATTATTAAAATGCAATCTGCACTGGAGAAATTCATTTACAATATGCTTTGAATTTGTTTACTACTAACTATTATTATTTTAAGAAATGAGTGATGTTTTAGCAAATGAGAAACTTGCAAATAAATATAAGTTAATCCTACTAAAATTTGTTATTAAGTATCTGGTAAACAACTAATATAATGTAAACAAAATGGCTGCTGATAAATCACAAAGTTTCATCAGAAACTCGAAACAGTAAAGTATAAAATATAATATTTGGCACGGAAACTGCAAAATTTTTCAACGCCTACATAGATTATGCATCCAATAATAGATCAAAAATAATATTATCTTTGAAAATTTGAATACGTTCTTCAACCATCGGGTAACTAATAGGGAAAATTTATTTATGAGATTATAAATTTATTTATGATGCAGTACTAAATGAGCGAATAGCAGTAGCAATTACTCGTGAAATTAATTGTTGTGGATCAAATCATAATAATAATAATTTATCTACGATTATATTTATTTATTTATTAGGGAGAAAACCAACAGTCAACAGTGACCAATTACAGGTTTTCACAAATTCATTACAAAATAATTCTTACAGTACAAGAAAAATACGAAACGCATTAAGATAATAGCACAAGTACCAATTTAACAAAAATGCAAATAGAATTTCATAAATTGAAAGTTAAAATATGTTATATATAATATGAAAAATATAAAAACATTTAATCTTATAAATAATGATATACCTACCTAGTTATACCTAGTTATTACATTTAAATTTTTAAATACATGCCAAAGTTAATTATGTTAATTAAAAGTGTTGAGTACAGCATTCTTAAATTGTAATAAAGAGAGATGAAATAAGTCTATACGTGATCAAATTTTGTATTAAAGGTGTACATTATTCTGTTAATAGGACAATTCTTATTATTATTTGTGTTACTAAATGGAATATGAACATTGTACAATTAATTTTATAAGTAAATTTGAAATATTTTCTTAAAGATGGTCTTAACAACTTCGTACTCAATTTACTTATCACGGAACTGAAAGAATTTTTTCAAAATTCGCAATATTACTTTCCAAGTTTTTTAATCAAACAGTTTTGGTTCACTATTTTCAAATGAAATTTCATAAATAACTATTGCACAATTAATTGAAATTTAATTAAATTCCATTCATAGTTAATCAGATATACAATGAACAATCCAGTGGTTTCAAAAATGTGATCTTACGAAACTGCCCTTAAGTTAACGAATTTAAAAAAAAATTTTGTTTTATGTTCTGTAAATTGAGTACTCTATCGTTAGTTATTATCTAATTATTATTTAATTGAATAATTTAGATTATTTGTCAAACGCAAATAATTATTTTCTGTTTAAAATTCACTGAAAACATTTTCAAGTTTCGAATGATTCCATCTCAAAACTAAGTCTTCTAACGAAGCGAACGAAGCGAAAGATATCCTAAAATAGATGACACGTCCGACAGGAATTATTTTCTTAAATGAATAGCAGAGATGCATAAGTTGAAACAGGGCTGCACAAAATACTCAATACATTATTTTGAGCCGAACTTTCGATGTTCGAAGACCAAAGTCTGTTGCCGCTTGAATTGTGTCTGAGGACTTATTTTTAGCTTTTATTGTTGTAAACTTTAGATTTAATCATGAGTAATGACTAAATATTTATTCAGTAAGAATTTCAGGTTGTTAGATTCTTTCAGTAATAATTGTGAGTAGTACATTATTTTAAAAAGTAAATTTTAATTCAGATCTGTCAGGTTAGGTTAGGTTACTTATTTTATTATTATGATTTATTATCTGACTTGGGTGTGGCAGCCTCACATACTGTGGGTCAAAGGTATAGATATTTTACAGTGTGTGCGTTAACGCACTCTTGGTTGTTAGTGAACATGAACTTATGTGAGACAGAGGATAAAAATGGGCAAATGTTAGTAATGGCAATAAAATTTAATGAATCTTTACCTGCACAATTTTAAATATGGAATTTAAGGTGTTGTTTATTTAACGAACATCATTAAATATCGTTGCCAAATACCAAAATGCCAGGTGCTTATTTATTATACCTACGTGTTATTTATGAATTCCTAGCGTACATACGAACTTAGTAGTAACTTTGAAATAGTAATAGTACAAGAAAGTACCAAAAATGTTTATTCAAATAATAATATTTAAATTAAAAAGAAATTACCACACCTGATTCTTTCACAAATAACTTTTATCGAACAATAAAAGCATCATTTCATAACTATGGTGATTTTAAACAAACAAAATAAAAGATTGCCCACTAGTGGCTTTGATAAAAATTATACCCACTTTTAATTTAATTTACTTGTACAAATTTCCAAAAATTATTAAATTCTTTGACTGTTGCTAAGATACCAAAAAAATTCCGAATATAAACAAAAATTTAAATGTCAAAGTTGTCATTATTGAAATAAAGATTAACAAGATCATGTTAAATGTAAGTAATAATAATGTTATTTAATTAAAAAATGGTGTAACTAATTATAGAAAATGTGCATAACTTTTATTTTGCTTGTAGGAAGTCACCATAGTAACGATGTTTTAGTTTGGAACTTAATCTTTTGTAAATATTTAAGCAGTTATTAAGAGGTGTTGGATAAAAAGTTATACTTCCCACGTGGGCAAAAAGGAATGACCCACTCGAGAAAATTATCTCACCCACTCTTCGGCCTCGTGAGTTAAGATTTCCCTTGTTGGTAATTTCGTACTTTGCTCACTTGTAAAGTAATTTTAATAAAAGATATTTCTGAAACAATCAAGTGTAGTAATTTTTTAAATTTACGTAATATTTCATCAATCAAATAATTATTAGCAAATAACTAATACACAAAGTACAGTAATGTATTTGAGTGTAATGTGACTATTACTCATTAAAAAACTTTTATCCTTATGAGTATAATAATTATACTTCGTTGAATTGAATATTGCACAATATTTGATAATTCGCTCTATAAAAGTACATGATTTTGTCCTGCACAATGTTTCATAAATCTCAGTAACAATTTCTCCTCTTTTCGCTCCTCTTTCTCTCCTTTCCTCTCTCTGCTCCGCGCAGTGCGCATGCGCAGCAGGAGTGAGTCAGTCGTAGGCAGCGACGCTGGGCGTCTGCAGCAGGAGAAGCGACGTCGACGTCGGTCCACGAATCACCTGCTAAATTTGGCGCCCTGACTTAGATTATACTCTCTTAAGAATAACAGAGAAAGACACGAGAGGCAGGCAGTGTAAGGTGTACCAGGATTCAGTTACAGCGAGATTTTATTTTTGAAAGAATAATTAAAATTCCTCAAATTGTAGTTTATTTTTTCCACATATTTTTCACGCCTTCTACCCAACTTGGGTGTGGCTGCCTCACATATTTTGAGTCATAACACACTCATATACTTAAACTGAAATGTGTATCGTATATACATGACTTGATTCGAACCTGAGTTGACTGGACCTTTTCTCCCGTTAAATATTATTATTTAACAGGTAACTTTTTGTAGTCGGTGCTCTGATGATAACAATACTAAACCAGCTATATATTTTTTAATAGTCGTAAATTAAATTAAATACTTTCGACCAATAAGTGATGTATAAAATACAGGATGTACCATAATTTGAGTTACATTACTATATTAGAATGGAATATAGAACTTGACGAATGATCACGGAACAAAAAGAATTTTTCCAAAATTCCTAAATTGAGTTTTGATTCAATGTTTAAATAGCTAGTTTTAATATTAAATTGATATAGGCTATATTATATTTAAAAAAAAAAAATTGTTTCTTCTTATGACGAAAATGTAGGTACAGTGTTTTGTCACTTAATTGAACAAAATAACAAACAGATCAGAAAACCAGACATATAATTAAACTACTATGTATTAGTTGTTTAATGGGAATTTTGAATTCAGTTGGTCTAGGTGTTTTGAAACAGACAATTATGGATTGTTAGTATTGGTTAGTATTAAGTTTTATTTATTTATTTGATGTTTATAACGATGTCAAATTGAGTTCTAATTTGGAATGGTAACACCTGTATATCACTACCTACTTCAGTTTGTATAATAATGTATAGGCAGTTGACGGCTGGTAACTGCACTCACGGTATTATATAGGGTGATTCACAACTTTGTGCACGAAACTTAAATAATTTTTTCAAAATTCGCAATTCTTTTTGTCAAACAGTTTTGGATAACTATTTTCAAACAAAAATTTACTATTTTTACAATTGCACAATTTTATTCCAATTATAGTAAATCAGATATCCATTATACAATCAACAATCCAGTACTTCTTACGACAACTTCCCTTAAATTTACGAATTTAAAATAATTTAACATAATTTAAAATAAATAAGTTATATGTCTTGTAACATGTAACAATATTTTATTTGTTACATTTATTGGAGATACAAATACATAAAAATGAGGTACCTCACAGATACCCATGAACCTTATACGATTTATTATTGTGTTAATGTAACGCTTCCATGCATACGTCTGAAATTTCGTGAGTATCTCTTGCAAGTTTCTTCTTAAAACAAATTATTTGTAGTCTAAAAATATCCTCGGCAGCTGTGTGTTTTCACTTGAACGCAGGGTATCTGAACATCTGGAACGTTCTTCAGCCAAGGAATCGAGAGTCTTGAATTAATTTAGTGTAAACATTGCGTTGTTTACAATAAATTAAAACCGTGTTGTGAAAAACTGATAGGAAATTGGCAGGATAGCGATTGCTTTCATTTAAGAGGAGTCCTTGCGCCTGCTAGGCACGTAGCAGACATTCACCAGAGTAACGCTGGTTGCTTAAGGGGCCAATAGTGCTGAAACTGTTCTTTAAATATTTATTAATTAGTAATTTTAACCATAAGTCACTAATTTTTAATTGAACATTGATTCTAAATATTAAAGTGTTAAAATATAATTAATTAATAATTATTGATATTTTCATTTGACTACAAACTACAAGAATAACTAATTTATAATTATTAAGCCCGTCTAGGTTGCCGAATTCCTAGAATACTCCCGATTTTACTTTTTTTCTATTCCACTTTTTCCTCACTACGATGACTTCCTAAAACCAGCCCGAAACTCGTACTTTATCGCGTCCTAGCAATGCAACATCATTTTAAAGTTGAAAAATACTGTAGAAGTGTTTTCGTTGCGAGTAAACTGTTAGTTTATTATTGACTTCAAGGCAATGTTTTTATAAACATTTAATAGAGAAAGATGTGCATTTTTAAAATTTAAAAAAAATTTCTATCAGTAGATATAACCGTGTAAAATTTGCATAAATTGGAAATTTTTATGAATTTTTCTTCGGCACAACTGTTAATTGATCCTTTAAGTATATAATCCTTAAACTTAATTTAATTAAATTAAATTTGTCATATTCATTTATGTATTATATAATCCTTATTGAAATACAATTTCTTGTACTAGCCGCAAAACACTAGCTACGTTAGTACGTTTTGTGCTGGATTTTAGGAGATAGACGGGCTTCTATCTTTCTTTAATTTAAAAACCATATTGAATTCACGTCCAATCATTTTTAAAGTCAATTTATTATTATTATTATTTTATTAATTTATATTGTCAACATGTTCAGTACAATTTTATATTATTTTATTAATTGCAACACTGAGTACATCAATTTGTTATCTAAATTAACAACATTTATATTTTACAAAAATTATTATTTCAGTGTTTTATTACAATTATTATGTAAGGCAGCTATACACCCAAATTGGGTAAAAGGCGTAATAGGTATGTATGTTTTTCTTAAAAACGGACGCTATATTACGATTCGTCGCGACGCTGTTAACTATCAAAATGTCCGATAGATGTCTCTACTGCTATCAATAGTAAATCAATCGATAACCCATTAATGGTGGGATTCTGTGGAAAGCTATAAGTTTTACTTTGTAAATCTTTAAATGTTGAACAAAATCACATCAATATTTGTTGACAAATATAAAAATGTTCATACGATTATAAATTTCATTTCGATTTTGTTTAATATTTACAATTTTATAGATCTGTAGCAACTATAAAAATTCACAGAATCTCACTATACATTTTGTTTGAGTAAAACAAGTATTTGTCAGTACCTATATTGCTATTATTACATAATTTAGGAGCAGTTTAAATTTATTTTAAAAGAGGGTTCATATAAAATTTGAATCGCAAATGGTATTAAAAATTATTTACAAATCTCAAACGTTCTGATTTGTTTTCATGCTTTTATATAATTTAGTAATAATTATTTTAAAAATCTGAGTAAAAGTAGCAATTGCTAAAATCGAAATTTTGCCTGTTCAATTTATTAGTTGGCTTGTAAACAATTATGCCAACAAACTAAAAATAATTGTAATGTATCAAAAATTTTAATTTAACATGAAGTTGTTTACATATATATCCAAGGTAACTCCCGCTCATTTGTCGTCCACAAACAAATGTCCGTCTATCAACTGTTATGTTTCTCTCCAAAACCGCGTAACCTTGGCAACGGGCTAATTTTTATGCAATCGACTTAGAAACAGTTGAGCCAGTGAACTCACGCTGTTATTTTCGGCTTTATACACAAAATCCTGAACGTTATGCACATTTATGGAAACGGTAATGAAAATACTAGCCGCCTACGATGGAACTGCGTCTATGCTCCAGAATGTTCCTTGGCAGATGTGGGACTTACCTTGTGGAGATATTAATATTTTTCACCTGTTTGTGACACGGTTTTGATGATTTTTCATTGTCAGATATTTTTAACACGTGTTCGACATATTTTTTACGGTGACGGTCACACGTTTGATACATCCATATTCAATTTCTACATTTTTTTTATACCGTGAGTTTATTTTAACGTGAAACATGGGATTTTACATATCCATGGTTACGAATTTGACAGCAATGTATTAGAGCGTTCTTTTTAAAATCGAACATAGGGAATCAATTTAACTGTATTATTCTTGATCAATATAACATATTTGGGCAGCTGTAATAGTTCCAAGAGACGCTTTCAACATAAACTTTTAATTGTTTAAACTATACCTACATCATATTTCCAGGTAGCATCAGTTTGACTCCAATTAACAAATTCAAATGTTGCTATCTGGAAATACGATGTAGGTATAGTTTAAACAATTAAAAGTTTATGTTGAAGGCTTCTCTTGGAACTATTACAGCTGCCCAATGCCCAAATATGTTATATTAGTCAAGAATAATACAGTTAAATTGATTCCCTATGTTCTATTTTAAAAAGAACGCTCTAATACATTGCTGTCAAATTCGTAACCATGGACACGAAAAGTTCTATGTTTTATGTTAAAATAAATTCACGGTATATACAAAGCATTCAAGGGTTAAAGCAATATTTTGTATTTTCTATTATTACTTTTTAAATAATACTGGCGATTTAATTATAAAATGTTGTTAATTTGTATATAGACTAAGGTAATTTATTTTTAAATAATTACTAATATAAACTGATTTACTATTTAAATTATTTTATGGAATGGTTAAATGTGTCAGGTACACTTTGACTGAATAAAAATGTCACTTTAGTGCCTTTCTACTAACGACCATGAATGAGTTGACCGCACACACGGTTAAAAATTTATTTATTTTGCTTAAAAAAATAATTTATCGCACTCGGACAGTCAAACCACTTGATCGTGTTAAATGTAGTCCTGGTTGCAGAAGAATCTCTCCGTTACCGCTTTGAATTTCAAAGGATCGCACGAATTGAGATTCTGACTGCATCAAGTGGTTGGATTCCACTATTCTACTCGTATAATTGTTGAATGGTTACCAGCAAATTAAATAATTAATTAAATGAAGCCGCACTTAGTGTTTCTGTCGAGACGAGACGAGACGAGAAATCACCTTGTCTCGTCTCGTCTCGTCTCGAAGAAAAAAAATCAAGTCTCGTCTCGATTTTTTCTCGTCTCGGACAATTAAATCTCGTCTCGGTCGAGAATCTCGTCGAGATTTCTCGACTTTTTAAAATATCTATATTATATATATTTTTTATATGAAAAAATGTTAATATTTTTGTTACTGACCTATAAATATGTGCTGCAATTGTTTGTTATATAGTGACAATAAATTAAGAAGATGAATTAATTATATTTTATATAGAATATTTAAAAAATATGTGCGGTTATGTGAATACTTTTAATTTTGATAAAATAAGGTAATTATTATTCAAAATTATACCTGATATTTTAGTGATCCCATCTGTACACTATATTACGATTTGATAAAATGTCCAGATATAGGTATACGCAAGAACGCAAGCGTGTCAGCCAAACTAAACTACCCCATGAAATTATTCACATGAGAAAAACAATGCTATTCACCCAACTTCATAGTTGTACACTCATTAT